>CM074106.1:16569927-17769927 GCA_037178635.1 Bombus dahlbomii
TAGTGTTATTTTATAACGTGTAACGTTATATGGTATTATTTTCTAACGTATAACGTTATATTGTATTATTTTATAACGAATAACGTTATGTAGTGTTACGTTATAACGTATAACGTTATATAGAGTTACGTTATAGCATTAAACAGCATTACGTTATAACGTATAACGTTATACAGTGATACTTTATAACGTCATACAGCATTACGTTATAACGTATAATGCTATACGGTATTATATTATAACGTATAACGTTATATGGTATTATTTTCTAACGTATAACGTTGTATAGTATTATTTTATAACGTAGAACGTTATATCGTACTATTTTATAACGTATAACGGTATATGGTATTATTTTATAACATATAACGTTATATGGTATTATTCTATAACTTATAACGTTATATAGTATTATTTTATAACGTATAACTTTATATAGTATTATTTTGTAACGTATAACGTTATATAGTGTTCTGTTATAACGTTATATAGATTTACGTTATAACGTACGTCGTTATACGGTATTATTTTATAACATATAACGTTATATAGTATTATTTTATAACGTATAACGTTATGCTGTGTTACGTTATAACGTTTAACGTTATATAGTGTTACGTTATAATGTTATACAGCATTACGTTATAACGTATAACACTATACGGTGATATATTTTAACGTATAACGTTATATAGTATTATTTTATAACGTGTAACGTTATATGGTATTATTTACTAACGTATAACGTTATATAGTATTATTTTATAACGAATAACGTGATGTAGTGTTACGTTATAACGTTTAACGTTATATAGCGTTACGTTATAACGTTATGCAGCATTACGTTATAACTTATAACGTTATACGGTATTATTTTATAACGTATAACGTTATATCGTACTATTTTATAACGTATAACGTTATATGGTATCATTTTATAATGTATAACGTTACATAGTGTTACGTCATAACGTTATACAGCATTCCGTTATAACGTACAACGCTATACGGTATTATATTATAACGTATAACGTTATATGGTATTATTGTATAACGTATAACGTTATAAGGTATTATTTTATAACTTATGACGTTATATAGTATTATTTTATAACGTATAACGTTATATGGTATTATTTTCTAACGTATAACGTTATGTTGTGTTACGTTATAACGTATATCGTTATACTGTATTATTTTATAACGTATAAAGTTATATGGTATTATTTTAGAACTTATAACGTTATATAGTAATATTTTATAACGTATAACCTTATATAGTATTATTTTGTAACGTATAACGTAATATAGTGTTATGTTATAACGTTATATAGCATTACGTTATGACGTATGACGTTATACGGTATTATTTTATTACGTATAACGTTATATGGTATTATTTTATAACGTATAACGTTATATGGTATTATTGTATAACGTATAACGTTATATGGTATTATTTTATAACTTATAACGTTATATAGTATTATTTTATAACGTATAACGTTATATAGTATTATTTTGTAACGTATAACGTTATATAATGTTCTGTTATAACGTTATATAGATTTACGTTATAATGTACGTCGTTATACGGTATTATTTTATTACGTATAACGTTATATGGTATTATTTTATAACGTATAACGTTATATGGTATTATTGTATAACGTATAACGTTATATGGTATTATTTTATAACTTATAACGTTATATAGTATTATTTTATAACGTATAACGTTATATAGTATTATTTTGTAACGTATAACGTTATATAGTGTTACGTTATAACGTTATATTGTATTACGTTATAACGTATAACGTTATATGGTATTATTTTATAACATATAACGTTATATAGTATTATTTTATAACGTATTACGTTATGCTGTGTTACGTTATAACGTTTAACGTTATATAGTGTTACGTTATAATGTTATACAGCATTACGTTATAGCGTATAACACTATACGGTGTTATATTTTAACGTATAACGTTATATAGTATTATTTTATAACGAATAACGTGATGTAGTGTTACGTTATAACGTTCAACGTTATATAGCGTTACGTTATAACGTTATGCAGCATTACGTTATAACTTATAACGTTATACGGTATTATTTTATAACGTATAACGTTATATCGTACTATTTTATAACGTATAACGTTATATGGTATTATTTTATAATGTATAACGTTACATAGTGTTACGTCATAACGTTATACAGCATTCCGTTATAACGTACAACGCTATACGGTATTATATTATAACGTATAACGTTATATGGTATTATTGTGTAACGTATAACGTTATATGGTATTATTTTATAACTTATAACGTTATATAGTATTATTTTATAACGTATAACGTTATATGGTATTATTTTCTAACGTATAACGTTATGTTGTGTTACGATATAACGTTCAACGTTATATAGTGTTACGTTATAACGATATACAGCATTACGTTATAACGTATAATGTTGTACGGTATTATTTTGTTACGTATAATGTTATATGGTATTATTTTCTAACGTATAACGTTATATAGTATTATTTTATAACGTATAACGTTATGTTGTGTTACGTTATAACGTTTAACGTTATATAGTGTTACGTTATAGTATTATACAGCATTACGTTATAACGTATAATGTTGTACGGTATTATTTTGTTACGTATAACGTTATATAGTATTATTTTATAACGTATAATGTTATATTGTGTTACGTTATAACGTTATATAGCATTACGTTATAACGTATAACGTTATACGGTATTATTCTATAACGTATAACGTTATATGGTATTATTTTATAACATATAACGTTATATAGTATTATTTTATAACGTATTACGTTATGCTGTGTTACGTTATAACGTTTAACGTTATATAGTGTTACGTTATAATGTTATACAGCATTACGTTATAGCGTATAACACTATACGGTGTTATATTTTAACGTATAACGTTATATAGTATTATTTTATAACGAATAACGTGATGTAGTGTTACGTTATAACGTTCAACGTTATATAGCGTTACGTTATAACGTTATGCAGCATTACGTTATAACTTATAACGTTATACGGTATTATTTTATAACGTATAACGTTATATCGTACTATTTTATAACGTATAACGTTATATGGTATTATTTTATAATGTATAACGTTACATAGTGTTACGTCATAACGTTATACAGCATTCCGTTATAACGTATAACGCTATACGGTATTATATTATAACGTATAACGTTATATGGTATTATTGTGTAACGTATAACGTTATATGGTATTATTTTATAACTTATAACGTTATATAGTATTATTTTATAACGTATAACGTTATATGGTATTATTTTCTAACGTATAACGTTATGTTGTGTTACGATATAACGTTCAACGTTATATAGTGTTACGTTATAACGATATACAGCATTACGTTATAACGTATAATGTTGTACGGTATTATTTTGTTACGTATAATGTTATATGGTATTATTTTCTAACGTATAACGTTATATAGTATTATTTTATAACGTATAACGTTATGTTGTGTTACGTTATAACGTTTAACGTTATATAGTGTTACGTTATAGTATTATACAGCATTACGTTATAACGTATAATGTTGTACGGTATTATTTTGTTACGTATAACGTTATATAGTATTATTTTATAACGTATAATGTTATATTGTGTTACGTTATAACGTTATATAGCATTACGTTATAACGTATAACGTTATACGGTATTATTCTATAACGTATAACGTCATATGGTACTATTTTATAACGTATAACGTTATATAGTACTATTTTATAACGTGTAACGTTATATGGTAATATTTTCTAACGTATAACGTTATATTGTATTATTTTATAACGAATAACGTGATGTAGTGTTACGTTATAACGTTATATTGTATTACGTGATAACGTATAACGTTATACGGTATTATTTTATAACGTATCACGTTATATGGTATAATTTTGTAACGTATAACGTTATATAGTATAAATTTAAAACGTATAACGTTATATAGTATTACCTTATGACGTATAACGTTATATAATATTATTTAATAACGTATAGCGTTATGTAGTGTTACGTTATAACACATAACGTTACGCGGCATTATTTTATAACGTGTAACGTTATATGGTATTATTTTCTAACGTATGACGTTATATTGTATTATTTTATAACGAATAACGTGATGTAGTGTTACGTTATAACGTTATATTGCATTACGTTATAACGTATAACGTTATATGGTATTATTTTATAACGTATAACGTTATATAGTATTATTTTATAACGTATAACGTTATGTTGTGTTACGTTATAACGTTTAACGTTATATAGTGTTACGTTATAGTATTATACAGCATTACGTTATAACGTATAACGTTATACGGTATTATTCTATAACGTATAACGTTATATGGTACTATTTTATAACGTATAACGTTATATAGTGTTATTTTATAACGTGTAACGTTATATGGTATTATTTTCTAACGTATAACGTTATATTGTATTATTTTATAACGAATAACGTTATGTAGTGTTACGTTATAACGTATAACGTTATATAGAGTTACGTTATAGCATTAAACAGCATTACGTTATAACGTATAACGTTATACAGTGATACTTTATAACGTCATACAGCATTACGTTATAACGTATAATGCTATACGGTATTATATTATAACGTATAACGTTATATGGTATTATTTTCTAACGTATAACGTTGTATAGTATTATTTTATAACGTAGAACGTTATATCGTACTATTTTATAACGTATAACGGTATATGGTATTATTTTATAACATATAACGTTATATAGTATTATTTTCTAACGTATAACGTTATATAGTATTATATTATAACGTATAACTTTATATTGTGTTACGTTATAACGTTATATAGCATTACGTTATAACGTATAATGCTATACGGTATTATTTTATAACGTATAACGATATGTAATATTATTTTATAACGTATAACGTTTTTTAATATTATTTTATAACGTATAGCGTTATGTAGTGTTACGATATAACGTATAACGTTATACAGTGTTACGTTATAACGTTATATAGCATTACGTTCTAACGTATAACATTATACGGTATTATTCTATAACGTATAACGTTATATGGTACAATTTTATAACGTATAAAGTTATATAGTATTATTTTATAACGAATAACGTTACATAGTGTTACGTCATAACGGTATACAGCATTCCGTTATAACGTATAACGCTATACGGTATTATATTATAACGTATAACGTTATATGGTATTATTGCATAACGTATAACGTTATATGGTATTATTTTATAACGTATAACGTTATATGGTATTATTCTATAACTTATAACGTTATATAGTATTATTTTATAACGTATAACTTTATATAGTATTATTTTGTAACGTATAACGTTATATAGTGTTCTGTTATAACGTTATATAGATTTACGTTATAACGTACGTCGTTATACGGTATTATTTTATAACATATAACGTTATATAGTATTATTTTATAACGTATAACGTTATGCTGTGTTACGTTATAACGTTTAACGTTATATAGTGTTACGTTATAATGTTATACAGCATTACGTTATAACGTATAACACTATACGGTGATATATTTTAACGTATTACGTTATATAGTATTATTTTATAACGTGTAACGTTATATGGTATTATTTACTAACGTATAACGTTATATAGTATTATTTTATAACGAATAACGTGATGTAGTGTTACGTTATAACGTTTAACGTTATATAGCGTTACGTTATAACGTTATGCAGCATTACGTTATAACTTATAACGTTATACGGTATTATTTTATAACGTATAACGTTATATCGTACTATTTTATAACGTATAACGTTATATGGTATTATTTTATGATGTATAACGTTACATAGTGTTACGTCATAACGTTATACAGCATTCCGTTATAACGTATAACGCTATACGGTATTATATTATAACGTATAACGTTATATGGTATTATTGTATAACGTATAACGTTATATCGTATTATTTTATAACTTATAACGTTATATAGTATTATTTTATAACGTATAACGTTATATGGTATTATTTTCTAACGTATAACGTTCTGTTGTGTTACGTTATACCGTTCAACGTTATATAGTGTTACGTTATAACGTTATACAGCATTACGTTATAACGTATAATGTTGTACGGTATTATTTTGTTACGTATAACGTTATATGGTATTATTTTCTAACGTATAACGTTATATAGTATTATTTTATAACGTATAACGTTATGTTGTGTTACATTATAACGTTTAACGTTATATAGTGTTAGGTTATAGTATTATACAGCATTACGTTATAACGTATAATGTTGTACGGTATTATTTTGTTACGTATAACGTTATAGAGTATTATCTTATAACGTATAATGTTATATTGTGTTACGTTATAACGTTATATAGCATTACGTTATAACTTATAACGTTATACTGTATTATTTTATAACGTATAACGTTATATGGTATTATTGTATAACGTATAACGTTATATAGTATTATTTTATAACGTGTAAAGTTATATGGTATTATTTTCTAACGTATAACGTTATATTGTATTATTTTATAACGAATAACGTTATATGGTATTATTTTATAACTTATAACGTTATATAGTATTATTTTATAACGTATAACCTTATATGGTATTATTTTCTAACGTATAACGTTATGTTGTGTTACGTTATAACGTTCAACGTTATATAGTGTTACGTTATAACGTTATACAGCATTACGTTATAACGTATAATGTTGTACGGTATTATTTTGTTACGTATAACGTTATATGGTATTATTTTCTAACGTATAACGTTATATAGTATTATTTTATAACGTATAACGTTATGTTGTGTTACGTTATAACGTTTAACGTTATATAGTGTTACGTTATAGTATTATACAGCATTACGTTATAACGTATAATGTTGTACGGTATTATTTTGTTACGTATAACGTTATATAGTATTATTTTATAACGTATAATGTTATATTGTGTTACGTTATAACGTTATATAGCATTACGTTATAACGTATAACGTTATACGGTATTATTCTATAACGTATAACGTCATATGGTACTATTTTATAACGTATAACGTTATATAGTACTATTTTATAACGTGTAACGTTATATGGTATTATTTTCTAACGTATAACGTTATATTGTATTATTTTATAACGAATAACGTGATGTAGTGTTACGTTATAACGTTATATTGTATTACGTGATAACGTATAACGTTATACGGTATTATTTTATAACGTATCACGTTATATGGTATAATTTTGTAACGTATAACGTTATGTAGTATAAATTTAAAACGTATAACGTTATATAGTATTACCTTATGACGTATAACGTTATATAATATTATTTAATAACGTATAGCGTTATGTAGTGTTACGTTATAACACATAACGTTACGCGGCATTATTTTATAACGTGTAACGTTATATGGTATTATTTTCTAACGTATGACGTTATATTGTATTATTTTATAACGAATAACGTGATGCAGTGTTACGTTATAACGTTATATTGTATTACGTTATAACGTATAACGTTATATGGTATTATTTTATAACGTATAACGTTATATAGTATTATTTTATAACGTATAACGTTATGTTGTGTTACGTTATAACGTTTAACGTTATATAGTGTTACGTTATAGTATTATACAGCATTACGTTATAACGTATAACGTTATACGGTATTATTCTATAACGTATAACGTTATATGGTACTATTTTATAACGTATAACGTTATATAGTGTTATTTTATAACGTGTTACGTTATATGGTATTATTTTCTAACGTATAACGTTATATTGTATTATTTTATAACGAATAACGTTATGTAGTGTTACGTTATAACGTATAACGTTATATAGAGTAACGTTATAGCATTAAACAGCATTACGTTATAACGTATAACGTTATACAGTGATACTTTATAACGTCATACAGCATTACGTTATAACGTATAATGCTATACGGTATTATATTATAACGTATAACGTTATATGGTATTATTTTCTAACGTATAACTTTGTATAGTATTATTTTATAACGTAGAACGTTATATCGTACTATTTTATAACGTATAACGTTATATGGTATTATTTTATAACTTATAACGTTATATGGTATTATTTTCTAACGTATAACGTTATATTGTATTATTTTATAACGAATAACGTTATGTAGTGTTACGTTATAACGTATAACGTTATATAGAGTTACGTTATAGCATTAAACAGCATTACGTTATAACGTATAACGTTATACAGTGATACTTTATAACGTCATACAGCATTACGTTATAACGTATAATGCTATACGGTATTATATTATAACGTATAACGTTATATGGTATTATTTTCTAACGTATAACGTTGTATAGTATTATTTTATAACGTAGAACGTTATATCGTACTATTTTATAACGTATAACGTTATATGGTATTATTTTATAACTTATAACGTTATATGGTATTATTTTATAACGTATCACGTTATATGGTATAATTTTGTAACGTATAACGTTATATAGTATAAATTTAAAACGTATAACGTTATATAGTATTACCTTATGACGTATAACGTTATATAATATTATTTAATAACGTATAGCGTTATGTAGTGTTACGTTATAACACATAACGTTACGCGGCATTATTTTATAACGTGTAACGTTATATGGTATTATTTTCTAACGTATAACGTTATATAGTATTATTTTATAAGGTATAACGTTATGTAGTGTTACGTTACAACGTATAACGTTATATAGTTTTACGTTATAGCATTAAACAGCATTACGTAATAACGTATAATGTTATACGGTATTATTTTATAACATATAACGTTATATGGTATTATTTTCTAACGTATAACGTTATATTGTATTATTTTATAACGAATAACGTTATATGGTATTATTTTATAACTTATAACGTTATATAGTATTATTTTATAACGTATAACGTTATATGGTATTATTTTCTAACGTATAACGTTATGTTGTGTTACGTTATAACGTTCAACGTTATATAGTGTTACGTTATAACGTTATACAGCATTACGTTATAACGTATAATGTTGTACGGTATTATTTTGTTACGTATAACGTTATATGGTATTATTTTCTAACGTATAACGTTATATAGTATTATTTTATAACGTATAACGTTATGTTGTGTTACATTATAACGTTTAACGTTATATAGTGTTAGGTTATAGTATTATACAGCATTACGTTATAACGTATAATGTTGTACGGTATTATTTTGTTACGTATAACGTTATATAGTATTATTTTATAACGTATAATGTTATATTGTGTTACGTTATAACGTTATATAGCATTACGTTATAACTTATAACGTTATACGGTATTATTTTATAACGTATAACGTTATATGGTATTATTGTATAACGTATAACGTTATATAGTATTATTTTATAACGTGTAAAGTTATATGGTATTATTTTCTAACGTATAACGTTATATTGTATTATTTTATATCGAATAACGTTATATGGTATTATTTTATAACTTATAACGTTATATAGTATTATTTTATAACGTATAACCTTATATGGTATTATTTTCTAACGTATAACGTTATGTTGTGTTACGTTATAACGTTCAACGTTATATAGTGTTACGTTATAACGTTATACAGCATTACGTTATAACGTATAATGTTGTACGGTATTATTTTGTTACGTATAACGTTATATGGTATTATTTTCTAACGTATAACGTTATATAGTATTATTTTATAACGTATAACGTTATGTTGTGTTACGTTATAACGTTTAACGTTATATAGTGTTACGTTATAGTATTATACAGCATTACGTTACAACGTATAATGTTGTACGGTATTATTTTGTTACGTATAACGTTATATAGTATTATTTTATAACGTATAATGTTATATTGTGTTACGTTATAACGTTATATAGCATTACGTTATAACGTATAACGTTATACGGTAATATTCTATAACGTATAACGTCATATGGTACTATTTTATAACGTATAACGTTATATAGTACTATTTTATAACGTGTAACGTTATATGGTATTATTTTCTAACGTATAACGTTATATTGTATTATTTTATAACGAATAACGTGATGTAGTGTTACGTTATAACGTTATGTTGTATTACGTGATAACGTATAACGTTATACGGTATTATTTTATAACGTATCACGTTATATGGTATAATTTTGTAACGTATAACGTTATATAGTATAAATTTAAAACGTATAACGTTATATAGTATTACCTTATGACGTATAACGTTATATAATATTATTTAATAACGTATAGCGTTATGTAGTGTTACGTTATAACACATAACGTTACGCGGCATTATTTTATAACGTGTAACGTTATATGGTATTATTTTCTAACGTATAACGTTATATAGTATTATTTTATAAGGTATAACGTTATGTAGTGTTACGTTACAACGTATAACATTATATAGTTTTACGTTATAGCATTAAACAGCATTACGTAATAACGTATAATGTTATACGGTATTATTTTATAACATATAACGTTATATGGTATTATTTTCTAACGTATAACGTTATATAGTATTATATTATAACGTATAACTTTATATTGTGTTACGTTATAACGTTATATAGCATTACGTTATAACGTATAATGCTATACGGTATTATTTTATAACGTATAACGATATGTATTATTATTTTATAACGTATAACGTTTTTTAATATTATTTTATAACGTATAGCGTTATGTAGTGTTACGATATAACGTATAACGTTATACAGTGTTACGTTATAACGTTATATAGCATTACGTTCTAACGTATATCATTATACGGTATTATTCTATAACGTATAACGTTATATGGTACAATTTTATAACGTATAAAGTTATATAGTATTATTTTATAACGAATAACGTTACATAGTGTTACGTCATAACGGTATACAGCATTCCGTTATAACGTATAACGCTATACGGTATTATATTATAACGTATAACGTTATATGGTATTATTGCATAACGTATAACGTTATATGGTATTATTTTATAACGTATAACGTTATATGGTATTATTCTATAACTTATAACGTTATATAGTATTATTTTATAACGTATAACTTTATATAGTATTATTTTGTAACGTATAACGTTATATAGTGTTCTGTTATAACGTTATATAGATTTACGTTATAACGTACGTCGTTATACGGTATTATTTTATAACATATAACGTTATATAGTATTATTTTATAACGTATAACGTTATGCTGTGTTACGTTATAACGTTTAACGTTATATAGTGTTACGTTATAATGTTATACAGCATTACGTTATAACGTATAACACTATACGGTGATATATTTTAACGTATAACGTTATATAGTATTATTTTATAACGTGTAACGTTATATGGTATTATTTACTAACGTATAACGTTAGATAGTATTATTTTATAACGAATAACGTGATGTAGTGTTACGTTATAACGTTTAACGTTATATAGCGTTACGTTATAACGTTATGCAGCATTACGTTATAACTTATAACGTTATACGGTATTATTTTATAACGTATAACGTTATATAGTATTATTTTATAACGTATAACGTTATGTTGTGTTACATTATAACGTTTAACGTTATATAGTGTTAGGTTATAGTATTATACAGCATTACGTTATAACGTATAATGTTGTACGGTATTATTTTGTTACGTATAACGTTATATAGTATTATTTTATAACGTATAATGTTATATTGTGTTACGTTATAACGTTATATAGCATTACGTTATAACTTATAACGTTATACTGTATTATTTTATAACGTATAACGTTATATGGTATTATTGTATAACGTATAACGTTATATAGTATTATTTTATAACGTGTAAAGTTATATGGTATTATTTTCTAACGTATAACGTTATATTGTATTATTTTATAACGAATAACGTTATATGGTATTATTTTATAACTTATAACGTTATATAGTATTATTTTATAACGTATAACCTTATATGGTATTATTTTCTAACGTATAACGTTATGTTGTGTTACGTTATAACGTTCAACGTTATATAGTGTTACGTTATAACGTTATACAGCATTACGTTATAACGTATAATGTTGTACGGTATTATTTTGTTACGTATAACGTTATATGGTATTATTTTCTAACGTATAACGTTATATAGTATTATTTTATAACGTATAACGTTATGTTGTGTTACGTTATAACGTTTAACGTTATATAGTGTTACGTTATAGTATTATACAGCATTACGTTATAACGTATAATGTTGTACGGTATTATTTTGTTACGTATAACGTTATATAGTATTATTTTATAACGTATAATGTTATATTGTGTTACGTTATAACGTTATATAGCATTACGTTATAACGTATAACGTTATACGGTATTATTCTATAACGTATAACGTCATATGGTACTATTTTATAACGTATAACGTTATATAGTACTATTTTATTACGTGTAACGTTATATGGTATTATTTTCTAACGTATAACGTTATATTGTATTATTTTATAACGAATAACGTGATGTAGTGTTACGTTATAACGTTATATTGTATTACGTGATAACGTATAACGTTATACGGTATTATTTTATAACGTATCACGTTATATGGTATAATTTTGTAACGTATAACGTTATGTAGTATAAATTTAAAACGTATAACGTTATATAGTATTACCTTATGACGTATAACGTTATATAATATTATTTAATAACGTATAGCGTTATGTAGTGTTACGTTATAACACATAACGTTACGCGGCATTATTTTATAACGTGTAACGTTATATGGTATTATTTTCTAACGTATGACGTTATATTGTATTATTTTATAACGAATAACGTGATGCAGTGTTACGTTATAACGTTATATTGTATTACGTTATAACGTATAACGTTATATGGTATTATTTTATAACGTATAACGTTATATAGTATTATTTTATAACGTATAACGTTATGTTGTGTTACGTTATAACGTTTAACGTTATATAGTGTTACGTTATAGTATTATACAGCATTACGTTATAACGTATAACGTTATACGGTATTATTCTATAACGTATAACGTTATATGGTACTATTTTATAACGTATAACGTTATATAGTGTTATTTTATAACGTGTTACGTTATATGGTATTATTTTCTAACGTATAACGTTATATTGTATTATTTTATAACGAATAACGTTATGTAGTGTTACGTTATAACGTATAACGTTATATAGAGTTACGTTATAGCATTAAACAGCATTACGTTATAACGTATAACGTTATACAGTGATACTTTATAACGTCATACAGCATTACGTTATAACGTATAATGCTATACGGTATTATATTATAACGTATAACGTTATATGGTATTATTTTCTAACGTATAACTTTGTATAGTATTATTTTATAACGTAGAACGTTATATCGTACTATTTTATAACGTATAACGTTATATGGTATTATTTTATAACTTATAACGTTATATGGTATTATTTTCTAACGTATAACGTTATATTGTATTATTTTATAACGAATAACGTTATGTAGTGTTACGTTATAACGTATAACGTTATATAGAGTTACGTTATAGCATTAAACAGCATTACGTTATAACGTATAACGTTATACAGTGATACTTTATAACGTCATACAGCATTACGTTATAACGTATAATGCTATACGGTATTATATTATAACGTATAACGTTATATGGTATTATTTTCTAACGTATAACGTTGTATAGTATTATTTTATAACGTAGAACGTTATATCGTACTATTTTATAACGTATAACGTTATATGGTATTATTTTATAACTTATAACGTTATATGGTATTATTTTATAACGTATCACGTTATATGGTATAATTTTGTAACGTATAACGTTATATAGTATAAATTTAAAACGTATAACGTTATATAGTATTACCTTATGACGTATAACGTTATATAATATTATTTAATAACGTATAGCGTTATGTAGTGTTACGTTATAACACATAACGTTACGCGGCATTATTTTATAACGTGTAACGTTATATGGTATTATTTTCTAACGTATAACGTTATATAGTATTATTTTATAAGGTATAACGTTATGTAGTGTTACGTTACAACGTATAACGTTATATAGTTTTACGTTATAGCATTAAACAGCATTACGTAATAACGTATAATGTTATACGGTATTATTTTATAACATATAACGTTATATGGTATTATTTTCTAACGTATAACGTTATATTGTATTATTTTATAACGAATAACGTTATATGGTATTATTTTATAACTTATAACGTTATATAGTATTATTTTATAACGTATAACCTTATATGGTATTATTTTCTAACGTATAACGTTATGTTGTGTTACGTTATAACGTTCAACGTTATATAGTGTTACGTTATAACGTTATACAGCATTACGTTATAACGTATAATGTTGTACGGTATTATTTTGTTACGTATAACGTTATATAGTATTATTTTATAACGTATAACGTTATATAGTATTATTTTATAACGTATAACGTTATGTTGTGTTACGTTATAACGTTTAACGTTATATAGTGTTACGTTATAGTATTATACAGCATTACGTTATAACGTATAACGTTATATGGTATTATTTTATAACGTATAACGTTATATGGTATTATTCTATAACTTATAACGTTATATAGTATTATTTTATAACGTATAACTTTATATAGTATTATTTTGTAACGTATAACGTTATATAGTGTTCTGTTATAACGTTATATAGATTTACGTTATAACGTACGTCGTTATACGGTATTATTTTATAACATATAACGTTATATAGTATTATTTTATAACGAATAACGTTATGCTGTGTTACGTTATAACGTTTAACGTTATATAGTGTTACGTTATAATGTTATACAGCATTACGTTATAACGTATAACACTATACGGTGATATATTTTAACGTATAACGTTATATAGTATTATTTTATAACGTGTAACGTTATATGGTATTATTTACTAACGTATAACGTTATATAGTATTATTTTATAACGAATAACGTGATGTAGTGTTACGTTATAACGTTTAACGTTATATAGCGTTACGTTATAACGTTATGCAGCATTACGTTATGACTTATAACGTTATACGGTATTATTTTATAACGTATAACGTTATATCGTACTATTTTAAAACGTATAACGTTATATGGTATTATTTTATGATGTATAACGTTACATAGTGTTACGTCATAACGTTATACAGCATTCCGTTATAACGTATAACGCTATACGGTATTATATTATAACGTATAACGTTGTATGGTATTATTGTATAACGTATAACGTTATATGGTATTATTTTATAACTTATAACGTTATATAGTATTATTTTATAACGTATAACGTTATATGGTATTATTTTCTAACGTATAACGTTATGTTGTGTTACGTTATAACGTTCAACGTTATATAGTGTTACGTTATAACGTTATACAGCATTACGTTATAACGTATAATGTTGTACGGTATTATTTTGTTACGTATAACGTTATATGGTATTATTTTCTAACGTATAACGTTATATAGTATTATTTTATAACGTATAACGTTATGTTGTGTTACATTATAACGTTTAACGTTATATAGTGTTAGGTTATAGTATTATACAGCATTACGTTATAACGTATAATGTTGTACGGTATTATTTTGTTACGTATAACGTTATATAGTATTATTTTATAACGTATAATGTTATATTGTGTTACGTTATAACGTTATATAGCATTACGTTATAACTTATAACGTTATACGGTATTATTTTATAACGTATAACGTTATATGGTATTATTGTATAACGTATAACGTTATATAGTATTATTTTATAACGTGTAAAGTTATATGGTATTATTTTCTAACGTATAACGTTATACGGTATTATTCTATAACGTATAACGTTATATGGTATTATTTTATAACTTATAACGTTATATAGTATTATTTTATAACGTATAACCTTATATGGTATTATTTTCTAACGTATAACGTTATGTTGTGTTACGTTATAACGTTTAACGTTATATAGTGTTACGTTATAGTATTATACAGCATTACGTTATAACGTATAATGTTGTACGGTATTATTTTGTTACGTATAACGTTATATAGTATTATTTTATAACGTATAATGTTATATTGTGTTACGTTATAACGTTATATAGCATTACGTTATAACGTATAACGTTATACGGTAATATTCTATAACGTATAACGTCATATGGTACTATTTTATAACGTATAACGTTATATAGTACTATTTTATAACGTGTAACGTTATATGGTATTATTTTCTAACGTATAACGTTATATTGTATTATTTTATAACGAATAACGTGATGTAGTGTTACGTTATAACGTTATGTTGTATTACGTGATAACGTATAACGTTATACGGTATTATTTTATAACGTATCACGTTATATGGTATAATTTTGTAACGTATAACGTTATATAGTATAAATTTAAAACGTATAACGTTATATAGTATTACCTTATGACGTATAACGTTATATAATATTATTTAATAACGTATAGCGTTATGTAGTGTTACGTTATAACACATAACGTTACGCGGCATTATTTTATAACGTGTAACGTTATATGGTATTATTTTCTAACGTATAACGTTATATAGTATTATTTTATAAGGTATAACGTTATGTAGTGTTACGTTACAACGTATAACGTTATATAGTTTTACGTTATAGCATTAAACAGCATTACGTAATAACGTATAATGTTATACGGTATTATTTTATAACATATAACGTTATATGGTATTATTTTCTAACGTATAACGTTATATTGTATTATTTTATAACGAATAACGTTATATGGTATTATTTTATAACTTATAACGTTATATAGTATTATTTTATAACGTATAACCTTATATGGTATTATTTTCTAACGTATAACGTTATGTTGTGTTACGTTATAACGTTCAACGTTATATAGTGTTACGTTATAACGTTATACAGCATTACGTTATAACGTATAATGTTGTACGGTATTATTTTGTTACGTATAACGTTATATGGTATTATTTTCTAACGTATAACGTTATATAGTATTATTTTATAACGTATAACGTTATGTTGTGTTACGTTATAACGTTTAACGTTATATAGTGTTACGTTATAGTATTATACAGCATTACGTTATAACGTATAACGTTATATGGTATTATTTTATAACGTATAACGTTATATGGTATTATTCTATAACTTATAACGTTATATAGTATTATTTTATAACGTATAACTTTATATAGTATTATTTTGTAACGTATAACGTTATATAGTGTTCTGTTATAACGTTATATAGATTTACGTTATAACGTACGTCGTTATACGGTATTATTTTATAACATATAACGTTATATAGTATTATTTTATAACGTATAACGTTATGTTGTGTTACGTTATAACGTTTAACGTTATATAGTGTTACGTTATAGTATTATACAGCATTACGTTATAACGTATAACGTTATATGGTATTATTTTATAACGTATAACGTTATATGGTATTATTCTATAACTTATAACGTTATATGGTATTATTTTCTAACGTATGACGTTATATTGTATTATTTTATAACGAATAACGTGATGTAGTGTTACGTTATAACGTTATATTGTATTACGTTATAACGTATAACGTTATATGGTATTATTTTATAACGTATAACGTTATATAGTATTATTTTATAACGTATAACGTTATGTTGTGTTACGTTATAACGTTTAACGTTATATAGTGTTACGTTATAGTATTATACAGCATTACGTTATAACGTATAACGTTATACGGTATTATTCTATAACGTATAACGTTATATGGTACTATTTTATAACGTATAACGTTATATAGTGTTATTTTATAACGTGTTACGTTATATGGTATTATTTTCTAACGTATAACGTTATATTGTATTATTATATAACGAATAACGTTATGTAGTGTTACGTTATAACGTATAACGTTATATAGAGTTACGTTATAGCATTAAACAGCATTACGTTATAACGTATAACGTTATACAGTGATACTTTATAACGTCATACAGCATTACGTTATAACGTATAATGCTATACGGTATTATATTATAACGTATAACGTTATATGGTATTATTTTCTAACGTATAACTTTGTATAGTATTATTTTATAACGTAGAACGTTATATCGTACTATTTTATAACGTATAACGTTATATGGTATTATTTTATAACTTATAACGTTATATGGTATTATTTTCTAACGTATAACGTTATATTGTATTATTATATAACGAATAACGTTATGTAGTGTTACGTTATAACGTATAACGTTATATAGAGTTACGTTATAGCATTAAACAGCATTACGTTATAACGTATAACGTTATACAGTGATACTTTATAACGTCATACAGCATTACGTTATAACGTATAATGCTATACGGTATTATATTATAACGTATAACGTTATATGGTATTATTTTCTAACGTATAACGTTATATAGTGTTCTGTTATAACGTTATATAGATTTACGTTATAACGTACGTCGTTATACGGTATTATTTTATAACATATAACGTTATATAGTATTATTTTATAACGTATAACGTTATGCTGTGTTACGTTATAACGTTTAACGTTATATAGTGTTACGTTATAATGTTATACAGCATTACGTTATAACGTATAACACTATACGGTGATATATTTTAACGTATAACGTTATATAGTATTATTTTATAACGTGTAACGTTATATGGTATTATTTACTAACGTATAACGTTAGATAGTATTATTTTATAACGAATAACGTGATGTAGTGTTACGTTATAACGTTTAACGTTATATAGCGTTACGTTATAACGTTATGCAGCATTACGTTATAACTTATAACGTTATACGGTATTATTTTATTACGTATAACGTTATATAGTATTATTTTATAACGTATAACGTTATGTTGTGTTACATTATAACGTTTAACGTTATATAGTGTTAGGTTATAGTATTATACAGCATTACGTTATAACGTATAATGTTGTACGGTATTATTTTGTTACGTATAACGTTATATAGTATTATTTTATAACGTATAATGTTATATTGTGTTACGTTATAACGTTATATAGCATTACGTTATAACTTATAACGTTATACTGTATTATTTTATAACGTATAACGTTATATGGTATTATTGTATAACGTATAACGTTATATAGTATTATTTTATAACGTGTAAAGTTATATGGTATTATTTTCTAACGTATAACGTTATATTGTATTATTTTATAACGAATAACGTTATATGGTATTATTTTATAACTTATAACGTTATATAGTATTATTTTATAACGTATAACCTTATATGGTATTATTTTCTAACGTATAACGTTATGTTGTGTTACGTTATAACGTTCAACGTTATATAGTGTTACGTTATAACGTTATACAGCATTACGTTATAACGTATAATGTTGTACGGTATTATTTTGTTACGTATAACTTTATATGGTATTATTTTCTAACGTATAACGTTATATAGTATTATTTTATAACGTATAACGTTATGTTGTGTTACGTTATAACGTTTAACGTTATATAGTGTTACGTTATAGTATTATACAGCATTACGTTATAACGTATAATGTTGTACGGTACTATTTTGTTACGTATAACGTTATATAGTATTATTTTATAACGTATAATGTTATATTGTGTTACGTTATAACGTTATATAGCATTACGTTATAACGTATAACGTTATACGGTATTATTCTATAACGTATAACGTCATATGGTACTATTTTATAACGTATAACGTTATATAGTACTATTTTATAACGTGTAACGTTATATGGTATTATTTTCTAACGTATAACGTTATATTGTATTATTTTATAACGAATAACGTGATGTAGTGTTACGTTATAACGTTATATTGTATTACGTGATAACGTATAACGTTATACGGTATTATTTTATAACGTATCACGTTATATGGTATAATTTTGTAACGTATAACGTTATGTAGTATAAATTTAAAACGTATAACGTTATATAGTATTACCTTATGACGTATAACGTTATATAATATTATTTAATAACGTATAGCGTTATGTAGTGTTACGTTATAACACATAACGTTACGCGGCATTATTTTATAACGTGTAACGTTATATGGTATTATTTTCTAACGTATGACGTTATATTGTATTATTTTATAACGAATAACGTGATGTAGTGTTACGTTATAACGTTATATTGTATTACGTTATAACGTATAACGTTATATGGTATTATTTTATAACGTATAACGTTATATAGTATTATTTTATAACGTATAACGTTATGTTGTGTTACGTTATAACGTTTAACGTTATATAGTGTTACGTTATAGTATTATACAGCATTACGTTATAACGTATAACGTTATACGGTATTATTCTATAACGTATAACGTTATATGGTACTATTTTATAACGTATAACGTTATATAGTGTTATTTTATAACGTGTTACGTTATATGGTATTATTTTCTAACGTATAACGTTATATTGTATTATTATATAACGAATAACGTTATATAGTGTTACGTTATAACGTTATACAGCATTACGTTATAACGTATAATGTTGTACGGTATTATTTGGTTACGTATAACGTTATATGGTATTATTTTCTAACGTATAACGTTATATAGTATTATTTTATAACGCATAACGTTATGTTGTGTTACGTTATAACGTTTAACGTTATATAGTGTTACGTTATAGTATTATACAGCATTACGTTATAACGTATAATGTTGTACGGTATTATTTTGTTACGTATAACGTTATATAGTATTATTTTATAACGTATAATGTTATATTGTGTTACGTTATAACGTTATATAGCATTACGTTATAACGTATAACGTTATACGGTATTATTTTATAACGTATAACGTTATATGGTATTATTGTATAACGTATAACGTTATATAGTATTATTTTATAACGTGTAAAGTTATATGGTATTATTTTCTAACGTATAACGTTATATTGTATTATTTTATAACGAATAACGTTATATGGTATTATTTTATAACTTATAACGTTATATAGTATTATTTTATAACGTATAACCTTATATGGTATTATTTTCTAACGTATAACGTTATGTTGTGTTACGTTATAACGTTCAACGTTATATAGTGTTACGTTATAACGTTATACAGCATTACGTTATAACGTATAATGTTGTACGGTATTATTTTGTTACGTATAACGTTATATGGTATTATTTTCTAACGTATAACGTTATATAGTATTATTTTATAACGTATAATGTTATATTGTGTTACGTTATAACGTTATATAGCATTACGTTATAACGTATAACGTTATACGGTATTATTCTATAACGTATAACGTCATATGGTACTATTTTATAACGTATAACGTTATATAGTACTATTTTATAACGTGTAACGTTATATGGTATTATTTTCTAACGTATAACGTTATATTGTATTATTTTATAACGAATAACGTGATGTAGTGTTACGTTATAACGTTATATTGTATTACGTGATAACGTATAACGTTATACGGTATTATTTTATAACGTATCACGTTATATGGTATAATTTTGTAACGTATAACGTTATGTAGTATAAATTTAAAACGTATAACGTTATATAGTATTACCTTATGACGTATAACGTTATATAATATTATTTAATAACGTATAGCGTTATGTAGTGTTACGTTATAACACATAACGTTACGCGGCATTATTTTATAACGTGTAACGTTATATGGTATTATTTTCTAACGTATGACGTTATATTGTATTATTTTATAACGAATAACGTGATGTAGTGTTACGTTATAACGTTATATTGTATTACGTTATAACGTATAACGTTATATGGTATTATTTTATAACGTATAACGTTATATAGTATTATTTTATAACGTATAACGTTATGTTGTGTTACGTTATAACGTTTAACGTTATATAGTGTTACGTTATAGTATTATACAGCATTACGTTATAACGTATAACGTTATACGGTATTATTCTATAACGTATAACGTTATATGGTACTATTTTATAACGTATAACGTTATATAGTGTTATTTTATAACGTGTTACGTTATATGGTATTATTTTCTAACGTATAACGTTATATTGTATTATTTTATAACGAATAACGTTATGTAGTGTTACGTTATAACGTATAACGTTATATAGAGTTACGTTATAGCATTAAACAGCATTACGTTATAACGTATAACGTTATACAGTGATACTTTATAACGTCATACAGCATTACGTTATAACGTGTAATGCTATACGGTATTATATTATAACGTATAACGTTATATGGTATTATTTTCTAACGTATAACTTTGTATAGTATTATTTTATAACGTAGAACGTTATATCGTACTATTTTATAACGTATAACGTTATATGGTATTATTTTATAACTTATAACGTTATATGGTATTATTTTCTAACGTATAACGTTATATTGTATTATTTTATAACGAATAACGTTATGTAGTGTTACGTTATAACGTATAACGTTATATAGAGTTACGTTATAGCATTAAACAGCATTACGTTATAACGTATAACGTTATACAGTGATACTTTATAACGTCATACAGCATTACGTTATAACGTATAATGCTATACGGTATTATATTATAACGTATAACGTTATATGGTATTATTTTCTAACGTATAACGTTGTATAGTATTATTTTATAACGTAGAACGTTATATGGTATTATTTTATAACTTATAACGTTATATGGTATTATTTTCTAACGTATAACGTTATATAGTATTATTTTATAAGGTATAACGTTATGTAGTGTTACGTTACAACGTATAACGTTATATAGTTTTACGTTATAGCATTAAACAGCATTACGTTATAACGTATAATGTTATACGGTATTATTTTATAACATATAACGTTATATGGTATTATTTTCTAACGTTTAACGTTATATAGTGTTACGTTATAGTATTATACAGCATTACGTTATAACGTATAATGTTGTACGGTATTATTTTGTTACGTATAACGTTATATAGTATTATTTTATAACGTATAATGTTATATTGTGTTACGTTATAACGTTATATAGCATTACGTTATAACGTATAACGTTATACGGTATTATTCTATAACGTATAACGTCATATGGTACTATTTTATAACGTATAACGTTATATAGTACTATTTTATAACGTGTAACGTTATATGGTATTATTTTCTAACGTATAACGTTATATTGTATTATTTTATAACGAATAACGTGATGTAGTGTTACGTTATAACGTTATATTGTATTACGTGATAACGTATAACGTTATACGGTATTATTTTATAACGTATCACGTTATATGGTATAATTTTGTAACGTATAACGTTATGTAGTATAAATTTAAAACGTATAACGTTATATAGTATTACCTTATGACGTATAACGTTATATAATATTATTTAATAACGTATAGCGTTATGTAGTGTTACGTTATAACACATAACGTTACGCGGCATTATTTTATAACGTGTAACGTTATATGGTATTATTTTCTAACGTATGACGTTATATTGTATTATTTTATAACGAATAACGTGATGTAGTGTTACGTTATAACGTTATATTGTATTACGTTATAACGTATAACGTTATATGGTATTATTTTATAACGTATAACGTTATATAGTATTATTTTATAACGTATAACGTTATGTTGTGTTACGTTATAACGTTTAACGTTATATAGTGTTACGTTATAGTATTATACAGCATTACGTTATAACGTATAACGTTATACGGTATTATTCTATAACGTATAACGTTATATGGTACTATTTTATAACGTATAACGTTATATAGTGTTATTTTATAACGTGTTACGTTATATGGTATTATTTTCTAACGTATAACGTTATATTGTATTATTTTATAACGAATAACGTTATGTAGTGTTACGTTATAACGTATAACGTTATATAGAGTTACGTTATAGCATTAAACAGCATTACGTTATAACGTATAACGTTATACAGTGATACTTTATAACGTCATACAGCATTACGTTATAACGTATAATGCTATACGGTATTATATTATAACGTATAACGTTATATGGTATTATTTTCTAACGTATAACTTTGTATAGTATTATTTTATAACGTAGAACGTTATATCGTACTATTTTATAACGTATAACGTTATATGGTATTATTTTATAACTTATAACGTTATATGGTATTATTTTCTAACGTATAACGTTATATTGTATTATTTTATAACGAATAACGTTATGTAGTGTTACGTTATAACGTATAACGTTATATAGAGTTACGTTATAGCATTAAACAGCATTACGTTATAACGTATAACGTTATACAGTGATACTTTATAACGTCATACAGCATTACGTTATAACGTATAATGCTATACGGTATTATATTATAACGTATAACGTTATATGGTATTATTTTCTAACGTATAACGTTGTATAGTATTATTTTATAACGTAGAACGTTATATGGTATTATTTTATAACTTATAACGTTATATGGTATTATTTTCTAACGTATAACGTTATATAGTATTATTTTATAAGGTATAACGTTATGTAGTGTTACGTTACAACGTATAACGTTATATAGTTTTACGTTATAGCATTAAACAGCATTACGTTATAACGTATAATGTTATACGGTATTATTTTATAACATATAACGTTATATGGTATTATTTTCTAACGTATAACGTTATATAGTATTATTGTATAACGTATAACGTTATATAGTATTATTTTATAACGTGTAACGTTATATGGTATTATTTACTAACGTATAACGTTATATAGTATTATTTTATAACGAATAACGTGATGTAGTGTTACGTTATAACGTTTAACGTTATATAGCGTTACGTTATAACGTTATGCAGCATTACGTTATAACTTATAACGTTATACGGTATTATTTTATAACGTATAACGTTATATCGTACTATTTTATAACGTATAACGTTATATGGTATTATTTTATGATGTATAACGTTACATAGTGTTACGTCATAACGTTATACAGCATTCCGTTATAACGTATAACGCTATACGGTATTATATTATAACGTATAACGTTATATGGTATTATTGTATAACGTATAACGTTATATCGTATTATTTTATAACTTATAACGTTATATAGTATTATTTTATAACGTATAACGTTATATGGTATTATTTTCTAACGTATAACGTTATGTTGTGTTACGTTATAACGTTCAACGTTATATAGTGTTACGTTATAACGTTATACAGCATTACGTTATAACTTATAATTTTGTACGGTATTATTTTGTTACGTATAACGTTATATGGTATTATTTTCTAACGTATAACGTTATATAGTATTATTTTATAACGTATAACGTTATGTTGTGTTACATTATAACGTTTAACGTTATATAGTGTTAGGTTATAGTATTATACAGTATTACGTTATAACGTATAATGTTGTACGGTATTATTTTGTTACGTATAACGTTATATAGTATTATTTTATAACGTATAATGTTATATTGTGTTACGTTATAACGTTATATAGCATTACGTTATAACTTATAACGTTATACGGTATTATTTTATAACGTATAACGTTATATGGTATTATTGTATAACGTATAACGTTATATAGTATTATTTTATAACGTGTAAAGTTATATGGTATTATTTTCTAACGTATAACGTTATATTGTATTATTTTATAACGAATAACGTTATATGGTATTATTTTATAACTTATAACGTTATATAGTATTATTTTATAACGTATAACCTTATATGGTATTATTTTCTAACGTATAACGTTATGTTGTGTTACGTTATAACGTTCAACGTTATATAGTGTTACGTTATAACGTTATACAGCATTACGTTATAACGTATAATGTTGTACGGTATTATTTTGTTACGTATAACGTTATATGGTATTATTTTCTAACGTATAACGTTATATAGTATTATTTTATAACGTATAACGTTATGTTGTGTTACGTTATAACGTTTAACGTTATATAGTGTTACGTTATAGTATTATACAGCATTACGTTATAACGTATAATGTTGTACGGTATTATTTTGTTACGTATAACGTTATATAGTATTATTTTATAACGTATAATGTTATATTGTGTTACGTTATAACGTTATATAGCATTACGTTATAACGTATAACGTTATACGGTATTATTCTATAACATATAACGTTATATAGTATTATTTTATAGCGTATAACGTTATGCTGTGTTACGTTATAACGTTTAACGTTATATAGTGTTACGTTATAATGTTATACAGCATTACGTTATAACGTATAACACTATACGGTGATATATTTTAACGTATAACGTTATATAGTATTATTTTATAACGTGTAACGTTATATGGTATTATTTACTAACGTATAACGTTATATAGTATTATTTTATAACGAATAACGTGATGTAGTGTTACGTTATAACGTTTAACGTTATATAGCGTTACGTTATAACGTTATGCAGCATTACGTTATAACTTATAACGTTATACGGTATTATTTTATAACGTATAACGTTATATCGTATTATTTTATAACGTATAACGTTATATGGTATTATTTTATGATGTATAACGTTACATAGTGTTACGTCATAACGTTATACAGCATTCCGTTATAACGTATAACGCTATACGGTATTATATTATAACGTATAACGTTATATGGTATTATTGTATAACGTATAACGTTATATCGTATTATTTTATAACGAATAACGTGATGTAGTGTTACGTTAAAACGTTATATTGTATTACGTTATAACGTATAACGTTATATGGTATTATTTTATAACGTATAACGTTATATAGTATTATTTTATAACGTATAACGTTATGTTGTGTTACGTTATAACGTTTAACGTTATATAGTGTTACGTTATAGTATTATACAGCATTACGTTATAACGTATAACGTTATACGGTATTATTCTATAACGTATAACGTTATATGGTACTATTTTATAACGTATAACGTTATATAGTGTTATTTTATAACGTGTTACGTTATATGGTATTATTTTCTAACGTATAACGTTATATTGTATTATTTTATAACGAATAACGTTATGTAGTGTTACGTTATAACGTATAACGTTATATAGAGTTACGTTATAGCATTAAACAGCATTACGTTATAACGTATAACGTTATACAGTGATACTTTATAACGTCATACAGCATTACGTTATAACGTATAATGCTATACGGTATTATATTATAACGTATAACGTTATATGGTATTATTTTCTAACGTATAACTTTGTATAGTATTATTTTATAACGTAGAACGTTATATCGTACTATTTTATAACGTATAACGTTATATGGTATTATTTTATAACTTATAACGTTATATGGTATTATTTTCTAACGTATAACGTTATATTGTATTATTTTATAACGAATAACGTTATGTAGTGTTACGTTATAACGTATAACGTTATATAGAGTTACGTTATAGCATTAAACAGCATTACGTTATAACGTATAACGTTATACAGTGATACTTTATAACGTCATACAGCATTACGTTATAACGTATAATGCTATACGGTATTATATTATAACGTATAACGTTATATGGTATTACTTTCTAACGTATAACGTTGTATAGTATTATTTTATAACGTAGAACGTTATATGGTATTATTTTATAACTTATAACGTTATATGGTATTATTTTCTAACGTATAACGTTATATAGTATTATTTTATAAGGTATAACGTTATGTAGTGTTACGTTACAACGTATAACGTTATATAGTTTTACGTTATAGCATTAAACAGCATTACGTTATAACGTATAATGTTATACGGTATTATTTTATAACATATAACGTTATATGGTATTATTTTCTAACGTATAACGTTATATAGTATTATTGTATAACGTATAACGTTATATAGTATTATTTTATAACGTGTAACGTTATATGGTATTATTTACTAACGTATAACGTTATATAGTATTATTTTATAACGAATAACGTGATGTAGTGTTACGTTATAACGTTTAACGTTATATAGCGTTACGTTATAACGTTATGCAGCATTACGTTATAACTTATAACGTTATACGGTATTATTTTATAACGTATAACGTTATATCGTACTATTTTATAACGTATAACGTTATATGGTATTATTTTATGATGTATAACGTTACATAGTGTTACGTCATAACGTTATACAGCATTCCGTTATAACGTATAACGCTATACGGTATTATATTATAACGTATAACGTTATATGGTATTATTGTATAACGTATAACGTTATATCGTATTATTTTATAACTTATAACGTTATATAGTATTATTTTATAACGTATAACGTTACATGGTATTATTTTCTAACGTATAACGTTATGTTGTGTTACGTTATAACGTTCAACGTTATATAGTGTTACGTTATAACGTTATACAGCATTACGTTATAACGTATAATTTTGTACGGTATTATTTTGTTACGTATAACGTTATATGGTATTATTTTCTAACGTATAACGTTATATAGTATTATTTTATAACGTATAACGTTATGTTGTGTTACATTATAACGTTTAACGTTATATAGTTTTAGGTTATAGTATTATACAGCATTACGTTATAACGTATAATGTTGTACGGTATTATTTTGTTACGTATAACGTTATATAGTATTATTTTATAACGTATAATGTTATATTGTGTTACGTTATAACGTTATATAGCATTACGTTATAACTTATAACGTTATACGGTATTATTTTATAACGTATAACGTTATATGGTATTATTGTATAACGTATAACGTTATATAGTATTATTTTATAACGTGTAAAGTTATATGGTATTATTTTCTAACGTATAACGTTATATTGTATTATTTTATAACGAATAACGTTATATGGTATTATTTTATAACTTATAACGTTATATAGTATTATTTTATAACGTATAACCTTATATGGTATTATTTTCTAACGTATAACGTTATGTTGTGTTACGTTATAACGTTCAACGTTATATAGTGTTACGTTATAACGTTATACAGCATTACGTTATAACGTATAATGTTGTACGGTATTATTTTGTTACGTATAACGTTATATGGTATTATTTTCTAACGTATAACGTTATATAGTATTATTTTATAACGTATAACGTTATGTTGTGTTACGTTATAACGTTTAACGTTATATAGTGTTACGTTATAGTATTATACAGCATTACGTTATAACGTATAATGTTGTACGGTATTATTTTGTTACGTATAACGTTATATAGTATTATTTTATAACGTATAATGTTATATTGAGTTACGTTATAACGTTATATAGCATTACGTTATAACGTATAACGTTATACGGTATTATTCTATAACATATAACGTTATATAGTATTATTTTATAACGTATAACGTTATGCTGTGTTACGTTATAACGTTTAACGTTATATAGTGTTACGTTATAATGTTATACAGCATTACGTTATAACGTATAACACTATACGGTGATATATTTTAACGTATAACGTTATATAGTATTATTTTATAACGTGTAACGTTATATGGTATTATTTACTAACGTATAACGTTATATAGTATTATTTTATAACGAATAACGTGATGTAGTGTTACGTTATAACGTTTAACGTTATATAGCCTTACGTTATAACGTTATGCAGCATTACGTTATAACTTATAACGTTATACGGTATTATTTTATAACGTATAACGTTATATCGTACTATTTTATAACGTATAACGTTATATGGTATTATTTTATGATGTATAACGTTACATAGTGTTACGTCATAACGTTATACAGCATTCCGTTATAACGTATAACGCTATACGGTATTATATTATAACGTATAACGTTATATGGTATTATTGTATAACGTATAACGTTATATCGTATTATTTTATAACTTATAACGTTATATAGTATTATTTTATAACGTATAACGTTATATGGTATTATTTTCTAACGTATAACGTTATGTTGTGTTACGTTATAACGTTCAACGTTATATAGTGTTACGTTATAACGTTATACAGCATTACGTTATAACGTATAATGTTGTACGGTATTATTTTGTTACGTATAACGTTATATGGTATTATTTTCTAACGTATAACGTTATATAGTATTATTTTATAACGTATAACGTTATGTTGTGTTACATTATAACGTTTAACGTTATATAGTGTTAGGTTATAGTATTATACAGCATTACGTTATAACGTATAATGTTGTACGGTATTATTTTGTTACGTATAACGTTATATAGTATTATTTTATAACGTATAATGTTATATTGTGTTACGTTATAACGTTATATAGCATTACGTTATAACTTATAACGTTATACGGTATTATTTTATAACGTGTAAAGTTATATGGTATTATTTTCTAACGTATAACGTTATATTGTATTATTTTATAACGAATAACGTTATATGGTATTATTTTATAACTTATAACGTTATATAGTATTATTTTATAACGTATAACCTTATATAGTATTATTTTATAACGTATAACGTTATGTTGTGTTACGTTATAACGTTTAACGTTATATAGTGTTACGTTATAGTATTATACAGCATTACGTTATAACGTATAATGTTGTACGGGATTATTTTGTTACGTATAACGTTATATAGTATTATTTTATAACGTATAATGTTATATTGTGTTACGTTATAACGTTATATAGCATTACGTTATAACGTATAACGTTATACGGTATTATTCTATAACGTATAACGTCATATGGTACTATTTTATAACGTATAACGTTATATAGTATTATTTTATAACGTGTAACTTTATATGGTATTATTTTCTAACGTATAACGTTATATTGTATTATTTTATAACGTATAGCGTTATGTAGTGTTACGTTATAACGTATAACGTTACGCGGTATTATTTTATCACGTGTAACGTTATATAGTATTATTTTCTAACGTATAGAGTTATATTGTATTATTTTATAACGAAGAACGTTATGTAGTGTTACGTTATAACGTAGAACGTTATATAGAGTTACGTTATAGCATTAAACAGCATTACGTTATAACGTATAACGTTATACAGTGATACTTTATAACGTCATACAGCATTACGTTATAACGTGTAATGCTATACGGTATTATATTATAACGTATAACGTTATATGGTATTATTTTCTAACGTATAACGTTGTATAGTATTATTTTATAACGTAGAACGTTATATCGTTCTATTTTATAACGTATAACGTTATATGGTATTATTTTATAACTTATAACGTTATATGGTATTATTTTCTAACGTATAAAGTTATATAGTATTATTTTATAACGAATAACGTGATGTAGTGTTACGTTATAACGTTTAACGTTATATAGCGTTACGTTATCACGTTATGCAGCATTACGTTATAACTTATAACGTTATACGGTATTATTTTATAACGTATAACGTTATATCGTACTATTTTAAAACGTATAACGTTATATGGTATTATTTTATAACGTATAACGTTACATAGTGTTACGTCATAACGTATAATGTTGTACGGTATTATTTTGTTACGTATAACGTTATATGGTATTATTTTCTAACATATAAAGTTATATAGTATTATTTTATAACGTATAACGTTATGTTGTGTTACGTTATAACGTTTAACGTTATATAGTGTTACGTTATAGTATTATACAGCATTACGTTATAACGTATAATGTTGTACGGTATTATTTTGTTACGTATAACGTTATATAGCATTATTTTATAACGTATATTGTAATATTGTGTTACGTTATAGCGTTATATAGCATTACGTTATAACGTATAACGTTATACGCTATTATTCTATGACGTATAACGTTATATGGTACTATTTTATAACGTATAACGTTATATAGTATTATTTTATAACGTGTAACGTTATATTGTGTTACGTTATAACGTTATATAGCATTACGTTATAACGTATAACGTTATACGGTATTATTCTGTAACGTATAACGCTATATGGTACAATTTTATAACGTATAAAGTTATATAGTATCATTTTATAACGTAGAACGTTATATCGTACTATTTTATAACGTATAACGTTATACGGTATTATTTTATAACGTATAACGTTATATCGTACTATTTTATAACGTATAACGTTATATGGTATTATTTTATAACGTATAACGTTACATAGTGTTACGTCATAACGTTATACAGCATTCCGTTATAACGTATAACGCTATACGGTATTATATTATAACGTATAACGTTATATGGTATTATTGTATAACGTATAACGTTATATGGTATTGTTTTATAACTTATAACGTTATATAGTATTATTTTATAACGTATAACGTTATATAGAATTATTTTGTAACGTATAACGTTATATAGTGTTACGTTATAACGTTATATTGTATTACGTTATAACGTATAACGTTATATGGTATTATTTTATAACTTATAACGTTATATGGTATTATTTTATAACGTATAACGTTATATGGTATTATTTTATAAATTATAACGTTGTATAGTATTATTTTATAACGTAGAACGTTATATCGTACTATTTTATAACGTATAACGTTATATGGTATTATTTTATAACTTATAACGTTATATGGTATTATTTTCTAACGTATAAAGTTATATAGTATTATTTTATAACGAATAACGTGATGTAGTGTTACGTTATAACGTTTAACGTTATATAGCGTTACGTTATAACGTTATGCAGCATTACGTTATAACTTATAACGTTATACGGTATTATTTTATAACGTATAACGTTATATCGTACTATTTTAAAACGTATAACGTTATATGGTATTATTTTATAACGTATAACGTTACATAGTGTTACGTCATAACGTATAATGTTGTACGGTATTATTTTGTTACGTATAACGTTATATGGTATTATTTTCTAACGTATAAAGTTATATAGTATTATTTTATAACGTATAACGTTATGTTGTGTTACGTTATAACGTTTAACGTTATATAGTGTTACGTTATAGTATTATACAGCATTACGTTATAACGTATAATGTTGTACGGTATTATTTTGTTACGTATAACGTTATATAGCATTATTTTATAACGTATATTGTAATATTGTGTTACGTTATAGCGTTATATAGCATTACGTTATAACGTATAACGTTATACGCTATTATTCTATGACGTATAACGTTATATGGTACTATTTTATAACGTATAACGTTATATAGTATTATTTTATAACGTGTAACGTTATATTGTGTTACGTTATAACGTTATATAGCATTACGTTATAACGTATAACGTTATACGGTATTATTCTGTAACGTATAACGCTATATGGTACAATTTTATAACGTATAAAGTTATATAGTATCATTTTATAACGTAGAACGTTATATCGTACTATTTTATAACGTATAACGTTATACGGTATTATTTTATAACGTATAACGTTATATCGTACTATTTTATAACGTATAACGTTATATGGTATTATTTTATAACGTATAACGTTACATAGTGTTACGTCATAACGTTATACAGCATTCCGTTATAACGTATAACGCTATACGGTATTATATTATAACGTATAACGTTATATGGTATTATTGTATAACGTATAACGTTATATGGTATTGTTTTATAACTTATAACGTTATATAGTATTATTTTATAACGTATAACGTTATATAGAATTATTTTGTAACGTATAACGTTATATAGTGTTACGTTATAACGTTATATTGTATTACGTTATAACGTATAACGTTATATGGTATTATTTTATAACTTATAACGTTATATGGTATTATTTTATAACGTATAACGTTATATTGTATTACGTTATAACGTTATATTGTATTACGTTATAACGTATAACGTTATATGGTATTATTTTATAACATATACCGTTATATAGTGTTATTTTATAACGTATAACGTTATGTTGTGTTACGTTATAACGTTCCACGTTATATAGTGTTACGTTATAACGTTATACAGCATTACGTTATGACGTATAATGCTGTACGGTATTATTTTGTTACGTATAACGTTATATGGTATTATTTTCTAACGTATAACGTTATATAGTATTATTTTATAACGTATAACGTTATGTTGTGTTACGTTATAACGTTTAACGTTATATAGTGTTACGTTATAGTATTATACAGCATTACGTTATAACGTATAATGTTGTACGGTATTATTTTGTTACGTATAACGTTATATAGTATTATTTTAAAACGTATATTGTAATATTGTGTTACGTTATACGTTAACGGTACGTTAATGTTATATGGTATTATTTTATAACGTATAACGTTACATAGTGTTACGTCATAACGTTATACAGCATTCCGTTATAACGTATAACGCTATACGGTATTATATTATAAAGTATAACGTTATATGGTATTATTGTATAACGTATAACGTTATATGGTATTATTTTATAACTTATAACGTTATATAGTATTATTTTAAACGTATAACGTTATATAGAATTATTTTGTAACGTATAACGTTATATAGTGTTACGTTATAACGTTATATTGTATTACGTTATAACGTATAACATTATATGGTATTATTTTATAACTTATAACGTTATATGGTATTATTTTATAACGTATAACGTTATATTGTATTACGTTATAACGTATAACGTTATATGGTATTATTTTATAACATATACCGTTATATAGTGTTATTTTATAACGTATAACGTTATGTTGTGTTACGTTATAACGTTCCACGTTATATAGTGTTACGTTATAACGTTATACAGCATTACGTTATGACGTATAATGCTGTACGGTATTATTTTGTTACGTATAACGTTATATGGTATTATTTTCTAACGTATAACGTTATATAGTATTATTTTATAACGTATAACGTTATGTTGTGTTACGTTATAACGTTTAACGTTATATAGTGTTACGTTATAGTATTATACAGCATTACGTTATAACGTATAATGTTGTACGGTATTATTTTGTTACGTATAACGTTATATAGTATTATTTTAAAACGTATATTGTAATATTGTGTTACGTTATACGGTAACGGTACGTTAATGTTATATGGTATTATTTTATAACGTATAACGTTACATAGTGTTACGTCATAACGTTATACAGCATTCCGTTATAACGTATAACGCTATACGGTATTATATTATAACGTATAACGTTATATGGTATTATTGTATAACGTATAACGTTATATGGTATTATTTTATAACTTATAACGTTATATAGTATTATTTTATAACGTATAACGTTATATAGAATTATTTTGTAACGTATAACGTTATATAGTGTTACGTTATAACGTTATATTGTATTACGTTATAACGTATAACGTTATATGGTATTATTTTATAACTTATAACGTTATATGGTATTATTTTATAACGTATAACGTTATATTGTATTACGTTATAACGTTATATTGTATTACGTTATAACGTATAACGTTATATGGTATTATTTTATAACATATACCGTTATATAGTGTTATTTTATTACGTATAACGTTATGTTGTGTTACGTTATAACGTTCCACGTTATATAGTGTTACGTTATAACGTTATACAGCATTACGTTATGACGTATAATGCTGTACGGTATTATTTTGTTACGTATAACGTTATATGGTATTATTTTCTAACGTATAACGTTATATAGTATTATTTTATAACGTATAACGTTATGTTGTGTTACGTTATAACGTTTAACGTTATATAGTGTTACGTTATAGTATTATACAGCATTACGTTATAACGTATAATGTTGTACGGTATTATTTTGTTACGTATAACGTTATATAGTATTATTTTAAAACGTATATTGTAATATTGTGTTACGTTATAACGTTATAGAGCATTACGTTATAACGTATAACGTTATACGCTATTATTCTATGACGTATAACGTTATATGGTACTATTTTATAACGTATAACGATATATAATATTATTTTATAACGTATAACGTTTTTCAATACTATTTTATAACGTATAGCGTTATGTAGTGTTACGATACAACGTATAACGTTATACAGTGTTACGTTATAACGTTATATAGCATTACGTTCTAACGTATAACGTTATACGGTATTATTCTGTAACGTATAACGCTATATGGTACAATTTTATAACGTATAAAGTTATATAGTATTATTTTATAACGAATAACGCGATGTAGTGTTAAGTTATAACGTTTAACGTTATATAGCGTTACGTTATAACGTTATACAGCATTACGTTATAACGTATGACGTTATACGGTATTATTTTATAACGTATAACGTTATATCGTACTATTTTATAACGTATAACGTTATATGGTATTATTTTATAACGTGTATCGTTATATCGTACTATTTTATAACGTATAACGTTATATGGTATTATTTTATAACGTATAACGTTACATAGTGTTACGTCATAACGTTATACAGCATAACGTTATAACGTATAACGTTATACAGCATTACCTTATAACGTATAATGTTATACGGTGTTGTTTTATAACGTATAACGTTATATGGTACTATTTTAGAACGTGTAAAGTTATATAGTATTATTTTATAACGTATAACGTTATATAATATTATTTTATAACGTATAGCGTTATGTAGTGTTACGTTATAACGTATATCGTTATACTGTATTATTTTATAACGTATAACGTTATATGGTATTATTTTAGAACTTATAACGTTATATAGTAATATTTTATAACGTATAACCTTATATAGTATTATTTTGTAACGTATAACGTAATATAGTGTTATGTTATAACGTTATATAGAATTACGTTATAACGTATGACGTTATATGGTATTATTTTATAATTTATAACGTTATATGGTATTATTTTCTAACGTATAACGTTATATAGTATTATTTTATAACGTATAATGTTATATTGTGTTACGTTATAACGTTATATAGCATTACGTTATAACGTATAACGTTATACGGTATTATTCTATAACGTATAACGTCATATGGTACTATTTTATAACGTATAACGTTATATAGTACTATTTTATAACGTGTAACGTTATATGGTATTATTTTCTAACGTATAACGTTATATTGTATTATTTTATAACGAATAACGTGATGTAGTGTTACGTTATAACGTTATATTGTATTACGTGATAACGTATAACGTTATACGGTATTATTTTATAACGTATCACGTTATATGGTATAATTTTGTAACGTATAACGTTATGTAGTATAAATTTAAAACGTATAACGTTATATAGTATTACCTTATGACGTATAACGTTATATAATATTATTTAATAACGTATAGCGTTATGTAGTGTTACGTTATAACACATAACGTTACGCGGCATTATTTTATAACGTGTAACGTTATATGGTATTATTTTCTAACGTATGACGTTATATTGTATTATTTTATAACGAATAACGTGATGTAGTGTTACGTTATAACGTATAACGTTATATAGAGTTACGTTATAGCATTAAACAGCATTACGTTATAACGTATAACGTTATACAGTGATACTTTATAACGTCATACAGCATTACGTTATAACGTATAATGCTATACGGTATTATATTATAACGTATAACGTTATATGGTATTATTTTCTAACGTATAACGTTGTATAGTATTATTTTATAACGTAGAACGTTATATGGTATTATTTTATAACTTATAACGTTATATGGTATTATTTTCTAACGTATAACGTTATATAGTATTATTTTATAAGGTATAACGTTATGTAGTGTTACGTTACAACGTATAACGTTATATAGTTTTACGTTATAGCATTAAACAGCATTACGTTATAACGTATAATGTTATACGGTATTATTTTATAACATATAACGTTATATGGTATTATTTTCTAACGTATAACGTTATATAGTATTATTGTATAACGTATAACGTTATATAGTATTATTTTATAACGTGTAACGTTATATGGTATTATTTACTAACGTATAACGTTATATAGTATTATTTTATAACGAATAACGTGATGTAGTGTTACGTTATAACGTTTAACGTTATATAGCGTTACGTTATAACGTTATGCAGCATTACGTTATAACTTATAACGTTATACGGTATTATTTTATAACGTATAACGTTATATCGTACTATTTTATAACGTATAACGTTATATGGTATTATTTTATGATGTATAACGTTACATAGTGTTACGTCATAACGTTATACAGCATTCCGTTATAACGTATAACGCTATACGGTATTATATTATAACGTATAACGTTATATGGTATTATTGTATAACATATAACGTTATATCGTATTATTTTATAACTTATAACGTTATATAGTATTATTTTATAACGTATAACGTTATATGGTATTATTTTCTAACGTATAACGTTATGTTGTGTTACGTTATAACGTTCAACGTTATATAGTGTTACGTTATAACGTTATACAGCATTACGTTATAACGTATAATGTTGTACGGTATTATTTTGTTACGTATAACGTTATATGGTATTATTTTCTAACGTATAACGTTATATAGTATTATTTTATAACGTATAACGTTATGTTGTGTTACATTATAACGTTTAACGTTATATAGTGTTAGGTTATAGTATTATACAGCATTACGTTATAACGTATAATGTTGTACGGTATTATTTTGTTACGTATAACGTTATATAGTATTATTTTATAACGTATAATGTTATATTGTGTTACGTTATAACGTTATATAGCATTACGTTATAACTTATAACGTTATACGGTATTATTTTATAACGTATAACGTTATATGGTATTATTGTATAACGTATAACGTTATATTGTATTATTTTATAACGAATAGCGTTATATGGTATTATTTTATAACTTATAACGTTATATAGTATTATTTTATAACGTATAACCTTATATGGTATTATTTTCTAACGTATAACGTTATGTTGTGTTACGTTATAACGTTCAACGTTATATAGTGTTACGTTATAACGTTATACAGCATTACGTTATAACGTATAATGTTGTACGGTATTATTTTGTTACGTATAACGTTATATGGTATTATTTTCTAACGTATAACGTTATATAGTATTATTTTATAACGTATAACGTTATGTTGTGTTACGTTATAACGTTTAACGTTATATAGTGTTACGTTATAGTATTATACAGCATTACGTTATAACGTATAATGTTGTACGGTATTATTTTGTTATGTATAACGTTATATAGTATTATTTTATAACGTATAATGTTATATTGTGTTACGTTATAACGTTATATAGCATTACGTTATAACGTATAACGTTATACGGTATTATTCTATAACATATAACGTTATATAGTATTATTTTATAACGTATAACGTTATGCTGTGTTACGTTATAACGTTTAACGTTATATAGTGTTACGTTATAATGTTATACAGCATTACGTTATAACGTATAACACTATACGGTGATATATTTTAACGTATAACGTTATATAGTATTATTTTATAACGTGTAACGTTATATGGTATTATTTACTAACGTATAACGTTATATAGTATTATTTTATAACGAATAACGTGATGTAGTGTTACGTTATAACGTTTAACGTTATATAGCGTTACGTTATAACGTTATGCAGCATTACGTTATAACTTATAACGTTATACGGTATTATTTTATAACGTATAACGTTATATCGTACTATTTTATAACGTATAACGTTATATGGTATTATTTTATGATGTATAACGTTACATAGTGTTACGTCATAACGTTATACAGCATTCCGTTATAACGTATAACGCTATACGGTATTATATTATAACGTATAACGTTATATGGTATTATTGTATAACGTATAACGTTATATCGTATTATTTTATAACGAATAACGTGATGTAGTGTTACGTTATAACGTTTAACGTTATATAGCGTTACGTTATAACGTTATGCAGCATTACGTTATAACTTATAACGTTATACGGTATTATTTTATAACGTATAACGTTATATCGTACTATTTTATAACGTATAACGTTATATGGTATTATTTTATGATGTATAACGTTACATAGTGTTACGTCATAACGTTATACAGCATTCCGTTATAACGTATAACGCTATACGGTATTATATTATAACGTATAACGTTATATGGTATTATTGTATAACGTATAACGTTATATCGTATTATTTTATAACGAATAACGTGATGTAGTGTTACGTTATAACGTTATATTGTATTACGTTATAACGTATAACGTTATATGGTATTATTTTATAACGTATAACGTTATATAGTATTATTTTATAACGTATAACGTTATGTTGTGTTACGTTATAACGTTTAACGTTATATAGTGTTACGTTATAGTATTATACAGCATTACGTTATAACGTATAACGTTATACGGTATTATTCTATAACGTATAACGTTATATGGTACTATTTTATAACGTATAACGTTATATAGTGTTATTTTATAACGTGTTACGTTATATGGTATTATTTTCTAACGTATAACGTTATATTGTATTATTTTATAACGAATAACGTTATGTAGTGTTACGTTATAACGTATAACGTTATATAGAGTTACGTTATAGCATTAAACAGCATTACGTTATAACGTATAACGTTATACAGTGATACTTTATAACGTCATACAGCATTACGTTATAACGTATAATGCTATACGGTATTATATTATAACGTATAACGTTATATGGTATTATTTTCTAACGTATAACTTTGTATAGTATTATTTTATAACGTAGAACGTTATATCGTACTATTTTATAACGTATAACGTTATATGGTATTATTTTATAACTTATAACGTTATATGGTATTATTTTATAAGGTATAACGTTATGTAGTGTTACGTTACAACGTATAACGTTATATAGTTTTACGTTATAGCATTAAACAGCATTACGTTATAACGTATAATGTTATACGGTATTATTTTATAACATATAACGTTATATGGTATTATTTTATAACGTGTAACGTTATATGGTATTATTTACTAACGTATAACGTTATATAGTATTATTTTATAACGAATAACGTGATGTAGTGTTACGTTATAACGTTTAACGTTATATAGCGTTACGTTATAACGTTATGCAGCATTACGTTATAACTTATAACGTTATACGGTATTATTTTATAACGTATAACGTTATATCGTACTATTTTATAACGTATAACGTTATATGGTATTATTTTATGATGTATAACGTTACATAGTGTTACGTCATAACGTTATACAGCATTCCGTTATAACGTATAACGCTATACGGTATTATATTATAACGTATAACGTTATATGGTATTATTGTATAACGTATAACGTTATATCGTATTATTTTATAACTTATAACGTTATATAGTATTATTTTATAACGTATAACGTTATATGGTATTATTTTCTAACGTATAACGTTATGTTGTGTTACGTTATAACGTTCAACGTTATATAGTGTTACGTTATAACGTTATACAGCATTACGTTATAACGTATAATTTTGTACGGTATTATTTTGTTACGTATAACGTTATATGGTATTATTTTCTAACGTATAACGTTATATAGTATTATTTTATAACGTATAACGTTATGTTGTGTTACATTATAACGTTTAACGTTATATAGTGTTAGGTTATAGTATTATACAGCATTACGTTATAACGTATAATGTTGTACGGTATTATTTTGTTACGTATAACGTTATATAGTATTATTTTATAACGTATAATGTTATATTGTGTTACGTTATAACGTTATATAGCATTACGTTATAACTTATAACGTTATACGGTATTATTTTATAACGTATAACGTTATATGGTATTATTGTATAACGTATAACGTTATATAGTATTATTTTATAACGTGTAAAGTTATATGGTATTATTTTCTAACGTATAACGTTATATTGTATTATTTTATAACGAATAACGTTATATGGTATTATTTTATAACTTATAACGTTATATAGTATTATTTTATAACGTATAACCTTATATGGTATTATTTTCTAACGTATAACGTTATGTTGTGTTACGTTATAACGTTCAACGTTATATAGTGTTACGTTATAACGTTATACAGCATTACGTTATAACGTATAATGTTGTACGGTATTATTTTGTTACGTATAACGTTATATGGTATTATTTTCTAACGTATAACGTTATATAGTATTATTTTATAACGTATAACGTTATGTTGTGTTACGTTATAACGTTTAACGTTATATAGTGTTACGTTATAGTATTATACAGCATTACGTTATAACGTATAATGTTGTACGGTATTATTTTGTTACGTATAACGTTATATAGTATTATTTTATAACGTATAATGTTATATTGAGTTACGTTATAACGTTATATAGCATTACGTTATAACGTATAACGTTATACGGTATTATTCTATAACATATAACGTTATATAGTATTATTTTATAACGTATAACGTTATGCTGTGTTACGTTATAACGTTTAACGTTATATAGTGTTACGTTATAATGTTATACAGCATTACGTTATAACGTATAACACTATACGGTGATATATTTTAACGTATAACGTTATATAGTATTATTTTATAACGTGTAACGTTATATGGTATTATTTACTAACGTATAACGTTATATAGTATTATTTTATAACGAATAACGTGATGTAGTGTTACGTTATAACGTTTAACGTTATATAGCGTTACGTTATAACGTTATGCAGCATTACGTTATAACTTATAACGTTATACGGTATTATTTTATAACGTATAACGTTATATCGTACTATTTTATAACGTATAACGTTATATGGTATTATTTTATGATGTATAACGTTACATAGTGTTACGTCATAACGTTATACAGCATTCCGTTATAACGTATAACGCTATACGGTATTATATTATAACGTATAACGTTATATGGTATTATTGTATAACGTATAACGTTATATCGTATTATTTTATAACTTATAACGTTATATAGTATTATTTTATAACGTATAACGTTATATGGTATTATTTTCTAACGTATAACGTTATGTTGTGTTACGTTATAACGTTCAACGTTATATAGTGTTACGTTATAACGTTATACAGCATTACGTTATAACGTATAATGTTGTACGGTATTATTTTGTTACGTATAACGTTATATGGTATTATTTTCTAACGTATAACGTTATATAGTATTATTTTATAACGTATAACGTTATGTTGTGTTACATTATAACGTTTAACGTTATATAGTGTTAGGTTATAGTATTATACAGCATTACGTTATAACGTATAATGTTGTACGGTATTATTTTGTTACGTATAACGTTATATAGTATTATTTTATAACGTATAATGTTATATTGTGTTACGTTATAACGTTATATAGCATTACGTTATAACTTATAACGTTATACGGTATTATTTTATAACGTATAACGTTATATGGTATTATTGTATAACGTATAACGTTATATAGTATTATTTTATAACGTGTAAAGTTATATGGTATTATTTTCTAACGTATAACGTTATATTGTATTATTTTATAACGAATAACGTTATATGGTATTATTTTATAACTTATAACGTTATATAGTATTATTTTATAACGTATAACCTTATATAGTATTATTTTATAACGTATAACGTTATGTTGTGTTACGTTATAACGTTTAACGTTATATAGTGTTACGTTATAGTATTATACAGCATTACGTTATAACGTATAATGTTGTACGGGATTATTTTGTTACGTATAACGTTATATAGTATTATTTTATAACGTATAATGTTATATTGTGTTACGTTATAACGTTATATAGCATTACGTTATAACGTATAACGTTATACGGTATTATTCTATAACGTATAACGTCATATGGTACTATTTTATAACGTATAACGTTATATAGTATTATTTTATAACGTGTAACTTTATATGGTATTATTTTCTAACGTATAACGTTATATTGTATTATTTTATAACGTATAGCGTTATGAAGTGTTACGTTATAACGTATAACGTTACGCGGTATTATTTTATCACGTGTAACGTTATATAGTATTATTTTCTAACGTATAGAGTTATATTGTATTATTTTATAACGAAGAACGTTATGTAGTGTTACGTTATAACGTAGAACGTTATATAGAGTTACGTTATAGCATTAAACAGCATTACGTTATAACGTATAACGTTATACAGTGATACTTTATAACGTCATACAGCATTACGTTATAACGTGTAATGCTATACGGTATTATATTATAACGTATAACGTTATATGGTATTATTTTCTAACGTATAACGTTGTATAGTATTATTTTATAACGTAGAACGTTATATCGTACTATTTTATAACGTATAACGTTATATGGTATTATTTTATAACTTATAACGTTATATGGTATTATTTTCTAACGTATAAAGTTATATAGTATTATTTTATAACGAATAACGTGATGTAGTGTTACGTTATAACGTTTAACGTTATATAGCGTTACGTTATAACGTTATGCAGCATTACGTTATAACTTATAACGTTATACGGTATTATTTTATAACGTATAACGTTATATCGTACTATTTTAAAACGTATAACGTTATATGGTATTATTTTATAACGTATAACGTTACATAGTGTTACGTCATAACGTATAATGTTGTACGGTATTATTTTGTTACGTATAACGTTATATGGTATTATTTTCTAACGTATAAAGTTATATAGTATTATTTTATAACGTATAACGTTATGTTGTGTTACGTTATAACGTTTAACGTTATATAGTGTTACGTTATAGTATTATACAGCATTACGTTATAACGTATAATGTTGTACGGTATTATTTTGTTACGTATAACGTTATATAGCATTATTTTATAACGTATATTGTAATATTGTGTTACGTTATAGCGTTATATAGCATTACGTTATAACGTATAACGTTATACGCTATTATTCTATGACGTATAACGTTATATGGTACTATTTTATAACGTATAACGTTATATAGTATTATTTTATAACGTGTAACGTTATATTGTGTTACGTTATAACGTTATATAGCATTACGTTATAACGTATAACGTTATACGGTATTATTCTGTAACGTATAACGCTATATGGTACAATTTTATAACGTATAAAGTTATATAGTATCATTTTATAACGTAGAACGTTATATCGTACTATTTTATAACGTATAACGTTATACGGTATTATTTTATAACGTATAACGTTATATCGTACTATTTTATAACGTATAACGTTATATGGTATTATTTTATAACGTATAACGTTACATAGTGTTACGTCATAACGTTATACAGCATTCCGTTATAACGTATATCGCTATACGGTATTATATTATAACGTATAACGTTATATGGTATTATTGTATAACGTATAACGTTATATAGTATTATTTTATAACGTGTAAAGTTATATGGTATTATTTTCTAACGTATAACGTTATATTGTATTATTTTATAACGAATAACGTTATATGGTATTATTTTATAACTTATAACGTTATATGGTATTATTTTATAACTTATAACGTTATATGGTATTATTTTATAACGTATAACGTTATATGGTATTATTTTATAAATTATAACGTTGTATAGTATTATTTTATAACGTAGAACGTTATATCGTACTATTTTATAACGTATAACGTTATATGGTATTATTTTATAACTTATAACGTTATATGGTATTATTTTCTAACGTATAAAGTTATATAGTATTATTTTATAAAGAATAACGTGATGTAGTGTTACGTTATAACGTTTAACGTTATATAGCGTTACGTTATAACGTTATGCAGCATTACGTTATAACTTATAACGTTATACGGTATTATTTTATAACGTATAACGTTATATCGTACTATTTTAAAACGTATAACGTTATATGGTATTATTTTATAACGTATAACGTTACATAGTGTTACGTCATAACGTATAATGTTGTACGGTATTATTTTGTTACGTATAACGTTATATGGTATTATTTTCTAACGTATAAAGTTATATAGTATTATTTTATAACGTATAACGTTATGTTGTGTTACGTTATAACGTTTAACGTTATATAGTGTTACGTTATAGTATTATACAGCATTACGTTATAACGTATAATGTTGTACGGTATTATTTTGTTACGTATAACGTTATATAGCATTATTTTATAACGTATATTGTAATATTGTGTTACGTTATAGCGTTATATAGCATTACGTTATAACGTATAACGTTATACGCTATTATTCTATGACGTATAACGTTATATGGTACTATTTTATAACGTATAACGTTATATAGTATTATTTTATAACGTGTAACGTTATATTGTGTTACGTTATAACGTTATATAGCATTACGTTATAACGTATAACGTTATACGGTATTATTCTGTAACGTATAACGCTATATGGTACAATTTTATAACGTATAAAGTTATATAGTATCATTTTATAACGTAGAACGTTATATCGTACTATTTTATAACGTATAACGTTATACGGTATTATTTTATAACGTATAACGTTATATCGTACTATTTTATAACGTATAACGTTATATGGTATTATTTTATAACGTATAACGTTACATAGTGTTACGTCATAACGTTATACAGCATTCCGTTATAACGTATAACGCTATACGGTATTATATTATAACGTATAACGTTATATGGTATTATTGTATAACGTATAACGTTATATGGTATTGTTTTATAATTTATAACGTTATATAGTATTATTTTATAACGTATAACGTTATATAGAATTATTTTGTAACGTATAACGTTATATAGTGTTACGTTATAACGTTATATTGTATTACGTTATAACGTATAACGTTATATGGTATTATTTTATAACTTATAACGTTATATGGTATTATTTTATAACGTATAACGTTATATTGTATTACGTTATAACGTTATATTGTATTACGTTATAACGTATAACGTTATATGGTATTATTTTATAACATATACCGTTATATAGTGTTATTTTATAACGTATAACGTTATGTTGTGTTACGTTATAACGTTCCACGTTATATAGTGTTACGTTATAACGTTATACAGCATTACGTTATGACGTATAATGCTGTACGGTATTATTTTGTTACGTATAACGTTATATGGTATTATTTTCTAACGTATAACGTTATATAGTATTATTTTATAACGTATAACGTTATGTTGTGTTACGTTATAACGTTTAACGTTATATAGTGTTACGTTATAGTATTATACAGCATTACGTTATAACGTATAATGTTGTACGGTATTATTTTGTTACGTATAACGTTATATAGTATTATTTTAAAACGTATATTGTAATATTGTGTTACGTTATACGGTAACGGTACGTTAATGTTATATGGTATTATTTTATAACGTATAACGTTACATAGTGTTACGTCATAACGTTATACAGCATTCCGTTATAACGTATAACGCTATACGGTATTATATTATAAAGTATAACGTTATATGGTATTATTGTATAACGTATAACGTTATATGGTATTATTTTATAACTTATAACGTTATATAGTATTATTTTATAACGTATAACGTTATATAGAATTATTTTGTAACGTATAACGTTATATAGTGTTACGTTATAACGTTATATTGTATTACGTTATAACGTATAACGTTATATGGTATTATTTTATAACTTATAACGTTATATGGTATTATTTTATAACGTATAACGTTATATTGTATTACGTTATAACGTATAACGTTATATGGTATTATTTTATAACATATACCGTTATATAGTGTTATTTTATAACGTATAACGTTATGTTGTGTTACGTTATAACGTTCCACGTTATATAGTGTTACGTTATAACGTTATACAGCATTACGTTATGACGTATAATGCTGTACGGTATTATTTTGTTACGTATAACGTTATATGGTATTATTTTCTAACGTATAACGTTATATAGTATTATTTTATAACGTATAACGTTATGTTGTGTTACGTTATAACGTTTAATGTTATATAGTGTTACGTTATAGTATTATACAGCATTACGTTATAACGTATAATGTTGTACGGTATTATTTTGTTACGTATAACGTTATATAGTATTATTTTAAAACGTATATTGTAATATTGTGTTACGTTATACGGTAACGGTACGTTAATGTTATATGGTATTATTGTATAACGTATAACGTTATATGGTATTATTTTATAACTTATAACGTTATATAGTATTATTTTATAACGTATAACGTTATATAGAATTATTTTGTAACGTATAACGTTATATAGTGTTACGTTATAACGTTATATTGTATTACGTTATAACGTATAACGTTATATGGTATTATTTTATAACTTATAACGTTATATGGTATTATTTTATAACGTATAACGTTATATTGTATTACGTTATAACGTTATATTGTATTACGTTATAACGTATAACGTTATATGGTATTATTTTATAACATATACCGTTATATAGTGTTATTTTATTACGTATAACGTTATGTTGTGTTACGTTATAACGTTCCACGTTATATAGTGTTACGTTATAACGTTATACAGCATTACGTTATGACGTATAATGCTGTACGGTATTATTTTGTTACGTATAACGTTATATGGTATTATTTTCTAACGTATAACGTTATATAGTATTATTTTATAACGTATAACGTTATGTTGTGTTACGTTATAACGTTTAACGTTATATAGTGTTACGTTATAGTATTATACAGCATTACGTTATAAGGTATAATGTTGTACGGTATTATTTTGTTACGTATAACGTTATATAGTATTATTTTAAAACGTATATTGTAATATTGTGTTACGTTATAACGTTATAGAGCATTACGTTATAACGTATAACGTTATATGCTATTATTCTATGACGTATAACGTTATATGGTACTATTTTATAACGTATAACGATATATAATATTATTTTATAACGTATAACGTTTTTCAATACTATTTTATAACGTATAGCGTTATGTAGTGTTACGATACAACGTATAACGTTATACAGTGTTACGTTATAACGTTATATAGCATTACGTTCTAACGTATAACGTTATACGGTATTATTCTGTAACGTATAACGCTATATGGTACAATTTTATAACGTATAAAGTTATATAGTATTATTTTATAACGAATAACGCGATGTAGTGTTAAGTTATAACGTTTAACGTTATATAGCGTTACGTTATAACGTTATACAGCATTACGTTATAACGTATGACGTTATACGGTATTATTTTATAACGTATAACGTTATATCGTACTATTTTATAACGTATAACGTTATATGGTATTATTTTATAACGTGTATCGTTATATCGTACTATTTTATAACGTATAACGTTATATGGTATTATTTTATAACGTATAACGTTACATAGTGTTACGTCATAACGTTATACAGCATAACGTTATAACGTATAACGTTATACAGCATTACTTTATAACGTATAATGTTATACGGTGTTGTTTTATAACGTATAACGTTATATGGTACTATTTTAGAACGTGTAAAGTTATATAGTATTATTTTATAACGTATAACGTTATATAATATTATTTTATAACGTATAGCGTTATGTAGTGTTACGTTATAACGTATATCGTTATACTGTATTATTTTATAACGTATAACGTTATATGGTATTATTTTAGAACTTATAACGTTATATAGTAATATTTTATAACGTATAACCTTATATAGTATTATTTTGTAACGTATAACGTAATATAGTGTTATGTTATAACGTTATATAGAATTACGTTATAACGTATGACGTTATATGGTATTATTTTATAACTTATAACGTTATATGGTATTATTTTATAACGTATAACGTTATATTGTATTACGTTATAACGTATAATGTTGTACGGTATTATTTTGTTACGTATAACTTTATATGGTACTATTTTATAACGTATAACGTTATATAGTATTATTTTATAACGTATAACCTTATATGGTATTATTTTCTAACGTATAACGTTATGTTGTGTTACGTTATAACGTTCAACGTTATATAGTGTTACGTTATAACGTTATACAGCATTACGTTATAACGTATAATGTTGTACGGTATTATTTTGTTACGTATAACGTTATATGGTATTATTTTCTAACGTATAACGTTATATAGTATTATTTTATAACGTATAATGTTATATTGTGTTACGTTATAACGTTATATAGCATTACGTTATAACGTATAACGTTATACGGTATTATTCTATAACGTATAACGTCATATGGTACTATTTTATAACGTATAACGTTATATAGTACTATTTTATAACGTGTAACGTTATATGGTATTATTTTCTAACGTATAACGTTATATTGTATTATTTTATAACGAATAACGTGATGTAGTGTTAAGTTATAACGTTATATTGTATTACGTGATAACGTATAACGTTATACGGTATTATTTTATAACGTATCACGTTATATGGTATAATTTTGTAACGTATAACGTTATGTAGTATAAATTTAAAACGTATAACGTTATATAGTATTACCTTATGACGTATAACGTTATATAATATTATTTAATAACGTATAGCGTTATGTAGTGTTACGTTATAACACATAACGTTACGCGGCATTATTTTATAACGTGTAACGTTATATGGTATTATTTTCTAACGTATGACGTTATATTGTATTATTTTATAACGAATAACGTGATGTAGTGTTACGTTATAACGTTATATTGTATTACGTTATAACGTATAACGTTATATGGTATTATTTTATAACGTATAACGTTATATAGTATTATTTTATAACGTATAACGTTATGTTGTGTTACGTTATAACGTTTAACGTTATATAGTGTTACGTTATAGTATTATACAGCATTACGTTATAACGTATAACGTTATACGGTATTATTCTATAACGTATAACGTTATATGGTACTATTTTATAACGTATAACGTTATATAGTGTTATTTTATAACGTGTTACGTTATATGGTATTATTTTCTAACGTATAACGTTATATTGTATTATTTTATAACGAATAACGTTATGTAGTGTTACGTTATAACGTATAACGTTATATAGAGTTACGTTATAGCATTAAACAGCATTACGTTATAACGTATAACGTTATACAGTGATACTTTATAACGTCATACAGCATTACGTTATAACGTATAATGCTATACGGTATTATATTATAACGTATAACGTTATATGGTATTATTTTCTAACGTATAACTTTGTATAGTATTATTTTATAACGTAGAACGTTATATCGTACTATTTTATAACGTATAACGTTATATGGTATTATTTTATAACTTATAACGTTATATGGTATTATTTTCTAACGTATAACGTTATATTGTATTATTTTATAACGAATAACGTTATGTAGTGTTACGTTATAACGTATAACGTTATATAGAGTTACGTTATAGCATTAAACAGCATTACGTTATAAAGTATAACGTTATACAGTGATACTTTATAACGTCATACAGCATTACGTTATAACGTATAATGCTATACGGCATTATATTATAACGTATAACGTTATATGGTATTATTTTCTAACGTATAACGTTGTATAGTATTATTTTATAACGTAGAACGTTATATGGTATTATTTTATAACTTATAACGTTATATGGTATTATTTTCTAACGTATAACGTTATATAGTATTATTTTATAAGGTATAACGTTATGTGGTGTTACGTTACAACGTATAACGTTATATAGTTTTACGTTATAGCATTAAACAGCATTACGTTATAACGTATAATGTTATACGGTATTATTTTATAACATATAACGTTATATGGTATTATTTTCTAACGTATAACGTTATATAGTATTATTGTATAACGTATAACGTTATATAGTATTATTTTATAACGTGTAACGTTATATGGTATTATTTACTAACGTATAACGTTATATAGTATTATTTTATAACGAATAACGTGATGTAGTGTTACGTTATAACGTTTAACGTTATATAGCGTTACGTTATAACGTTATGCAGCATTACGTTATAACTTATAACGTTATACGGTATTATTTTATAACGTATAACGTTATATCGTACTATTTTATAACGTATAACGTTATATGGTATTATTTTATGATGTATAACGTTACATAGTGTTACGTCATAACGTTATACAGCATTCCGTTATAACGTATAACGCTATACGGTATTATATTATAACGTATAACGTTATATGGTATTATGGTATAACATATAACGTTATATCGTATTATTTTATAACTTATAACGTTATATAGTATTATTTTATAACGTATAACGTTATATGGTATTATTTTCTAACGTATAACGTTATGTTGTGTTACGTTATAACGTTCAACGTTATATAGTGTTACGTTATAACGTTATACAGCATTACGTTATAACGTATAATGTTGTACGGTATTATTTTGTTACGTATAACGTTATATGGTATTATTTTCTAACGTATAACGTTATATAGTATTATTTTATAACGTATAACGTTATGTTGTGTTACATTATAACGTTTAACGTTATATAGTGTTAGGTTATAGTATTATACAGCATTACGTTATAACGTATAATGTTGTACGGTATTATTTTGTTACGTATAACGTTATATAGTATTATTTTATAACGTATAATGTTATATTGTGTTACGTTATAACGTTATATAGCATTACGTTATAACTTATAACGTTATACGGTATTATTTTATAACGTATAACGTTATATGGTATTATTGTATAACGTATAACGTTATATAGTATTATTTTATAACGTGTAAAGTTATATGGTATTATTTTCTAACGTATAACGTTATATTGTATTATTTTATAACGAATAACGTTATATGGTATTATTTTATAACTTATAACGTTATATAGTATTATTTTATAACGTATAACCTTATATGGTATTATTTTCTAACGTATAACGTTATGTTGTGTTACGTTATAACGTTCAACGTTATATAGTGTTACGTTATAACGTTATACAGCATTACGTTATAACGTATAATGTTGTACGGTATTATTTTGTTACGTATAACGTTATATGTTATTATTTTCTAACGTATAACGTTATATAGTATTATTTTATAACGTATAATGTTATATTGTGTTACGTTATAACGTTATATAGCATTACGTTATAACGTATAACGTTATACGGTATTATTCTATAACGTATAACGTCATATGGTACTATTTTATAACGTATAACGTTATATAGTACTATTTTATAACGTGTAACGTTATATGGTATTATTTTCTAACGTATAACGTTATATTGTATTATTTTATAACGAATAACGTGATGTAGTGTTACGTTATAACGTTATATTGTATTACGTGATAACGTATAACGTTATACGGTATTATTTTATAACGTATCACGTTATATGGTATAATTTTGTAACGTATAACGTTATGTAGTATAAATTTAAAACGTATAACGTTATATAGTATTACCTTATGACGTATAACGTTATATAATATTATTTAATAACGTATAGCGTTATGTAGTGTTACGTTATAACACATAACGTTACGCGGCATTATTTTATAACGTGTAACGTTATATGGTATTATTTTCTAACGTATGACGTTATATTGTATTATTTTATAACGAATAACGTGATGTAGTGTTACGTTATAACGTTATATTGTATTACGTTATAACGTATAACGTTATATGGTATTATTTTATAACGTATAACGTTATATAGTATTATTTTATAACGTATAACGTTATGTTGTGTTACGTTATAACGTTTAACGTTATATAGTGTTACGTTATAGTATTATACAGCATTACGTTATAACGTATAACGTTATACGGTATTATTCTATAACGTATAACGTTATATGGTACTATTTTATAACGTATAACGTTATATAGTGTTATTTTATAACGTGTTACGTTATATGGTATTATTTTCTAACGTATAACGTTATATTGTATTATTTTATAACGAATAACGTTATGTAGTGTTACGTTATAACGTATAACGTTATATAGAGTTACGTTATAGCATTAAACAGCATTACGTTATAACGTATAACGTTATACAGTGATACTTTATAACGTCATACAGCATTACGTTATAACGTATAATGCTATACGGTATTATATTATAACGTATAACGTTATATGGTATTATTTTCTAACGTATAACTTTGTATAGTATTATTTTATAACGTAGAACGTTATATCGTACTATTTTATAACGTATAACGTTATATGGTATTATTTTATAACTTATAACGTTATATGGTATTATTTTCTAACGTATAACGTTATATTGTATTATTTTATAACGAATAACGTTATGTAGTGTTACGTTATAACGTATAACGTTATATAGAGTTACGTTATAGCATTAAACAGCATTACGTTATAACGTATAACGTTATACAGTGATACTTTATAACGTCATACAGCATTACGTTATAACGTATAATGCTATACGGTATTATATTATAACGTATAACGTTATATGGTATTATTTTCTAACGTATAACGTTGTATAGTATTATTTTATAACGTAGAACGTTATATGGTATTATTTTATAACTTATAACGTTATATGGTATTATTTTCTAACGTATAACGTTATATAGTATTATTTTATAAGGTATAACGTTATGTAGTGTTACGTTACAACGTATAACGTTATATAGTTTTACGTTATAGCATTAAACAGCATTACGTTATAACGTATAATGTTATACGGTATTATTTTATAACATATAACGTTATATGGTATTATTTTCTAACGTATAACGTTATATAGTATTATTGTATAACGTATAACGTTATATAGTATTATTTTATAACGTGTAACGTTATATGGTATTATTTACTAACGTATAACGTTATATAGTATTATTTTATAACGAATAACGTGATGTAGTGTTACGTTATAACGTTTAACGTTATATAGCGTTTCGTTATAACGTTATGCAGCATTACGTTATAACTTATAACGTTATACGGTATTATTTTATAACGTATAACGTTATATCGTACTATTTTATAACGTATAACGTTATATGGTATTATTTTATGATGTATAACGTTACATAGTGTTACGTCATAACGTTATACAGCATTCCGTTATAACGTATAACGCTATACGGTATTATATTATAACGTATAACGTTATATGGTATTATTGTATAACGTATAACGTTATATCGTATTATTTTATAACTTATAACGTTATATAGTATTATTTTATAACGTATAACGTTATATGGTATTATTTTCTAACGTATAACGTTATGTTGTGTTACGTTATAACGTTCAACGTTATATAGTGTTACGTTATAACGTTATACAGCATTACGTTATAACGTATAATGTTGTACGGTATTATTTTGTTACGTATAACGTTATATGTTATTATTTTCTAACGTATAACGTTATATAGTATTATTTTATAACGTATAATGTTATATTGTGTTACGTTATAACGTTATATAGCATTACGTTATAACGTATAACGTTATACGGTATTATTCTATAACGTATAACGTCATATGGTACTATTTTATAACGTATAACGTTATATAGTACTATTTTATAACGTGTAACGTTATATGGTATTATTTTCTAACGTATAACGTTATATTGTATTATTTTATAACGAATAACGTGATGTAGTGTTACGTTATAACGTTATATTGTATTACGTGATAACGTATAACGTTATACGGTATTATTTTATAACGTATCACGTTATATGGTATAATTTTGTAACGTATAACGTTATGTAGTATAAATTTAAAACGTATAACGTTATATAGTATTACCTTATGACGTATAACGTTATATAATATTATTTAATAACGTATAGCGTTATGTAGTGTTACGTTATAACACATAACGTTACGCGGCATTATTTTATAACGTGTAACGTTATATGGTATTATTTTCTAACGTATGACGTTATATTGTATTATTTTATAACGAATAACGTGATGTAGTGTTACGTTATAACGTTATATTGTATTACGTTATAACGTATAACGTTATATGGTATTATTTTATAACGTATAACGTTATATAGTATTATTTTATAACGTATAACGTTATGTTGTGTTACGTTATAACGTTTAACGTTATATAGTGTTACGTTATAGTATTATACAGCATTACGTTATAACGTATAACGTTATACGGTATTATTCTATAACGTATAACGTTATATGGTACTATTTTATAACGTATAACGTTATATAGTGTTATTTTATAACGTGTTACGTTATATGGTATTATTTTCTAACGTATAACGTTATATTGTATTATTTTATAACGAATAACGTTATGTAGTGTTACGTTATAACGTATAACGTTATATAGAGTTACGTTATAGCATTAAACAGCATTACGTTATAACGTATAACGTTATACAGTGATACTTTATAACGTCATACAGCATTACGTTATAACGTATAATGCTATACGGTATTATATTATAACGTATAACGTTATATGGTATTATTTTCTAACGTATAACTTTGTATAGTATTATTTTATAACGTAGAACGTTATATCGTACTATTTTATAACGTATAACGTTATATGGTATTATTTTATAACTTATAACGTTATATGGTATTATTTTCTAACGTATAACGTTATATTGTATTATTTTATAACGAATAACGTTATGTAGTGTTACGTTATAACGTATAACGTTATATAGAGTTACGTTATAGCATTAAACAGCATTACGTTATAACGTATAACGTTATACAGTGATACTTTATAACGTCATACAGCATTACGTTATAACGTATAATGCTATACGGTATTATATTATAACGTATAACGTTATATGGTATTATTTTCTAACGTATAACGTTGTATAGTATTATTTTATAACGTAGAACGTTATATGGTATTATTTTATAACTTATAACGTTATATGGTATTATTTTCTAACGTATAACGTTATATAGTATTATTTTATAAGGTATAACGTTATGTAGTGTTACGTTACAACGTATAACGTTATATAGTTTTACGTTATAGCATTAAACAGCATTACGTTATAACGTATAATGTTATACGGTATTATTTTATAACATATAACGTTATATGGTATTATTTTCTAACGTATAACGTTATATAGTATTATTGTATAACGTATAACGTTATATAGTATTATTTTATAACGTGTAACGTTATATGGTATTATTTACTAACGTATAACGTTATATAGTATTATTTTATAACGAATAACGTGATGTAGTGTTACGTTATAACGTTTAACGTTATATAGCGTTTCGTTATAACGTTATGCAGCATTACGTTATAACTTATAACGTTATACGGTATTATTTTATAACGTATAACGTTATATCGTACTATTTTATAACGTATAACGTTATATGGTATTATTTTATGATGTATAACGTTACATAGTGTTACGTCATAACGTTATACAGCATTCCGTTATAACGTATAACGCTATACGGTATTATATTATAACGTATAACGTTATATGGTATTATTGTATAACGTATAACGTTATATCGTATTATTTTATAACTTATAACGTTATATAGTATTATTTTATAACGTATAACGTTATATGGTATTATTTTCTAACGTATAACGTTATGTTGTGTTACGTTATAACGTTCAACGTTATATAGTGTTACGTTATAACGTTATACAGCATTACGTTATAACGTATAATGTTGTACGGTATTATTTTGTTACGTATAACGTTATATGGTATTATTTTCTAACGTATAACGTTATATAGTATTATTTTATAACGTATAACGTTATGTTGTGTTACGTTATAACGTTTAACGTTATATAGTGTTACGTTATAGTATTATACAGCATTACGTTATAACGTATAATGTTGTACGGTATTATTTTGTTACGTATAACGTTATATAGTATTATTTTATAACGTATAATGTTATATTGTGTTACGTTATAACGTTATATAGCATTACGTTATAACGTATAACGTTATACGGTATTATTCTATAACATATAACGTTATATAGTATTATTTTATAACGTATAACGTTATGCTGTGTTACGTTATAACGTTTAACGTTATATAGTGTTACGTTATAATGTTATACAGCATTACGTTATAACGTATAACACTATACGGTGATATATTTTAACGTATAACGTTATATAGTATTATTTTATAACGTGTAACGTTATATGGTATTATTTACTAACGTATAACGTTATATAGTATTATTTTATAACGAATAACGTGATGTAGTGTTACGTTATAACGTTTAACGTTATATAGCGTTACGTTATAACGTTATGCAGCATTACGTTATAACTTATAACGTTATACGGTATTATTTTATAACGTATAACGTTATATCGTACTATTTTATAACGTATAACGTTATATGGTATTATTTTATGATGTATAACGTTACATAGTGTTACGTCATAACGTTATACAGCATTCCGTTATAACGTATAACGCTATACGGTATTATATTATAACGTATAACGTTATATGGTATTATTGTATAACGTATAACGTTATATCGTATTATTTTATAACGAATAACGTGATGTAGTGTTACGTTATAACGTTATATTGTATTACGTTATAACGTATAACGTTATATGGTATTATTTTATAACGTATAACGTTATATAGTATTATTTTATAACGTATAACGTTATGTTGTGTTACGTTATAACGTTTAACGTTATATAGTGTTACGTTATAGTATTATACAGCATTACGTTATAACGTATAACGTTATACGGTATTATTCTATAACGTATAACGTTATATGGTACTATTTTATAACGTATAACGTTATATAGTGTTATTTTATAACGTGTTACGTTATATGGTATTATTTTCTAACGTATAACGTTATATTGTATTATTTTATAACGAATAACGTTATGTAGTGTTACGTTATAACGTATAACGTTATATAGAGTTACGTTATAGCATTAAACAGCATTACGTTATAACGTATAACGTTATACAGTGATACTTTATAACGTCATACAGCATTACGTTATAACGTATAATGCTATACGGTATTATATTATAACGTATAACGTTATATGGTATTATTTTCTAACGTATAACTTTGTATAGTATTATTTTATAACGTAGAACGTTATATCGTACTATTTTATAACGTATAACGTTATATGGTATTATTTTATAACTTATAACGTTATATGGTATTATTTTCTAACGTATAACGTTATATTGTATTATTTTATAACGAATAACGTTATGTAGTGTTACGTTATAACGTATAACGTTATATAGAGTTACGTTATAGCATTAAACAGCATTACGTTATAACGTATAACGTTATACAGTGATACTTTATAACGTCATACAGCATTACGTTATAACGTATAATGCTATACGGTATTATATTATAACGTATAACGTTATATGGTATTATTTTCTAACGTATAACGTTGTATAGTATTATTTTATAACGTAGAACGTTATATGGTATTATTTTATAACTTATAACGTTATATGGTATTATTTTCTAACGTATAACGTTATATAGTATTATTTTATAAGGTATAACGTTATGTAGTGTTACGTTACAACGTATAACGTTATATAGTTTTACGTTATAGCATTAAACAGCATTACGTTATAACGTATAATGTTATACGGTATTATTTTATAACATATAACGTTATATGGTATTATTTTCTAACGTATAACGTTATATAGTATTATTGTATAACGTATAACGTTATATAGTATTATTTTATAACGTGTAACGTTATATGGTATTATTTACTAACGTATAACGTTATATAGTATTATTTTATAACGAATAACGTGATGTAGTGTTACGTTATAACGTTTAACGTTATATAGCGTTACGTTATAACGTTATGCAGCATTACGTTATAACTTATAACGTTATACGGTATTATTTTATAACGTATAACGTTATATCGTACTATTTTATAACGTATAACGTTATATGGTATTATTTTATGATGTATAACGTTACATAGTGTTACGTCATAACGTTATACAGCATTCCGTTATAACGTATAACGCTATACGGTATTATATTATAACGTATAACGTTATATGGTATTATTGTATAACGTATAACGTTATATCGTATTATTTTATAACTTATAACGTTATATAGTATTATTTTATAACGTATAACGTTATATGGTATTATTTTCTAACGTATAACGTTATGTTGTGTTACGTTATAACGTTCAACGTTATATAGTGTTACGTTATAACGTTATACAGCATTACGTTATAACGTATAATTTTGTACGGTATTATTTTGTTACGTATAACGTTATATGGTATTATTTTCTAACGTATAACGTTATATAGTATTATTTTATAACGTATAACGTTATGTTGTGTTACATTATAACGTTTAACGTTATATAGTGTTAGGTTATAGTATTATACAGCATTACGTTATAACGTATAATGTTGTACGGTATTATTTTGTTACGTATAACGTTATATAGTATTATTTTATAACGTATAATGTTATATTGTGTTACGTTATAACGTTATATAGCATTACGTTATAACTTATAACGTTATACGGTATTATTTTATAACGTATAACGTTATATGGTATTATTGTATAACGTATAACGTTATATAGTATTATTTTATAACGTGTAAAGTTATATGGTATTATTTTCTAACGTATAACGTTATATTGTATTATTTTATAACGAATAACGTTATATGGTATTATTTTATAACTTATAACGTTATATAGTATTATTTTATAACGTATAACCTTATATGGTATTATTTTCTAACGTATAACGTTATGTTGTGTTACGTTATAACGTTCAACGTTATATAGTGTTACGTTATAACGTTATACAGCATTACGTTATAACGTATAATGTTGTACGGTATTATTTTGTTACGTATAACGTTATATGGTATTATTTTCTAACGTATAACGTTATATAGTATTATTTTATAACGTATAACGTTATGTTGTGTTACGTTATAACGTTTAACGTTATATAGTGTTACGTTATAGTATTATACAGCATTACGTTATAACGTATAATGTTGTACGGTATTATTTTGTTACGTATAACGTTATATAGTATTATTTTATAACGTATAATGTTATATTGAGTTACGTTATAACGTTATATAGCATTACGTTATAACGTATAACGTTATACGGTATTATTCTATAACATATAACGTTATATAGTATTATTTTATAACGTATAACGTTATGCTGTGTTACGTTATAACGTTTAACGTTATATAGTGTTACGTTATAATGTTATACAGCATTACGTTATAACGTATAACACTATACGGTGATATATTTTAACGTATAACGTTATATAGTATTATTTTATAACGTGTAACGTTATATGGTATTATTTACTAACGTATAACGTTATATAGTATTATTTTATAACGAATAACGTGATGTAGTGTTACGTTATAACGTTTAACGTTATATAGCGTTACGTTATAACGTTATGCAGCATTACGTTATAACTTATAACGTTATACGGTATTATTTTATAACGTATAACGTTATATCGTACTATTTTATAACGTATAACGTTATATGGTATTATTTTATGATGTATAACGATACATAGTGTTACGTCATAACGTTATACAGCATTCCGTTATAACGTATAACGCTATACGGTATTATATTATAACGTATAACGTTATATGGTATTATTGTATAACGTATAACGTTATATCGTATTATTTTATAACTTATAACGTTATATTGTATTATTTTATAACGTATAACGTTATATGGTATTATTTTCTAACGTATAACGTTATGTTGTGTTACGTTATAACGTTCAACGTTATATAGTGTTACGTTATAACGTTATACAGCATTACGTTATAACGTATAATGTTGTACGGTATTATTTTGTTACGTATAACGTTATATGGTATTATTTTCTAACGTATAACGTTATATAGTATTATTTTATAACGTATAACGTTATGTTGTGTTACATTATAACGTTTAACGTTATATAGTGTTAGTTTATAGTATTATACAGCATTACGTTATAACGTATAATGTTGTACGGTATTATTTTGTTACGTATAACGTTATATAGTATTATTTTATAACGTATAATGTTATATTGTGTTACGTTATAACGTTATATAGCATTACGTTATAACTTATAACGTTATACGGTATTATTTTATAACGTATAACGTTATATGGTATTATTGTATAACGTATAACGTTATATAGTATTATTTTATAACGTGTAAAGTTATATGGTATTATTTTCTAACGTATAACGTTATATTGTATTATTTTATAACGAATAACGTTATATGGTATTATTTTATAACTTATAACGTTATATAGTATTATTTTATAACGTATAACCTTATATAGTATTATTTTATAACGTATAACGTTATGTTGTGTTACGTTATAACGTTTAACGTTATATAGTGTTACGTTATAGTATTATACAGCATTACGTTATAACGTATAATGTTGTACGGGATTATTTTGTTACGTATAACGTTATATAGTATTATTTTATAACGTATAATGTTATATTGTGTTACGTTATAACGTTATATAGCATTACGTTATAACGTATAACGTTATACGGTATTATTCTATAACGTATAACGTCATATGGTACTATTTTATAACGTATAACGTTATATAGTATTATTTTATAACGTGTAACTTTATATGGTATTATTTTCTAACGTATAACGTTATATTGTATTATTTTATAACGTATAGCGTTATGTAGTGTTACGTTATAACGTATAACGTTACGCGGTATTATTTTATCACGTGTAACGTTATATAGTATTATTTTCTAACGTATAGAGTTATATTGTATTATTTTATAACAAAGAACGTTATGTAGTGTTACGTTATAACGTAGAACGTTATATAGAGTTACGTTATAGCATTAAACAGCATTACGTTATAACGTATAACGTTATACAGTGATACTTTATAACGTCATACAGCATTACGTTATAACGTGTAATGCTATACGGTATTATATTATAACGTATAACGTTATATGGTATTATTTTCTAACGTATAACGTTGTATAGTATTATTTTATAACGTAGAACGTTATATCGTACTATTTTATAACGTATAACGTTATATGGTATTATTTTATAACTTATAACGTTATATGGTATTATTTTCTAACGTATAATGTTATATAGTATTATTTTATAACGAATAACGTGATGTAGTGTTACGTTATAACGTTTAACGTTATATAGCGTTACGTTATAACGTTATGCAGCATTACGTTATAACTTATAACGTTATACGGTATTATTTTATAACGTATAACGTTATATCGTACTATTTTAAAACGTATAACGTTATATGGTATTATTTTATAACGTATAACGTTACATAGTGTTACGTCATAACGTATAATGTTGTACGGTATTATTTTGTTACGTATAACGTTATATGGTATTATTTTCTAACGTATAAAGTTATATAGTATTATTTTATAACGTATAACGTTATGTTGTGTTACGTTATAACGTTTAACGTTATATAGTGTTACGTTATAGTATTATACAGCATTACGTTATAACGTATAATGTTGTACGGTATTATTTTGTTACTTATAACGTTATATAGCATTATTTTATAACGTATATTGTAATATTGTGTTACGTTATAGCGTTATATAGCATTACGTTATAACGTATAACGTTATACGCTATTATTCTATGACGTATAACGTTATATGGTACTATTTTATAACGTATAACGTTATATAGTATTATTTTATAACGTGTAACGTTATATTGTGTTACGTTATAACGTTATATAGCATTACGTTATAACGTATAACGTTATACGGTATTATTCTGTAACGTATAACGCTATATGGTACAATTTTATAACGTATAAAGTTATATAGTATCATTTTATAACGTAGAACGTTATATCGTACTATTTTATAACGTATAACATTATACGGTATTATTTTATAACGTATAACGTTATATCGTACTATTTTATAACGTATAACGTTATATGGTATTATTTTATAACGTATAACGTTACATAGTGTTACGTCATAACGTTATACAGCATTCCGTTATAACGTATAACGCTATACGGTATTATATTATAACGTATAACGTTATATGGTATTATTGTATAACGTATAACGTTATATGGTATTGTTTTATAACTTATAACGTTATATAGTATTATTTTATAACGTATAACGTTATATAGAATTATTTTGTAACGTATAACGTTATATAGTGTTACGTTATAACGTTATATTGTATTACGTTATAACGTATAACGTTATATGGTATTATTTTATAACTTATAACGTTATATGGTATTATTTTATAACGTATAACGTTATATGGTATTATTTTATAAATTATAACGTTGTATAGTATTATTTTATAACGTAGAACGTTATATCGTACTATTTTATAACGTATAACGTTATATGGTATTATTTTATAACTTATAACGTTATATGGTATTATTTTCTAACGTATAAAGTTATATAGTATTATTTTATAACGAATAACGTGATGTAGTGTTACGTTATAACGTTTAACGTTATATAGCGTTACGTTATAACGTTATGCAGCATTACGTTATAACTTATAACGTTATACGGTATTATTTTATAACGTATAACGTTATATCGTACTATTTTAAAACGTATAACGTTATATGGTATTATTTTATAACGTATAACGTTACATAGTGTTACGTCATAACGTATAATGTTGTACGGTATTATTTTGTTACGTATAACGTTATATGGTATTATTTTCTAACGTATAAAGTTATATAGTATTATTTTATAACGGATAACGTTATGTTGTGTTACGTTATAACGTTTAACGTTATATAGTGTTACGTTATAGTATTAAACAGCATTACGTTATAACGTATAATGTTGTACGGTATTATTTTGTTACGTATAACGTTATATAGCATTATTTTATAACGTATATTGTAATATTGTGTTACGTTATAGCGTTATATAGCATTACGTTATAACGTATAACGTTATACGCTATTATTCTATGACGTATAACGTTATATGGTACTATTTTATAACGTATAACGTTATATAGTATTATTTTATAACGTGTAACGTTATATTGTGTTACGTTATAACGTTATATAGCATTACGTTATAACGTATAACGTTATACGGTATTATTCTGTAACGTATAACGCTATATGGTACAATTTTATAACGTATAAAGTTATATAGTATCATTTTATAACGTAGAACGTTATATCGTACTATTTTATAACGTATAACGTTATACGGTATTATTTTATAACGTATAACGTTATATCGTACTATTTTATAACGTATAACGTTATATGGTATTATTTTATAACGTATAACGTTACATAGTGTTACGTCATAACGTTATACAGCATTCCGTTATAACGTATAACGCTATACGGTATTATATTATAACGTATAACGTTATATGGTATTATTGTATAACGTATAACGTTATATGGTATTGTTTTATAACTTATAACGTTATATAGTATTATTTTATAACGTATAACGTTATATAGAATTATTTTGTAACGTATAACGTTATATAGTGTTACGTTATAACGTTATATTGTATTACGTTATAACGTATAACGTTATATGGTATTATTTTATAACTTATAACGTTATATGGTATTATTTTATAACGTATAACGTTATATTGTATTACGTTATAACGTTATATTGTATTACGTTATAACGTATAACGTTATATGGTATTATTTTATAACATATACCGTTATATAGTGTTATTTTATAACGTATAACGTTATGTTGTGTTACGTTATAACGTTCCACGTTATATAGTGTTACGTTATAACGTTATACAGCATTACGTTATGACGTATAATGCTGTACGGTATTATTTTGTTACGTATAACGTTATATGGTATTATTTTCTAACGTATAACGTTATATAGTATTATTTTATAACGTATAACGTTATGTTGTGTTACGTTATAACGTTTAACGTTATATAGTGTTACGTTATAGTATTATACAGCATTACGTTATAACGTATAATGTTGTACGGTATTATTTTGTTACGTATAACGTTATATGGTATTATTTTAAAACGTATATTGTAATATTGTGTTACGTTATACGGTAACGGTACGTTAATGTTATATGGTATTATTTTATAACGTATAACGTTACATAGTGTTACGTCATAACGTTATACAGCATTCCGTTATAACGTATAACGCTATACGGTATTATATTATAAAGTATAACGTTATATGGTATTATTGTATAACGTATAACGTTATATGGTATTATTTTATAACTTATAACGTTATATAGTATTATTTTATAACGTATAACGTTATATAGAATTATTTTGTAACGTATAACGTTATATAGTGTTACGTTATAACGTTATATTGTATTACGTTATAACGTATAACGTTATATGGTATTATTTTATAACTTATAACGTTATATGGTATTATTTTATAACGTATAACGTTATATTGTATTACGTTATAACGTTATATTGTATTACGTTATAACGTATAACGTTATATGGTATTATTTTATAACATATACCGTTATATAGTGTTATTTTATAACGTATAACGTTATGTTGTGTTACGTTATAACGTTCCACGTTATATAGTGTTACGTTATAACGTTATACAGCATTACGTTATGACGTATAATGCTGTACGGTATTATTTTGTTACGTATAACGTTATATGGTATTATTTTCTAACGTATAACGTTATATAGTATTATTTTATAACGTATAACGTTATGTTGTATTACGTTATAACGTTTAACGTTATATAGTGTTACGTTATAGTATTATACAGCATTACGTTATAACGTATAATGTTGTACGGTATTATTTTGTTACGTATAACGTTATATAGTATTATTTTAAAACGTATATTGTAATATTGTGTTACGTTATACGGTAACGGTACGTTAATGTTATATGGTATTATTTTATAACGTATAACGTTACATAGTGTTACGTCATAACGTTATACAGCATTCCGTTATAACGTATAACGCTATACGGTATTATATTATAACGTATAACGTTATATGGTATTATTGTATAACGTATAACGTTATATGGTATTATTTTATAACTTATAACGTTATATAGTATTATTTTATAACGTATAACGTTATATAGAATTATTTTGTAACGTATAACGTTATATAGTGTTACGTTATAACGTTATATTGTATTACGTTATAACGTATAACGTTATATGGTATTATTTTATAACTTATAACGTTATATGGTATTATTTTATAACGTATAACGTTATATTGTATTACGTTATAACGTTATATTGTATTACGTTATAACGTATAACGTTATATGGTATTATATTATAACATATACCGTTATATAGTGTTATTTTATTACGTATAACGTTATGTTGTGTTACGTTATAACGTTCCACGTTATATAGTGTTACGTTATAACGTTATACAGCATTACGTTATGACGTATAATGCTGTACGGTATTATTTTGTTACGTATAACGTTATATGGTATTATTTTCTAACGTATAACGTTATATAGTATTATTTTATAACGTATAACGTTATGTTGTGTTACGTTATAACGTTTAACGTTATATAGTGTTACGTTATAGTATTATACAGCATTACGTTATAACGTATAATGTTGTACGGTATTATTTTGTTACGTATAACGTTATATAGTATTATTTTAAAACGTATATTGTAATATTGTGTTACGTTATAACGTTATAGAGCATTACGTTACAACGTATAACGTTATACGCTATTATTCTATGACGTATAACGTTATATGGTACTATTTTATAACGTATAACGATATATAATATTATTTTATAACGTATAACGTTTTTCAATACTATTTTATAACGTATAGCGTTATGTAGTGTTACGATACAACGTATAACGTTATACAGTGTTACGTTATAACGTTATATAGCATTACGTTCTAACGTATAACGTTATACGGTATTATTCTGTAACGTATAACGCTATATGGTACAATTTTATAACGTATAAAGTTATATAGTATTATTTTATAACGAATAACGCGATGTAGTGTTAAGTTATAACGTTTAACGTTATATAGCGTTACGTTATAACGTTATACAGCATTACGTTATAACGTATGACGTTATACGGTATTATTTTATAACGTATAACGTTATATCGTACTATTTTATAACGTATAACGTTATATGGTATTATTTTATAACGTGTATCGTTATATCGTACTATTTTATAACGTATAACGTTATATGGTATTATTTTATAACGTATAACGTTACATAGTGTTACGTCATAACGTTATACAGCATAACGTTATAACGTATAACGTTATACAGCATTACTTTATAACGTATAATGTTATACGGTGTTGTTTTATAACGTATAACGTTATATGGTACTATTTTAGAACGTGTAAAGTTATATAGTATTATTTTATAACGTATAACGTTATATAATATTATTTTATAACGTATAGCGTTATGTAGTGTTACGTTATAACGTATATCGTTATACTGTATTATTTTATAACGTATAACGTTATATGGTATTATTTTAGAACTTATAACGTTATATAGTAATATTTTATAACGTATAACCTTATATAGTATTATTTTGTAACGTATAACGTAATATAGTGTTATGTTATAACGTTATATAGAATTACGTTATAACGTATGACGTTATATGGTATTATTTTATAACTTATAACGTTATATGGTATTATTTTATAACGTATAACGTTATATTGTATTACGTTATAACGTATAATGTTGTACGGTATTATTTTGTTACGTATAACTTTATATGGTACTATTTTATAACGTATAACGATATATAATATTATTTTATAACGTATAACGTTTTTCAATACTATTTTATAACGTATAGCGTTATGTAGTGTTACGATATAACGTATAACGTTATACAGTGTTACGTTATAACGTTATATAGCATTACGTTCTAACGTATAACGTTATACGGTATTATTCTGTAACGTATAACGCTATATGGTACAATTTTATAACGTATAAAGTTATATAGTATTATTTTATAACGTATAACGCCATGCAGTGTTACGATATAACGTATAACGTTATACAGCATTACGTTAAAACGTATAACGTTATACGGTATTATTTTATAACGTATAGCGTTATATCGTACTATTTTATAACGTATAACGTTATATGGTATTATTTTATAACGTATAACGTTACATAGTGTTACGTTATAACGTTATACAGCATTACGTCATAACGTATAGTGCTACACGGTATTATATTATAACGTATAACGTTATGTTGTGTTACGTTACAACGTTATATAGCATTACGTTATAACGTATAATGCTATACGGTATTATTTTATAACGTATAACGATATATAATATTATTTTATAACGTATAACGTTTTTTAATATTATTTTATAACGTATAGCGTTATGTAGTGTTACGATATAACGTATAACGTTATACAGTGTTACGTTATAACGTTATATAGCATTATGTTCTAACGTATAACGTTATACGGTATTATTCTATAACGTATAACGTTATATGGTATTATTTTCTAACGTATAACGTTATATAGTATTATTTTATAACGTATAACGTTATATAGTATTATTTTATAACGTATAACGTTATATGGTATTACTTTCTAACGTATAACGTTATGTAGTATTATTTTATAACGAATAACGTGATGTAGTGTTACGTTATAACGTTATACAGCATTACGTTATAACGTATAATGCTATACGGTATTATATTATAACGTGTAACGTTATATGGTATTATTTTATAACTTATAACGTTATATAGTACTATTTTATAACGTATAACTTTATATAGTATTATTTTGTAACGTATAACGTTATATAGCGTTCTGTTATAACGTTATATAGCTTTACGTTATAACGTACGTCGTTATACGGTATTATTTTATTACGTATAACGTTATATGGTATTATTTTATAACTTATAACGTTATATCGTACTATTTTATTACGTATAACGTTATATGGTATTATTTTATAATGTATAACGTTACATAGTGTTAGGTTATAACGTTACACAGCATTACGTTATAACGTATAATGCTATACGGTATTATATTATAACGTATAACGTTATATGGTATTATTTTCCAACGTATAACGTTATATAGTATTATTTTAAAATGTAGAACGTTATATCGAACTATTTTATAACGTATAACGTTATATAGTATTATTTTATAACGCATAACGTTATATGGTATTATTTTCTAACGTATAACGTTATATAGTATTATTTTATAACGAATAACATGATGTAGTGTTACGTTATAACGTATAACGTTATACAGTGTTACGTTATAACGTTATATAGCATTACGTTCTAACGTATAACGTTATATGGTATTATTTTCTAACGTATAACGTTATATAGTATTATTTTATAAAGTTATATAGCATTACGTTCTAACGTATAACGTTATACGGCATTATTCTATAACGTATAACGTTATATGGTACTATTTTATAACGTATAACGTTATATAGTATTATTTTATAACGTATAACGTTATATGGTATTATTTTCTAACGTATAACGTTATATAGTATTATTTTATAACGAATAACTTGACGTAGTGTTACGTTATAACGTTTAATGTTATATAGCGTTACGTTATAACGTTATACAGCATTACGTTATAACGTATAACGTTATACGGTATTATTTTATAACGTATAACGTTATATCGTACCATTTTATTACGTATAACGTTATATGGTATTATTTTATAACGTATAACGTTACATAGTGTTACGTTATAACGTTATACAGCATTACGTTATAACGTATAATGCTATACGGCATTATATTATAACGTATAACGTTATATGGTATTATTTTCTAACGTATAAGGTTATATAGTACTATTTTATAATGTAGAACGTTATATCGAAATATTTTATAACGTATAACGATATATAATATTATTTTATAACGTATAACGTTTTTTAATAGTGTTTTATAACGTATAGCGTTATGTAGTGTTACGATATAATGTATAACGTTATACAGTGTTACGTTATAACGTTATATAGCATTACGTTCTAACGTATAACGTTATACGGTATAATTCTATAACGTATAACGTTATATGGTATTATTTTCTAACGTATAACGTTATATAGCATTACGTTCTAACGTATAACGTTATACGGTATAATTCTATAACGTATAACGTTATATGGTATTACTTTCTAACGTATAACGTTATATAGTATTATTTTATAACGAATAACGTGATGTAGTGTTACGTTATAACATTTAACGTTATATAGCGTTACGTTATAACGTTATACAGCATTGCGTTATAACGTACAACGTTATACGATATTATTTTATAACGTATAACGTTATATCGTACTATTTTATAACGTATAACGTTATATGGTATTATTTTATGACGTATAACGTTACATAGTGTTACGTTATAACGTTATACAGCATTACGTTATAACGTATAATGCTATACGGTATTATATTATACCGTACAACGTTATATGGTATTATTTTCTAACGTATAACGTTATATAGTATTATTTTATAACGTATAACGTCATGCAGTCTTACGATATAACGTATAACGTTATATAGTGATACCTAATAAGATATAACGTTATACAGCATTACGTTATAACGTATAATGTTATACGGTATTATTTCATAACGTATAACGATATATAATATTATTTTATAACGTATAATGTTATATAGTATTATTTTATAACGTATAACGTTATATGGTATTATTTTCTAACGTATAACGTTATATAGTATTATTTTATAACGAATAACGTGATGTAGTGTTACGTTATAACGTTTAACGTTATATAGCGTTACGTTATAACGTTATACAGCATTACGTTATAACGTATGACGTTATACGGTATTATTTTATAACGTATAACGTTATATGGTATTATTTTATAACTTATAACGTTATATGGTACTATTTTATAACGTATAACGATATATAATATTATTTTATAACGTATAACGTTTTTCAATACTATTTTATAACGTATAGCGTTATGTAGTGTTACGATATAACGTATAACGTTATACAGTGTTACGTTATAACGTTATATAGCATTACGTTCTAACGTATAAAGTTATACGGTATTATTCTGTAACGTACAACGCTATATGGTACAATTTTATAACGTATAAAGTTATATAGTATTATTTTATAACGGATAACGTGATGTAGTGTTAAGTTATAACGTTTAACGTTATATAGCGTTACGTTATAACGTTATACAGCATTACGTTATAACGTATAACGTTATACGGTATTATTTTATAACGCATAACGTTATATCGTACTATTTTATAACGTATAACGTTATATGGTATTATTTTATAACGCATAACGTTATACCGTACTATTTTATAACGTATAACGTTATATGGTATTATTTTATAACGTATAACGTTATATCGTACTATTTTATAACGTATAACGTTATATGGTATTATTTTATAACGTATAACGTTACATAGTGTTACGGCATAACGTTATACAGCATTACGTTATAACGTATAACGTTATACAGCATTACTTTATAACGTATAATGTTATACGGTGTTGTTTTATAACGTATAACGTTATATGGTACTATTTTAGAACGTGTAAAGTTATATAGTATTATTTTATAACGTATAACGTTATATAATATTATTTTATAACGTATAGCGTTATGTAGTGTTACGTTATAACGTATATCGTTATACTGTATTATTTTATAACGTATAACGTTATATGGTATTATTTTAGAACTTATAACGTTATATAGTAATATTTTATAACGTATAACCTTATATAGTATTATTTTGTAACGTATAACGTAATATAGTGTTATGTTATAACGTTATATAGCATTACGTTATAACGTATGACGTTATACGGTATTATTTTATAACGTATAACGTTATATGGTATTATTTTATAACTTATAACGCTATATAGTATTATTTTATAACGTATAACTTTATATAGTATTATTTTGTAACGTATAACGTTATATAGTGTTCTGTTATAACGTTATATAGATTTACGTTATAACGTACGTCGTTATACGGTATTATTTTATTACGTATAACGTTATATGGTATTATTTTATAACGTATAACGTTATATGGTATTATTGTATAACGTATAACGTTATATGGTATTATTTTCTAACGTATAACGTTATATAGTATTATTTTATAACGTATAACGTTATATAGTGTTACGTTATAACGTTATATTGTATTACGTTATAATGTATAACGTTATATGGTATTATTTTATAACATATAACGTTATATAGTATTATTTTATAACGTATAACGTTATGCTGTGTTACGTTATAACGTTTAACGTTATATAGTGTTACGTTATAATGTTATACAGCATTACGTTATAACGTATAACACTATACGGTGTTATATTTTAACGTATAACGTTATATAGTATTATTTTATGACGTGTAACGTTATATGGTATTATTTACTAACGTATAACGTTATATAGTATTATTTTATGACGTATAACGTTATATAATATTATTTAATAACGTTTAGCGTTATGTAGTGTTACGTAATAACATATAAAGTAATGCGGTATTATTTTATAACTTATAACTTTATATAGTGTTACGTTATAACGTTATATTGTATTATGTTATGTAGTGTTACGTTATAACATATAACGTAATGCGGTATTATTTTATAACTTATAACTTTATATAGTGTTACGTTATAACGTTATATTGTATTACGTTATAGCGTATAACGTTATATGGTATGATTTTATAACGTATAACGTTATATGGTATTATTTTATAACTTATAACGTTATATAGTATTATTTTATAACGTATAACTTTATATCGTACTATTTTATAACGTATAACGTTACATAGTGTTACGTTATAAAATTATACAGCATTACGTTATAACGTATAATGCTATAAGGTGTTATCTTATAACGTATAACCTTATATGGCATTATTTTCTAACGTATAACGTTTTTTAATATTATTTTATATCGTATAGCGTTATGTAGTGTTACGATATAACGTATAACGTTATATAGTGTTACATTATAGCATTAAACAGCATTACGTTATAACGTATAACGTTATATGGTATTATTTTATAACGTATAACGTTATACGGTATTATTTTATAACGTATAACTTTATATCGTACTATTTTATAACGTATAACGTTATATAGTGTTACATTATAGCATTAAACAGCATTACGTTATAACGTATAACGTTATATGGTATTATTTTATAACTTATAACGTTATATAGTATTATTTTATAACGTATAACGTTATACGGTATAATTTAATAACGTATAACGTTATATAGTATTATTTTGTAACGTATAACGATATATATTATTATCTTATTTCGAATAACGTTATGTAGTGTTACGTTATATCGTATAACGTTATATAGTGTTACGTTATAACGTTATACAGCATTACGTTATAACGTATAATGCTATACGGTATTATCTTATAACGTATAACGATATATAATATTATTTTATAACGTATAACGTTTTTTAATATGATTTTATAACGTATAGCGTTATGTAGTGTTACGATATAACGTATAACGTTATATAGTGTTACGTTATAACGTTATATAGCATTACGTTCTAACGTATAACGTTATACGGTATTATTCTATAACGTATAACGTTATATGGTGCAATTTTATAACGTATAAAGTTTTATAGTATTATTTTATAACGAATAACGTGATGTAGTGTTAAGTTATAACGTTTAACGTTATATAGCGTTACGTTATAGCGTTATACAGCATTACTTTATAACGTATAACATTATACGGTATTACTTTATAACGTATAACGTTATATCGTACTATTTTATAACGTATAACGTTATATGGTATTATTTTATAACGTATAACGTTACATAGTGTTACGTTATAACGTTATACAGCATTACGTTATAACGTATAATGCTGTACGGGATTATATTATAACGTATAACGTTATATGGTATTATTTTCTAACATATAACGTTATATAGTATTATTTTATAACGTATAACGTTATGTAGTGTTACGTTATAACCTTATATAGCATTACGTTATAACGTATAGCGTCATAAGGTATTATTTTATAACGTATAACTTTATATGGTATTATTGTATAACGTATAACGTTATACGGTATTATTTTATAACTTATAACGTTATATAGTATTATTTTATAACGTATAACGTTATACGGTATAATTTAATAACGTATAACGTTATATAGTATTATTTTGTAACGTATAACGATATATATTATTATCTTATTTCGAATAACGTTATGTAGTGTTACGTTATATCGTATAACGTTATATAGTGTTACGTTATAACGTTATACAGCATTACGTTATAACGTATAATGCTATACGGTATTATCTTATAACGTATAACGATATATAATATTATTTTATAACGTATAACGTTTTTTAATATGATTTTATAACGTATAGCGTTATGTAGTGTTACGATATAACGTATAACGTTATATAGTGTTACGTTATAACGTTATATAGCATTACCTTCTAACGTATAACGTTATACGGTATTATTCTATAACGTATAACGTTATATGGTACTATTTTATAACGTATAACGTTATATAGCGTTATTTTATAACGTATAACGTTATATAGTATTATTTTGTAACGTATAACGATATATATTATTATCTTATAACGAATAACGTGATGTAGTGTTACGTTATAACGTTTAACGTTATATAGGGTTACGTTATAACGTTATACAGCATTACGTTATAACGTTTAACGTTATATAGCGTTACGTTATAACGTTATACAGCATTACGTTATAACGTATAACGTTATACAGCATTACGTTATAACGTATAACGTTATACGGTATCATTTTATAACGTATAACGTTATATCGTACTATTTTATAACGTATAACGTTATATGGTATTATTTTATAACGTATAACGTTACATAGTGTTACGTTATAACGTTATACAGCATTACGTTATAACGTATAATGCTATACGGTATTATATTATAACATATAACGATTATGGTATTATTTTCTAACTTATAACGTTATATAGTATTATTTTATAACGTATAACGTCATGCAGTGTTACGATATAACGTTATATGGTATTATTTTATAATGTATAACGTTACATAGTGTTAGGTTATAACGTTACACAGCATTACGTTATAACGTATAATGCTATACGGTATTATATTATAACGTATAACGTTATATGGTATTATTTTCTAACGTATAACGTTATATAGTATTATTTTATAATGTAGAACGTTATATCGAACTATTTTATAACGTATAACGTTATATAGTATTATTTTATAACGCATAACGTTATATGGTATTATTTTCTAACGTATAACGTTATATAGTATTATTGTATAACGTATAGCGTTATGTAGTGTTACGATATAACGTATAACGTTGTACAGTGTTACGTTATAACGTTATATAGCATTACGTTCTAACGTATAACGTTATACGGCATTATTCTATAACGTATAACGTCATATGTTACTATTTTATAACGTATAACGTTATATAGTATTATTTTGTAACGTATAACGTTATATGGTATTATTTTCTAACGTATAACGTTATATAGTATTATTTTATAACGAATAACGTGATGTAGTGTTACGTTATAACGTTTAATGTTATATAGCGTTACGTTATAACGTTATACAGCATTACGCTATAACGTATTACGTTATATAGTATTATTTTATAATGTAGAAAGTTATATCGAAATATTTTATAACGTATAACGTTATATAGTATTATTTTGTTACGTATAACGCCATGCAGTGTTACGATATAACGTATAACGTTATATAGTGATACCTAATAAGGTATAACGTTATACAGCATTATGTTATAACGTATAACGCTATACGGTATTATCTTATAACGTATAACCTTATATGGTATTATTTTCTAACGTATAACGTTATATAGTATTATCTTATAACGTATAGCGTTTAGTCGTGTTACGATATAACATATAACGTTATATGGTACTATTTTATATCGTATAACGTTATATAGTATTATTTTATAACGTATAACGTTATATGGTATTATTTTCTAACGTATAACGTTATATAGTATTATTTTATAACGAATAACGTGATGTAGTGTTACGTTATAACGTTTAACGTTATATAGCGTTACGTTATAACGTTATACAGCATTACGTTATAACGTATAACGTTATACGGTATTATTCTATAACGTATAACGTTATATGGTACTATTTTATAACGTATAACGTTATATAGCGTTATTTTATAACGTATAACGTTATACAGTATAATTTAATAACGTATAACGTTATATAGTATTATTTTGTAACGTATAACGATATATATTATTATCTTATAACGAATAACGTGATGTAGTGTTACGTTATAACGTTTAATCTTATATAGCGTTACGTTATAACGTTATACAGCATTACGCTATAACGTATAACGTTATACGGTATTGTTTTATAACGTATAACGTTATATCGTACTATTTTATTACGTATAACGTTATATGGTATTATTTTATAATGTATAACGTTACATAGTGTTAACTTATAACGTTATACAGCATTTCGTTATAACGTATAATGCTATACGGTATTATATTATAACGTATAACGTTATATGGTATTATTTTCTAACGCATAACGTTATATAGTATTATTTTATAGCGTATAACGTCATGCAGTGTTACGATACAACGTATAACGTTATATAGTGATACCTAATAAGGTATAACGTTATACAGCATTACGTTATAACGTATAATGCTATACGGTATTATCTTATAACGTATACCCTTATATGTTATTATTTTAAAAGGTATAACGTTAGATAGTATTTTTTTATAATGTAGAACGTTATAGGGTACTATTTTATAACGTATAACGATATATAATATTATTTTATAAAGTATAACGTTTTTTAATATTATTTTATAACGTATAGCGTTATGTAGGGTTACGATATAACGTATAACGTTGTACAGTGTAACGTTATAACGTTATATGGCATTACGTTCTAACGTATAACGTTACACGGCATTATTCTATAACGTATAACGTCATATGTTACTATTTTATAACGTATAAAGTTATATAGTATTATTTTATAACGTATAACGTTATATGGTATTAATTTCTAACCTATAACGTTATATAGTATTATTTTATAACGAATAGCGTGATGTAGTGTTACGTTATAACGTTTAATGTAATATAGCGTTACGTTATAACGTTATACAGCATTACGCTATAACGTATAACGTTATACGGTATTGTTTTATAACGTATAACGTTATATTGTACTATTTTATTACGTATAACGTTATATGGTATTATTTTATAATGTATAACGTTACATAGTGTTAAGTTATAACGTTATACAGCATTTCGTTATAACGTATAATGCTATACGGTATTATATTATAACGTTTAACGTTATATGGTATTATTTTCTAACGCATAACGTTATATAGTATTATTTTGTAATGTAGAACGTTATATCGAACTATTTTATAACGTATAACGTTATATAGTATTATTTTATAACGTATAACGTTATATGGTATTATTTTCTAACGTATAACGTTATATAGTATTATTTTATAACGAATAACGTTATACAGTGTTACGTTATAACGTTATATAGCATTACGTTCTAACGTATAACGTTATACGGTATTATTCTATAACGTATAACGTTATATGGTACTATTTTATAACGTATAACGTTATATAGTATTATTTTACAACGTCTAACGCCATGCAGTGTTACGATATAACGTATAACGTTATATAGTGATACCTCATAAGGTATAACGTTATACAGCATTATGTTATAACGTATAATGCTATACGGTATTATCTTATAACGTATAACCTTATATGGTATTATTTTCTAACGTATAACGTTATATAGTATTATTTTATAACGTATAACGTTATGTAGTGTTACGTTATAACGTTTAACGTGATATAGTGTTATGTTATAACGTTATACAGCATTACGTTATAACGTATAACGTTATACGGTATTATTTTATAACGTATAACGTTATATTGTACTATTTTATAACGTATAACGTTAAATGGTATTATTTTATAACGTATAACGTTACATAGTGTTACGTTATAACGTTATACAGCATTACGTTATAACGTTATACAGCATTACGTTATAACATATAATGCTATACGGTATTATCTTATAACGTATAACCTTATATGTTATTGTTTTCTTACGTATAACGTTATATGGCATTATTTTATAATGTAGAACGTTATATCGTACTATTTTATAACGTATAACGATATATAATATTATTTTATAACGTATAACGTTTTTTAATATTATTTTATAGCGTATAGCGTTTAGTCGTGTTACGATATAACGTATAACGTTATATGGTACTATTTTATAACGTATAACGTTATATAGTATTTTTTTATAACGTAAAACGTTATATGGTATTATTTTCTAACGTATAACGTTATATAGTATTATTTTATAACGAATAACGTGATGTAGTTTTACGTTATAACGTTTAACGTTATATAGCGTTACGTTATAACGTTATACAGTATTACGTTATAACGTATAACGTTATACGGTATTATTCTATAACGTATAACGTTATATCGTACTATTTTATAACGTATAACGTTATATGGTATTATTTTATAACGTATAACGTTACATAGTGTTACGTTATAACGTTATACAGCATTACGTTATAACGTATAATGCTATACGGTATTATATTATAACATATAACGTTTATGGTATTATTTTCTAACGTATAACGTTATATAGTATTATTTTATAACGTATAACGTCATGCAGTGTTACGATATAACGTATAACGTTATATAGTGATACCTAATAAGGTATACCGTTATACAGCATTACGTTATAACGTATAATGCTATACGGTATTGCCTTATAACGTATAACCTTATATGGTATTATTTTCTAACGTATAACGTTATACAGTATTATTTTATACCGTATAACGTTATGTAGTGTTACGTTATAACGTTTAACGTTATATAGTGTTACGTTATAACGTTATACAGCATTACGTTATAACGTATAATGTTATACGGTATTATTTCATAACGTATAACGATATATAATATTATTTTATAACGTATAACGTTATATAGTATTATTTTATAACGTATAACGTTATATAGTATTATTTTATAACGTATAACGTTATATGGTATTAATTTCTAACGTATAACGTTATATGGTATTATTTTATAACGTATATCGTTACATAGTGTTACGTTATAACGTTATATAGCATTACGTTCTAACGTATAACGTTATACGGTATTATTCTATAACGTATAACGTTATATGGTACAATTTTATAGCGTATAAAGTTATATAGTATTATTTTATATCGAATAACGTGATGTAGTGTTACGTTATAACGTTTAACGTTATATAGCGTCACGTTATAACGATATACAGCATTACGTTATAACGTATGACGTTATACGGTATTATTTTATAACGTATAACGTTATATCGTACTATTTTATAACGTATAACGTTATATGGTATTATTTTATAACGCATAACGTTACATATTGTTACGTTATAACGTTATACAGCATTACGTTATAAAGTATAATGCTATACGGTATTATGTTATAACGTATAACGTTATATGTTATTATTTTCTAACGTATAACGTTATATAGTATTATTTTATAACGTATAACGTTATGTAGGGTTACGTTATAACGTTTAACGATATATAGTGTTACGTTATAACGTTATACAGCATTACGTTAAAACGTATAACGTTATACGGTATTATTTTATAACGTATAACGTTATATCGTCCTATTTTATAACGTATAACGTTATATGGTATTATTTCATAACGTATAACGTTATGCAGTGTTACGTTATAACGTTTAACGTTATACGGTATTATTTTATAACGTACAACGTTATATAGTATTATTTTATAACGTATATCGTTATGTATTGTTACGTTATAACGTATAACGTTACATAGTGTTACGTTATAACGTTATACAGCATTACGTTATAACGTATAATGCTATACGGTGTTATATTATAACGTATAACGTTATATCGTTCTATTTTATTACGTATAACGTTATATGGTATTATTTTTAACGTATAACGTTACATAGTGTTACGTTATAACGTTATACAGCATTACGTTATAACGTATAATGCTATACGGTATTATATTATAACATATAACTTTATATGGTATTATATTCTAACGTATAACGTAATATAGTATTATTTTATAACGTATAACGTTATATGGTATTATTTTCTAACGTATAACGTTATATAGTGTTACGTTATAACGTTATACAGCATTACGTTATAACGTATAATGCTATACGGTATTATATTATAACGTATAACGTTATATGGTATTATTTTCTAACGTATAACGTTATATAGTGTTATTTTATAACGTATAACGTTATATAGTATTATTTTATAACGTATAACGTTATATGGTATTACTTTCTAACGTATAACGTTATATAGTATTATTTTATAACGCATAACGTTATGTAGTGTTACGTTATAACGTTATACAGCATTACGTTATAACGTTATACAGCATTACGTTATAACATATAACGTTATACGGTATTATTTTATAACGTATAACGTTATATCGTACTATTTTATAACGTATAACGTTAAATGGTATTATTTTATAACGTATAACGTTACATAGTGTTACGTTATAACGTTATACAGCATTACGTTATAACGTTATACAGCATTACGTTATAACATATAATGCTATACGGTATTATCTTATAACGTATAACCTTATATGTTATTGTTTTCTTACGTATAACGTTATATAGCATTATTTTATAATGTAGAACGTTATATCGTACTATTTTATAACGTATAACGATATATAATATTATTTTATAACGTATAACGTTTTTTAATATAATTTTATAGCGTATAGCGTTTAGTCGTGTTACGATATAACATATAACGTTATATGGTACTATTTTATAACGTATAACGTTATATAGTATTTTTTTATAACGTAAAACGTTATATGGTATTATTTTCTAACGTATAACGTTATATAGTATTATTTTATAACGTATATCGTTATGTAGTGTTACGTTATAACGTATAACGTTACATAGTGTTACGTTATAACGTTATACAGCATTATGTTATAATGTATAATGCTATACCGTATTATATTATAACGTATAACGTTATATCGTACTATTTTATAACGTATAACGTTATATGGTATTATTTTCTAACGTATAACGTTATGTAGTATTATTTTATAACGTATAACGTTATATAGTATTATTTTATAACGTATAACGTTATATGGTATTACTTTCTAACGTATAACGTTATATAGTATTATTTTATAACGAATAACGTGATGTAGTGTTACGTTATAACATTTAACGTTATATAGCGTTACGTTATAACGTTATACAGCATTGCGTTATAACGTACAACGTTATACGGTATTATTTTATAACGTATAACGTTATATCGTACTATTTTATAACGTATAACGTTATATGGTATTATTTTATAACGTATAACGTTACATAGTGTTACGTTATAACGTTATACTGCATTACGTTATAACGTATAATTCTATACGGTATTATATTATAACGTATAACGTTATATGGTATTATTTTCTAACGTATAACGTTATATAGTATTATTTTATAACGTATAACTTCATGCAGTCTTACGATATAACGTATAACGTTATATAGTGATACCTAATAAGGTATAACGTTATACAGCATTACGTTATAACGTATAATGCTATACGGTATTATCTTATAACGTATAACCTTATATGGTATTATTTTCTAACGTATAACGTTATATATTATTATTTCATAACGCATAACGTTATGTAGTGTTACGTTATAACGTTTAACGTTATATAGTGTTACGTTATAACGTTATACAGCATTACGTTATAACGTATAACGTTATACGGTATTATTTTATAACGTATAACGTTATATCGTACTATTTTATAACGTATAACGATATATAATATTATTTTATAACGTATAACGTTTTTTAATATTATTTTATAGCGTATAGCGTTTAGTCGTGTTACGATATAACGTATAACGTTATATGGTACTATTTTATAACGTATAACGTTATATAGTATTTTTTTATAACGTAAAACGTTATATGGTATTATTTTCTAACGTATAACGTTATATAGTATTATTTTATAACGAATAATGTGATGTAGTTTTACGTTATAACGTGTAACGTTATATAGCGTTACGTTATAACGTTATACAGTATTACGTTATAACGTATAACGTTATACGGTATTATTCTATAACGTATAACGTTATATCGTACTATTTTATAACGTATAACGTTATATGGTATTATTTTATAACGTATAACGTTACATAGTGTTACGTTATAACGTTATACAGCATTACGTTATAACGTATAATGCTATACGGTATTATATTATAACATATAACGTTTATGGTATTATTTTCTAACTTATAACGTTATATAGTATTATTTTATAACGTATAACGTCATGCAGTGTTACGATATAACGTATAACGTTATATAGTGATACCTAATAAGGTATACCGTTATACAGCATTACGTTATAACGTATAATGCTATACGGTATTGTCTTATAACGTATAACCTTATATGGTATTATTTTCTAACGTATAACGTTATACAGTATTATTTTATACCGTATAACGTTATATAGTATTATTTTATAACGAATAACGTGATGTAGTGCTACGTTATAACATTTAACGTTATATAGCGTTACGTTATAACGTTATACAGCATTGCGTTATAACGTACAACGTTATACGGTATTATTTTATAACGTATAACGTTATATCGTACTATTTTATAACGTATAACGTTATATGGTATTATTTTATAACGTATATCGTTACATAGTGTTACGTTATAACGTTATACAGCATTACGTTATAAAGTATAATGCTATACGGTATTATGTTATAACGTATAACGTTATATGTTATTATTTTCTAACGTATAACGTTATATAGTATTATTTTATAACGTATAACGTTATATGGTATTATTTTCTAACGTATAACGTTATACAGTGTTACGTTATAACGTTATATAGCATTACGTTCTAACGTATAACGTTATACGGTATTATTCTATAACGTATAACGTTATATGGTACAATTTTATAGCGTATAAAGTTATATAGTATTATTTTATATCGAATAACGTGATGTAGTGTTACGTTATAACGTTTAACGTTATATAGCGTCACGTTATAACGATATACAGCATTACGTTATAACGTATGACGTTATACGGTATTATTTTATAACGTATAACGTTATATCGTACTATTTTATAACGTATAACGTTATATGGTATTATTTTATAACGCATAACGTTATGTAGTGTTACGTTATAACGTTTAACGATATATAGTGTTACGTTATAACGTTATACAGCATTACGTTGAAACGTATAACGTTATACGGTATTATTTTATAACGTATAACGTTATATCGTCCTATTTTATAACGTATAACGTTATATGGTATTATTTTATAACGTATAACGTTATGCAGTGTTACGTTATAACGTTTAACGTTATACGGTATTATTTTATAACGTACAACGTTATATAGTATTATTTTATAACGTATATCGTTATGTATTGTTACGTTATAACGTATAACGTTACATACTGTTACGTTATAACGTTATACAGCATTACGTTATAACGTATAATGCTATACGGTGTTATATTATAACGTATAACGTTATATCAATCTATTTTATTACGTATAACGTTATATGGTATTATTTTTAACGTATAACGTTACATAGTGTTACGTTATAACGTTATACAGCATTACGTTATAACGTATAATGCTATACGGTATTATATTATAACGTATAACGTTATATGGTATTATATTCTAACGTATAACGTCATATAGTATTATTTTATAACGTATAACGTTATATGGTATTATTTTCTAACGTATAACGTTATATAGTGTTACGTTATAACGTTATACAGCATTACGTTATAACGTATAATGCTATACGGTATTATATTATAACGTATAACGTTATATGGTATTATATTCTAACGTATAACGTCATATAGTATTATTTTATAACGTATAACGTTATATGGTATTATTTTATAACGTATAACGTTATATCGAACTATTTTATAACGTATAACGTTATATGGTATTATTTTATAACGTATAACGTTACATAGTGTTACGTTATAACGTTATACAGCATTACGTTATAAAGTATAATGCTATACGGTATTATATTATAACGTATAACGTTATATGGTATTATATTCTAACGTATAATGTTATATAGTATTATTTTATAACGTATAACGTTATATGGTATTATTTTCTAACGTATAACGTTATACAGTGTTACGTTATAACGTTATATAACATTACGTTCTAACGTATAAAGTTATACGGTATTATTCTATAACGTATAACGTTATATGGTACAATTTTATAGCGTATAAAGTTATATAGTATTACTTTATATCGAATAACGTGATGTAGTGTTACGTTATAACGTTTAACGTTATATAGCTTCACGTTATAACGATATACAGCATTACGTTATAACGTATAACGTTATACGGTATTATTTTATAACGTATAACGTTATATCGTATTATTTTATAACGTATAACGTTATATGGTATTATTTTCTAACGTATAACATTATACAGTGTTACGTTATAACGTTATATAACATTACATTCTAACGTATAACGTTATACGGTATTATTCTATAACGTATAACGTTATATGGTACAATTTTATAGCGTACAAAGTTATATAGTATTACTTTATATCGAATAACGTGATGTAGTGTTACGTTTTAACGTTTAACGTTATATAGCGTCACGTTATAACGTTATACAGCATTACGTTATAACGTATAATGCTATACGGTATTGTCTTATAACGTATAACCTTATATGGTATTATTTTCTAACGTATAACGTTATACAGTATTATTTTATACCGTATAACGTTATGTAGTGTTACGTTATAACGTTTAACGTTATATAGTGTTACGTTATAACGTTATACAGCATTACGTTATAACGTATAATGTTATACGGTATTATTTCATAACGTATAACGATATATAATATTATTTTATAACGTATAACGTTATATAGTATTATTTTATAACGTATAACGTTATATAGTATTATTTTATAACGTATAACGTTATATGGTATTAATTTCTAACGTATAACGTTATATAGTATTATTTTATAACGAATAACGTGATGTAGTGCTACGTTATAACATTTAACGTTATATAGCGTTACGTTATAACGTTATACAGCATTGCGTTATAACGTACAACGTTATACGGTATTATTTTATACCGTATAACGTTATATCGTACTATTTTATAACGTATAACGTTATATGGTATTATTTTATAACGTATATCGTTACAGAGTGTTACGTTATAACGTTATACAGCATTACGTTATAAAGTATAATGCTATACGGTATTATGTTATAACGTATAACGTTATATGTTATTATTTTCTAACGTATAACGTTATATAGTATTATTTTATAACGTATAACGTTATATGGTATTATTTTCTAACGTATAACGTTATACAGTGTTACGATATAACGTTATATAGCATTACGTTCTAACGTATAACGTTATACGGTATTATTCTATAACGTATAACGTTATATGGTACAATTTTATAGCGTATAAAGTTATATAGTATTATTTTATATCGAATAACGTGATGTAGTGTTACGTTATAACGTTTAACGTTATATAGCGTCACGTTATAACGATATACAGCATTACGTTATAACGTATGACGTTATACGGTATTATTTTATAACGTATAACGTTATATCGTACTATTTTATAACGTATAACGTTATATGGTATTATTTTATAACGCATAACGTTATGTAGTGTTACGTTATAACGTTTAACGATATATAGTGTTACGTTATAACGTTATACAGCATTACGTTGAAACGTATAACGTTATACGGTATTATTTTATAACGTATAACGTTATATCGTCCTATTTTATAACGTATAACGTTATATGGTATTATTTTATAACGTATAACGTTATGCAGTGTTACGTTATAACGTTTAACGTTATACGGTATTATTTTATAACGTACAACGTTATATAGTATTATTTTATAACGTATATCGTTATGTATTGTTACGTTATAACGTATAACGTTACATACTGTTACGTTATAACGTTATACAGCATTACGTTATAACGTATAATGCTATACGGTGTTATATTATAACGTATAACGTTATATCGTTCTATTTTATTACGTATAACGTTATATGGTATTATTTTTAACGTATAACGTTACATAGTGTTACGTTATAACGTTATACAGCATTACGTTATAACGTATAATGCTATACGGTATTATATTATAACGTATAACGTTATATGGTATTATATTCTAACGTATAACGTCATATAGTATTATTTTATAACGTATAACGTTATATGGTATTATTTTCTAACGTATAACGTTATATAGTGTTACGTTATAACGTTATACAGCATTACGTTATAACGTATAATGCTATACGGTATTATATTATAACGTATAACGTTATATGGTATTATATTCTAACGTATAACGTCATATAGTATTATTTTATAACGTATAACGTTATATGGTATTATTTTATAACGTATAACGTTATATCGAACTATTTTATAACGTATAACGTTATATGGTATTATTTTATAACGTATAACGTTACATAGTGTTACGTTATAACGTTATACAGCATTACGTTATAAAGTATAATGCTATACGGTATTATATTATAACGTATAACGTTATATGGTATTATATTCTAACGTATAATGTTATATAGTATTATTTTATAACGTATAACGTTATATGGTATTATTTTCTAACGTATAACGTTATACAGTGTTACGATATAACGTTATATAGCATTACGTTCTAACGTATAACGTTATACGGTATTATTCTATAACGTATAACGTTATATGGTACAATTTTATAGCGTATAAAGTTATATAGTATTATTTTATATCGAATAACGTGATGTAGTGTTACGTTATAACGTTTAACGTTATATAGCGTCACGTTATAACGATATACAGCATTACGTTATAACGTATGACGTTATACGGTATTGTCTTATAACGTATAACCTTATATGGTATTATTTTCTAACGTATAACGTTATACAGTATTATTTTATACCGTATAACGTTATGTAGTGTTACGTTATAACGTTTAACGTTATATAGTGTTACGTTATAACGTTATACAGCATTACGTTATAAAGTATAATGCTATATGGTATTATGTTATAACGTATAACGTTATATGTTATTATTTTCTAACGTATAACGTTATATAGTATTATTTTATAACGTATAACGTTATATGGTATTATTTTCTAACGTATAACGTTATACAGTGTTACGATATAACGTTATATAGCATTACGTTCTAACGTATAACGTTATACGGTATTATTCTATAACGTATAACGTTATATGGTACAATTTTATAGCGTATAAAGTTATATAGTATTATTTTATATCGAATAACGTGATGTAGTGTTACGTTATAACGTTTAACGTTATATAGCGTCACGTTATAACGATATACAGCATTACGTTATAACGTATGACGTTATACGGTATTATTTTATAACGTATAACGTTATATCGTACTATTTTATAACGTATAACGTTATATGGTATTATTTTATAACGCATAACGTTATGTAGTGTTACGTTATAACGTTTAACGATATATAGTGTTACGTTATAACGTTATACAGCATTACGTTGAAACGTATAACGTTATACGGTATTATTTTATAACGTATAACGTTATATCGTCCTATTTTATAACGTATAACGTTATATGGTATTATTTTATAACGTATAACGTTATGCAGTGTTACGTTATAACGTTTAACGTTATACGGTATTATTTTATAACGTACAACGTTATATAGTATTATTTTATAACGTATATCGTTATGTATTGTTACGTTATAACGTATAACGTTACATACTGTTACGTTATAACGTTATACAGCATTACGTTATAACGTTTAATGCTATACGGTGTTATATTATAACGTATAACGTTATATCAATCTATTTTATTACGTATAACGTTATATGGTATTATTTTTAACGTATAACGTTACATAGTGTTACGTTATAACGTTATACAGCATTACGTTATAACGTATAATGCTATACGGTATTATATTATAACGTATAACGTTATATGGTATTATATTCTAACGTATAACGTCATATAGTATTATTTTATAACGTATAACGTTATATGGTATTATTTTCTAACGTATAACGTTATATAGTGTTACGTTATAACGTTATACAGCATTACGTTATAACGTATAATGCTATACGGTATTATATTATAACGTATAACGTTATATGGTATTATATTCTAACGTATAACGTCACATAGTATTATTTTATAACGTATAACGTTATATGGTATTATTTTATAACGTATAACGTTATATCGAACTATTTTATAACGTATAACGTTATATGGTATTATTTTATAACGTATAACGTTACATAGTGTTACGTTATAACGTTATACAGCATTACGTTATAAAGTATAATGCTATACGGTATTATATTATAACGTATAACGTTATATGGTATTATATTCTAACGTATAATGTTATATAGTATTATTTTATAACGTATAACGTTATATGGTATTATTTTCTAACGTATAACGTTATACAGTGTTACGTTATAACGTTATATAACATTACGTTCTAACGTATAAAGTTATACGGTATTATTCTATAACGTATAACGTTATATGGTACAATTTTATAGCGTATAAAGTTATATAGTATTACTTTATATCGAATAACGTGATGTAGTGTTACGTTATAACGTTTAACGTTATATAGCTTCACGTTATAACGATATACAGCATTACGTTATAACGTATAACGTTATACGGTATTATTTTATAACGTATAACGTTATATCGTATTATTTTATAACGTATAACGTTATATGGTATTATTTTCTAACGTATAACATTATACAGTGTTACGTTATAACGTTATATAACATTACATTCTAACGTATAACGTTATACGGTATTATTCTATAACGTATAACGTTATATGGTACAATTTTATAGCGTACAAAGTTATATAGTATTACTTTATATCGAATAACGTGATGTAGTGTTACGTTTTAACGTTTAACGTTATATAGCGTCACGTTATAACGTTATACAGCATTACGTTATAACGTATAATGCTATACGGTATTGTCTTATAACGTATAACCTTATATGGTATTATTTTCTAACGTATAACGTTATACAGTATTATTTTATACCGTATAACGTTATGTAGTGTTACGTTATAACGTTTAACGTTATATAGTGTTACGTTATAACGTTATACAGCATTACGTTATAACGTATAATGTTATACGGTATTATTTCATAACGTATAACGATATATAATATTATTTTATAACGTATAACGTTATAAAGTATTATTTTATAACGTATAACGTTATATAGTATTATTTTATAACGTATAACGTTATATGGTATTAATTTCTAACGTATAACGTTATATAGTATTATTTTATAACGAATAACGTGATGTAGTGCTACGTTATAACATTTAACGTTATATAGCGTTACGTTATAACGTTATACAGCATTGCGTTATAACGTACAACGTTATACGGTATTATTTTATAACGTATAACGTTATATCGTACTATTTTATAACGTATAACGTTATATGGTATTATTTTATAACGTATATCGTTACAGAGTGTTACGTTATAACGTTATACAGCATTACGTTATAAAGTATAATGCTATACGGTATTATGTTATAACGTATAACGTTATATGTTATTATTTTCTAACGTATAACGTTATATAGTATTATTTTATAACGTATAACGTTATATGGTATTATTTTCTAACGTATAACGTTATACAGTGTTACGATATAACGTTATATAGCATTACGTTCTAACGTATAACGTTATACGGTATTATTCTATAACGTATAACGTTATATGGTACAATTTTATAGCGTATAAAGTTATATAGTATTATTTTATATCGAATAACGTGATGTAGTGTTACGTTATAACGTTTAACGTTATATAGCGTCACGTTATAACGATATACAGCATTACGTTATAACGTATGACGTTATACGTTATTATTTTATAACGTATAACGCTATATCGTACTATTTTATAACGTATAACGTTATATGGTATTATTTTATAACGCATAACGTTATGTAGTGTTACGTTATAACGTTTAACGATATATAGTGTTACGTTATAACGTTATACAGCATTACGTTGAAACGTATAACGTTATACGGTATTATTTTATAACGTATAACGTTATATCGTCCTATTTTATAACGTATAACGTTATATGGTATTATTTTATAACGTATAACGTTATGCAGTTTTACGTTATAACGTTTAACGTTATACGGTATTATTTTATAACGTACAACGTTATATAGTATTATTTTATAACGTATATCGTTATGTATTGTTACGTTATAACGTATAACGTTACATACTGTTACGTTATAACGTTATACAGCATTACGTTATAACGTATAATGCTATACGGTGTTATATTATAACGTATAACGTTATATCGTTCTATTTTATTACGTATAACGTTATATGGTATTATTTTTAACGTATAACGTTACATAGTGTTACGTTATAACGTTATACAGCATTACGTTATAACGTATAATGCTATACGGTATTATATTATAACGTATAACGTTATATGGTATTATATTCTAACGTATAACGTCATATAGTATTATTTTATAACGTATAACGTTATATGGTATTATTTTCTAACGTATAACGTTATATAGTGTTACGTTATAACGTTATACAGCATTACGTTATAACGTATAATGCTATACGGTATTATATTATAACGTATAACGTTATATGGTATTATTTTCTAACGTATAACGTTATATAGTATTATTTTATAACGTATAACGTTATATAGTATTATTTTATAACGTATAACGTTATATGGTATTACTTTCTAACGTATAACGTTATATAGTATTATTTTATAACGAATAACGTGATGTAGTGTTACGTTATAACATTTAACGTTATATAGCGTTACGTTATAACGTTATACAGCATTGCGTTATAACGTACAATGTTATACGGTATTATTTTATAACGTATAACGTTATATCGTACTATTTTATAACGTATAACGTTATATGGTATTATTTTATAACGTATAACGTTACATAGTGTTACGTTATAACGTTATACAGCATTACGTTATAAAGTATAATGCTATACGGTATTATATTATAACGTATAACGTTATATGGTATTATATTCTAACGTATAACGTTATATAGTATTATTTTATAACGTATAACGTTATATGGTATTATTTTCTAACGTATAACGTTATACAGTGTTACGTTATAACGTTATATAACATTACGTTCTAACGTATAAAGTTATACGGTATTATTCTATAACGTATAACGTTATATGGTACAATTTTATAGCGTATAAAGTTATATAGTATTACTTATATCGAATAACGTGATGTAGTGTTACGTTATAACGTTTAACGTTATATAGCGTCACGTTATAACGATATACAGCATTACGTTATAACGTATAACGTTATACGGTATTATTTTATAACGTATAACGTTATATCGTATTATTTTATAACGTATAACGTTATATGGTATTATTTTCTAACGTATAACGTTATACAGTGTTACGTTATAACGTTATATAACATTACATTCTAACGTATAACGTTATACGGTATTATTCTATAACGTATAACGTTATATGGTACAATTTTATAGCGTACAAAGTTATATAGTATTACTTTATATCGAATAACGTGATGTAGTGTTACGTTTTAACGTTTAACGTTATATAGCGTCACGTTATAACGTTATACAGCATTACGTTACAAAGTATAATGCTATACGGTATTATGTTATAACGTATAACGTTATATGTTATTATTTTCTAACGTATAACGTTATGTAGTATTATTTTATAAGGCATAACGTCATGCAGTGTTACGAAATAACATATAACGTTATATAGTGATACCTAATAAGGTATAACGTTATACAGCATTACGTTATAACGTATAATGTTATACGGCGTTATTTTATAACGTATAACGTTATATGGTATTATTTTAGAACTTATAACGTTATATAGTATTATATTATAACGTATAACCTTATATAGTATTATTTTGTAACGTATGACGTAATATAATGTTATGCTATAACGTTATGTAGCATTACGTTATAACGTATGACGTTATACGGTATTATTTTATAACGTATAACGTTATATAGTATTAATTTAAAACGTATAACGTTATATAGCATTATTTTATGACGTATAACGTTATATAATATTATTTAATAACGTATAGCGTTATGTAGTGTTACGTTATAACGTATAACGTTATACGGTATTATTTTATAACGTATAACTTTATATAGTGTTACGTTATAACGTTATATTGTATTACGTTATAACGTATAACGTTATATGGTATTATTTTATAACGAACAACGTTATATAGTATTATTTTAAAACGTATAACGTTATATAGTATTATTTTGTAACGTATAACGTTATATAGTGTTATGTTATAACGTTATATTGTATTACGTTCTAACGTATAACGTTATACGGCATTATTTTATAACGTATAACGTTATATGGTATAATTTTATAACGTATAACGTTATATAGTATTATTTTAAAACGTATAACGTTATATGGTATTACTTTATAACGTATAACGTTATATGGTACAGTTTTATAACGTATAAAGTTGTATAGTATTATTCTATAACGATTAACGTGATGTAGTGTTAGGTTATAGCGTTTAACGTTACACAGCATTACGTTATAACGTATAACGTTATACGGTATTATTTTATAACGTATAACGTTATATCGTACTATTTTATAACGTATAACGTTATATGGTATTATTTTATAACGTATAACGTTACATAGTGTTACGTTATAACGTTATACAGCATTACGTTATAAAGTATAATGCTATACGGTCTTATATTATAACGTATAACGTTATATGTTATTATTTTATAACGTATATCGTTATATAGTATTATTTTATAACGTATAACGTCATGCAGTGTTACGATATAACGTATAACGTTATATAGATATACCTAATAAGGTATGACGTTATACAGCATTACGTTATAACGTATAATGTTATACGGTGTTATTTTATAACGTATATTGTTATACGGTATAATTCTATAAAGTATATCGTTATATAGTATTATTTTATAACGTATAACGATATATAATATTATTTTATAACGTATAACGTTATATAGTGTTACGTTATATCGTATAACGTTATATAGTGTTACGTTATAAAATTATACAGCATTACGTTATAACGTATAATGCTATACGGTATTATCTTATACCGTATAACCTTATATGGTATTATTTTCTAACGTATAACGTTATATAGTATTATTTTATAACGTATAACGTTATGTAGTGTTACGTTATAACGTTTAACGTTATATAGTGTTACGTTATAACGTTGTACAGCATTTCGTTATAACGTATAATGTTATACGGTATAATTTCATAACGTATAACGATATATAATATAATTTTCTAACGTATAACGTTATATAGTATTATTTAATAACGTATAACGTTATGCAGTGTTACGTTATAACGTTTAACGTTATACGGTATTATTTTATAACGTACAACGTTATATAGTATTATTTTATAACGTATATCGTTATGTAGTGTTACGTTATAACGTATAACGTTACATAGTGTTACGTTATAACGTTATACAGCATTACGTTCTAACGTATAATGCTATACGGTATTATATTATAACGTATAACGTTATATCGTTCTATTTTATTACGTATAACGTTATATGGTATTATTTTCTAACGTATAACGTTATATAGTGTTACGTTATAACGTTATACAGCATTACGTTATAACGTATAGTGCTATACGGTATTTTATTATAACGTATAACGTTATATGGTATTATTTTCTAACGTATAACGTTATATAGTATTATTTTATAACGTATAACGTTATATAGTATTATTTTATAACGTATAACGTTATATGGTATTACTTTCTAACGTATAACGTTATATAGTATTATTTTATAACGAATATCGTGATGTAGTGTTATGTTATAACATTTAACGTTATATAGCGTTACGTTATAACGTTATACAGCCTTGCGTTATAACGTACAACGTTATACGGTATTATTTTATAACGTATAACGTTATATCGTACTATTTTATAACGTATAACGTTATATGGTATTATTTTATAACGTATAACGTTACATAGTGTTACGTTATAACGTTATACAGCATTACGTTATAACGTATAATTCTATACGGTATTATATTATAACGTATAACGTTATATGGTAGTATTTTCTAACGTATAACGTTATATAGTATTATTTTATAACGTATAACGTCATGCAGTCTTACGATATAACGTATAACGTTATATAGTGATACCTAATAAGGTATAACGTTATACAGCATTACTTTATAACGTATAATGCTATACGGTATTATCTTATAACGTATAACCTTATATGGTATTATTTTCTAACGTATAACGTTATATAGTATTATTTTATAACGCATAACGTTATGTAGTGTTACGTTATAACGTTATACAGCATTACGTTATAACGTATAACGTTATACGGTATTATTTTATAACGTATAACGTTATATCGTAATATTTTATAACGTATAACGTTATATGGTATTATTTTATAACGTATAACGTTACATAGTGTTACGTTATAACGTTATGCAGCGTTACCTTATAACATATAATGCTATACGGTATTATCTTATAACGTATAACCTTATATGTTATTGTTTTCTTACGTATAACGTTATGTAGTATTATTTTATAATGTAGAACGTTATATCGTACTATTTTATAACGTATAACGATATATAATATTATTTTATAACGTATAACGTTTTTTAATATTATTTTATAACGTATAGCGTTCAGTCGTGTTACGATATAACGTATAACGTTATATGGTACTATTTTATAACGTATAACGTTATATAGTATTTTTTTATAACGTAAAACGTTATATGGTATTATAACGTTATATAGTATTATTTTATAACGAATATCGTGATGTAGTTTTACGTTATAACGTTTAACGTTATATAGCGTTACGTTATAACGTTATACAGTATTACGTTATAACGTATAACGTTATTCGGTATTATTTTATAACGTATAACGTTATATCGTACTATTTTATAACGTATAACGTTATATGGTATTATTTTATAACGTATAACGTTACATAGTGTTACGTTATAACGTTATACAGCATTACGTTATAACGTATAATGCTATACGGTATTATATTATAACGTATAACGTTTATGGTATTATTTTCTATCGTATACCGTTATATAGTACTATTTTATAACGTATAACTTTATATAGTATTATTTTGTAACGGATAACGTTATATAGCGTTCTGTTATAACGTTATATAGCTTTACGTTATAACGTACGTCGTTATACGGTATTATTTTATTACGTATAACGTTATATGGTATTACTTTCTAACGTACAACCTTATATAGTATTATTTTGTAACGTATAACGTTGTGTTACGTTATAACGTTTAATGTTATATAGTGTTACGTTATAACGTTACATTGTATTACGTTATAACGTATAACGTTATACGGTATTATTTTATAACGTATAACTTTATATAGTGTTACGTCATAACGTTATATGGTATAATTTTATAACGTATAACGTTATATAGTATTAATTTAAAACGTATAACGTTATATAGCATTATTTTATTACGTATAACGTTATATAATATTATTTAATGACGTATAGCGTTATGCAGTGTTACGTTATAACGTATAACGTTATACGGTATTATTTTATAACGTATAACTTTATATAGTGTTACGTTATAACGTTATATTGTATTATATTATAACGTATAACGTTATATGATATTATTTTCTAACGTATAACGGTATATAATATTATTTTATAACGTATAACGTCATGCAGTGTTACGATATAACGCATAACGTTATATAGTGATACCTAATAAGGTATAACGTTATACAGCATTACGTTATAACGTATAATGCTATAGGGTATTATCTTATAACGTATAACCTTATATGGTATTATTTTCTAACGTATAACGTTATATAGTATTATTTTATAACGCATAACGTTATGTAGTGTTACGATATAACGTTTAACGTTATATAGTGTTACGTTATAACGTTATACAGCATTACGTTATAACGTATAACGTTATACGGTATTATTTTATAACGTATAACGTTATATGGTATTATTTTCTAACGTATAACGTTGTATAATATTATTTTATAATGTAGAACGTTATATCGTACTATTTTATAACGTATAACGATATATAATATTATTTTATAACGTATAACGTTTTGTAATATTATTTTATAACGTATAGCGTTATGTACTGTAACGATATAACGTATAACGTTATACAGTGTTACGTTATAACGTTATATATCATTACGTTCTAACGTATAATACGGCATTATTCTATAACGTATAACGTTATATGTTACTATTTTATAACGTATGACGTTATGTGGTATTATTTTCTAACGTATAACGTTATATAGTATTATTTTATAACGAATAACGTGATGTAGTGTTACGTTATAACGTTTAACGTTATATAGCGTTACGTTATAACGTTATACAGCATTACGTTATAACGTAAAATGTTATAGGGTATTATTTCATAACGTATAACGATATATAATATTATTTTATAACTTATAACGTTATATAGTATTATTTTATAACGTATAACGTCATGCAGTGTTACGATATAACGCATAACGTTATATAGTGATACCTAATAAGGTATAACGTTATACAGCATTACGTTATAACGTATAACGTTATACGGCGATATTTTATAACGTATAACGTTACATGGTATTATTTTAGAACTTATAACGTTATATAGTATTATATTATAACGTATAACCTTATATAGTACTATTTTGTAACGTATGACGTAATATAATGTTATGCTATAACGTTATGTAGCATTACGTTATAACGTATAACGTTATATGGTATAATTTTATAACGTATAACGTTATATAGTATTATTTTAAAACGTATAACGTTATATGGTATTATTTTGTAACGTATAACGTTATATGGTACAATTTTATAACGTATAAAGTTATATAGTATTATTTTATAACGAATAACGTGATGTAGTGTTACGTTATAACGTTTAACGTTATATAGCGTTACGGTATAACTTTATACAGCATTACGTTATAACGTATAATGCTATACGGTATTATATTATAACGTATAACGTTATATTGTGTTACGTTATAACGTTATACAGCATTACGTTATAACGTATAATCCTATACGGTATTATTTTATAACGTATAACGATATATAATATTATTTTATAACGTATAACGTTTTTTAATATTATTTTATAACGTATAGTGTTATGTAGTGTTACAATATAACGTATAACGTTATACCGTGTTACGTTATAACGTTATATAGCATTACGTTCTAACGTATAACGTTATACGGTATTATTCTATAACGTATAACGATATATGGTACAATATTATAACGTATAAAGTTATATAGTATTATTTTATATCGAAAAACGTGATGTAGTGTACGTTATAACGTTTAACGTTATATAGCGTCACGTTATAACGTTATACAGCATTACGTTATAACGTATAACTTTATACGGTATTAATTTATAACGTATAACGTTATATCGTACTATTTTATAACGTATAACGTCATGCAGTGTTACGATATAACGTATAACGTTATATAGTGATACCTAATAAGGTATAACGTTATACAGCATTACGTTATACCGTATAATGTTATACGGTGTTATTTTATAACGTATATTGTTATAAGGTATAATTCTATAAAGTATAACGTTATATAGTATTATTTTATAACGTATAACGATATATAACATTATTTTATAACGTATAACGTTATGTAGTGTTACGTTATATCGTATAACGTTATATAGTGTTACGTTATAATGTTATACAGCATTACGTTATAACGTATAATGTTGTACGGTATTACTTTATTACGTATAAGGTTATATGGTATTATTTTCTAACGTATAACGTTATATAGTATTATTTAATAACGTATAACGTTATGCAGTGTTACGTTATAACGTTTAACGTTATACGGTATTATTTTATAACGTACAACGTTATATAGTATTATTTTATAACGTATATCGTTATGTAGTGTTACGTTATAACGTATAACGTTACATAGTGTTACGTTATAACGTTATACAGAATTATGTTATAACGTATAATGCTATACCGTATTATATTATAACGTATAACGTTATATCGTTCTATTTTATTACGTATAACGTTATATGGTATTATTTTATAACGTATAGCGATACATAGTGTTACGTTATAACGTTATACAGCATTACGTTAAAACGTATAATGCTATACGGTATTATATTATAACGTATAACGTTATATGGTATTATTTTCTAACGTATAACGTTATATAGTATTATTTTATAACGTATAACGTTATGTAGTGTTACGTTATAACGTTTAACGTTATATAGTCTTACGTTATAACGTTATACAGCATTACGTTATAACGTATAATGTTATACGGTATTATTTCATATCGTATAACGTTATATGGTACAATTTTATAACGTATAAAGTTATATAGTATTATTTTATAACGAATAACGTGATGTAGTGTTACGTTATAACGTTTAACGTTATATAGCGTTACGGTATAACTTTATACAGCATTACGTTATAACGTATAATGCTATACGGTATTATTTTATAACGTATAACGATATATAATATTATTTTATAACGTATAACGTCTTTTAATATTATTTTATAACGTATAGTGTTATGTAGTGTTACAGTATAACGTATAACGTTATACAGTGTTACGTTATAACGTTATATAGCATTACGTTCTAACGTATAACGTTATACGGTATTATTCTATAACGTATAACGATATATGGTACAATTTTATAACGTATAAAGTTATATAGTATTATTTTATATCGAAAAACGTGATGTAGTGTTACGTTATAACGTTTAACGTTATATAGCGTCACGTTATAACGTTATACAGCATTACGTTATAAAGTATAATGCTATACGGTATTATATTATAACGTATAATGTTATGTGTTATTATTTTCTAACGTATAACGTTATATAGTATTATTTTATAACGTATAACGTCATGCAGTGTTACGATATAACGTATAAAGTTATATAGTGATACCTAATAAGGTGTAACATTATACAGCATTACGTTATAACGTATAATGTTATACGGTGTTATTTTATAACGTATATTGTTATACGGTATAATTCTATAAAGTATAACGTTATATAGTATTATTTTATAACGTATAACGATATATAACACTATTTTATAACGTATATCGTTATGTAGTGTTACGTTATATCGTATAACGTTATATAGTGTTACGTTATAAAATTATACAGCATTACGTTATAACGTATAATGCTATACGGTATTATCTTATAACGTATAACCTTATATGGTATTATTTTCTAACGTATAACGTTATATAGTATTATTTTATAACGTATAACGTTCTGTAGTGTTACGTTACAACGTTTAACGTTATATAGTGTTACGTTATAACGTTATACAGCATTTCCTTATAACGTATATCGTTATGCGGTATTATTTCATAACGTATAACGTTATATGGTAATATATTATAACGTATCACGTTATATGGTATTATTTTCTAACGTATAACGTTATATAGTATTATTTTATAACGTATAACGTTATGTAGTGTTACGTTATAACGTTATATAGCATTACGTTATAACGTATAACGTCATACGGTATTATTTTATAACGAATAACGTTATATGGTATTATTGTATAACGTATAATGTTATATGGTATTATTTTATAACTTATAACGTTATATAGTATTATTTGATAACGTATAACGTTATATAGTATTATTTTGTAACGTATAACGTTATATATTGTTACGTTATAACGTTATATTGTATTTCGTGATAACGTATAACATTATACGGTATTATTTTATAACGTATAACGTTATACGGTATAATTTTATAACGTATAACGTTATTTAGTATTATTTTATAACGTATAACGTTATATGGTATTATTGTATAACGTACAACGTTATATGGTATTATTTTACAACTTATGACGTTATATGGTATTATTTTATAACGTATAACGTTATATGGTATTGTTTTCTAACGTATAACGTTGTATAGTATTATTTTATAATGTCGAACGTTATATCGTACTATTTTATAACGTATAACGATATATAATATTATTTTATAACGTATAACGTTTTGTAATATTATTTTATAACGTATAGCGTTATGTACTGTTACGATATAACGTATAACGTTATACAGTGTTACGTTATAACGTTATATATCATTACGTTCTAACGTATAATACGGCATTATTCTATAATGTATAACGTTATATGTTACTATTTTATAAGGTATAACGTTATATAGTATTATTTTATAACGTATGACGTTATGTGGTATTATTTTCTATCGTATAACGTTATATAGTATTATTTTATAACGAATAACGTGATGTAGTGTTACGTTATAACGTTTAACGTTATATAGCGTTACGTTATAACGTTATACAGCATTACGTTATAACGTAAAATGTTATAGGGTATTATTTCATAACGTATAACGATATATAATATTATTTTATAACTTATAACGTTATATAGTATTATTTTATAACGTATAACGTCATGCAGTGTTACGATATAACGCATAACGTTATATAGTGATACCTAATAAGGTATAACGTTATACAGCATTACGTTATAACGTATAACGTTATACGGCGTTATTTTATAACGTATAACGTTACATGGTATTATTTTAGAACTTATAACGTTATATAGTATTATATTATAACGTATAACCTTATATAGTACTATTTTGTAACGTATGACGTAATATAATGTTATGCTATAACGTTATGTAGCATTACGTTATAACGTATAACGTTATATGGTATAATTTTATAACGTATAACGTTATATAGTATTATTTTAAAACGTATAACGTTATATGGTATTATTTTGTAACGTATAACGTTATATAGTGTTACGTTATAACGTTATATTGTATTACGTTCTAACGTATAACGTTATACGGTATTATTTTATAACGTATAACGTTATATGGTACAATTTTATAACGTATAAAGTTATATAGTATTATTTTATAACGAATAACGTGATGTAGTGTTACGTTATAACGTTTAACGTTATATAGCGTTACGGTATAACTTTATACACCATTACGTTATAACGTATAATGCTATACGGTATTATATTATAACGTATAACGTTATATTGTGTTACGTTATAACGTTATACAGCATTACGTTATAACGTATAACTTTATACGGTATTAATTTATAACGTATAACGTTATATCGTACTATTTTATAACGTATAACGTTATATGGTATTATTTTATAACGTATAACGTTACATAGTGTTACGTTATAACGTTATACAGCATTACGTTATAAAGTATAATGCTATACGGTATTATATTATAACGTATAACGTTATATGTTATTATTTTCTAACGTATAACGTTATATAGTATTATTTTATAACGTATAACGTCATGCAGTGTTACGATATAACGTATAACGTTATATAGTGATACCTAATAAGGTATAACGTTATACAGCATTACGTTATACCGTATAATGTTATACGGTGTTATTTTATAACGTATATTGTTATAAGGTATAATTCTATAAAGTATAACGTTATATAGTATTATTTTATAACGTATAACGATATATAACATTATTTTATAACGTATAACGTTATGTAGTGTTACGTTATATCGTATAACGTTATATAGTGTTACGTTATAATGTTATACAGCATTACGTTATAACGTATAATGTTGTACGGTATTACTTTATTACGTATAAGGTTATATGGTATTATTTTCTAACGTATAACGTTATATAGTATTATTTAATAACGTATAACGTTATGCAGTGTTACGTTATAACGTATAACGTTATACGGTATTATTTTATAACGAACAACGTTATATAGTATTATTTTATAACGTATATCGTTATGTAGTGTTACGTTATAACGTTTAACGTTATATAGTGTTACGTTATAACGTTATACAGCATTACGTTATAACGTATAATGCTATACGGTATTATATTATAACGTATAACGTTATATGGTATTATTTTCTAACGTATAACGTTACATAGTGTTACGTTATAACGTTATACAGCATTATGTTATAACGTATAATGCTATACCGTATTATATTATAACGTATAACGTTATATCGTTCTATTTTATTACGTATAACGTTATATGGTATTATTTTATAACGTATAACGATACATAGTGTTACGTTATAACGTTATACAGCATTACGTTAAAACGTATAATGCTATACGGTATTATATTATAACGTATAACGTTATATGGTATTATTTTCTAACGTATAACGTTATATAGTATTATTTTATAACGTATAACGTTATGTAGTGTTACGTTATAACGTTTAACGTTATATAGTGTTACGTTATAACGTTATACAGCATTACGTTATAACGTATAATGTTATACGGTATTATTTCATATCGTATAACGTTATATGGTACAATTTTATAACGTATAAAGTTATATAGTATTATTTTATAACGAATAACGTGATGTAGTGTTACGTTATAACGTTTAACGTTATATAGCGTTACGGTATAACTTTATACAGCATTACGTTATAACGTATAATGCTATACGGTATTATATTATAACGTATAACGTTATATTGTGTTACGTTATAACGTTATATAGCATTACGTTATAACGTATAATGCTATACGGTATTATTTTATAACGTATAACGATATATAATATTATTTTATAACGTATAACGTCTTTTAATATTATTTTATAACGTATAGTGTTATGTAGTGTTACAGTATAACGTATAACGTTATACAGTGTTACGTTATAACGTTATATAGCATTACGTTCTAACGTATAACGTTATACGGTATTATTCTATAACGTATAACGTTATATGGTACTATTTTATAACGTATAACGTTACATAGTATTATTTTATAACGTATAACGTTATATGGTATTATTTTATAACGTATAACGTTACATAGTGTTACGTTATAACGTTATATATCATTACGTTATAACCTATAACGCTATACGGTATTATATTATAACGTATAACGTTATATGGCATTATTTTCTAACATATAACGTTATATAGTATTATTTTATAACGTATAACGTCATGCAGTGTTACGATATAACGTATAACGTTATATAGTGATACCTAATAAGGTATAACATTATACAGCATTACGTTATAACGTATAATGTTATACGGTGTTATTTTATAACGTATATTGTTATACGGTATAATTATATAAAGTATAACGTTATATAGTATTATTTTATAACGTATAACGATATATAACACTATTTTATAACGTATAACGTTATGTAGTGTTACGTTATATCGTATAACGTTATATAGTGTTACGTTATAAAATTATACAGCATTACGTTATAACGTATAATGCTATACGGTATTATCTTATAACTTATAACCTTATATGGTATTATTTTCTAACGTATAACGTTATATAGTATTATTTTATAACGTATAACGTTCTGTAGTGTTACGTTACAACGTTTAACGTTATATAGTGTTACGTTATAACGTTATACAGCATTTCCTTATAACGTATATCGTTATGCGGTATTATTTCATAACGTATAACGTTATATGGTAATATATTATAACGTATCACGTTATATGGTATTATTTTCTAACGTATAACGTTATATAGTATTATTTTATAACGTATAACGTTATGTAGTGTTACGTTATAACGTTATATAGCATTACGTTATAACGTATAACGTCATACGGTATTATTTTATAACGAATAACGTTATATGGTATTATTGTATAACGTATAATGTTATATGGTATTATTTTATAACTTATAACGTTATACAGTATTATTTTATAACGTATAACGTTATATAGTATTATTTTGTAACGTATAACGTTATATATTGTTACGTTATAACGTTATATTGTATTACGTGATAACGTATAACATTATACGGTATTATTTTATAACGTATAACGTCATGCAGTGTTACGATATAACGTATAACGTTATATAGTGATACCTAATAAGGTATAACATTATACAGCATTACGTTATAACGTATAATGTTATACGGTGTTATTTTATAACGTATATTGTTATACGGTATAATTCTATAAAGTATAACGTTATATAGTATTATTTTATAACGTATAACGATATATAACACTATTTTATAACGTATAACGTTATGTAGTGTTACGTTATATCGTATAACGTTATATAGTGTTACGTTATAAAATTATACAGCATTACGTTATAACGTATAATGCTATACGGTATTATCTTATAACGTATAACCTTATATGGTATTATTTTCTAACGTATAACGTTATATAGTATTATTTTATAACGTATAACGTTCTGTAGTGTTACGTTACAACGTTTAACGTTATATAGTGTTACGTTATAACGTTATACAGCATTTCCTTATAACGTATATCGTTATGCGGTATTATTTCATAACGTATAACGTTATATGGTAATATATTATAACGTATCACGTTATATGGTATTATTTTCTAACGTATAACGTTATATAGTATTATTTTATAACGTATAACGTTATGTAGTGTTACGTTATAACGTTATATAGCATTACGTTATAACGTATAACGTCATACGGTATTATTTTATAACGAATAACGTTATATGGTATTATTGTATAACGTATAATGTTATATGGTATTATTTTATAACTTATAACGTTATATAGTATTATTTTATAACGTATAACGTTATATGGTATTATTTTATAACGTATAACGTTATATGGTATTATTGTATAACGTATAAAGTTATATGGTATTATTTTATAACTTATAACGTTATATGGTATTATTTTATAACTTATAACGTTATATAGTACTATTTTGTAACGTATAACGTTATATGGTATTACTTTCTAACGTATAACGTTATATAGTATTATTTTATAACGAATAACGTGATGTAGTGTTACGTTATAACGTTATACAGCATTACGTTATAACGTATAATGCTATACGGTTTTATATTATAACGTATAACGTTATATGGTATTATTTTCTAACGTATAACGTTATATAGTATTATTTTATGACGTATAACGTTATATAGTATTATTTTATAACGTATAACGTTATATGGTATTACTTTCTAACGTATAACGTTATATAGTATTATTTTATAACGAATAACGTGATGTAGTGTTACGTTATAACATTTAATGTTATATAGCGATACGTTATAACGTTATACAGCATTGCGTTATAACGTACAACGTTATACGGTATTATTTTATAACGTATAACGTTATATCGTACTATTTTATAACGTATAACGTTATATGGTAATATTTTATAACGTATAACGTTACATAGAGTTACGTTATAACGTTATGCAGCATTACGTTATAACGTATAATGCTATACGGTATTATATTATAACGTATAACGTTATATGGTATTATTTTCTAACGTATAACGTTATATAGTATTATTTTATAACGTATAACGTCACGCAGTCTTACGATATAACGTATAACGTTATATAGTGATACCTAATAAGGTATAACGTTATACAGCATTACGTTATAACGTATAACGTTATACGGCGTTATTTTATAACGTATAGCGTTATATGGTATTATTTTAGAACTTATAACGTTATATATTATTATATTATAACGTATAACCTTATATAGTATTATTTTGTAACGTATGACGTAATATAGTGTTATGCTATGATGTCATATAGCATTACGTTATAACGTATGACGTTATATGGTATTATTTTATAACTTATAACGTTATATAGTACTATTTTAAAACGTATAACTTTATATAGTATTATTTTGTAACGGATAACGTTATATAGCGTTCTGTTATAACGTTATATAGCTTTACGTTATAACGTACGTCGTTATACGGTATTATTTTATTACGTATAACCTTATATAGTATTATTTTGTAACGTATAACGTTGTGTTGTGTTACGTTATAACGTTTAATGTTATATAGTGTTACGTTATAACGTTACATTGTATTACGTTATAACGCATAACGTTATACGGTATTATTTTATAACGTATAACTTTATATAGTGTTACGTCATAACGTTATATGGTATAATTTTATAACGTATAACGTTATATAGTATTAATTTAAAACGTATAACGTTATATAGCATTATTTTATTTCTTATACGTTATATAATATTATTTAATGACGTATAGCGTTATGTAGTGTTACGTTATAACGTATAACGTTATACGGTATTATTTTATAACGTATAACTTTATATAGTGTTACGTTATAACGTTATATTGTATTATATTATAACGTATAACGTTATATGGTATTATTTTCTAACGTATAACGTTATATAGTATTATTTTATAACGTATAACGTCATGCAGTGTTACGATATAACGTATAACGTTATATAGTGATACCTAATAAGGTATAACGTTATACAGCATTACGTTATAACGTATAATGTTATACGGTATCATCTTATAACGTATAACCATATATGGTATTATTTTCTAACGTATAACGTTATATAGTATTATTTTATAACGTATAACGTTATACAGTGTTACGTTATAACGTTATATAGCATTACGTTCTAACGTATAACGTTATACGGCATTATTCTATAACGTATAACGTTATACGTTACTATTTTATAACGAATAACGTTATATAGTATAATTTTCTAACGTATAACGTTATGTAGTATTATTTCATAACGAATAACTTGATGTAGTGTTACGTTATAACGTTTAATGTTATATAGCGTTACGTTATAACGTTATACAGCATTACGTTATAACGTATAACGTTATACGGTATTATTTTATAACGTATAACATTATATCGTACTATTATATTACGTATAACGTTATATGGTATTATTTTATAACGTATAACGTTACATAGTGTTACGTTATAACGTTATATAGCATTACGTTATAACGTATAACGTCATACGGTATTATTTTATAACGAATAACGTTATATGGTATTATTGTATAACGTATAATGTTATATGGTATTATTTTATAACTTATAACGTTATACAGTATTATTTTATGACGTATAACGTTATATAGTATTATTTTATAACGTATAACGTTATATGGTATTACTTTCTAACGTATAACGTTATATAGTATTATTTTATAACGAATAACGTGATGTAGTGTTACGTTATAACATTTAACGTTATATAGCGTTACGTTATAACGTTATACAGTGTTACGTTATAACGTTATATTGTATTACGTGATAACGTATAACATTATACGGTATTATTTTATAACGTATAACGTCATGCAGTGTTACGATATAACGTATAACGTTATATAGTGATACCTAATAAGGTATAACATTATACAGCATTACGTTATAACGTATAATGTTATACGGTGTTATTTTATAACGTATATTGTTATACGGTATAATTCTATAAAGTATAACGTTATATAGTATTATTTTATAACGTATAACGATATATAACACTATTTTATAACGTATAACGTTATGTAGTGTTACGTTATATCGTATAACGTTATATAGTGTTACGTTATAAAATTATAAAGCATTACGTTATAACGTATAATGCTATACGGTATTATCTTATAACGTATAACCTTATATGGTATTATTTTCTAACGTATAACGTTATATAGTATTATCTTATAACGTATAACGTTCTGTAGTGTTACGTTACAACGTTTAACGTTATATAGTGTTACGTTATAACGTTATACAGCATTTCCTTATAACGTATATCGTTATGCGGTATTATTTCATAACGTATAACGTTATATGGTAATATATTATAACGTATCACGTTATATGGTATTATTTTCTAACGTATAACGTTATATAGTATTATTTTATAACGTATAACGTTATGTAGTGTTACGTTATAACGTTATATAGCATTACGTTATAACGTATAACGTCATACGGTATTATCTTATAACGAATAACGTTATACGGTATTATTGTAAAACGTATAATGTTATATGGTATTATTTTATAACTTATAACGTTATATAGTATTATTTTATAACGTATAACGTTATATAGTATTATTTTGTAACGTATAACGTTATATATTGTTACGTTATAACGTTATATTGTATTTCGTGATAACGTATAACATTATACGGTATTATTTTATAACGTATAACGTTATACGGTATAATTTTATAACGTATAACGTTATTTAGTATTATTTTATAACGTATAACGTTATATGGTATTATTGTATAACGTACAACGTTATATGGTATTATTTTACAACTTATAACTTTATATGGTATTATTTTATAACGTATAACGTTATATCGTATTATTTTATAACGTATAACGTTATATGGTATTATTGTATAACGTATAAAGTTATATGGTATTATTTTATAACTTATAACGTTATATGGTATTATTTTATAACTTATAACGTTATATAGTACTATTTTGTAACGTATAACGTTATATGGTATTACTTTCTAACGTATAACGTTATATAGTATTATTTTATAACGAATAACGTGATGTAGTGTTACGTTATAACGTTATACAGCATTACGTTATAACGTATAATGCTATACGGTTTTATATTATAACGTATAACGTTATATGGTATTATTTTCTAACGTATAACGTTATATAGTATAATTTTATGACGTATAACGTTATATAGTATTATTTTATAACGTATAACGTTATATGGTATTACTTTCTAACGTATAACGTTATATAGTATTATTTTATAACGAATAACGTGATGTAGTGTTACGTTATAACATTTAACGTTATATAGCGTTACGTTATAACGTTATACAGCATTGCGTTATAACGTACAACGTTATACGGTATTATTTTATAACGTATAACGTTATATCGTACTATTTTATAACGTATAACGTTATATGGTAATATTTTATAACGTATATCGTTATGTAGTGTTACGTTATAACGTTTAACGTTATATAGTGTTACGTTATAACGTTATACAGCATTACGTTATAACGTATAATGCTATACGGTATTATATTATAACGTATAACGTTATATGGTATTATTTTCTAACGTATAACGTTACATAGTGTTACGTTATAACGTTATACAGCATTATGTTATAACGTATAATGCTATACCGTATTATATTATAACGTATAACGTTATATCGTTCTATTTTATTACGTATAACGTTATATGGTATTATTTTATAACGTATAACGATACATAGTGTTACGTTATAACGTTATACAGCATTACGTTAAAACGTATAATGCTATACGGTATTATATTATAACGTATAACGTTATATGGTATTATTTTCTAACGTATAACGTTATATAGTATTATTTTATAACGTATAACGTTATGTAGTGTTACGTTATAACGTTTAACGTTATATAGTGTTACGTTATAACGTTATACAGCATTACGTTATAACGTATAATGTTATACGGTATTATTTCATATCGTATAACGTTATATGGTACAATTTTATAACGTATAAAGTTATATAGTATTATTTTATAACGAATAACGTGATGTAGTGTTACGTTATAACGTTTAACGTTATATAGCGTTACGGTATAACTTTATACAGCATTACGTTATAACGTATAATGCTATACGGTATTATATTATAACGTATAACGTTATATTGTGTTACGTTATAACGTTATATAGCATTACGTTATAACGTATAATGCTATACGGTATTATTTTATAACGTATAACGATATATAATATTATTTTATAACGTATAACGTCTTTTAATATTATTTTATAACGTATAGTGTTATGTAGTGTTACAGTATAACGTATAACGTTATACAGTGTTACGTTATAACGTTATATAGCATTACGTTCTAACGTATAACGTTATACGGTATTATTCTATAACGTATAACGTTATATGGTACTATTTTATAACGTATAACGTTACATAGTATTATTTTATAACGTATAACGTTATATGGTATTATTTTATAACGTATAACGTTATACAGTGTTACGTTATAACGTTATATAGCATTACGTTCTAACGTATAACGTTATACGGTATTATTCTATAACGTATAACGTTATATGGTATTATTTTATAACGTATAACGTTATATGGTATTGTTTTCTAACGTATAACGTTGTATAGTATTATTTTATAATGTAGAACGTTATATCGTACTATTTTATAACGTATAACGATATATACTATTATTTTATAACGTATAACGTTTTGTAATATTATTTTATAACGTATAGCGTTATGTACTGTTACGATATAACGTACAACGTTATACAGTGTTACGTTATAACGTTATATATCATTACGTTCTAACGTATAATACGGCATTATTCTATAATGTATAACGTTATATGTTACTATTTTATAAGGTATAACGTTATATAGTATTATTTTATAACGTATGACGTTATGTGGTATTATTTTCTAACGTATAACGTTATATAGTATTATTTTATAACGAATAACGTGATGTAGTGTTACGTTATAACGTTTAACGTTATATAGCGTTACGTTATAACGTTATACAGCATTACGTTATAACGTAAAATGTTATAGGGTATTATTTCATAACGTATAACGATATATAATATTATTTTATAACTTATAACGTTATATAGTATTATTTTATAACGTATAACGTCATGCAGTGTTACGATATACCGCATAACGTTATATAGTGATACCTAATAAGGTATAACGTTATACAGCATTACGTTATAACGTATAACGTTATACGGCGTTATTTTATAACGTATAACGTTACATGGTATTATTTTAGAACTTATAACGTTATATAGTATTATATTATAACGTATAACCTTATATAGTACTATTTTGTAACGTATGACGTAATATAATGTTATGCTATAACGTTATGTAGCATTACGTTATAACGTATAACGTTATATGGTATAATTTTATAACGTATAACGTTATATAGTATTATTTTAAAACGTATAACGTTATATGGTATTATTTTGTAACGTATAACGTTATATAGTGTTACGTTATAACGTTATATTGTATTACGTTCTAACGTATAACGTTATACGGTATTATTTTATAACGTATAACGTTATATGGTACAATTTTATAACGTATAAAGTTATATAGTATTATTTTATAACGAATAACGTGATGTAGTGTTACGTTATAACGTTTAACGTTATATAGCGTTACGGTATAACTTTATACACCATTACGTTATAACGTATAATGCTATACGGTATTATATTATAACGTATAACGTTATATTGTGTTACGTTATAACGTTATACAGCATTACGTTATAACGTATAATCCTATACGGTATTATTTTATAACGTATAACGATATATAATATTATTTTATAACGTATAACGTTTTTTAATATTATTTTATAACGTATAGTGTTATGTAGTGTTACAATATAACGTATAACGTTATACCGTGTTACGTTATAAAGTTATATAGCATTACGTTCTAACGTATAACGTTATACGGTATTATTCTATAACGTATAACGATATATGGTACAATATTATAACGTATAAAGTTATATAGTATTATTTTATATCGAAAAACGTGATGTAGTGTTACGTTATAACGTTTAACGTTATATAGCGTCACGTTATAACGTTATACAGCATTACGTTATAACGTATAACTTTATACGGTATTAATTTATAACGTATAACGTTATATCGTACTATTTTATAACGTATAACGTTATATGGTATTATTTTATAACGTATAACGTTACATAGTGTTACGTTATAACGTTATACAGCATTACGTTATAAAGTATAATGCTATACGGTATTATATTATAACGTATAACGTTATATGTTATTATTTTCTAACGTATAACGTTATATAGTATTATTTTATAACGTATAACGTCATGCAGTGTTACGATATAACGTATAACGTTATATAGTGATACCTAATAAGGTATAACGTTATGCAGCATTACGTTATACCGTATAATGTTATACGGTGTTATTTTATAACGTATATTGTTATAATGTATAATTCTATAAAGTATAACGTTATATAGTATTATTTTATAACGTATAACTTTATATAGTGTTACGTCATAACGTTATATGGTATAATTTTATAACGTATAACGTTATATAGTATTAATTTAAAACGTATAACGTTATATAGCATTATTTTATTTCTTATACGTTATATAATATTATTTAATGACGTATAGCGTTATGTAGTGTTACGTTATAACGTATAACGTTATACGGTATTATTTTATAACGTATAACTTTATATAGTGTTACGTTATAACGTTATATTGTATTATATTATAACGTATAACGTTATATGGTATTATTTTCTAACGTATAACGTTATATAGTATTATTTTATAACGTATAACGTCATGCAGTGTTACGATATAACGTATAACGTTATATAGTGATACCTAATAAGGTATAACGTTATACAGCATTACGTTATAACGTATAATGTTATACGGTATTATCTTATAACGTATAACCATATATGGTATTATTTTCTAACGTATAACGTTATATAGTATTATTTTATAACGTATAACGTTATACAGTGTTACGTTATAACGTTATATAGCATTACGTTCTAACGTATAACGTTATACGGCATTATTCTATAACGTATAACGTTATACGTTACTATTTTATAACGAATAACGTTATATAGTATAATTTTCTAACGTATAACGTTATGTAGTATTATTTCATAACGAATAACGTTATGTAGTGTTACGTTATAACGTTTAACGTTATATAGTGTTACGTTATAACGTTATACAGCATTACGTTATAACGTATAATGTTATATGGTATTATTTCATAGCGTATAACGATATATAATATTATTTTATAACGTATAACGTTATATAGTATTATTTTATAACGTATAACGTCATGCAGTGTTACGATATAACGTATAACGTTATATAGTGATACCTAATATGGTATAACGTTATACAGCATTACGTTATAACGTATAATGTTATACGGCGTTATTTTATAACGTATAGCGTTATATGGTATTATTTTAGAACTTATAACGTTATATATTATTATATTATAACGTATAACCTTATATAGTATTATTTTGTAACGTATGACGTAATAAAGTGTTATGCTATGATGTCATATAGCATTACGTTATAACGTATGACGTTATATGGTATTATTTTATAACTTATAACGTTATATAGTATTAATTTAAAACGTATAACGTTATATAGCATTATTTTATGACGTATAACGTTATATGGTATAATTTTAAAACGTATAACGTTATATGGTATTATTTTGTAACGTATAACGTTATATAGTGTTACGTTATAACGTTATGTTGTGTTACGTTCTAACGTATAACGTTATACGGTATTATTTTATAACGTATAACGTTATATGGTACAATTTTATAACGTATAAAGTTATATAGTATTATTTTATAACGAATAACGTGATGTAGTGTTACGTTATAACGTTTAACGTTATATAGCGTTACGGTATAACTTTATACAGCATTACGTTATAACGTATAATGCTATACGGTATTATTTTATAACGTATAACGATATATAATATTATTTTATAACGTATAACGTTTTTTAATATTATTTTATAACGTATAGTGTTATGTAGTGTTACAATATAACGTATAACGTTATACCGTGTTACGTTATAACGTTATATAGCATTACGTTCTAACGTATAACGTTATACATTATTATTCTATAACGTATAACGATATATGGTACAATTTTATAACGTATAAAGTTATATAGTATTATTTTATATCGAAAAACGTGATGTAGTGTTACGTTATAACGTTTAACGTTATATAGCGTCACGTTATAACGTTATACAGCATTACGTTATAACGTATAACTTTATACGGTATTAATTTATAACGTATAACGTTATATCGTACTATTTTATAACGTATAACGTTATATGGTATTATTTTATAACGTATATCGTTACATAGTGTTACGTTATAACGTTATACAGCAATACGTTATAAAGTATAATGCTATACGGTATTATGTTATAACGTATAACGTTATATGTTATTATTTTCTAACGTATAACGTTATATAGTATTATTTTATAACGTATAACGTTATATGGTATTATTTTCTAACGTATAACGTTATACAGTGTTACGTTATAACGTTATATAGCATTACGTTCTAACGTATAACGTTATACGGTATTATTCTATAACGTATAACGTTATATGGTACAATTTTATAGCGTATAAAGTTATATAGTATTATTTTATATCGAATAACGTGATGTAGTGTTACGTTATAACGTTTAACGTTATATAGCGTCACGTTATAACGTTATACAGCATTACGTTATAACGTATAACTTTATACGGTATTAATTTATAACGTATAACGTTATATCGTACTATTTTATAACGTATAACGTTATATGGTATTATTTTATAACGTATAACGTTACATAGTGTTACGTTATAACGTTATACAGCATTACGTTATAAAGTATAATGCTATACGGTATTATGTTATAACGTATAACGTTATATGTTATTATTTTCTAACGTATAACGTTATATAGTATTATTTTATAACGTATAACGTCATGCAGTGTTACGATATAACGTATAACGTTATATAGTGATACCTAATAAGGTATAACGTTATACAGCATTACGTTATACCGTATAATGTTATACGGTGTTATTTTATAACGTATATTGTTATAAGGTATAATTCTATAAAGTATAACGTTATATAGTATTATTTTATAACGTATAACGATATATAACATTATTTTATAACGTATAACGTTATGTAGTGTTACGTTATATCGTATAACGTTATATAGTGTTACGTTATAATGTTATACAGCATTACGTTATAACGTATAATGTTGTACGGTATTACTTTATTACGTATAAGGTTATATGGTATTATTTTCTAACGTATAACGTTATATAGTATTATTTAATAACGTATAACGTTATGCAGTGTTACGTTATAACGTTTAACGTTATACGGTATTATTTTATAACGTACAACGTTATAAAGTATTATTTTATAACGTATATCGTTATGTAGTGTTACGTTATAACGTATAACGTTACATAGTGTTACGTTATAACGTTATACAGCATTGTGTTATAACGTATAATGCTATACCGTATTATATTATAACGTATAACGTTATATCGTTCTATTTTATTACGTATAACGTTATATGGTATTATTTTATAACGTATAACGATACATAGTGTTACGTTATAACGTTATACAGCATTACGTTATAACGTATAATGTTGTAAGGTATTACTTTATTACGTATAAAGTTATATGGTATTATTTTCTAACGTATAACGTTATATAGTGTTACGTTATAACGTTATAATGTATTACGTAATAACGTATAACGTTATACGGTATTATTTTATAACGTATATCGTTATATGGTATAATTTTATAACGTATAACGTTATATAGTATTAATTTAAAACGTATAACGTTATATAGTATTATTTAATAACGTATAGCGTTATGTAGTGTTACGTTATAACGTATAACGTTATACGGTATTATTTTATAACGTATAACTTTAAATAGTGTTACGTTATAACGCTATATTGTATTACGTTATAACATATAACGTTATATGGTATTATTTTATAACGTACAACGTCATATAGCATTACGTTATATCGTATAATGTTATACGGTATTATTTTATAACGTATAACGTTATATGGTATTATTTTATAACGTATAACGTTATATCGTATTATTTTATAACTTATAACGTTATATAGTATTATTTTATAACGTATAACGTTATATGGTATTATTGTATAACGTATAACGTAATATGGTATTATTTTATACCTTATAACGTTATATGGTATTATTCTATAACGTATAACGTTATTATAACGTATAACGTTATGTAGTGTTACGTTATAACTTATAACGTTATATAGTGTTACGTTATTGCATTAAACAGCATTACGTTATAACGTATAACGTTATACGGTATTATTTTATAACGTATAACGTTACATAGTGTTACGTTATAACGTTATACAGCATTACGTTATAACGTATAATGCTATACGGTATTATATTATAACGTATAACGTTATATGGTATTATTTTCTAACGTATAACGTTATATAGTGTTACGTTATAACGTTATATTGTATTACGTGATAACGTATAACATTATACGGTATTATTTTATAACGTATATCGTTATATGGTATAATTTTATAACGTATAACGTTATATAGTATTAATTTAAAACGTATAACGTTATATAGTATTATTTTATAACGTATAACGTTATGTAGTGCTACGTTATAACGTTTAACGTTATATAGTGTTACGTTATAACGTTATACAGCGTTACGTTATAACGTATAACGTTATACGGTATTATTTTATAACGTATAACGTTATATTGTGTTACGTTATAACGTTATATAGCATTACGTTATAAAGTATAATGCTATACGGTATTATGTTATAACGTATAACGTTATATGTTATTATTTTCTAACGTATAACGTTATATAGTATTATTTTATAACGTATAACGTTATATGGTATTATTTTCTAACGTATAACGTTATACAGTGTTACGTTATAACGTTATATAGCATTACGTTCTAACGTATAACGTTATACGGTATTATTCTATAACGTATAACGTTATATGGTACAATTTTATAGCGTATAAAGTTATATAGTATTATTTTATATCGAATAACGTGATGTAGTGTTACGTTATAACGTTTAACGTTATATAGCGTCACGTTATAACGTTATACAGCATTACGTTATAACGTATAACTTTATACGGTATTAATTTATAACTTATAACGTTATATCGTACTATTTTATAACGTATAACGTTATATGGTATTATTTTATAACGTATAACGTTACATAGTGTTACGTTATAACGTTATACAGCATTACGTTATAAAGTATAATGCTATACGGTATTATGTTATAACGTATAACGTTATATCGTTCTATTTTATTACGTATAACGTTATATGGTATTATTTTATAACGTATAACGATACATAGTGTTACGTTATAACGTTATACAGCATTACGTTATAACGTATAATGTTGTACGGTATTACTTTATTACGTATAAGGTTATATGGTATTATTTTCTAACGTATAACGTTATATAGTATTATTTAATAACGTATAACGTCATGCAGTGTTACGATATAACGTATAACGTTATATAGTGATACCTAATAAGGTATAACGTTATACAGCATTACGTTATAACGTATAATGTTATACGGCGTTATTTTATAACGTATAACGTTATATGGTATTATTTTAGATCTTATAACGTTATATAGTATTATATTATAACGTATAACCTTATATAGTACTATTTTGTAACGTATGACGTAATATAATGTTATGCTATAACGTTATGTAGCATTACGTTATAACGTATGACGTTATACGGTATTATTTTATAACGTATAACGTTATATAGTATTAATTTAAAACGTATAACGTTATATAGCATTATTTTATGACGTATAACGTTATATAATATTATTTTATAACATATAGCGTTATGTAGTGTTACGTTATAACGTATAACGTTATGCGGTATTATTTTATAACGTATAACTTTATATAGTGTTACGTTATAACGTTATATTGTATTACGTTATAACGTATTACGTTATATGGTATTATTTTATAACGAACAACGTTATACAGTATTATTTTATAACGAATAACTTCATATATTAATATTTTATAATGTATAACGTCATATAGCATTATTTTATATCGTGTAACTTTATATGGTATAATTTTATAACGTATAACGTTATATAGTATTATTTTAAAACGTATAACGTTATATGGTATTATTTTATAACGTATAACGTTAAATGGTACAATTTTATAACGTATAAAGTTATATAGTATTATTTTATAACGAATAACGTGATGTAGTGTTACCTTATAACGTTTAACGTTATATAGCGTTACGGTATAACTTTATACAGCATTACGTTATAACGTATAATGCTATACGGTATTATATTATAACGTATAACGTTATATTGTGTTACGTTATAACGTTATATGGCATTACGTTCTAACGTATAGCGTCATAAGGTATTATTTTATAACGTATGACGTTATACGGTATTATTTTATAACGTATAACGTTATATGGTACTATTTTATAACGTATAACGTTATATAGTATTATTTTATTACGAATAACGTTATATAATATTATTTTATAACGTGTAGCGTTATGTAGTGTTACGTTATAACGTATAACGTTATATGGTATTATTTTATAACTTATAACGTTATATAGTATAATTTTATAACGTACAACGTTATATAGTGTTACGTTATAACGTTATATAGCATTACGTTATAACGTATAACGTTATACGATATTATTTTATAACGTATAACGTTATATAGTATTATTTTCTAACGTGTAACCTTATATAGTATTATTTTATAACGTATAACGTTATGTAGTGTTACGTTATAACGTTTAACGTTATATAGTGTTACGTTATAACGTTATACAGCATTACGTTATAACGTATAATGTTATACGGTATTTTTTTATAACGTACAACGTTATATGGTATTATTTTCTAACGTATAACGTTATATAGTATTATTTTGTAACGTCTAACGTTATGTAGTGTTACGTTATAACGTTATATAGCATTGCGTTATAACGTATAACGTTATATGATCCTATTTTATAACGTATAACATTATATAGTATTATTTTATAACGTATAACGTTATATGGTATTATTTTATTACTTATTACTTTATATTGTATTATTTTATAACGTATGACGTTATACGGTATTATTTTATAACGTATAACGTTATACGATATTATTTTATAACGTATAACGTTATATAGTATTATTTTCTAACGTATTACCTTATATAGTATTATTTTATAACGTATAATGTTATATAGTATTATTTTATAACGTATAACGTTATATAGTGTTACGTTATAACGTTATATAGCATTATGCTATAACGTATAACGTTATACAGTATTATTTTCTAACGTATAAAGTTATATAGTATTATTTTCTAACGTATAACCGTATATAGTATTATTTTATAACGTATTACGTTATATAGTATTATTTTCTAACGTATAACCTTATATAGTATTATTTTATAACGTATAACGTTATATTGTGTTACGTTATAACGTTATATAGCATTACGTTATAACGTATAACGTCATACGGTATTATTTTATAACGTATAACGTTATATGGTATTATTCTATAACGTATAACGTTATATGGTACTATTTTATAACGTATAACGTTATATAGTATTATTTTATAACGTATAACGTTATATGGTATTATTTTCAAACGTATAACGTTATATAGTATTATTTTATAACGAATAACGTGATGTAGTGTTACGTTATAACGTTTAACGTTATATAGCGTTACGTTATAACGTTATACAGCATTACGTTATAACGTATAACGTTATGCGGTATTATTTTATAACGTATAACGTTATACGGTATTATTTTATAACGTATAACGTTATATCCTACTATTTTATAACGTATAACGTTATATGGTATTATTTTATAACGTATAACGTTACATAGTGTTACGTTATAACGTTATACAGCATTACGTTATAACGTATAATGCTATACGGTATTATATTATAATGTATAACGTTATATGGTATTATTTTCTAACGTATAACGTTATATAGTATTATTTTATAACGTATAACGTCATGCATTGTTACGATATAACGTATAACGTTATATAGTGATACCTAATAAGGTATAACGTTATACAGCATTACGTTATAACGTATAATGCTATACGGTATTATCTTATAACGTATAACCATATATGGTACTATTTTCTAACGTATAACGTTATATAGTATTATTTTATAACGTATAACGTTATACAGTGTTACGTTATAACGTTATATAGCATTACGTTCTAACGTATAACGATATACGGTATTATATTATAACGTATAACGTTATATGGTATTATCTTCTAACGTATAACGTTATATAGTATTATTTTATAATGTAGAACGTTATATCGTACTATTTTATAACGTATAACGATATATAATACTATTTTATAACGAATAACGTTTTTTAATAGTATTTTATAACGTATAGCGTTATGTAGTGTTACAATATAACATATAACGTTATACAGTGTTACGTTATAACGTTATATAGCATTAGGTTCTAACGTATAACGTTATACGGTATTATTCTATAAAGTTTAACGTTATATGGTACTATTTTATAACGTATAACGTTATATAGTATTATTTTATAACGTATAACGTTATATGGTATTATTTTATAACGTATAACGTTACATAGTGTTACGTTATAACGTTATATATCATTACGTTATAACCTATAATGCTATACGGTATTATATTTTAACGTATAACGTTATATGGTATTATTTTCTAACGTATAACGTTATATAGTATTATTTTATAACGTATAACGTCATGCAGTGTTACGATATAACGTATAACGTTGCACAGTGTTACGTTATAACGTTATATAGCATTACGTTATAACGTATAACGCTATTCGGTATTATATTATAACGTATAACGTTATATGGTATTATTTTCTAACGTATAACGCTATACGGCATTATTCTATAACGTATAACGTTATACGGTATTATTTTGTAACGTATAACGTTACATAGTGTTACGTCATAACGTTATACAGCATTACGTTATAACGTATAACGCTATTCGGTATTATATTATAACGTATAACGTTATATGGTATTATTTTCTAACATATAACCTTATATAGTATTATTTTCTAACGTATAACGTCATGCAGTGTTACGATATACCGTATAACGTTATATAGTGATACCTAATAAGGTACAACGTTATACAGCATTACGTTATAACGTATAATGTTATACGGTATTATCTTATAACGTATAACCATATATGGTATTATTTTCTAACGTATAACGTTATATAGTATTATTTTATAACGTATAACGTTATACAGTGTTACGTTATAACGTTATATAGCATTACGTTCTAACGTATAACGTTATACGGTATTATTCTATAACGTATAACGTTATATGGTTCAATTTTATAACGTATAAAGTTTTATAGTATTATTTTATAACGAATAACGTGATGTAGTGTTAAGTTATAACGTTTAACGTTATATAGCGTTACGTTATAGTGTTATACAGCACTACTTTATAACGTATAACGTTATACGGTATTACTTTATAACGAATAACGTTATATCGTACTATTTTATAACGTATAACGTTATATGGTATTATTTTATAACGTATAACGTTACATAGTGTTACGTTATAACGTTATACAGCATTACGTTATAACGTATAATGCTATACGGGATTATATTATAACGTATAACGTTATATGGTATTATTTTATAACGTATAACGTTATGTAGTGTTACGTTATAACGTTATATAGCATTACGTTCTAACGTATAGCGTCATAAGGTATTATTTTATAACGTATAACTTTATATGGTATTATTGTATAACGTATAACGTTATATGGTATTATTTTATAACTTATAACGTTATATAGTATTATTTTATAACGTATAACGTTATATTGTGTTACGTTATAACGGTATATAGCTTTACGTTATAACGTATGTCGTTATACGGTATTATTTTATTATGTACAACGTTATATGGTATTATTTTCTAACGTATAACCTTATATAGTATTATTTTGTAACGTATAACGTTGTGTTGTGTTACGTTATAACGTTTAATGTTATATAGTGTTACGTTATAACGTTACATTCTATTTCGTTATAACGTATAACGTTATATGGTATTATTTTATAACGTATAACTTTATATAGTGTTACGTCATAACGTTATATGGTATAATTTTATAACGTATAACGTTATATAGTATTAATTTAAAACGTATAACGTTATATAGCATTATTTTATGACGTATAACGTTATATAATATTACTTAATAACGTATAGCGTTATGTAGTGTTACGTTATAACGTATAACGTTATACGGTATTATTTTATAACGTATAACTTTATATAGTGTTACGTTATAACGTTATATTGTATTATATTATAACGTATAACGTTATATGGTATTATTTTCTAACGTATAACGTTATATAGTATTATTTTATAACGTATACCGTCATGCAGTGTTACGATATAACGTATAACGTTATATAGTGATACCTAATAACGTATAACGTTATACAGCATTACGTTATAACGTATAATGCTATACGGTATTATCTTATAACGTATAACCTTACATGGTATTATTTTCTAACGTATAACGTTATATAGTATTATTTTATAACGCATAACGTTATGTAGTGTTACGATAAAACGTTTAACGTTATATGGTGTTACGTTATAACGTTATACAGCATTACGTTATAACGTATAACGTTATACGGTATTATTTTATAACGTATAACGTTATATGGTATTATTTTATAACGTATAACGTTACATAGTGTTACGTTATAACGTTATATATCATTTCGTTCTAACGTATAATGTTATACGGCATTATTCTATAACTTATAACGTTATATGTTACTATTTTATAACGTATAACGTTATATAGTATTATTTTATAACGTATAACGTTATATGGTATTATTTTCAAACGTATAACGTTATATAGTATTATTTTATAACGAATAACGTGATGTAGTGTTACGTTATATCGTATAACGTTATATAGTGTTACGTTGTAACGTTATACAGCATTACGTTATAACGTATAATGCTATACGGTATTATCTTATAACGTATAACGATATATAATATTATTTTATAACGTATAACGTTTTTTAATATGATTTTATAACGTATAGCGTTATGTAGTGTTACGATATAACGTATAACGTTATATAGTGTTACGTTATAACGTTATATAGCATTACGTTCTAACGTATAACGTTATACGGTATTATTCTATAACGTATAACGTTATATGGTACTATTTTATAACGTATAACGTTATATAGTATTATTTTATAACGTATAACGTTATACGGTATAATTTAATAACGTATAACGTTATATAGTATTATTTTGTAACGTATAACGATATATATTATTATCTTATAACGAATAACGTGATGTAGTGTTACGTTATAACGTTTAACGTTATATAGCGTTACGTTATAACGTTATACAGCATTACGTTATAACGTATAACGTTATATGGTATTATTTTGTAACGTATAACGTTACATAGTGTTACGTCATAACGTTATACAGCATTACGTTATAACGTATAACGCTATACGGTATTATATTATAACGTATAACGTTATATGGTATTATTTTCTAACGTATAACGTTATATAGTATTATTTTATAACGTATAACGTCATGCAGTGTTACGATATAACGTATTACGTTATATAGTGATACCTAATAAGGTACAACGTTATACAGCATTACGTTATAACGTATAATGTTATACGGTGTTATTTTATACCGTATAACGTTATATGGTACTATTTTATAACGTGTAAAGTTATATACTATTATTTTATAACGTATAACGTTATATAGTATTATTTTGTAACGTATAACGTTATATAGCGTTACGTTATAACGTTATATTGTATTAAGTTATGACGTATAACGTTATATGGTATTATTTTATAACTTATAACGTAATATAGTATTATTTTATAACTTATAACGTTATATAGTATTATTTTGTAACGTATAACGTTATATCGTGTTACGTTATAACGTTATATTGTATTACGTTATAACGTACAACGTTATATGGTATTATTTTATAACTTATAACGTAATATAGTATTATTTTATAACGTATAACGTTATATTGTGTTACGTTATAACGTTATATTGCATTACGTTATAACGTATATCGTTATGCGGTATTATTTCATAACGTATAACGTTATATGGTAATATATTATAACGTATCACGTTATATGGTATTATTCTATAACTTATAACGTTATATAGTATTAATTTAAAACGTATAACGTTATATAGCATTATTTTATGACGTATAACGTTATATAATATTATTTAATAACGTATAGCGTTATGTAGTGTTACGTTATAACGTATAACGTTATACGGTATTATTTTATAACGTATAACTTTATATAGTGTTACGTTATAACGTTATATTGTATTATATTATAAGGTATAACGTTATACGGTATTATTTTATAACGTATAACGTCATGCAGTGTTACGATATAACGTATAACGTTACATAGTGATACCTAATAAGGTATAACGTTATACAGCATTACGTTATAACGTATAATGCTATACGGTATTATATTATAACGTATAACGTTATATGATATTATTTTATTACGTATAACGTTATACAGTGTTACGTTATAACGTTATATATCATTTCGTTCTAACGTATAATGTTATACGGCATTATTCTATAACGTATAAGGTTATATGTTACTATTTTATAACGTATAACGTTATATAGTATTATTTTATAACGTATAACGTTATATGGTATTATTTTCAAACGTATAACGTTATATAGTATTATTTTATAACGAATAACGTGATGTAGTGTTACGTTATAACGTTCAACGTTATATAGCGTTACGTTATAACGTTATACAGCATTACGTTATAACGTATAACGTTATGCGGTATTATTTTAGAACGTATAACATTATACGGTATTATTTTATAACGTATAACGTTATATCCTACTATTTTATAACGTATAACGTTATATGGTATTATTTTATAACGTATAACGTTACATAGTGTTACGTTATAACGTTATACAGCATTACGTTATAACGTATAATGCTATACGGTATTATATTATAATGTATAACGTTATATGGTATTATTTTCTAACGTATAACGTTATATAGTATTATTTTATAACGTATAACGTCATGCATTGTTACGATATAACGTATAACGTTATATAGTGATACCTAATAAGGTATAACGTTCTACAGCATTACGTTATAACGTATAATGCTATACGGTATTATCTTATAACGTATAACCATATATGGTATTATTTTCTAAGGTATAACGTTATATAGTATTAATTTATAACGTATAACGTTATACAGTGTTACGTTATAACGTTATATAGCATTACGTTCTAACGTATAACGATATACGGCATTATTCTATAACGTATAACGATATATAGTATTATTTTATAACGTATAACGTTATATGGTATAATTTAATAACGTATAACGTTATATAGTATTATTTTGTAACGTATAACGATATATATTATTATCTTATAACGAATAACGTGATGTAGTGTTACGTTATAACGTTTAACGTTATATAGCGTTACGTTATAACGTTATATTGTATTAAGTTATGACGTATAACGTTATATGGTATTATTTTATAACTTATAACGTAATATAGTATTATTTTATAACTTATAACGTTATATAGTATTATTTTGTAACGTATAACGTTATATCGTGTTACGTTATAACGTTATATTGTATTACGTTATAACGTACAACGTTATATGGTATTATTTTATAACTTATAACGTAATATAGTATTATTTTATAACGTATAACGTTATATTGTGTTACGTTATAACGTTATATTGCATTACGTTATAACGTATATCGTTATGCGGTATTATTTCATAACGTATAACGTTATATGGTAATATATTATAACGTATCACGTTATATGGTATTATTCTATAACTTATAACGTTATATAGTATTAATTTAAAACGTATAACGTTATATAGCATTATTTTATGACGTATAACGTTATATAATATTATTTAATAACGTATAGCGTTATGTAGTGTTACGTTATAACGTATAACGTTATACGGTATTATTTTATAACGTATAACTTTATATAGTGTTACGTTATAACGTTATATTGTATTATATTATAACGTATAACGTTATACGGTATTATTTTATAACGTATAACGTCATGCAGTGTTACGATATAACGTATAACGTTACATAGTGATACCTAATAAGGTATAACGTTATACAGCATTACGTTATAACGTATAATGCTATACGGTATTATATTATAACGTATAACGTTATATGATATTATTTTATTACGTATAACGTTATACAGTGTTACGTTATAACGTTATATATCATTTCGTTCTAACGTATAATGTTATACGGCATTATTCTATAACGTATAAGGTTATATGTTACTATTTTATAACGTATAACGTTATATAGTATTATTTTATAACGTATAACGTTATATGGTATTATTTTCAAACGTATAACGTTATATAGTATTATTTTATAACGAATAACGTGATGTAGTGTTACGTTATAACGTTCAACGTTATATAGCGTTACGTTATAACGTTATACAGCATTACGTTATAACGTATAACGTTATGCGGTATTATTTTAGAACGTATAACATTATACGGTATTATTTTATAACGTATAACGTTATATCCTACTATTTTATAACGTATAACGTTATATGGTATTATTTTATAACGTATAACGTTACATAGTGTTACGCTATAACGTTATACAGCATTACGTTATAACGTATAATGCTATACGGTATTATATTATAATGTATAACGTTATATGGTATTATTTTCTAACGTATAACGTTATATAGTATTATTTTATAACGTATAACGTCATGCATTGTTACGATATAACGTATAACGTTATATAGTGATACCTAATAAGGTATAACGTTATACAGCATTACGTTATAACGTATAATGCTATACGGTATTATCTTATAACGTATAACCATATATGGTATTATTTTCTAAGGTATAACGTTATATAGTATTAATTTATAACGTATAACGTTATACAGTGTTACGTTATAACGTTATATAGCATTACGTTCTAACGTATAACGATATACGGCATTATTCTATAACGTATAACGATATATAGTATTATTTTATAACGTATAACGTTATATGGTATAATTTAATAACGTATAACGTTATATAGTATTATTTTGTAACGTATAACGATATATATTATTATCTTATAACGAATAACGTGATGTAGTGTTACGTTATAACGTTTAACGTTATATAGCGTTACGTTATAACGTTATATTGTATTAAGTTATGACGTATAACGTTATATGGTATTATTTTATAACTTATAACGTAATATAGTATTATTTTATAACGTATAACGTTATATAGTATTATTTTGTAACGTATAACGTTATATAGTGTTACGTTATAACGTTATATTGTATTACGTTATAACGTACAACGTTATATGGTATTATTTTATAACTGATAACGTAATATAGTATTATTTTATAACGTATAACGTTATGTTCTGTTACGTTATAACGTTTAACGTTATATAGTGTTACGATATAATGTTATACAGCATTACGTTATAACGTGTAATGTTGTAAGGTATAACTTTATTACGTATAAGGATATATGGTGTTATTTTCTAACGTATAACGTTATATAGTATTATTTTATAACGTATAACGTTATATTGTGTTACGTTATAACGTTATATTGCATTACGTTATAACGTATATCGTTATGCGGTATTATTTCATAACGTATAACGTTATATGGTAATATATTATAACGTATCACGTTATATGGTATTATTCTATAACTTATAACGTTATATAGTATTAATTTAAAACGTATAACGTTATATAGCATTATTTTATGACGTATAACGTTATATAATATTATTTAATAACATATAGCGTTATGTAGTGTTACGTTATAACGTATAACGTTATATAGTATTATTTTGTAACGTATAACGTTATATAGTGTTACGTTATAACGTTATATTGTATTCAGTTATAACGTATAACGTTATATGGTATTATTTTATAACTTATAACGTAATATAGTATTATTTTGTAACGTATAACGTTATATAGTATTATTTTGTAACGTATAACGTTATATAGTGTTACGTTATAACGTTATATTGTATTACGTTATAACGTACAACGTTATATGGTATTATTTTATAACTTATAACGTAATATAGTATTATTTTATAACATATAACGTTATGTTCTGTTACGTTATAACGTTTAACGTTATATAGTGTTACGTTATAATGTTATACAGCATTACGTTATAACGTATAATGTTGTAAGGTATTACTTTATTACGTATAAGGTTATATGGTATTATTTTCTAACGTATAACGTTATATAGTATTATTTTATAACGTATAACGTTATATTGTGTTACGTTATAACGTTATATTGCATTACGTTATAACGTATATCGCTATGCGGTATTATTTCATAACGTATAACGTTATATGGTAATATATTATAACGTATCACGTTATATGGTATTATTTTATAACTTATAACGTTATATAGTATTATTTTATAACGTATAACGTTATATAGTATTATTTTATAACGTATAACGTTATATTGTGTTACGTTATAACGTTATATGGTATAATTTTATAACGTATAACGTTATATAGTATTATTTTATAACGTATAACTTTATATAGTGTTACGTCATAACGTTATATGGTATAATTTTATAACGTATAACGTTATATAGTATTAATTTAAAACGTATAACGTTATATAGCATTATTTTATGACGTATAACGTTATATAATATTACTTAATAACGTATAGCGTTATGTAGTGTTACGTTATAACGTATAACGTTATACGGTATTATTTTATAACGTATAACTTTATATAGTGTTACGTTATAACGTTATATTGTATTATATTATAACGTATAACGTTATATGGAATTATTTTCTAACGTATAACGTTATATAATATTATTTTATAACGTATAACGTCATGCAGTGTTACGATATAACGTATAACGTTATATAGTGATACCTAATAAGGTATAACGTTATACAGCTTTACGTTATAACGTATAATGCTATACGGTATTATCTTATAACGTATAACCTTACATGGTATTATTTTCTAACGTATAACGTTATATAGTATTATTTTATAACGCATAACGTTATGTAGTGTTACGATAAAACGTTTAACGTTATATGGTGTTACGTTATAACGTTATACAGCATTACGTTATAACGTATAACGTTATACGGTATTATTTTCTAACGTATAACGTTATATGGTATTATTTTATAACGTATAACGTTGTATAGTATTATTTTATAATGTAGAACGTTATATCGTACTATTTTATAACGTATAACGATATATAATATTATTTTATAACGTATAACGTTTTGTAATATTATTTTATAACGTATAGCGTTATGTACTGTTACGATATAACGTATAACGTTATACAATGTTGCGTTATAACGTTATATATCATTACGTTCTAACGTATAATGTTATACGGTATTATTCTATAACGTATAACGTTATATGTTACTATTTCATAACGTATAACGTTATATAGTATTATTTTATAACGTATAACGTTATATGGTATTATTTTCTAACGTATAACGTTATATAGTATTATTTTATAACGAATAACGTGATGTAGTGTTACGTTATAACATTTAACGTTATATAGCGTTACGTTATAACGTTATACAGCATTACGTTATAACGTATAACGTTATACGGTATTATTTTATAACGTATAACGTTATACGGTATTATTTTATAACGTATAACGTTATATCCTACTATTTTATAACGTATAACGTTATATGGTATTATTTTTTAACGTATAACGTTACATAGTGTTACGTTATAACGTTATACAGCATTACGTTATAACGTATAATGCTATACCGTATTATATTATAACGTATAACTTTATATGGTATTATTTTCTAACGTATAACGTTATATAGTATTATTTTATAACGTATAACGTCATGCAGTGTTACGTTATAACGTATAACGTTATATAGTGATTCCTAGTAAGGTATAACGTTATACAGCATTACGTTATAGCGTATAATGCTATACGGTATTATCTTATAACGTATAACCATATATGGTATTATTTTCTAACGTATAACGTTATATAGTATTATTTTATAACGTATAACGTTATACAGTGTTACGTTATAACGTTATATAGCATTATGTTCTAACGTATAACGTTATACGGCATTATTCTATAACGTATAACGTTATACGTTACTATTTTATAACGTATAACGTTATATAGTATTATTTTATAACGTATGACGTTATATGGTATTATTTTATAACGTATAACGTTAGATAGTATTTTTTTATAATGTAGAACGTTATATCGTACTATTTTATAACGTATAACGATATATAATATTATTTTATAAAGTATAACGTTTTTTAATAATATTTTATAACGTATAGCGTTATGTAGTGTTACGATATAACGTATAACGTTGCACAGTGTTACGTTTTAACGTTATATAGCATTACGTTCTAACGTATAACGTTATACGGCATTATTCTATAACGTATAACGTTATACGGTATTGTTTTATAACGTATAACGTTATATCGTACTATTTTATTACGTATAACGTTATATGGTATTATTTTATAACGTATAACGTTACATAGTGTTACGTTATAACGTTATACAGCATTACGTTATAACGTATAATGCTATACGGTATTATCTTATAACGTATAACCATATATGGTATTATTTTCTAACGTATAACGTTATATAGTATTATTTTATAACGTATAACGTTATACAGTGTTACGTTATAACGTTATATAGCATTACGTTCTAACGTATAACGATATACGGCATTATTCTATAACGTATAACGTTATACGTTACTATTTTATAACGTATAACGTTATATAGTATTATTTTATAACGTATAACGTTATATGGTATTATTTTCTAACGTATAACGTTATGTAGTATTATTTTATAACGAATAACTTGATATAGTGTTACGTTATAACGTTTAATGTTATATAGCGTTACGTTATAACGTTATACAGCATTACGTTATAACGTATAACGTTATACGGTATTATTTTATAACGTATAACGTTATATCGTACTATTTTATTACGTATAACGTTATATGGTATTATTTTATAACGTATAACGTTACACAGTGTTACGTTATAACGTTATACAGCATTACGTTATAACGTATAATGCTATACGGTCTTATATTATAACGTATAACGTTATATGGTATTATTTTCTAACGTATAACGTTATATAGTATTATTTTATAACGTATAACGTTATCTAGTATTATTTTATAACGTATAACGTCATGCAGTGTTACGATATAACGTATATCGTTGCACAGTGTTACGTTATAACGTTATATAGCATTACTTTCTAACGTATAACGTTATACGGTATTATTCTATAACGTTTAACGTTATATGGTACTATTTTATAACGTATAACGTTATATAGTATTATTTTATAACGTATAACGTTATATGGTATTATTTTATAACGTATAACGTTACATAGTGTTACGTTATAACGTTATATATCATTACGTTATAACCTATAATGCTATACGGTATTATATTTTAACGTATAACGTTATATGGTATTATTTTCTAACGTATAACGTTATATAGTATTATTTTATAACGTATAACGTCATGCAGTGTTACGATATAACGTATAACGTTGCACAGTGTTACGTTATAACGTTATATAGCATTACGTTCTAACGTATAACGCTATACGGCATTATTCTATAACGTATAACGCTATTCGGTATTATATTATAACGTATAACGTTATATGGTATTATTTTCTAACGTATAACGTTATATAGTATTATTTTATAACGTATAACGTCATGCAGTGTTACGATATACCGTATAACGTTATATAGTGATACCTAATAAGGTACAACGTTATACAGCATTACGTTATAACGTATAATGTTATACGGTGTTATTTTATAACGTATAACGTTATATGGTACTATTTTATAACGTGTAAAGTTATATACTATTATTTTATAACGTATAACGTTATATAGTATTATTTTATAACGTATAACGCCATGCAGTGTTACGATATAACGTATAACGTTATATAGTGATACCTAATAAGGTATAACGTTATACAGCATTATGTTATAACGTATAATGCTATACGGTATTATCTTATAACGTATAACCTTACATGGTATTATTTTCTAACGTATAACGTTATATAGTATTATTTTATAACGTATAACGTTATGTAGTGTTACGATATAACGTATAACGTTATATAGTGATACCTAATAAGGTATAACGTTATACAGCATTACGTTATAACGCATAATGTTATACGGCGTTATTTTATAACGTATAACGTTATATGGTATTATTTTAGAACTTATAACGTTATATAATATTATATTATAACGTATAATGCTATACGCTATTATCTTATAACGTATACCCTTATATGGTATTATTTTCTAACGTATAACGTTATATAGTATTATTTTATAATGTAGAACGTTATATCGAACTATTTTATAACGTATAACGTTATATAGTATTATTTTATAACGTATAACGTTATATGGTATTATTTTCTATCATATAACGTTATATAGTACTATCTTATAACGAATAACGTGATGTAGTGTTACGTTATAACGTATAACGTTATACAGTGTTACGTTATAACGTTATATAGCATTACGTTCTAACGTATAACGTTATACGGTATTATTCTATAACGTATAACGTTATATGGTACTATTTTATAACGTATAACGTTATATATAATATTATTTTATAACGTATAACGTTATGTAGTGTTACGATATAACGTATAACGTTATATAGTGATACCTAATAAGGTATAACGTTATACAGCATTACGTTATAACGTATAATGTTATACGGTGTTATTTTATAACGTATAACGTTATATGGTACTATTTTATAACGTGTAAAGTTATATACTATTATTTTATATCGTATAACGTTATATAGTATTATTTTGTAACGTATAACGTTATATAGTGTTACGTTATAACGTTATATTGTATTAAGTTATAACGTATAACGTTATATGGTATTATTTTATAACTTATAACGTAATATAGTATTATTTTATAACGTATAACGTTATATAGTATTATTTTGTAACGTATAACGTTATATAGTGTTACGTTATAACGTTATATTGTATTACGTTATAACGTACAACGTTATATGGTATTATTTTATAACTTATAACGTAATATAGTATTATTTTATAACATATAACGTTATGTTCTGTTACGTTATAACGTTTAACGTTATATAGTGTTACGTTATAATGTTATACAGCATTACGTTATAACGTATAATGTTGTAAGGTATTACTTTATTACGTATAAGGTTATATGTTATTATTTTCTAACGTATAACGTTATATAGTATTATTTTATAACGTATAACGTTATATAGTGTTACGTTATAACGTTATATTGTATTACGTTATAACGTACAACGTTATATGGTATTATATTATAACTTATAACGTTATATAGTATTATTTTATAACGTATAACGTTATATAGTATTATTTTATAACGTATAACGTTATATTGTGTTACGTTATAACGTTATATGGTATAATTTTATAACGTATAACGTTATATAGTATTATTTTATAACGTATAACTTTATATAGTGTTACGTCATAACGTTATATTGTATAATTTTATAACGTATAACGTTATATAGTATTAATTTAAAACGTATAACGTTATATAGCATTATTTTATGACGTATAACGTTATATAATATTACTTAATAACGTATAGCGTTATGTAGTGTTACGTTATAACGTATAACGTTATACGGTATTATTTTATAACGTATAACTTTATATAGTGTTACGTTATAACGTTATATTGTATTATATTATAACGTATAACGTTATATGGAATTATTTTCTAACGTATAACGTTATAAAGTATTATTTTATAACGTATAACGTCATGCAGTGTTACGATATAACGTATAACGTTATATAGTGATACCTAATAAGGTATAACGTTATACAGCATTACGTTATAACGTATAATGCTATACGGTATTATCTTATAACGTATAACCTTACATGGTATTATTTTCTAACGTATAACGTTATATAGTATTATTTTATAAGGCATAACGTTATGTAGTGTTACGATAAAATGTTTAACGTTATATGGTGTTACGTTATAACGTTATACAGCATTACGTTATAACGTATAACGTTATACGGTATTATTTTCTAACGTATAACGTTATATGGTATTATTTTATAACGTATAACGTCACATAGTGTTACGTTATAACGTTATACAGCATTACGTTATAACGTATAATGCTATACGGCATTATATTATAACGTATAACGTTATATGGTATTATTTTCTATCGTATAACGTTGTATAGTATTATTTTATAATGTAGAACGTTATATCGTACTATTTTATAACGTATAACGATATATAATATTATTTTATAACGTATAACGTTTTGTAATATTATTTTATAACGTATAGCGTTATGTACTGTTACGATATAACGTATAACGTTATACAATGTTGCGTTATAACGTTATATATCATTACGTTCTAACGTATAATGTTATACGGCATTATTCTATAACGTATAACGTTATATGTTACTATTTCATAACGTATAACGTTATATAGTATTATTTTATAACGTATAACGTTATATGGTATTATTTTCTAACGTATAACGTTATATAGTATTATTTTATAACGAATAACGTGATGTAGTGTTACGTTATAACATTTAACGTTATATAGCGTTACGTTATAACGTTATACAGCATTACGTTATAACGTATAACGTTATACGGTATTATTTTATAACGTATAACGTTATACGGTATTATTTTATAACGTATAACGTTATATCCTACTATTTTATAACGTATAACGTTATATGGTATTATTTTTTAACGTATAACGTTACATAGTGTTACGTTATAACGTTATACAGCATTACGTTATAACGTATAATGCTATACCGTATTATATTATAACGTATAACTTTATATGGTATTATTTTCTAACGTATAACGTTATATAGTATTATTTTATAACGTATAACGTCATGCAGTGTTACGTTATAACGTATAACGTTATATAGTGATTCCTAGTAAGGTATAACGTTATACAGCATTACGTTATAGCGTATAATGCTATACGGTATTATCTTATAACGTATAACCATATATGGTATTATTTTCTAACGTATAACGTTATATAGTATTATTTTATAACGTATAACGTTATACAGTGTTACGTTATAACGTTATATAGCATTATGTTCTAACGTATAACGTTATACGGCATTATTCTATAACGTATAACGTTATACGTTACTATTTTATAACGTATAACGCTATATAGTATTATTTTATAACGTATAACGTTATATGGTATTATTTTCTAACGTATAACGTTAGATAGTATTTTTTTATAATGTAGAACGTTATATCGTACTATTTTATAACGTATAACGATATATAATATTATTTTATAAAGTATAACGTTTTTTAATAATATTTTATAACGTATAGCGTTATGTAGTGTTACGATATAACGTATAACGTTGCACAGTGTTACGTTTTAACGTTATATAGCATTACGTTCTAACGTATAACGTTATACGGCATTATTCTATAACGTATAACGTTATACGGTATTGTTTTATAACGTATAACGTTATATCGTACTATTTTATTACGTATAACGTTATATGGTATTATTTTATAACGTATAACGTTACATAGTGTTACGTTATAACGTTATACAGCATTACGTTATAACGTATAATGCTATACGGTATTATATTATAATGTATAACGTTATATGGTATTATTTTCTAACGTATAACGTTATATAGTATTATTTTATAACGTACAACGGCATGCATTGTTACGATATAACGTATAACGTTATATAGTGATACCTAATAAGGTATAACGTTATACAGCATTACGTTATAACGTATAATGCTATACGGTATTATCTTATAACGTATAACCATATATGGTATTATTTTCTAACGTATAACGTTATATAGTATTATTTTATAACGTATAACGTTATACAGTGTTACGTTATAACGTTATATAGCATTACGTTCTAACGTATAACGATATACGGCATTATTCTATAACGTATAACGTTATACGTTACTATTTTATAACGTATAACGTTATATAGTATTATTTTATAACGTATAACGTTATATGGTATTATTTTCTAACGTATAACGTTATGTAGTATTATTTTATAACGAATAACTTGATATAGTGTTACGTTATAACGTTTAATGTTATATAGCGTTACGTTATAACGTTATACAGCATTACGTTATAACGTATAACGTTATACGGTATTATTTTATAACGTATAACGTTATATCGTACTATTTTATTACGTATAACGTTATATGGTATTATTTTATAACGTATAACGTTACACAGTGTTACGTTATAACGTTATACAGCATTACGTTATAACGTATAATGCTATACGGTCTTATATTATAACGTATAACGTTATATGGTATTATTTTCTAACGTATAACGTTATATAGTATTATTTTATAACGTATAACGTTATCTAGTATTATTTTATAACGAATAACGTCATGCAGTGTTACGATATAACGTATATCGTTGCACAGTGTTACGTTATAACGTTATATAGCATTATGTTCTAACGTATAACGTTATACGGCATTATTCTATAACGTATAACGTTATACGTTACTATTTTATAACGTATAACGCTATATAGTATTATTTTATAACGTATAACGTTATATGGTATTATTTTCTAACGTATAACGTTAGATAGTATTTTTTTATAATGTAGAACGTTATATCGTACTATTTTATAACGTATAACGATATATAATATTATTTTATAAAGTATAACGTTTTTTAATAATATTTTATAACGTATAGCGTTATGTAGTGTTACGATATAACGTATAACGTTGCACAGTGTTACGTTTTAACGTTATATAGCATTACGTTCTAACGTATAACGTTATACGGCATTATTCTATAACGTATAACGTTATACGGTATTGTTTTATAACGTATAACGTTATATCGTACTATTTTATTACGTATAACGTTATATGGTATTATTTTATAACGTATAACGTTACATAGTGTTACGTTATAACGTTATACAGCATTACGTTATAACGTATAATGCTATACGGTATTATATTATAATGTATAACGTTATATGGTATTATTTTCTAACGTATAACGTTATATAGTATTATTTTATAACGTACAACGGCATGCATTGTTACGATATAACGTATAACGTTATATAGTGATACCTAATAAGGTATAACGTTATACAGCATTACGTTATAACGTATAATGCTATACGGTATTATCTTATAACGTATAACCATATATGGTATTATTTTCTAACGTATAACGTTATATAGTATTATTTTATAACGTATAACGTTATACAGTGTTACGTTATAACGTTATATAGCATTACGTTCTAACGTATAACGATATACGGCATTATTCTATAACGTATAACGTTATACGTTACTATTTTATAACGTATAACGTTATATAGTATTATTTTATAACGTATAACGTTATATGGTATTATTTTCTAACGTATAACGTTATGTAGTATTATTTTATAACGAATAACTTGATATAGTGTTACGTTATAACGTTTAATGTTATATAGCGTTACGTTATAACGTTATACAGCATTACGTTATAACGTATAACGTTATACGGTATTATTTTATAACGTATAACGTTATATCGTACTATTTTATTACGTATAACGTTATATGGTATTATTTTATAACGTATAACGTTACACAGTGTTACGTTATAACGTTATACAGCATTACGTTATAACGTATAATGCTATACGGTCTTATATTATAACGTATAACGTTATATGGTATTATTTTCTAACGTATAACGTTATATAGTATTATTTTATAACGTATAACGTTATCTAGTATTATTTTATAACGAATAACGTCATGCAGTGTTACGATATAACGTATATCGTTGCACAGTGTTACGTTATAACGTTATATAGCATTACGTTCTAACGTATAACGTTATACGGTATTATTCTATAACGTTTAACGTTATATGGTACTATTTTATAACGTATAACGTTATATAGTATTATTTTATAACGTATAACGTTATATGGTATTATTTTATAACGTATAACGTTACATAGTGTTACGTTATAACGTTATATATCATTACGTTATAACCTATAATGCTATACGGTATTATATTTTAACGTATAACGTTATATGGTATTATTTTCTAACGTATAACGTTATATAGTATTATTTTATAACGTATAACGTCATGCAGTGTTACGATATAACGTATAACGTTGCACAGTGTTACGTTATAACGTTATATAGCATTACGTTCTAACGTATAACGCTATACGGCATTATTCTATAACGTATAACGCTATTCGGTATTATATTATAACGTATAACGTTATATGGTATTATTTTCTAACGTATAACGTTATATAGTATTATTTTATAACGTATAACGTCATGCAGTGTTACGATATACCGTATAACGTTATATAGTGATACCTAATAAGGTACAACGTTATACAGCATTACGTTATAACGTATAATGTTATACGGTGTTATTTTATTACGTATAACGTTATATGGTACTATTTTATAACGTGTAAAGTTATATACTATTATTTTATAACGTATAACGTTATATAGTATTATTTTATAACGTATAACGCCATGCAGTGTTACGATATAACGTATAACGTTATATAGTGATACCTAATAAGGTATAACGTTATACAGCATTATGTTATAACGTATAATGCTATACGGTATTATCTTATAACGTATAACCTTACATGGTATTATTTTCTAACGTATAACGTTATATAGTATTATTTTATAACGTATAACGTTATGTAGTGTTACGATATAACGTATAACGTTATATAGTGATACCTAATAAGGTATAACGTTATACAGCATTACGTTATAACGCATAATGTTATACGGCGTTATTTTATAACGTATAACGTTATATGGTATTATTTTAGAACTTATAACGTTATATAATATTATATTATAACGTATAATGCTATACGCTATTATCTTATAACGTATACCCTTATATGGTATTATTTTCTAACGTATAACGTTATATAGTATTATTTTATAATGTAGAACGTTATATCGAACTATTTTATAACGTATAACGTTATATAGTATTATTTTATAACGTATAACGTTATATGGTATTATTTTCTATCATATAACGTTATATAGTACTATCTTATAACGAATAACGTGATGTAGTGTTACGTTATAACGTATAACGTTATACAGTGTTACGTTATAACGTTATATAGCATTACGTTCTAACGTATAACGTTATACGGTATTATTCTATAACGTATAACGTTATATGGTACTATTTTATAACGTATAACGTTATATAGTATTATTTTATAACGTATAACGTTATGTAGTGTTACGATATAACGTATAACGTTATATAGTGATACCTAATAAGGTATAACGTTATACAGCATTACGTTATAACGTATAATGTTATACGGTGTTATTTTATAACGTATAACGTTATATGGTACTATTTTATAACGTGTAAAGTTATATACTATTATTTTATATCGTATAACGTTATATAGTATTATTTTGTAACGTATAACGTTATATAGTGTTACGTTATAACGTTATATTGTATTAAGTTATAACGTATAACGTTATATGGTATTATTTTATAACTTATAACGTAATATAGTATTATTTTATAACGTATAACGTTATATAGTATTATTTTGTAACGTATAACGTTATATAGTGTTACGTTATAACGTTATATTGTATTACGTTATAACGTACAACGTTATATGGTATTATTTTATAACTTATAACGTAATATAGTATTATTTTATAACATATAACGTTATGTTCTGTTACGTTATAACGTTTAACGTTATATAGTGTTACGTTATAATGTTATACAGCATTACGTTATAACGTATAATGTTGTAAGGTATTACTTTATTACGTATAAGGTTATATGTTATTATTTTCTAACGTATAACGTTATATAGTATTATTTTATAACGTATAACGTTATATAGTGTTACGTTATAACGTTATATTGTATTACGTTATAACGTACAACGTTATATGGTATTATATTATAACTTATAACGTTATATAGTATTATTTTATAACGTATAACGTTATATAGTATTATTTTATAACGTATAACGTTATATTGTGTTACGTTATAACGTTATATGGTATAATTTTATAACGTATAACGTTATATAGTATTATTTTATAACGTATAACTTTATATAGTGTTACGTCATAACGTTATATTGTATAATTTTATAACGTATAACGTTATATAGTATTAATTTAAAACGTATAACGTTATATAGCATTATTTTATGACGTATAACGTTATATAATATTACTTAATAACGTATAGCGTTATGTAGTGTTACGTTATAACGTATAACGTTATACGGTATTATTTTATAACGTATAACTTTATATAGTGTTACGTTATAACGTTATATTGTATTATATTATAACGTATAACGTTATATGGAATTATTTTCTAACGTATAACGTTATATAGTATTATTTTATAACAAATAACGTCATGCAGTGTTACGATATAACGTATAACGTTATATAGTGATACCTAATAAGGTATAACGTTATACAGCATTACGTTATAACGTATAATGCTATACGGTATTATCTTATAACGTATAACCTTACATGGTATTATTTTCTAACGTATAACGTTATATAGTATTATTTTATAACGCATAACGTTATGTAGTGTTACGATAAAATGTTTAACGTTATATGGTGTTACGTTATAACGTTATACAGCATTACGTTATAACGTATAACGTTATACGGTATTATTTTCTAACGTATAACGTTATATGGTATTATTTTATAACGTATAACGTCACATAGTGTTACGTTATATCGTTATACAGCATTACGTTATAACGTATATTGCTATACGGCATTATATTATAACGTATAACGTTATATGGTATTATTTTCTATCGTATAACGTTGTATAGTATTATTTTATAATGTAGAACGTTATATCGTACTATTTTATAACGTATAACGATATATAATATTATTTTATAACGTATAACGTTTTGTAATATTATTTTATAACGTATAGCGTTATGTACTGTTACGATATAACGTATAACGTTATACAATGTTGCGTTATAACGTTATATATCATTACGTTCTAACGTATAATGTTATACGGCATTATTCTATAACGTATAACGTTATATGTTACTATTTCATAACGTATAACGTTATATAGTATTATTTTATAACGTATAACGTTATATGGTATTATTTTCTAACGTATAACGTTATATAGTATTATTTTATAACGAATAACGTGATGTAGTGTTACGTTATAACATTTAACGTTATATAGCGTTACGTTATAACGTTATACAGCATTACGTTATAACGTATAACGTTATACGGTATTATTTTATAACGTATAACGTTATACGGTATTATTTTATAACGTATAACGTTATATCCTACTATTTTATAACGTATAACGTTATATGGTATTATTTTTTAACGTATAACGTTACATAGTGTTACGTTATAACGTTATACAGCATTACGTTATAACGTATAATGCTATACCGTATTATATTATAACGTATAACTTTATATGGTATTATTTTCTAACGTATAACGTTATATAGTATTATTTTATAACGTATAACGTCATGCAGTGTTACGTTATAACGTATAACGTTATATAGTGATTCCTAGTAAGGTATAACGTTATACAGCATTACGTTATAGCGTATAATGCTATACGGTATTATCTTATAACGTATAACCATATATGGTATTATTTTCTAACGTATAACGTTATATAGTATTATTTTATAACGTATAACGTTATACAGTGTTACGTTATAACGTTATATAGCATTATGTTCTAACGTATAACGTTATACGGCATTATTCTATAACGTATAACGTTATACGTTACTATTTTATAACGTATAACGCTATATAGTATTATTTTATAACGTATAACGTTATATGGTATTATTTTCTAACGTATAACGTTAGATAGTATTTTTTTATAATGTAGAACGTTATATCGTACTATTTTATAACGTATAACGATATATAATATTATTTTATAAAGTATAACGTTTTTTAATAATATTTTATAACGTATAGCGTTATGTAGTGTTACGATATAACGTATAACGTTGCACAGTGTTACGTTTTAACGTTATATAGCATTACGTTCTAACGTATAACGTTATACGGCATTATTCTATAACGTATAACGTTATACGGTATTGTTTTATAACGTATAACGTTATATCGTACTATTTTATTACGTATAACGTTATATGGTATTATTTTATAACGTATAACGTTACATAGTGTTACGTTATAACGTTATACAGCATTACGTTATAACGTATAATGCTATACGGTATTATATTATAATGTATAACGTTATATGGTATTATTTTCTAACGTATAACGTTATATAGTATTATTTTATAACGTACAACGGCATGCATTGTTACGATATAACGTATAACGTTATATAGTGATACCTAATAAGGTATAACGTTATACAGCATTACGTTATAACGTATAATGCTATACGGTATTATCTTATAACGTATAACCATATATGGTATTATTTTCTAACGTATAACGTTATATAGTATTATTTTATAACGTATAACGTTATACAGTGTTACGTTATAACGTTATATAGCATTACGTTCTAACGTATAACGATATACGGCATTATTCTATAACGTATAACGTTATACGTTACTATTTTATAACGTATAACGTTATATAGTATTATTTTATAACGTATAACGTTATATGGTATTATTTTCTAACGTATAACGTTATGTAGTATTATTTTATAACGAATAACTTGATATAGTGTTACGTTATAACGTTTAATGTTATATAGCGTTACGTTATAACGTTATACAGCATTACGTTATAACGTATAACGTTATACGGTATTATTTTATAACGTATAACGTTATATCGTACTATTTTATTACGTATAACGTTATATGGTATTATTTTATAACGTATAACGTTACACAGTGTTACGTTATAACGTTATACAGCATTACGTTATAACGTATAATGCTATACGGTCTTATATTATAACGTATAACGTTATATGGTATTATTTTCTAACGTATAACGTTATATAGTATTATTTTATAACGTATAACGTTATCTAGTATTATTTTATAACGAATAACGTCATGCAGTGTTACGATATAACGTATATCGTTGCACAGTGTTACGTTATAACGTTATATAGCATTACGTTCTAACGTATAACGTTATACGGTATTATTCTATAACGTTTAACGTTATATGGTACTATTTTATAACGTATAACGTTATATAGTATTATTTTATAACGTATAACGTTATATGGTATTATTTTATAACGTATAACGTTACATAGTGTTACGTTATAACGTTATATATCATTACGTTATAACCTATAATGCTATACGGTATTATATTTTAACGTATAACGTTATATGGTATTATTTTCTAACGTATAACGTTATATAGTATTATTTTATAACGTATAACGTTATGTAGTGTTACGATATAACGTATAACGTTGCACAGTGTTACGTTTTAACGTTATATAGCATTACGTTCTAACGTATAACGTTATACGGCATTATTCTATAACGTATAACGTTATACGGTATTGTTTTATAACGTATAACGTTATATCGTACTATTTTATTACGTATAACGTTATATGGTATTATTTTATAACGTATAACGTTACATAGTGTTACGTTATAACGTTATACAGCATTACGTTATAACGTATAATGCTATACGGTATTATATTATAATGTATAACGTTATATGGTATTATTTTCTAACGTATAACGTTATATAGTATTATTTTATAACGTACAACGGCATGCATTGTTACGATATAACGTATACCGTTATATAGTGATACCTAATAAGGTATAACGTTATACAGCATTACGTTATAACGTATAATGCTATACGGTATTATCTTATAACGTATAACCATATATGGTATTATTTTCTAACGTATAACGTTATATAGTATTATTTTATAACGTATAACGTTATACAGTGTTACGTTATAACGTTATATAGCATTACGTTCTAACGTATAACGATATACGGCATTATTCTATAACGTATAACGTTATACGTTACTATTTTATAACGTATAACGTTATATAGTATTATTTTATAACGTATAACGTTATATGGTATTATTTTCTAACGTATAACGTTATGTAGTATTATTTTATAACGAATAACTTGATATAGTGTTACGTTATAACGTTTAATGTTATATAGCGTTACGTTATAACGTTATACAGCATTACGTTATAACGTATAACGTTATACGGTATTATTTTATAACGTATAACGTTATATCGTACTATTTTATTACGTATAACGTTATATGGTATTATTTTATAACGTATAACGTTACACAGTGTTACGTTATAACGTTATACAGCATTACGTTATAACGTATAATGCTATACGGTCTTATATTATAACGTATAACGTTATATGGTATTATTTTCTAACGTATAACGTTATATAGTATTATTTTATAACGTATAACGTTATCTAGTATTATTTTATAACGAATAACGTCATGCAGTGTTACGATATAACGTATATCGTTGCACAGTGTTACGTTATAACGTTATATAGCATTACGTTCTAACGTATAACGTTATACGGTATTATTCTATAACGTTTAACGTTATATGGTACTATTTTATAACGTATAACGTTATATAGTATTATTTTATAACGTATAACGTTATATGGTATTATTTTATAACGTATAACGTTACATAGTGTTACGTTATAACGTTATATATCATTACGTTATAACCTATAATGCTATACGGTATTATATTTTAACGTATAACGTTATATGGTATTATTTTCTAACGTATAACGTTATATAGTATTATTTTATAACGTATAACGTCATGCAGTGTTACGATATAACGTATAACGTTGCACAGTGTTACGTTATAACGTTATATAGCATTACGTTCTAACGTATAACGCTATACGGCATTATTCTATAACGTATAACGCTATTCGGTATTATATTATAACGTATAACGTTATATGGTATTATTTTCTAACGTATAACGTTATATAGTATTATTTTATAACGTATAACGTCATGCAGTGTTACGATATACCGTATAACGTTATATAGTGATACCTAATAAGGTACAACGTTATACAGCATTACGTTATAACGTATAATGTTATACGGTGTTATTTTATAACGTATAACGTTATATGGTACTATTTTATAACGTGTAAAGTTATATACTATTATTTTATAACGTATAACGTTATATAGTATTATTTTATAACGTATAACGCCATGCAGTGTTACGATATAACGTATAACGTTATATAGTGATACCTAATAAGGTATAACGTTATACAGCATTACGTTATAACGCATAATGTTATACGGCGTTATTTTATAACGTATAACGTTATACGGTATTATTTTATAACGTATAACGTTATATCCTACTATTTTATAACGTATAACGTTATATGGTATTATTTTTTAACGTATAACGTTACATAGTGTTACGTTATAACGTTATACAGCATTACGTTATAACGTATAACGTTATACGGTATTATTTTATAACGTATAACGTTATACGGTATTATTTTATAACGTATAACGTTAAATCCTACTATTTTATAACGTATAACGTTATATGGTATTATTTTTTAACGTATAACGTTACATAGTGTTACGTTATAACGTTATACAGCATTACGTTATAACGTATAATGCTATACCGTATTATATTATAACGTATAACCATATATGGTATTATTTTCTAACGTATAACGTTAGATAGTATTTTTTTATAATGTAGAACGTTATATCGTACTATTTTATAACGTATAACGATATATAATATTATTTTATAAAGTATAACGTTTTTTAATAATATTTTATAACGTATAGCGTTATGTAGTGTTACGATATAACGTATAACGTTGCACAGTGTTACGCTTTAACGTTATATAGCATTACGTTCTAACGTATAACGTTATACGGCATTATTCTATAACGTATAACGTTATACGGTATTGTTTTATAACGTATAACGTTATATCGTACTATTTTATTACGTATAACGTTATATGGTATTATTTTATAATGTATAACGTTAGATAGTGTTAGGTTATAACGTTATACAGCATTACGTTATAACGTATAATGCTATACGCTATTATCTTATAACGTATACCCTTATATGGTTTTATTTTCTAACGTATAACGTTATATAGTATTATTTTATAATGTAGAACGTTATATCGAACTATTTTATAATGTATAACGTTATATAGTATTATTTTATAACGTATAACGTTATATGGTATTATTTTCTATCATATAACGTTATATAGTATTATCTTATAACGAATAACGTGATGTAGTGTTACGTTATAACGTATAACGTTATACAGTGTTACATTATAACGTTATATAGCATTACGTTCTAACGTATAACGTTATACGGTATTATTCTATAACGTATAACGTTATATGGTACTATTTTATAACGTATAACGTTATATAGTATTATTTTATAACGTATAACGACATGCAGTGTTACGATATAACGTATAACGTTATATAGTGATACCTAATAAGGTATAACGTTATACAGCATTATGTTATAACGTATAATGCTATACGGTATTATCTTATAACGTATAACCTTACATGGTATTATTTTCTAACGTATAACGTTATATAGTATTATTTTATAACGTATAACGTTATGTAGTGTTACGATATAACGTATAACGTTATATAGTGATACCTAATAAGGTATAACGTTATACAGCATTACGTTATAACGCATAATGTTATACGGCGTTATTTTATAACGTATAACGTTATATGGTATTATTTTAGAACTTATAACGTTATATAGTATTATATTATAACGTATAATGCTATACGCTATTATCTTATAACGTATACCCTTATATGGTATTATTTTCTAACGTATAACGTTATATAGTATTATTTTATAATGTAGAACGTTATATCGAACTATTTTATAACGTATAACGTTATATAGTATTATTTTATAACGTATAACGTTATATGGTATTATTTTCTATCATATAACGTTATATAGTACTATCTTATAACGAATAACGTGATGTAGTGTTACGTTATAACGTATAACGTTATACAGTGTTACGTTATAACGTTATATAGCATTACGTTCTAACGTATAACGTTATACGGTATTATTCTATAACGTATAACGTTATATGGTACTATTTTATAACGTATAACGTTATATAGTATTATTTTATAACGTATAACGTTATGTAGTGTTACGATATAACGTATAACGTTATATAGTGATACCTAATAAGGTATAACGTTATACAGCATTACGTTATAACGTATAATGTTATACGGTGTTATTTTATAACGTATAACGTTATATGGTACTATTTTATAACGTGTAAAGTTATATACTATTATTTTATAACGTATAACGTTATATAGTATTATTTTGTAACGTATAACGTTATATAGTGTTACGTTATAACGTTATATTGTATAAAGTTATAACGTATAACGTTATATGGTATTATTTTATAACTTATAACGTAATATAGTATTATTTTATAACGTATAACGTTATATAGTATTATTTTGTAACGTATAACGTTATATAGTGTTACGTTATAACGTTATATTGTATTACGTTATAACGTACAACGTTATATGGTATTATTTTATAACTTATAACGTAATATAGTATTATTTTATAACATATAACGTTATGTTCTGATACGTTATAACGTTTAACGTTATATAGTGTTACGTTATAATGTTATACAGCATTACGTTATAACGTATAATGTTGTAAGGTATTACTTTATTACGTATAAGGTTATATGGTATTATTTTCTAACGTATAACGTTATATAGTATTATTTTATAACGTATAACGTTATATTGTGTTACGTTATAACGTTATATTGCATTACGTTATAACGTTATATTGCATTACGTTATAACGTATATCGCTATGCGGTATTATTTCATAACGTATAACGTTATGTGGTAATATATTATAACGTATCACGTTATATTGTGTTACGTTATAACGTTATATAGCTTTACGTTATAACGTACGTCCTTATACGGTATTATTTTATTATGTATAACGTTATATGTTATTATTTTCTAACGTATAACCTTATATAGTATTATTTTGTAACGTATAACGTTGTGTTGTGTTACGTTATAACGTTTAATGTTATATAGTGTTACGTTATAACGTTACATTCTATTACGTTATAACGTATAACGTTATACGGTATTATTTTATAACGTATAACTTTATATAGTGTTACGTCATAACGTTATATGGTATAATTTTATAACGTATAACGTTATATAGTATTAATTTAAAACGTATAACGTTATATAGCATTATTTTATGACGTATAACGTTATATAATATTATTTAATAACGTAGAGCGTTATGCAGTGTTACGATATAACGTATAACGTTATATAGTGATACCTAATAAGGTATAACGTTATACAGCATTACGTTATAACGTATAATGCTATACGGTATTATCTTATAACGTATAACCTTACATGGTATTATTTTCTAACGTATAACGTTATATAGTATTATTTTATAACGCATAACGTTATGTAGTGTTACGATAAAACGTTTAACGTTATATGGTGTTACGTTATAACGTTATACAGCATTACGTTATAACGTATAACGTTATACGGTATTATTTTATAACGTATAACGTTATATGGTATTATTTTATAACGTATAACGTTACATAGTGTTACGTTATAACGTTATACAGCATTACGTTATAACGTATAATGCTATACGGCATTATATTATAACGTATAACGTTATATGGTATTATTTTCTAACGTATAACGTTGTATAGTATTATTTTATAATGTAGAACGTTATATCGTACTATTTTATAACGTATAACGATATATAATATTATTTTATAACGTATAACGTTTTGTAATATTATTTTATAACGTATAGCGTTATGTACTGTTACGATATAACGTATAACGTTATACAGTGTTACGTTATAACGTTATATATCATTACGTTCTAACGTATAATGTTATACGGCATTATTCTATAACGTATAACGTTATATGTTACTATTTCATAACGTATAACGTTATATAGTATTATTTTATAACGTATAACGTTATATGGTATTATTTTCTAACGTATAACGTTATATAGTATTATTTTATAACGAATAACGTGATGTAGTGTTACGTTATAACATTTAACGTTATATAGCGTTACGTTATAACGTTATACAGCATTACGTTATAACGTATAACGTTATACGGTATTATTTTATAACGTATAACGTTATACGGTATTATTTTATAACGTATAACGTTATATCCTACTATTTTATAACGTATAACGTTCTATGGTATTATTTTTTAACGTATAACGTTACATAGTGTTACGTTATAACGTTATACAGCATTACGTTATAACGTATAATGCTATACCGTATTATATTATAACGTATAACCATATATGGTATTATTTTCTAACATATAACGTTAGATAGTATTTTTTTATAATGTAGAACGTTATATCGTACTATTTTATAACGTATAACGATATATAATATTATTTTATAAAGTATAACGTTTTTTAATAATATTTTATAACGTATAGCGTTATGTAGTGTTACGATATAACGTATAACGTTGCACAGTGTTACGCTTTAACGTTATATAGCATTACGTTCTAACGTATAACGTTATACGGCATTATTCTATAACGTATAACGTTATACGGTATTGTTTTATAACGTATAACGTTATATCGTACTATTTTATTACGTATAACGTTATATGGTATTATTTTATAATGTATAACGTTAGATAGTGTTAGGTTATAACGTTATACAGCATTACGTTATAACGTATAATGCTATACGCTATTATCTTATAACGTATACCCTTATATGGTATTATTTTCTAACGTATAACGTTATATAGTATTATTTTATAATGTAGAACGTTATATCGAACTATTTTATAACGTATAACGTTATATAGTATTATTTTATAACGTATAACGTTATATGGTATTATTTTCTATCATATAACGTTATATAGTATTATCTTATAACGAATAACGTGATGTAGTGTTACGTTATAACGTATAACGTTATACAGTGTTACATTATAACGTTATATAGCATTACGTTCTAACGTATAACGTTATACGGTATTATTCTATAACGTATAACGTTATATGGTACTATTTTATAACGTATAACGTTATATAGTATTATTTTATAACGTATAACGCCATGCAGTGTTACGATATAACGTATAACGTTATATAGTGATACCTAATAAGGTATAACGTTATACAGCATTATGTTATAACGTATAATGCTATACGGTATTATCTTATAACGTATAACCTTACATGGTATTGTTTTCTAACGTATAACGTTATATAGTATTATTTTATAACGTATAACGTTATGTAGTGTTACGATATAACGTATAACGTTATATAGTGATACCTAATAAGGTATAACGTTATACAGCATTACGTTATAACGCATAATGTTATACGGCGTTATTTTATAACGTATAACGTTATATGGTATTATTTTAGAACTTATAACGTTATATAGTATTATATTATAACGTATAATGCTATACGCTATTATCTTATAACGTATACCCTTATATGGTATTATTTTCTAACGTATAACGTTATATAGTATTATTTTATAATGTAGAACGTTATATCGAACTATTTTATAACGTATAACGTTATATAGTATTATTTTATAACGTATAACGTTATATGGTATTATTTTCTATCATATAACGTTATATAGTACTATCTTATAACGAATAACGTGATGTAGTGTTACGTTATAACGTATAACGTTATACAGTGTTACGTTATAACGTTATATAGCATTACGTTCTAACGTATAACGTTATACGGTATTATTCTATAACGTATAACGTTATATGGTACTATTTTATAACGTATAACGTTATATAGTATTATTTTATAACGTATAACGTTATGTAGTGTTACGATATAACGTATAACGTTATATAGTGATACCTAATAAGGTATAACGTTATACAGCATTACGTTATAACGTATAATGTTATACGGTGTTATTTTATAACGTATAACGTTATATGGTACTATTTTATAACGTGTAAAGTTATATACTATTATTTTATAACGTATAACGTTATATAGTATTATTTTGTAACGTATAACGTTATATAGTGTTACGTTATAACGTTATATTGTATAAAGTTATAACGTATAACGTTATATGGTATTATTTTATAACTTATAACGTAATATAGTATTATTTTATAACGTATAACGTTATATAGTATTATTTTGTAACGTATAACGTTATATAGTGTTACGTTATAACGTTATATTGTATTACGTTATAACGTACAACGTTATATGGTATTATTTTATAACTTATAACGTAATATAGTATTATTTTATAACATATAACGTTATGTTCTGTTACGTTATAACGTTTAACGTTATATAGTGTTACGTTATAATGTTATACAGCATTACGTTATAACGTATAATGTTGTAAGGTATTACTTTATTACGTATAAGGTTATATGGTATTATTTTCTAACGTATAACGTTATATAGTATTATTTTATAACGTATAACGTTATATTGTGTTACGTTATAACGTTATATTGCATTACGTTATAACGTTATATTGCATTACGTTATAACGTATATCGCTATGCGGTATTATTTCATAACGTATAACGTTATGTGGTAATATATTATAACGTATCACGTTATATTGAGTTACGTTATAACGTTATATAGCTTTACGTTATAACGTACGTCCTTATACGGTATTATTTTATTATGTATAACGTTATATGGTATTATTTTCTAACGTATAACCTTATATAGTATTATTTTGTAACGTATAACGTTGTGTTGTGTTACGTTATAACGTTTAATGTTATATAGTGTTACGTTATAACGTTACATTCTATTACGTTATAACGTATAACGTTATACGGTATTATTTTATAACGTATAACTTTATATAGTGTTACGTCATAACGTTATATGGTATAATTTTATAACGTATAACGTTATATAGTATTAATTTAAAACGTATAACGTTATATAGCATTATTTTATGACGTATAACGTTATATAATATTATTTAATAACGTAGAGCGTTATGCAGTGTTACGATATAACGTATAACGTTATATAGTGATACCTAATAAGGTATAACGTTATACAGCATTACGTTATAACGTATAATGCTATACGGTATTATCTTATAACGTATAACCTTACATGGTATTATTTTCTAACGTATAACGTTATATAGTATTATTTTATAACGCATAACGTTATGTAGTGTTACGATAAAACGTTTAACGTTATATGGTGTTACGTTATAACGTTATACAGCATTACGTTATAACGTATAACGTTATACGGTATTATTTTATAACGTATAACGTTATATGGTATTATTTTATAACGTATAACGTTACATAGTGTTACGTTATAACGTTATACAGCATTACGTTATAACGTATAATGCTATACGGCATTATATTATAACGTATAACGTTATATGGTATTATTTTCTAACGTATAACGTTGTATAGTATTATTTTATAATGTAGAACGTTATATCGTACTATTTTATAACGTATAACGATATATAATATTATTTTATAACGTATAACGTTTTGTAATATTATTTTATAACGTATAGCGTTATGTACTGTTACGATATAACGTATAACGTTATACAGTGTTACGTTATAACGTTATATATCATTACGTTCTAACGTATAATGTTATACGGCATTATTCTATAACGTATAACGTTATATGTTACTATTTCATAACGTATAACGTTATATAGTATTATTTTATAACGTATAACGTTATATGGTATTATTTTCTAACGTATAACGTTATATAGTATTATTTTATAACGAATAACGTGATGTAGTGTTACGTTATAACATTTAACGTTATATAGCGTTACGTTATAACGTTATACAGCATTACGTTATAACGTATAATGCTATACCGTATTATATTATAACGTATAACCATATATGGTATTATTTTCTAACGTATAACGTTAGATAGTATTTTTTTATAATGTAGAACGTTATATCGTACTATTTTATAACGTATAACGATATATAATATTATTTTATAAAGTATAACGTTTTTTAATAATATTTTATAACGTATAGCGTTATGTAGTGTTACGATATAACGTATAACGTTGCACAGTGTTACGCTTTAACGTTATATAGCATTACGTTCTAACGTATAACGTTATACGGCATTATTCTATAACGTATAACGTTATACGGTATTGTTTTATAACGTATAACGTTATATCGTACTATTTTATTACGTATAACGTTATATGGTATTATTTTATAATGTATAACGTTAGATAGTGTTAGGTTATAACGTTATACAGCATTACGTTATAACGTATAATGCTATACGCTATTATCTTATAACGTATACCCTTATATGGTATTATTTTCTAACGTATAACGTTATATAGTATTATTTTATAATGTAGAACGTTATATCGAACTATTTTATAACGTATAACGTTATATAGTATTATTTTATAACGTATAACGTTATATGGTATTATTTTCTATCATATAACGTTATATAGTATTATCTTATAACGAATAACGTGATGTAGTGTTACGTTATAACGTATAACGTTATACAGTGTTACATTATAACGTTATATAGCATTACGTTCTAACGTATAACGTTATACGGTATTATTCTATAACGTATAACGTTATATGGTACTATTTTATAACGTATAACGTTATATAGTATTATTTTATAACGTATAACGCCATGCAGTGTTACGATATAACGTATAACGTTATATAGTGATACCTAATAAGGTATAACGTTATACAGCATTATGTTATAACGTATAATGCTATACGGTATTATCTTATAACGTATAACCTTACATGGTATTATTTTCTAACGTATAACGTTATATAGTATTATTTTATAACGTATAACGTTATGTAGTGTTACGATATAACGTATAACGTTATATAGTGATACCTAATAAGGTATAACGTTATACAGCATTACGTTATAACGCATAATGTTATACGGCGTTATTTTATAACGTATAACGTTATATGGTATTATTTTAGAACTTATAACGTTATATAGTATTATATTATAACGTATAATGCTATACGCTATTATCTTATAACGTATACCCTTATATGGTATTATTTTCTAACGTATAACGTTATATAGTATTATTTTATAATGTAGAACGTTATATCGAACTATTTTATAACGTATAACGTTATATAGTATTATTTTATAACGTATAACGTTATATGGTATTATTTTCTATCATATAACGTTATATAGTACTATCTTATAACGAATAACGTGATGTAGTGTTACGTTATAACGTATAACGTTATACAGTGTTACGTTATAACGTTATATAGCATTACGTTCTAACGTATAACGTTATACGGTATTATTCTATAACGTATAACGTTATATGGTACTATTTTATAACGTATAACGTTATATAGTATTATTTTATAACGTATAACCTTATATAGTATTATTTTGTAACGTATGACGTAATATAATGTTATGCTATAACGTTATGTAGCATTACGTTATAACGTATGACGTTTTACGGTATTATTTTATAATGTATAACGTTATATAGTATTAATTTAAAACGAATAACGTTATATAGCATTATTTTATGACGTATAACGTTATATAATATTATTTTATGACATATAGCGTTATGTAGTGTTACGTTATAACATATAACGTTATACGGTATTATTTTATAACGTATAACTTTATATAGTGTTACGTTATAACGATATATTGTATTACGTTATAACGTATAACGTTATATGGTATTATTTTATAACGAACAACGTTATATAGTATTATTTTATAACGAACAACTTCATATATTAATATTTTATAATGTATAACGTCATATAGCATTATTTTATATCGTATAACGTTATATGGTATAATTTTATAACGTATCACCTTATATAGTATTATTTTGTAACGTATGACGTAATATAATGTTATGCTATAACGTTATGTAGCATTACGTTATAACGTATGACGTTATACGGTATTATTTTATAACGTATAACGTTATATAGTATTAATTTATAACGTATAACGTTATATAGCATTATTTTAAAACGTATAACTTTATATGGTATTATTTTGTAACGTATAACGTTATATAGGGTTACGTTATAACGTTATATTGTATTACGTTCTAACGTATAACGTTATACGGTATTATTTTATAACGTATAACGTTATATGGTACAATTTTATAACGTATAAAGTTATATAGTATTATTTTATAACGAATAACATGATGTAGTGTTACGTTATAACGTTTAACGTTATATAGCGTTACGGTATAACGTTATACAGCACTATGTTATAACGTATAATGCTATACGGTATTATATTATAACGTATAACGTTATATTGTGTTACGTTATAACGTTATATAGCATTACGTTATAACGTATAATGCTATACGGTATTATTTTATAACGTATAACGATATATAATATTATTTTATAACGTATAACGTTTTTTAATATTATTTTATAACGTATAGTGTTATGTAGTGTTACGATATAACGTATAACGTTATACACTGTTACGTTATAACGTTATATAGCATTGCGTTCTAACGTATAACGTTATACGGTATTATTCTATAACGTATAACGTTATATGGTACAATTTTATAACGTATAAAGTCATATAGTATTATTTTATATCGAATAACGTGATGTAGTGTTACGTTATAACGTTTAACGTTATATAGCGTCACGTTATAACGTTATACAGCATTACGTTATAACGTATAACGTTATACGGTATTATTCTATAACGTATAACGTTATATGGTACAATTTTATAACGTATAAAGTTATATAGTATTATTTTATATCGAATAACGTGATGTAGTGTTACGTTATAACGTTTAACGTTATATAGCGTCACGTTATAACGTTATACAGCTTTACGTTATAACGTATAACGTTATACGGTATTAATTTATAACGTATAACGTTATATCGTACTATTTTATAACGTATAACGTTATATGGTATTATTTTATAACGTATAACGTTACATAGTGTTACGTTATAACGTTATACAGCATTACGTTATAAAGTATAATGCTATACGGTATTATATTATAACGTATAACGTTATATAGTATTATTTTAAAACGTATAACGTTATATGGTATTATTTTGTAACGTATAACGTTACATAGTGTTACGGTATAACGTTATACAGCATTACGTTATAACGTATAATGCTATACGGTATTATATTATGACGTATAACGTTATGTTGTGTTACGTTATAACGTTATATAGCATCACGTTATAACGTATAATGCTATACGGTATTATTTTATAACGTATAACGATATATAATATTATTTTATAACGTATAACGTTTTTTAATATTATTTTATAACGTATAGTGTTCTGTAGTGTTACGATATAACGTATAACGTTATACAGTGTTACGTTATAACGTTATATAGCATTACGTTCTAACGTATAACGTTATACGGTATTATTCTATAACGTATAACGTTATATGGTACAATTTTATAACGTATATCGTTATGTAGTGTTACGTTATAACGTATAACGTTACATAGTGTTACGTTATAACGTTATACAGCATTACGTTATAACGTATAATGCTATACCGTATTATATTATAACGTATAACGTTATATCGTTCTATTTTTTACGTATAACGTTATATGGTATTATTTTCTAACGTATAACGTTATATAGTATTATTTTATAACGTATAACGTTATGCAGTGTTACGTTATAACGTTTAACGTTATACGGTATTATTTAATAACGTACAACGTTATATAGTATTATTCTATAACGTATAACGTTATACGGTATTGTTTTATAACGTATAACGTTATATCGTACTATTTTATTACGTATAACGTTATATGGTATTATTTTATAATGTATAACGTTAGATAGTGTTAGGTTATAACGTTATACAGCATTACGTTATAACGTATAATGCTATACGCTATTATCTTATAACGTATACCCTTATATGGTATTATTTTCTAACGTATAACGTTATATAGTATTATCTTATAATGTAGAACGTTATATCGAACTATTTTATAACGTATAACGTTATATAGTATTATTTTATAACGTATAACGTTATATGGTATTATTTTCTATCATATAACGTTATATAGTATTATCTTATAACGAATAACGTGATGTAGTGTTACGTTATAACGTATAACGTTATACAGTGTTACATTATAACGTTATATAGCATTACGTTCTAACGTATAACGTTATACGGTATTATTCTATAACGTATAACGTTATATGGTACTATTTTATAACGTATAACGTTATATAGTATTATTTTATAACGTATAACGCCATGCAGTGTTACGATATAACGTATAACGTTATATAGTGATACCTAATAAGGTATAACGTTATACAGCATTATGTTATAACGTATAATGCTATACGGTATTATCTTATAACGTATAACATTACATGGTATTATTTTTTAACGTATAACGTTATATAGTATTATTTTATAACGTATAACGTTATGTAGTGTTACGATATAACGTATAACGTTATATAGTGATACCTAATAAGGTATAACGTTATACAGCATTACGTTATAACGCATAATGTTATACGGCGTTATTTTATAACGTATAACGTTATATGGTATTATTTTAGAACTTATAACGTTATATAGTATTATATTATAACGTATAATGCTATACGCTATTATCTTATAACGTATACCCTTATATGGTATTATTTTCTAACGTATAACGTTATATAGTATTATTTTATAATGTAGAACGTTATATCGAACTATTTTATAACGTATAACGTTATATAGTATTATTTTATAACGTATAACGTTATATGGTATTATTTTCTATCATATAACGTTATATAGTACTATCTTATAACGAATAACGTGATGTAGTGTTACGTTATAACGTATAACGTTATACAGTGTTACGTTATAACGTTATATAGCATTACGTTCTAACGTATAACGTTATACGGTATTATTCTATAACGTATAACGTTATATGGTACTATTTTATAACGTATAACGTTATATAGTATTATTTTATAACGTATAACCTTATATAGTATTATTTTGTAACGTATGACGTAATATAATGTTATGCTATAACGTTATGTAGCATTACGTTATAACGTATGACGTTTTACGGTATTATTTTATAATGTATAACGTTATATAGTATTAATTTAAAACGAATAACGTTATATAGCATTATTTTATGACGTATAACGTTATATAATATTATTTTATAACATATAGCGTTATGTAGTGTTACGTTATAACATATAACGTTATACGGTATTATTTTATAACGTATAACTTTATATAGTGTTACGTTATAACGATATATTGTATTACGTTATAACGTATAACGTTATATGGTATTATTTTATAACGAACAACGTTATATAGTATTATTTTATAACGAACAACTTCATATATTAATATTTTATAATGTATAACGTCATATAGCATTATTTTATATCGTATAACGTTATATGGTATAATTTTATAACGTATCACCTTATATAGTATTATTTTGTAACGTATGACGTAATATAATGTTATGCTATAACGTTATGTAGCATTACGTTATAACGTATGACGTTATACGGTATTATTTTATAACGTATAACGTTATATAGTATTAATTTATAACGTATAACGTTATATAGCATTATTTTAAAACGTATAACTTTATATGGTATTATTTTGTAACGTATAACGTTATATAGGGTTACGTTATAACGTTATATTGTATTACGTTCTAACGTATAACGTTATACGGTATTATTTTATAACGTATAACGTTATATGGTACAATTTTATAACGTATAAAGTTATATAGTATTATTTTATAACGAATAACATGATGTAGTGTTACGTTATAACGTTTAACGTTATATAGCGTTACGGTATAACGTTATACAGCACTATGTTATAACGTATAATGCTATACGGTATTATATTATAACGTATAACGTTATATTGTGTTACGTTATAACGTTATATAGCATTACGTTATAACGTATAATGCTATACGGTATTATTTTATAACGTATAACGATATATAATATTATTTTATAACGTATAACGTTTTTTAATATTATTTTATAACGTATAGTGTTATGTAGTGTTACGATATAACGTATAACGTTATACACTGTTACGTTATAACGTTATATAGCATTGCGTTCTAACGTATAACGTTATACGGTATTATTCTATAACGTATAACGTTATATGGTACAATTTTATAACGTATAAAGTCATATAGTATTATTTTATATCGAATAACGTGATGTAGTGTTACGTTATAACGTTTAACGTTATATAGCGTCACGTTATAACGTTATACAGCATTACGTTATAACGTATAACGTTATACGGTATTATTCTATAACGTATAACGTTATATGGTACAATTTTATAACGTATAAAGTTATATAGTATTATTTTATATCGAATAACGTGATGTAGTGTTACGTTATAACGTTTAACGTTATATAGCGTCACGTTATAACGTTATACAGCTTTACGTTATAACGTATAACGTTATACGGTATTAATTTATAACGTATAACGTTATATCGTACTATTTTATAACGTATAACGTTATATGGTATTATTTTATAACGTATAACGTTACATAGTGTTACGTTATAACGTTATACAGCATTACGTTATAAAGTATAATGCTATACGGTATTATATTATAACGTATAACGTTATATAGTATTATTTTAAAACGTATAACGTTATATGGTATTATTTTGTAACGTATAACGTTACATAGTGTTACGGTATAACGTTATACAGCATTACGTTATAACGTATAATGCTATACGGTATTATATTATGACGTATAACGTTATGTTGTGTTACGTTATAACGTTATATAGCATCACGTTATAACGTATAATGCTATACGGTATTATTTTATAACGTATAACGATATATAATATTATTTTATAACGTATAACGTTTTTTAATATTATTTTATAACGTATAGTGTTCTGTAGTGTTACGATATAACGTATAACGTTATACAGTGTTACGTTATAACGTTATATAGCATTACGTTCTAACGTATAACGTTATACGGTATTATTCTATAACGTATAACGTTATATGGTACAATTTTATAACGTATATCGTTATGTAGTGTTACGTTATAACGTATAACGTTACATAGTGTTACGTTATAACGTTATACAGCATTACGTTATAACGTATAATGCTATACCGTATTATATTATAACGTATAACGTTATATCGTTCTATTTTTTACGTATAACGTTATATGGTATTATTTTCTAACGTATAACGTTATATAGTATTATTTTATAACGTATAACGTTATGCAGTGTTACGTTATAACGTTTAACGTTATACGGTATTATTTAATAACGTACAACGTTATATAGTATTATTCTATAACGTATAACGTTATACGGTATTGTTTTATAACGTATAACGTTATATCGTACTATTTTATTACGTATAACGTTATATGGTATTATTTTATAATGTATAACGTTAGATAGTGTTAGGTTATAACGTTATACAGCATTACGTTATAACGTATAATGCTATACGCTATTATCTTATAACGTATACCCTTATATGGTATTATTTTCTAACGTATAACGTTATATAGTATTATCTTATAATGTAGAACGTTATATCGAACTATTTTATAACGTATAACGTTATATAGTATTATTTTATAACGTATAACGTTATATGGTATTATTTTCTATCATATAACGTTATATAGTATTATCTTATAACGAATAACGTGATGTAGTGTTACGTTATAACGTATAACGTTATACAGTGTTACATTATAACGTTATATAGCATTACGTTCTAACGTATAACGTTATACGGTATTATTCTATAACGTATAACGTTATATGGTACTATTTTATAACGTATAACGTTATATAGTATTATTTTATAACGTATAACGCCATGCAGTGTTACGATATAACGTATAACGTTATATAGTGATACCTAATAAGGTATAACGTTATACAGCATTATGTTATAACGTATAATGCTATACGGTATTATCTTATAACGTATAACATTACATGGTATTATTTTTTAACGTATAACGTTATATAGTATTATTTTATAACGTATAACGTTATGTAGTGTTACGATATAACGTATAACGTTATATAGTGATACCTAATAAGGTATAACGTTATACAGCATTACGTTATAACGCATAATGTTATACGGCGTTATTTTATAACGTATAACGTTATATGGTATTATTTTAGAACTTATAACGTTATATAGTATTATATTATAACGTATAATGCTATACGCTATTATCTTATAACGTATACCCTTATATGGTATTATTTTCTAACGTATAACGTTATATAGTATTATTTTATAATGTAGAACGTTATATCGAACTATTTTATAACGTATAACGTTATATAGTATTATTTTATAACGTATAACGTTATATGGTATTATTTTCTATCATATAACGTTATATAGTACTATCTTATAACGAATAACGTGATGTAGTGTTACGTTATAACGTATAACGTTATACAGTGTTACGTTATAACGTTATATAGCATTACGTTCTAACGTATAACGTTATACGGTATTATTCTATAACGTATAACGTTATATGGTACTATTTTATAACGTATAACGTTATATAGTATTATTTTATAACGTATAACCTTATATAGTATTATTTTGTAACGTATGACGTAATATAATGTTATGCTATAACGTTATGTAGCATTACGTTATAACGTATGACGTTTTACGGTATTATTTTATAATGTATAACGTTATATAGTATTAATTTAAAACGAATAACGTTATATAGCATTATTTTATGACGTATAACGTTATATAATATTATTTTATAACATATAGCGTTATGTAGTGTTACGTTATAACATATAACGTTATACGGTATTATTTTATAACGTATAACTTTATATAGTGTTACGTTATAACGATATATTGTATTACGTTATAACGTATAACGTTATATGGTATTATTTTATAACGAACAACGTTATATAGTATTATTTTATAACGAACAACTTCATATATTAATATTTTATAATGTATAACGTCATATAGCATTATTTTATATCGTATAACGTTATATGGTATAATTTTATAACGTATCACCTTATATAGTATTATTTTGTAACGTATGACGTAATATAATGTTATGCTATAACGTTATGTAGCATTACGTTATAACGTATGACGTTATACGGTATTATTTTATAACGTATAACGTTATATAGTATTAATTTATAACGTATAACGTTATATAGCATTATTTTAAAACGTATAACTTTATATGGTATTATTTTGTAACGTATAACGTTATATAGGGTTACGTTATAACGTTATATTGTATTACGTTCTAACGTATAACGTTATACGGTATTATTTTATAACGTATAACGTTATATGGTACAATTTTATAACGTATAAAGTTATATAGTATTATTTTATAACGAATAACATGATGTAGTGTTACGTTATAACGTTTAACGTTATATAGCGTTACGGTATAACGTTATACAGCACTATGTTATAACGTATAATGCTATACGGTATTATATTATAACGTATAACGTTATATTGTGTTACGTTATAACGTTATATAGCATTACGTTATAACGTATAATGCTATACGGTATTATTTTATAACGTATAACGATATATAATATTATTTTATAACGTATAACGTTTTTTAATATTATTTTATAACGTATAGTGTTATGTAGTGTTACGATATAACGTATAACGTTATACACTGTTACGTTATAACGTTATATAGCATTGCGTTCTAACGTATAACGTTATACGGTATTATTCTATAACGTATAACGTTATATGGTACAATTTTATAACGTATAAAGTTATATAGTATTATTTTATATCGAATAACGTGATGTAGTGTTACGTTATAACGTTTAACGTTATATAGCGTCACGTTATAACGTTATACAGCATTACGTTATAACGTATAACGTTATACGGTATTAATTTATAACGTATAACGTTATATCGTACTATTTTATAACGTATAACGTTATATGGTATTATTTTATAACGTATAACGTTACATAGTATTACGTTATAACGTTATACAGCATTACGTTATAAAGTATAATGCTATACGGTATTATATTATAACGTATAACGTTATATAGTATTATTTTAAAACGTATAACGTTATATGGTATTATTTTGTAACGTATAACGTTACATAGTGTTACGGTATAACGTTATACAGCATTACGTTATAACGTATAATGCTATACGGTATTATATTATGACGTATAACGTTATGTTGTGTTACGTTATAACGTTATATAGCATCACGTTATAACGTATAATGCTATACGGTATTATTTTATAACGTATAACGATATATAATATTATTTTATAACGTATAACGTTTTTTAATATTATTTTATAACGTATAGTGTTATGTAGTGTTACGATATAACGTATAACGTTATACAGTGTTACGTTATAACGTTATATAGCATTACGTTCTAACGTATAACGTTATACGGTATTATTCTATAACGTATAACGTTATATGGTACAATTTTATAACGTATATCGTTATGTAGTGTTACGTTATAACGTATAACGTTACATAGTGTTACCCTATAACGTTATACAGCATTACGTTATAACGTATAATGCTATACCGTATTATATTATAACGTATAACGTTATATCGTTCTATTTTTTACGTATAACGTTATATGGTATTATTTTCTAACGTATAACGTTATATAGTATTATTTTATAACGTATAACGTTATGCAGTGTTACGTTATAACGTTTAACGTTATACGGTATTATTTAATAACGTACAACGTTATATAGTATTATTTTATAACGTATAACGTTATATTGTGTTACGTTATAACGTTATATAGCATTACGTTATAACGTATATGGTTATGCGGTATTATTTGATAACGTATAACGTTATATGGTAATATATTATAACGTATCACGTTATATGGTATTATTTTTTAACGTATAACGTTATATAGTATTATTTTATAACGTATAACGTTATGTAGTGTTACGTTATAACGTTATATAGCATTACGTTATAACGTATAATGCTATACGGTATTATATTATAACGTATAACGTTATATGGTATTATTTTCTAACCTATAACGTTATATAGTATTATTTTATAACGTATAACGTTATGTAGTGTTACGTTATAACGTTTAACGTTATATAGTGTTACGTTATAACGTTATACAGCATTACGTTATAACGTATAATGTTATACGGTATTATTTCATAACGTATAACGATATATAATATTATATTATAACTTATAACGTTATATAATAAGACTTTATAACGTATAACGTTATGCAGTGTTACGTTATAACGTTTAACGTTATACGGTATTATTTAATAACGTACAACGTTATATAGTATTATTTTATAACGTATAACAATATATTGTGTTACGTTATAACGTTATATAGCATTACGTTATAACGTATATGGTTATGCGGTATTATTTGATAACGTATCACGTTATATGGTATTATTTTCTAACGTATAACGTTATATAGTATTATTTTATAACGTATAACGTTATGTAGTGTTACGTTATAACGTTATATAGCATTACGTTATAACGTATAACGTCATACGGTATTATTTTATAACGTATAACGTTATATGGTATTATTGTATAACGTAGAACTTTATATGGTATTATTTTATACCATATAACGTTATATAGTATTATTTTATAACGTATAACGTTATATAGTACTATTTTGTAACGTATAACGTTATATAGTGTTACGTTATAACGTTATATAGCATTACGTTATAACGTATAACGTCATACGGTATTATTTTATAACGTATAACGTTATATGGTATTATTGTATAACGTAGAACTTTATATGGTATTATTTTATACCATATAACGTTATATAGTATTATTTTATGACGTATAACGTTATATAATATTATTTAATAACGTTTAGCATTATGTAGTGTTACGTTATAACGTTTAACGTTTTATAGTGTTACATTATAGCATTAAACAGCATTACGTTATAACGTATAACGTTATACGGTATTCTTTTACAACGTATAACGTTATATCGTACTATTTTATGACGTATAACGTTATATGGTATTATTTTGTAACGTATAACGTTACATAGAGTTACGTCATAACGTTATACAGCATTACGTTATAACGTATAACGCTATACGGTATTATATTATAACGTATAACGTTATATGGTATTATTTTCTAACGTATAACGTTATACAGTATTATTTTATAACGTATAACGTCATGCAGTGTTACGATATAACGTATAACGTTATATAGTGATACCTAATAAGGTATAACGTTATACAGCATTACGTTATAACGTATAATGTTATACGGTGTTATTTTATAACGTATAACTTTATATGGTACTATTTTATAACGTGTAAAGTTATATACCATTATTTTATAACGTATAACGTTATATAGTATTATTTTGTAACGTATAACGTTATATAGTGATACGTTATAAAGTTATATTGTATTAAGTTATAACGTATAACGTTATATAGTATTATTTTATAACGTATAACGTTATATTGTGTTACGTTATAACGTTATATTGCATTTCGTTATAATGTATGTCGTTATGCGGTATTATTTCATAACGTATAACGTTATATGATAATATATTATAACGTATCACGTTATATGGTATTATTTTCTAACATATAACGTTATATAGTATTATTTTATAACGTATAACGTTATGTAGTGTTACGTTATAACGTTATATAGCATTACGTTATAACGTATAACGTCATACGGTATTATTTTATAACAAATAACGTTATATGGTATTATTGTATAACGTATAACGTTATATGGTATTATTTTATAACTTATAACGTTATATAGTATTATTTTATAACGTATAACGTTATATAGTATTATTTTGTAACGTATAACGTTATATAATGTTACGTTATAACGTTATATTGTATTACGTGATAACGTAAAACATTATACGGTATTCTTTTATAACGTATAAAGTTATACGGTATAATTTTATAACGTATAACGTTATTTAGTATTATTTTATAACGTATAACGTTATATGGTATTATTGTATAACGTATAACGTTATATGGTATTATTTTATAACTTATAACGTTATATGGTATTATTTTATAACGTATAACGTTATATGGTATTATTTTATAACGTATAACGTTATATGGTATTATTGTATAACGTATAACGTTATATGGTATTATTTTATAACTTATAACGTTATATGGTATTATTTTATAACTTATAACGTTATATAGTACTATTTTGTAACGTATAACGTTATATGGTATTATTTTCTAACGTATAACGTTATATAGTATTATATTATAACGTATAACGTTATATGGTACAATTTTATAAAGTATAAAGTTATATAGTATTATTTTATAACGAATAACGTGATGTGGTGTTAAGTTATAACGTTTAACGTTATATAGCGTTACGTTATAACGTTATACAGCATTACGTTATAACGTATAACGTTATACGGTATTATTTTATAACGAATAACTTTATATCGTACTATTTTATAACGTATAACGTTATATGGTATTATTTTATAACGTATAACGTTACATAGTGTTACGTTATAACGTTATACAGCATTAGGTTATAACGTCTAATGCTATACGGTATTATATTATAACGTATAACGTTATATGGTATTATTTTCTAACGTATAACTTTATACAGTGTTACGTTATAACGTTACATTGTATTACGTTATAACGTATAACGTTATATGGTATTATTTTATAACGTATAACGTTATACAGTATTATTTTATAACGTATAACTTTATATCGTACTATTTTATAACGTATAACGTTATATGGTATTATTTTATAACGTATAACGTTACATAGTGTTACGTTATAACGTTATACAGCATTAGGTTATAACATCCAATGCAATACGGTATTATATTGTAACCTATAACGTTATATGGTATTATTTTCTAACGTATAACGTTATATAGTAATATTTTATAACGTATAACGTCATGCAGTGTTACGATATAACGTATAACGTTATACAGTGATACCTAATAAGGTATAACGTTATACAGCATTACGTTATAACGTGTAATGTTATACGGTGTTATTTTATAACGTATAATGTTATACGGTATAATTTTATAAAGTATAACTTTATATAGTATTATTTTATAACGTATAACGATATATAATATTATTTTATAACGTATAACGTTATGTATTGTTACGTTATATCGTATAACGTTATATAGTGTTACGTTATAAAATTATACAGCATTACGTTATAACGTATAATGCTATAAGGTGTTATCTTATAACGTATAACCTTATATGGCATTATTTTATAACGTATAACGTTATATAGTATTATTTTCTAACGTATAACGTTATATAGTATTATTTTATAACGAATAACGTGATGTAGTGTTACGTTATAACATTTTACGTTATATAGCGTTACGTTATAACGTTATACAGCATTACGTTATAACGTATAACGTTATACGGTATTATTTTATAACGTATAACGTTATACGGTATTATTTTATAACGTATAACGTTATATCCTACTATTTTATAACGTATAACGTTATGTGGTATTATTTTTTAACGTATAACGTTACATAGTGTTACGTTATAACGTTATACAGCATTACGTTATAACGTATAATGCTATACCGTATTATATTATAACGTATAACTTTATATGGTATTATTTTCTAACGTATAACGTTATATAGTATTATTTTATAACGTATAACGTCATGCAGTGTTACGATATAACGTATAACGTTATATAGTGATTCCTAGTAAGGTATAACGTTATACAGCATTACGTTCTAGCGTATAATGCTATACGGTATTATCTTATAACGTATAACCATATATGGTATTATTTTCTAACGTATAACGTTATACGGCATTATTCTATAACGTATAACGTTATACGTTTATATTTTATAACGTATAACGTTATATAGTATTATTTTATAACGTATAACGTTATATGGTATTATTTTCTAACGTATAACGTTAGATAGTATTTTTTTATAATGTAGAACGTTATATCGTACTATTTTATAACGTATAACGATATATAATATTATTTTATAAAGTATAACGTTTTTTAATAATATTTTATAACGTATAGCGTTATGTAGTGTTACGATATAACGTATAACGTTGCACAGTGTTACGCTTTAACGTTATATAGCATTACGTTCTAACGTATAACGTTATACGGCATTATTCTATAACGTATAACGTTATACGGTATTGTTTTATAACGTATAACGTTATATCGTACTATTTTATTACGTATAACGTTATATGGTATTATTTTATAATGTATAACGTTAGATAGTGTTAGGTTATAACGTTATACAGCATTACGTTATAACGTATAATGCTATACGCTATTATCTTATAACGTATACCCTTATATGGTATTATTTTCTAACGTATAACGTTATATAGTATTATTTTATAATGTAGAACGTTATATCGAACTATTTTATAACGTATAACGTTATATAGTATTATTTTATAACGTATAACGTTATATGGTATTATTTTCTATCATATAACGTTATATAGTACTATCTTATAACGAATAACGTGATGTAGTGTTACGTTATAACGTATAACGTTATACAGTGTTACGTTATAACGTTATATAGCATTACGTTCTAACGTATAACGTTATACGGTATTATTCTATAACGTATAACGTTATATGGTACTATTTTATAACGTATAACGTTATATAGTATTATTTTATAACGTATAACGTTATGTAGTGTTACGATATAACGTATAACGTTATATAGTGATACCTAATAAGGTATAACGTTATACAGCATTACGTTATAACGTATAATGTTATACGGTGTTATTTTATAACGTATAACGTTATATGGTACTATTTTATAACGTGTAAAGTTATATACTATTATTTTATAACGTATAACGTTATATAGTATTATTTTGTAACGTATAACGTTATATAGTGTTACGTTATAACGTTATATTGTATAAAGTTATAACGTATAACGTTATATGGTATTATTTTATAACTTATAACGTAATATAGTATTATTTTATAACGTATAACGTTATATAGTATTATTTTGTAACGTATAACGTTATATAGTGTTACGTTATAACGTTATATTGTATTACGTTATAACGTACAACGTTATATGGTATTATTTTATAACTTATAACGTAATATAGTATTATTTTATAACATATAACGTTATGTTCTGTTACGTTATAACGTTTAACGTTATATAGTGTTACGTTATAATGTTATACAGCATTACGTTATAACGTATAATGTTGTAAGGTATTACTTTATTACGTATAAGGTTATATGGTATTATTTTCTAACGTATAACGTTATATAGTATTATTTTATAACGTATAACGTTATATTGTGTTACGTTATAACGTTATATTGCATTACGTTATAACGTTATATTGCATTACGTTATAACGTATATCGCTATGCGGTATTATTTCATAACGTATAACGTTATGTGGTAATATATTATAACGTATCACGTTATATTGTGTTACGTTATAACGTTATATAGCTTTACGTTATAACGTACGTCCTTATACGGTATTATTTTATTATGTATAACGTTATATGGTATTATTTTCTAACGTATAACCTTATATAGTATTATTTTGTAACGTATAACGTTGTGTTGTGTTACGTTATAACGTTTAATGTTATATAGTGTTACGTTATAACGTTACATTCTATTACGTTATAACGTATAACGTTATACGGTATTATTTTATAACGTATAACTTTATATAGTGTTACGTCATAACGTTATATGGTATAATTTTATAACGTATAACGTTATATAGTATTAATTTAAAACGTATAACGTTATATAGCATTATTTTATGACGTATAACGTTATATAATATTATTTAATAACGTAGAGCGTTATGCAGTGTTACGATATAACGTATAACGTTATATAGTGATACCTAATAAGGTATAACGTTATACAGCATTACGTTATAACGTATAATGCTATACGGTATTATCTTATAACGTATAACCTTACATGGTATTATTTTCTAACGTATAACGTTATATAGTATTATTTTATAACGCATAACGTTATGTAGTGTTACGATAAAACGTTTAACGTTATATGGTGTTACGTTATAACGTTATACAGCATTACGTTATAACGTATAACATTATACGGTATTATTTTATAACGTATAACGTTATATGGTATTATTTTATAACGTATAACGTTACATAGTGTTACGTTATAACGTTATACAGCATTACGTTATAACGTATAATGCTATACGGCATTATATTATAACGTATAACGTTATATGGTATTATTTTCTAACGTATAACGTTGTATAGTATTATTTTATAATGTAGAACGTTATATCGTACTATTTTATAACGTATAACGATATATAATATTATTTTATAACGTATAACGTTTTGTAATATTATTTTATAACGTATAGCGTTATGTACTGTTACGATATAACGTATAACGTTATACAGTGTTACGTTATAACGTTATATATCATTACGTTCTAACGTATAATGTTATACGGCATTATTCTATAACGTATAACGTTATATGTTACTATTTCATAACGTATAACGTTATATAGTATTATTTTATAACGTATAACGTTATATGGTATTATTTTCTAACGTATAACGTTATATAGTATTATTTTATAACGAATAACGTGATGTAGTGTTACGTTATAACATTTAACGTTATATAGCGTTACGTTATAACGTTATACAGCATTACGTTATAACGTATAATGCTATACCGTATTATATTATAACGTATAACCATATATGGTATTATTTTCTAACGTATAACGTTAGATAGTATTTTTTTATAATGTAGAACGTTATATCGTACTATTTTATAACGTATAACGATATATAATATTATTTTATAAAGTATAACGTTTTTTAATAATATTTTATAACGTATAGCGTTATGTAGTGTTACGATATAACGTATAACGTTGCACAGTGTTACGCTTTAACGTTATATAGCATTACGTTCTAACGTATAACGTTATACGGCATTATTCTATAACGTATAACGTTATACGGTATTGTTTTATAACGTATAACGTTATATCGTACTATTTTATTACGTATAACGTTATATGGTATTATTTTATAATGTATAACGTTAGATAGTGTTAGGTTATAACGTTATACAGCATTACGTTATAACGTATAATGCTATACGCTATTATCTTATAACGTATACCCTTATATGGTATTATTTTCTAACGTATAACGTTATATAGTATTATTTTATAATGTAGAACGTTATATCGAACTATTTTATAACGTATAACGTTATATAGTATTATTTTATAACGTATAACGTTATATGGTATTATTTTCTATCATATAACGTTATATAGTATTATCTTATAACGAATAACGTGATGTAGTGTTACGTTATAACGTATAACGTTATACAGTGTTACATTATAACGTTATATAGCATTACGTTCTAACGTATAACGTTATACGGTATTATTCTATAACGTATAACGTTATATGGTACTATTTTATAACGTATAACGTTATATAGTATTATTTTATAACGTATAACGCCATGCAGTGTTACGATATAACGTATAACGTTATATAGTGATACCTAATAAGGTATAACGTTATACAGCATTATGTTATAACGTATAATGCTATACGGTATTATCTTATAACGTATAACCTTACATGGTATTATTTTCTAACGTATAACGTTATATAGTATTATTTTATAACGTATAACGTTATGTAGTGTTACGATATAACGTATAACGTTATATAGTGATACCTAATAAGGTATAACGTTATACAGCATTACGTTATAACGCATAATGTTATACGGCGTTATTTTATAACGTATAACGTTATATGGTATTATTTTAGAACTTATAACGTTATATAGTATTATATTATAACGTATAATGCTATACGCTATTATCTTATAACGTATACCCTTATATGGTATTATTTTCTAACGTATAACGTTATATAGTATTATTTTATAATGTAGAACGTTATATCGAACTATTTTATAACGTATAACGTTATATAGTATTATTTTATAACGTATAACGTTATATGGTATTATTTTCTATCATATAACGTTATATAGTACTATCTTATAACGAATAACGTGATGTAGTGTTACGTTATAACGTATAACGTTATACAGTGTTACGTTATAACGTTATATAGCATTACGTTCTAACGTATAACGTTATACGGTATTATTCTATAACGTATAACGTTATATGGTACTATTTTATAACGTATAACGTTATATAGTATTATTTTATAACGTATAACCTTATATAGTATTATTTTGTAACGTATGACGTAATATAATGTTATGCTATAACGTTATGTAGCATTACGTTATAACGTATGACGTTTTACGGTATTATTTTATAATGTATAACGTTATATAGTATTAATTTAAAACGAATAACGTTATATAGCATTATTTTATGACGTATAACGTTATATAATATTATTTTATAACATATAGCGTTATGTAGTGTTACGTTATAACATATAACGTTATACGGTATTATTTTATAACGTATAACTTTATATAGTGTTACGTTATAACGATATATTGTATTACGTTATAACGTATAACGTTATATGGTATTATTTTATAACGAACAACGTTATATAGTATTATTTTATAACGAACAACTTCATATATTAATATTTTATAATGTATAACGTCATATAGCATTATTTTATATCGTATAACGTTATATGGTATAATTTTATAACGTATCACCTTATATAGTATTATTTTGTAACGTATGACGTAATATAATGTTATGCTATAACGTTATGTAGCATTACGTTATAACGTATGACGTTATACGGTATTATTTTATAACGTATAACGTTATATAGTATTAATTTATAACGTATAACGTTATATAGCATTATTTTAAAACGTATAACTTTATATGGTATTATTTTGTAACGTATAACGTTATATAGGGTTACGTTATAACGTTATATTGTATTACGTTCTAACGTATAACGTTATACGGTATTATTTTATAACGTATAACGTTATATGGTACAATTTTATAACGTATAAAGTTATATAGTATTATTTTATAACGAATAACATGATGTAGTGTTACGTTATAACGTTTAACGTTATATAGCGTTACGGTATAACGTTATACAGCACTATGTTATAACGTATAATGCTATACGGTATTATATTATAACGTATAACGTTATATTGTGTTACGTTATAACGTTATATAGCATTACGTTATAACGTATAATGCTATACGGTATTATTTTATAACGTATAACGATATATAATATTATTTTATAACGTATAACGTTTTTTAATATTATTTTATAACGTATAGTGTTATGTAGTGTTACGATATAACGTATAACGTTATACACTGTTACGTTATAACGTTATATAGCATTGCGTTCTAACGTATAACGTTATACGGTATTATTCTATAACGTATAACGTTATATGGTACAATTTTATAACGTATAAAGTCATATAGTATTATTTTATATCGAATAACGTGATGTAGTGTTACGTTATAACGTTTAACGTTATATAGCGTCACGTTATAACGTTATACAGCATTACGTTATAACGTATAACGTTATACGGTATTATTCTATAACGTATAACGTTATATGGTACAATTTTATAACGTATAAAGTTATATAGTATTATTTTATATCGAATAACGTGATGTAGTGTTACGTTATAACGTTTAACGTTATATAGCGTCACGTTATAACGTTATACAGCATTACGTTATAACGTATAACGTTATACGGTATTAATTTATAACGTATAACGTTATATCGTACTATTTTATAACGTATAACGTTATATGGTATTATTTTATAACGTATAACGTTACATAGTGTTACGTTATAACGTTATACAGCATTACGTTATAAAGTATAATGCTATACGGTATTATATTATAACGTATAACGTTATATAGTATTATTTTAAAACGTATAACGTTATATGGTATTATTTTGTAACGTATAACGTTACATAGTGTTACGGTATAACGTTATACAGCATTACGTTATAACGTATAATGCTATACGGTATTATATTATGACGTATAACGTTATGTTGTGTTACGTTATAACGTTATATAGCATCACGTTATAACGTATAATGCTATACGGTATTATTTTATAACGTATAACGATATATAATATTATTTTATAACGTATAACGTTTTTTAATATTATTTTATAACGTATAGTGTTCTGTAGTGTTACGATATAACGTATAACGTTATACAGTGTTACGTTATAACGTTATATAGCATTACGTTCTAACGTATAACGTTATACGGTATTATTCTATAACGTATAACGTTATATGGTACAATTTTATAGCGTATATCGTTATGTAGTGTTACGTTATAACGTATAACGTTACATAGTGTTACGTTATAACGTTATACAGCATTACGTTATAACGTATAATGCTATACCGTATTATATTATAACGTATAACGTTATATCGTTCTATTTTTTACGTATAACGTTATATGGTATTATTTTCTAACGTATAACGTTATATAGTATTATTTTATAACGTATAACGTTATGCAGTGTTACGTTATAACGTTTAACGTTATACGGTATTATTTAATAACGTACAACGTTATATAGTATTATTCTATAACGTATAACGTTATACGGTATTGTTTTATAACGTATAACGTTATATCGTACTATTTTATTACGTATAACGTTATATGGTATTATTTTATAATGTATAACGTTAGATAGTGTTAGGTTATAACGTTATACAGCATTACGTTATAACGTATAATGCTATACGCTATTATCTTATAACGTATACCCTTATATGGTATTATTTTCTAACGTATAACGTTATATAGTATTATCTTATAATGTAGAACGTTATATCGAACTATTTTATAACGTATAACGTTATATAGTATTATTTTATAACGTATAACGTTATATGGTATTATTTTCTATCATATAACGTTATATAGTATTATCTTATAACGAATAACGTGATGTAGTGTTACGTTATAACGTATAACGTTATACAGTGTTACATTATAACGTTATATAGCATTACGTTCTAACGTATAACGTTATACGGTATTATTCTATAACGTATAACGTTATATGGTACTATTTTATAACGTATAACGTTATATAGTATTATTTTATAACGTATAACGCCATGCAGTGTTACGATATAACGTATAACGTTATATAGTGATACCTAATAAGGTATAACGTTATACAGCATTATGTTATAACGTATAATGCTATACGGTATTATCTTATAACGTATAACCTTACATGGTATTATTTTTTAACGTATAACGTTATATAGTATTATTTTATAACGTATAACGTTATGTAGTGTTACGATATAACGTATAACGTTATATAGTGATACCTAATAAGGTATAACGTTATACAGCATTACGTTATAACGCATAATGTTATACGGCGTTATTTTATAACGTATAACGTTATATGGTATTATTTTAGAACTTATAACGTTATATAGTATTATATTATAACGTATAATGCTATACGCTATTATCTTATAACGTATACCCTTATATGGTATTATTTTCTAACGTATAACGTTATATAGTATTATTTTATAATGTAGAACGTTATATCGAACTATTTTATAACGTATAACGTTATATAGTATTATTTTATAACGTATAACGTTATATGGTATTATTTTCTATCATATAACGTTATATAGTACTATCTTATAACGAATAACGTGATGTAGTGTTACGTTATAACGTATAACGTTATACAGTGTTACGTTATAACGTTATATAGCATTACGTTCTAACGTATAACGTTATACGGTATTATTCTATAACGTATAACGTTATATGGTACTATTTTATAACGTATAACGTTATATAGTATTATTTTATAACGTATAACCTTATATAGTATTATTTTGTAACGTATGACGTAATATAATGTTATGCTATAACGTTATGTAGCATTACGTTATAACGTATGACGTTTTACGGTATTATTTTATAATGTATAACGTTATATAGTATTAATTTAAAACGAATAACGTTATATAGCATTATTTTATGACGTATAACGTTATATAATATTATTTTATAACATATAGCGTTATGTAGTGTTACGTTATAACATATAACGTTATACGGTATTATTTTATAACGTATAACTTTATATAGTGTTACGTTATAACGATATATTGTATTACGTTATAACGTATAACGTTATATGGTATTATTTTATAACGAACAACGTTATATAGTATTATTTTATAACGAACAACTTCATATATTAATATTTTATAATGTATAACGTCATATAGCATTATTTTATATCGTATAACGTTATATGGTATAATTTTATAACGTATCACCTTATATAGTATTATTTTGTAACGTATGACGTAATATAATGTTATGCTATAACGTTATGTAGCATTACGTTATAACGTATGACGTTATACGGTATTATTTTATAACGTATAACGTTATATAGTATTAATTTATAACGTATAACGTTATATAGCATTATTTTAAAACGTATAACTTTATATGGTATTATTTTGTAACGTATAACGTTATATAGGGTTACGTTATAACGTTATATTGTATTACGTTCTAACGTATAACGTTATACGGTATTATTTTATAACGTATAACGTTATATGGTACAATTTTATAACGTATAAAGTTATATAGTATTATTTTATAACGAATAACATGATGTAGTGTTACGTTATAACGTTTAACGTTATATAGCGTTACGGTATAACGTTATACAGCACTATGTTATAACGTATAATGCTATACGGTATTATATTATAACGTATAACGTTATATTGTGTTACGTTATAACGTTATATAGCATTACGTTATAACGTATAATGCTATACGGTATTATTTTATAACGTATAACGATATATAATATTATTTTATAACGTATAACGTTTTTTAATATTATTTTATAACGTATAGTGTTATGTAGTGTTACGATATAACGTATAACGTTATACACTGTTACGTTATAACGTTATATAGCATTGCGTTCTAACGTATAACGTTATACGGTATTATTCTATAACGTATAACGTTATATGGTACAATTTTATAACGTATAAAGTTATATAGTATTATTTTATATCGAATAACGTGATGTAGTGTTACGTTATAACGTTTAACGTTATATAGCGTCACGTTATAACGTTATACAGCATTACGTTATAACGTATAACGTTATACGGTATTAATTTATAACGTATAACGTTATATCGTACTATTTTATAACGTATAACGTTATATGGTATTATTTTATAACGTATAACGTTACATAGTATTACGTTATAACGTTATACAGCATTACGTTATAAAGTATAATGCTATACGGTATTATATTATAACGTATAACGTTATATAGTATTATTTTAAAACGTATAACGTTATATGGTATTATTTTGTAACGTATAACGTTACATAGTGTTACGGTATAACGTTATACAGCATTACGTTATAACGTATAATGCTATACGGTATTATATTATGACGTATAACGTTATGTTGTGTTACGTTATAACGTTATATAGCATCACGTTATAACGTATAATGCTATACGGTATTATTTTATAACGTATAACGATATATAATATTATTTTATAACGTATAACGTTTTTTAATATTATTTTATAACGTATAGTGTTATGTAGTGTTACGATATAACGTATAACGTTATACAGTGTTACGTTATAACGTTATATAGCATTACGTTCTAACGTATAACGTTATACGGTATTATTCTATAACGTATAACGTTATATGGTACAATTTTATAACGTATATCGTTATGTAGTGTTACGTTATAACGTATAACGTTACATAGTGTTACCCTATAACGTTATACAGCATTACGTTATAACGTATAATGCTATACCGTATTATATTATAACGTATAACGTTATATCGTTCTATTTTTTACGTATAACGTTATATGGTATTATTTTCTAACGTATAACGTTATATAGTATTATTTTATAACGTATAACGTTATGCAGTGTTACATTATAACGTTTAACGTTATACGGTATTATTTAATAACGTACAACGTTATATAGTATTATTTTATAACGTATAACGTTATATTGTGTTACGTTATAACGTTATATAGCATTACGTTATAACGTATATGGTTATGCGGTATTATTTGATAACGTATAACGTTATATGGTAATATATTATAACGAATCACGTTATATGGTATTATTTTTTAACGTATAACGTTATATAGTATTATTTTATAACGTATAACGTTATGTAGTGTTACGTTATAACGTTATATAGCATTACGTTATAACGTATAATGCTATACGGTATTATATTATAACGTATAACGTTATATGGTATTATTTTCTAACCTATAACGTTATATAGTATTATTTTATAACGTATAACGTTATGTAGTGTTACGTTATAACGTTTAACGTTATATAGTGTTACGTTATAACGTTATACAGCATTACGTTATAACGTATAATGTTATACGGTATTATTTCATAACGTATAACGATATATAATATTATATTATAACTTATAACGTTATATAATAAGACTTTATAACGTATAACGTTATGCAGTGTTACGTTATAACGTTTAACGTTATACGGTATTATTTAATAACGTACAACGTTATATAGTATTATTTTATAACGTATAACAATATATTGTGTTACGTTACAACGTTATATAGCATTACGTTATAACGTATATGGTTATGCGGTATTATTTGATAACGTATCACGTTATATGGTATTATTTTCTAACGTATAACGTTATATAGTATTATTTTATAACGTATAACGTTATGTAGTGTTACGTTATAACGTTATATAGCATTACGTTATAACGTATAACGTCATACGGTATTATTTTATAACGTATAACGTTATATGGTATTATTGTATAACGTAGAACTTTATATGGTATTATTTTATACCATATAACGTTATATAGTATTATTTTATAACGTATAACGTTATATAGTACTATTTTGTAACGTATAACGTTATATAGTGTTACGTTATAACGTTATATAGCATTACGTTATAACGTATAACGTCATACGGTATTATTTTATAACGTATAACGTTATATGGTATTATTGTATAACGTAGAACTTTATATGGTATTATTTTATACCATATAACGTTATATAGTATTATTTTATGACGTATAACGTTATATAATATTATTTAATAACGTTTAGCATTATGTAGTGTTACGTTATAACGTTTAACGTTTTATAGTGTTACATTATAGCATTAAACAGCATTACGTTATAACGTATAACGTTATACGGTATTATTTTACAACGTATAACGTTATATCGTACTATTTTATGACGTATAACGTTATATGGTATTATTTTGTAACGTATAACGTTACATAGAGTTACGTCATAACGTTATACAGCATTACGTTATAACGTATAACGCTATACGGTATTATATTATAACGTATAACGTTATATGGTATTATTTTCTAACGTATAACGTTATACAGTATTATTTTATAACGTATAACGTCATGCAGTGTTACGATATAACGTATAACGTTATATAGTGATACCTAATAAGGTATAACGTTATACAGCATTACGTTATAACGTATAATGTTATACGGTGTTATTTTATAACGTATAACTTTATATGGTACTATTTTATAACGTGTAAAGTTATATACCATTATTTTATAACGTATAACGTTATATAGTATTATTTTGTAACGTATAACGTTATATAGTGATACGTTATAACGTTATATTGTATTAAGTTATAACGTATAACGTTATATAGTATTATTTTATAACGTATAACGTTATATTGTGTTACGTTATAACGTTATATTGCATTTCGTTATAATGTATGTCGTTATGCGGTATTATTTCATAACGTATAACGTTATATGATAATATATTATAACGTATCACGTTATATGGTATTATTTTCTAACATATAACGTTATATAGTATTATTTTATAACGTATAACGTTATGTAGTGTTACGTTATAACGTTATATAGCATTACGTTATAACGTATAACGTCATACGGTATTATTTTATAACAAATAACGTTATATGGTATTATTGTATAACGTATAACGTTATATGGTATTATTTTATAACTTATAACGTTATATAGTATTATTTTATAACGTATAACGTTATATAGTATTATTTTGTAACGTATAACGTTATATAATGTTACGTTATAACGTTATATTGTATTACGTGATAACGTAAAACATTATACGGTATTCTTTTATAACGTATAAAGTTATACGGTATAATTTTATAACGTATAACGTTATTTAGTATTATTTTATAACGTATAACGTTATATGGTATTATTGTATAACGTATAACGTTATATGGTATTATTTTATAACTTATAACGTTATATGGTATTATTTTATAACGTATAACGTTATATGGTATTATTTTATAACGTATAACGTTATATGGTATTATTGTATAACGTATAACGTTATATGGTATTATTTTATAACTTATAACGTTATATGGTATTATTTTATAACTTATAACGTTATATAGTACTATTTTGTAACGTATAACGTTATATGGTATTATTTTCTAACGTATAACGTTATATAGTATTATATTATAACGTATAACGTTATATGGTACAATTTTATAAAGTATAAAGTTATATAGTATTATTTTATAACGAATAACGTGATGTGGTGTTAAGTTATAACGTTTAACGTTATATAGCGTTACGTTATAACGTTATACAGCATTACGTTATAACGTATAACGTTATACGGTATTATTTTATAACGAATAACTTTATATCGTACTATTTTATAACGTATAACGTTATATGGTATTATTTTATAACGTATAACGTTACATAGTGTTACGTTATAACGTTATACAGCATTAGGTTATAACGTCTAATGCTATACGGTATTATATTATAACGTATAACGTTATATGGTATTATTTTCTAACGTATAACTTTATACAGTGTTACGTTATAACGTTACATTGTATTACGTTATAACGTATAACGTTATATGGTATTATTTTATAACGTATAACGTTATACAGTATTATTTTATAACGTATAACTTTATATCGTACTATTTTATAACGTATAACGTTATATGGTATTATTTTATAACGTATAACGTTACATAGTGTTACGTTATAACGTTATACAGCATTAGGTTATAACATCCAATGCAATACGGTATTATATTGTAACCTATAACGTTATATGGTATTATTTTATAACGTATAACGTTATACAGTATTATTTTATAACGTATAACTTTATATCGTACTATTTTATAACGTATAACTTTATATCGTACTATTTTATAACGTATAACGTTATATGGTATTATTTTATAACGTATAACGTTACATAGTGTTACGTTATAACGTTATACAGCATTAGGTTATAACATCCAATGCAATACGGTATTATATTGTAACCTATAACGTTATATGGTATTATTTTCTAACGTATAACGTTATATAGTAATATTTTATAACGTATAACGTCATGCAGTGTTACGATATAACGTATAACGTTATACAGTGATACCTAATAAGGTATAACGTTATACAGCATTACGTTATAACGTGTAATGTTATACGGTGTTATTTTATAACGTATAATGTTATACGGTATAATTTTATAAAGTATAACTTTATATAGTATTATTTTATAACGTATAACGATATATAATATTATTTTATAACGTATAACGTTATGTATTGTTACGTTATATCGTATAACGTTATATAGTGTTACGTTATAAAATTATACAGCATTACGTTATAACGTATAATGCTATAAGGTGTTATCTTATAACGTATAACCTTATATGGCATTATTTTATAACGTATAACGTTATATAGTATTATTTTCTAACGTATAACGTTATATAGTATTATTTTATAACGAATAACGTGATGTAGTGTTACGTTATAACATTTTACGTTATATAGCGTTACGTTATAACGTTATACAGCATTACGTTATAACGTATAACGTTATACGGTATTATTTTATAACGTATAACGTTATACGGTATTATTTTATAACGTATAACGTTATATCCTACTATTTTATAACGTATAACGTTATGTGGTATTATTTTTTAACGTATAACGTTACATAGTGTTACGTTATAACGTTATACAGCATTACGTTATAACGTATAATGCTATACCGTATTATATTATAACGTATAACTTTATATGGTATTATTTTCTAACGTATAACGTTATATAGTATTATTTTATAACGTATAACGTCATGCAGTGTTACGATATAACGTATAACGTTATATAGTGATTCCTAGTAAGGTATAACGTTATACAGCATTACGTTCTAGCGTATAATGCTATACGGTATTATCTTATAACGTATAACCATATATGGTATTATTTTCTAACGTATAACGTTATACGGCATTATTCTATAACGTATAACGTTATACGTTTATATTTTATAACGTATAACGTTATATAGTATTATTTTATAACGTATAACGTTATATGGTATTATTTTCTAACGTATAACGTTAGATAGTATTTTTTTATAATGTAGAACGTTATATCGTACTATTTTATAACGTATAACGATATATAATATTATTTTATAAAGTATAACGTTTTTTAATAATATTTTATAACGTATAGCGTTATGTAGTGTTACGATATAACGTATAACGTTGCACAGTGTTACGCTTTAACGTTATATAGCATTACGTTCTAACGTATAACGTTATACGGCATTATTCTATAACGTATAACGTTATACGGTATTGTTTTATAACGTATAACGTTATATCGTACTATTTTATTACGTATAACGTTATATGGTATTATTTTATAATGTATAACGTTAGATAGTGTTAGGTTATAACGTTATACAGCATTACGTTATAACGTATAATGCTATACGCTATTATCTTATAACGTATACCCTTATATGGTATTATTTTCTAACGTATAACGTTATATAGTATTATTTTATAATGTAGAACGTTATATCGAACTATTTTATAACGTATAACGTTATATAGTATTATTTTATAACGTATAACGTTATATGGTATTATTTTCTATCATATAACGTTATATAGTATTATCTTATAACGAATAACGTGATGTAGTGTTACGTTATAACGTATAACGTTATACAGTGTTACATTATAACGTTATATAGCATTACGTTCTAACGTATAACGTTATACGGTATTATTCTATAACGTATAACGTTATATGGTACTATTTTATAACGTATAACGTTATATAGTATTATTTTATAACGTATAACGCCATGCAGTGTTACGATATAACGTATAACGTTATATAGTGATACCTAATAAGGTATAACGTTATACAGCATTATGTTATAACGTATAATGCTATACGGTATTATCTTATAACGTATAACCTTACATGTATTATTTTATAACGTATAACGTTATATAGTATTATTTTATAACGTATAACGTTATGTAGTATTACGATATAACGTATAACGTTATATAGTGATACCTAATAAGGTATAACGTTGTACAGCATTACGTTATAACGTATAATGTTATACGGCGTTATTTTATAACGTATAACGTTATATGGTATTATTTTAGAACTTATAACGTTATATAGTATTATATTATAACGTATAACCTTATATAGTATTAATTTGTAACGTATGACGTAATATAATGTTATGCTATAACGTTATGTAGCATTACGTTATAACGTATGACGTTATACGGTATTATTTTATAATGTATAACGTTATATAGTATTAATTTAAAACGAATAACGTTATATAGCATTATTTTATGACGTATAACGTTACATAATATTATTTTATAACATATAGCGTTATGTAGTGTTACGTTATAACGTATAACGTTATACGGTATTATTTTATAACGTATAACTTTATATAGTGTTACGTTATAACGATATATTGTATTACGTTATAACGTATAACGTTATATGGTATTATTTTATGACGAACAACGTTATATAGTATTATTTTAAAACGTATAACTTTATATGGTATTATTTTGTAACGTATAACGTTATATAGGGTTACGTTATAACGTTATATTGTATTACGTTCTAACGTATAACGTTATACGGTATTATTTTATAACGTATAACGTCATATGGTACAATTTTATAACGTATAAAGTTATATAGTATTATTTTATAACGAATAACATGATGTAGTGTTACGTTATAACGTTTAACGTTATATAGCGTTACGGTATAACGTTATACAGCACTATGTTATAACGTATAATGCTATACGGTATTATATTATAACGTATAACGTTATATTGTGTTACGTTATAACGTTATATAGCATTACGTTATAACGTATAATGCTGTACGGTATTATTTTATAACGTATAACGATATATAATATTATTTTATAACGTATAACGTTTTTTAATATTATTTTATAACGTATAGTGTTATGTAGTGTTACGATATAACGTATAACGTTATACACTGTTACGTTATAACGTTATATAGCATTACGTTCTAACGTATAACGTTATACGGTATTATTCTATAACGTATAACGTTATATGGTACTATTTTATAACGTATAACGTTATATAGTATTATTTTATAACGTATAACGCCATGCAGTGTTACGATATAACGTATAACGTTATATAGTGATACCTAATAAGGTATAACGTTATACAGCATTAGGTTATAACGTCCAATGCAATACGGTATTATATTGTAACCTATAACGTTATATGATATTATTTTCTAACGTATAACGTTATATAGTAATATTTTATAACGTATAACGTCATGCAGTGTTACGATGTAACGTATAACGTTATATAGTGATACCTAATAAGGTATAACGTTATACAGCATTACGTTATAACGTGTAATGTTATACGGTGTTATTTTATAACGTATAATGTTATACGGTATAATTTTATAAAGTATAACTTTATATAGTATTATTTTATAACGTATAACGATATATAATATTATTTTATAACGTATAACGTCATGCAGTGTTACGATATAACGTATAACGTTATATAGTGATACCTAATAAGGTATAACGTTATACAGAATTACGTTATAACGTGTAATGTTATACGGTGTTATTTTATAACGTATAATGTTATACGGTATAATTTTATAAAGTATAACTTTATATAGTATTATTTTATAACGTATAACGATATATAATATTATTTTATAACGTATAACGTTATGTAGTGTTACGTTATATCGTATAACGTTATATAGTGTTACGTTATAAAATTATACAGCATTACGTTATAACGTATAATGCTATAAGGTGTTATCTTATAACGTATAACCTTATATGGCATTATTTTCTTACGTATAAAGTTATATAGTATTATTTTATAACGTATAACGTTATGTAGTGTTAATGTTATAACGTTTAACGTTATATAGTGTTGCGTTATAACGTTATACAGCATTACGTTATAACGTATAATGTTATAAGGTATTATTTCATAACGTATAACGATTTATAATATTATTTTATAACGTATAACGTTATATAGTATTATTTTATAACGAATAACGTGATGTAGTGTTAAGTTATAACGTTTAACGTTATATAGCGTTACGTTATAACGTTATACAGGATTACGTTATAACGTATAACGTTATACGGTATTATTTTATAACGTATAACTTTATATCGTACTATTTTATAACGCATAACGTTATATGCTTTTATTTTATAACGTATAACGTTACATAGTGTTACGTTATAACGTTATACAGCATTAGGTTATAACGTCTAATGCTATACGGTATTATATTATAACGTATAACGTTATATGGTATTATTTTCTAACGTATAACGTTATATAGTAATATTTTATAACGTATAACGTCATGCAGTGTTACGATATAACGTATAACGTTATATAGTGATACCTAATAAGGTATAACGTTATACAGCATTACGTTATAACGTGTAATGTTATACGGTGTTATTTTATAACGTATAATGTTATACGGTATAATTTTATAAAGTATAACTTTATATAGTATTATTTTATAACGTATAACGTTATGTAGTGTTACGTTATAACGTATAACGTTATATAGTGTTACATTATAGCATTATGCAGCATTACGCTGTAACGTATAATGATATACGGTATTATTTTATAACGTATAACGTTATATGGTATTATTTTCTAACGTATAACGTTATATAATATTATATTATAACGTATAACGTTATATTGTGTTACGTTATAACGTTATATAGCATTACGTTATAACGTATAATGCTATACTGTATTATTTTATAACGTATAACGATATATAATATTATTTTACAACGTATAACGTTTTTTAATATTATTTTATAACGTATAGCGTAATGTCGTGTTACGATATAACGTATAACGTTATACAGTGTACGTTATAACGTTATACAGCATTACGTTCTAACGAATAACGTTATACGGTATTATTCTATAACGTATAACGTTATATGGTACAATTTTATAACGTATAAAGTTGTATAGTATTATTTTATAACGAATAACGTGATGTAGTGTTAAGTTATAACGTTTAACGTTATATAGCGTTACGTTATAACGTTATACAGCATTACGTTATAACGTATAACGTTATACGTTATTATTTTATAACGTATAACGTTATATCGTACTATTTTATAACGTATAACGTTATATGGTATTATTTTATAACGTATAACGTTACATAGTGTTACGTTATAACGTTATACAGCATTAGGTTATAACGTCAAAAGCTATACGGTATTATATTATAACGTATAACGTTATATGGTATTATTTTCTGAAGTATAACGTTATAGAATATTATTTTATAACGTATAACGTCATGCAGTGTTACTATATAACGCATAACGTTATATAGTTATACCTAATAAGGTATAACGTTATACAGCATTACGTTATAACGTATAATGTTATACGGTGTTATTTTATAACCTATATTGTTATACGGTATAATTCTATAAAGTATAACGTTATATAGTATTATTTTATAACGTATAACGATATATAACATTATTTTATAACGTATAACGTTATGTAGTGTGACGTTATATCGTATAACGTTATATAGTGTTACGTTATAAAATTATACAGCATTACGTTATAACGTATAATGCTATAAGGTATTATTTCATAACGTATAACGATATATAATATTATTTTATAACGTATAACGTTATATAGTATTATTTTATAACGTATAACGTTATGTAGTGTTACGTTATAACGTATAACGTTATATAGTGTTACATTATAGCATTAAGCAGCATTACGTTATAACGTATAATGTTATACGTTATTATTTTATAACGAATAACGTTATATGGTATTATTTTATAACGTATAACGTTATATAGTATCATTTTATAACGTATAACGTTATATGGTATTATTGTATAACGTATAACGTTATATGGTATTATTTTATAACTTATAACGTTATATGGTATTATTTTATAACGTATAACGTTATATAGTATTATTTTATAACGTATTACGTTATATGGCATTATTGTATAACGTATAGCGTAATATGGTATTATTTTATAACTTATAACGTTATATGGTATTATTTTATAACTTATAATGTTATATAGTACTATTTTGTAACGTATAACGTTATATAGTGTTACGTTATAACGTTTAACGTTATATAGTGTTACGTTATAACGTTATACAGCATTACGTTATAACGTATAATGCTATACGGTATTATATTATAACGTATAACGATATATAATATTATTTTATAACGTATAACTTTATAAAGTATTAATTTAAAACGTATAACGTTATTTAGTTTTATTTTATGACGTATAAACTTATATAATATTATTTAATAACGTATAGCGTTATGTAGTGTTACGTTATAACGTATAACGTAATGCGGTATTATTTTATAACGTATAGCTTTATATAGTGTTACGTTATAACGTTATATTGTATTACGTTATAGCGTATACCGTTATATGGTATTATTTTATAACGTATAACGTTATATGGTATTATTTTATAATTTATAACGTTTTATAGTATTATTTTATAACGTATAACGTTATGTAGTGTTACGCTATAACGTTTAACGTTATATAGTGTTACGTTATAACGTTATACAGCATTACGTTATAACGTATAATGCTATACGGTATTATATTATAACGTATAACGATATATAATATTATTTTATAACGTATAACGTTATATAGTATTATTTTATAACGTATAACGTTATGCAGTGTTACGTTATAACGTTTAACGTTATACGGTATTATTTTATAACGTACAACGTTATATAGTATTATTTTATAACGTATATCGTTATGTAGTGTTACGTTATAACGTATAACGTTACATAGTGTTACGTTATAACGTTATACAGCATTACGTTAAAACGTATAATGCTATACGGTATTATATTATAACGTATAACGTTATATGGTATTATTTTCTAACGTATAACGTTATATAGTATTATTTTATAACGTATAACGTCATGCAGTGTTACGATAATACATATAACGTTATATAGTGATACCTAATAAGGTATAACGTTATACAGCATTACGTTATAACGTATAATGTTATACGGTGTTCTTTTATAACGTATAACGTTATACGGTATAATTTTATAAAGTATAACGTTAAATAGTATTATTTTATAACGTATAACGATATATAATATTATTTTATAACGTATAACGTTATGTAGTGTTACGCTATATCGTATAACGTTATACGGTATTATTTTATAACGTATATCTTTATATAGTGTTACGTTATAACGTTATATTGTATTACGTTATAACATATAACGTTATATGGTATTATTTTATAACTTATAACGTTATATGGTATTATTTTATAACGTATAACGTTATATGGTATTATTGTATAACGTATAACGTTATATGGTATTATTTTATAACTTATAACGTTATATGGTATTATTTTATAACGTATAACGTTATATGGTATTATTTTATAACGTATAACGTTATATGGTACTATTGTATAACGTATAACGTTATATAGTATTATTTTATAACGTATAACGTTATGTAGTGTTACGTTATAACGTTTAACGTTATATAGTGTTACGTTATAACGTTATACAGCATTAGTTTTATAACGTATAATGTTATACGGTATTATTTCATAACGTATAACGATATATAATGTTATATTATAACTTATAACGTTATATAATAAGACTTTATAACGTACAACGTTATGCAGTGTTACGTTATAACGTTTAACGTTATACGGTATTATTTAATAACGTACAACGTTATATAGTATTATTTTATAACGTGTAACGTTATATTGTGTTACGTTATAACGTTATATAGCATTACGTTATAACGTGTATGGTTATGCGGTATTATATGATAACGTATAACGTTATATGGTAATATATTATAACGTATCACGTTATATGGTATTATTTTCTAACGTATAACGTTATATAGTATTATTTTATAACGTATATCGTTATGTAGTGTTACGTTATAAAGTTATATAGCATTATGTTATAACGTATAACGTCATACGGTATTATTTTATAACGTATAACGTTATATGGTATTATTGTATAACGTAGAACGTTATATGGTATTATTTTATACCATATAACGTTATATAGTATTATTTTATAACGTATAACGTTATATAGTACTATTTTGTAACGTATAACGTTATATAGTGTTACGTTATAACTTTATATTGTATTACGTGATAACGTATAACGTTATACGGTATGATTTTATAACGTATAACGTTATATGGTATAATTTTATAACGTATAACTTTTTAAAGTATTAATTTAAAACGTATAACGTTATTTAGTATTATTTTATGACGTATAACGTTATATAATATTATTTAATAACGTTTAGCGTTATGTAGTGTTACGTTATAACGTTATATTGTATTACGTTATAACGTATAACGTTATATGGTATTATTTTATAACTTATAACGTTATATGGTATTATTTTATAACGTATAACGTTATATGGTATTATTGTATAACGTATAACGTTATATGGTATTATTTTATAATTTATAACGTTATATGGTATTATTTTATAACGTATAACGTTATATGGTATTATTTTATAACGTATAACGTCATGCAGTGTTACGATATAACGTATAACGTTATATAGTGATACCTAATAAGGTATAACGTTATACAGCATTACGTTATAATGTATAATGCTGGTATTATCTTATAACGTATAACCTTATATGGTAATATTTTCTAACGTATAACGTTATATGGTATTATTTTCTAGCGTATAACGTTATATAATATTATATTATAACGTATAACGTTATATTGTGTTACGTTATAGCGTTATATAGCATTACGTTATAACGTATAATGCTATACTGTATTATTTTATTACGTATAACGATATATAATATTATTTTATAACGTATAACGTTTTTTAATATTATTTTATAACGTATAGCGTTATGTCGTGTTACGATATAACGTATAACGTTATACAGTGTACGTTATAACGTTATATAGCATTAGGTTATGACGTCTAATGCTTTACGGTATTATATTATAACGTATAACGTTATATGGTATTATTTTCTGAAGTATAACGTTATATAATATTATTTTATAACGTATAACGTCATGCAGTGTTACGATAATACGTATAACGTTATATAGTGATACCTAATAAGGTATAACGTTATACAGCATTACGTTATAACGTATAATGTTATACGGTGTTATTTTATAACGTATAACGTTATACGGTATAATTTTATAAAGTATAACGTTAAATAGTATTATTTTATAACGTATAACGATATATAATATTATTTTATAACGTATAACGTTATGTAGTGTTACGCTATATCGTATAACGTAATACGGTATTATTTTATAACGTATAACTTTATATAGTGTTGCGTTATAACGTTATTGTATTACGTTATAACGTATAACGTTATATGGTATTATTTTATAACTTATAACGTTATATGGTATTATTTTATAACGTATAACGTTATATGGTATTATTGTATAACGTATAACGTTATATGGTATTATTTTATAACTTATAACGTTATATGGTATTATTTTATAACGTATAACGTTATATGGTATTATTTTATAACGTATAACGTTATATGGTACTATTGTATAACGTATAACGTTATATGGTATTATTTTATAACTTATAACGTTATATGGTATTATTTTATAACTTATAACGTTATTTAGTACTATTTTGTAACGTATAACGTTATATAGTGTTACGTTATAACTTTATATTGTATTACGTTATAGCGTATAACGTTATATGGTATTATTTTAGAACGTATACCGTTATATGGTATTATTTTATAATTTATAACGTTATATAGTATTATTTTATAACGTATAACGTGATGTAGTGTTACGTTATAACGTTTAACGTTATATAGCGTCACGTTATAACGTTATACAGCATTACGTTATAACGTATAACGTTATACGGTATTATTTTATAACGTATAACGTTATATGGTATAATTTTATAACGTATAACTTTATAAAGTATTAATTTAAAACGTATAACGTTATTTAGTATTATTTTATGACGTATAACCTCATATAATATTATTTAATAACGTATAGCGTTATGTAGTGTTACGCTATAACGTATAACGTTATATGGTATTATTTTATAACGTATAAGGTTACATAGTGTTACGTTATAACGTTATACAGCATTACGTTATAACGTATAATGCTATACGGTATAATTTTATAAAGTATAACTTTATATAGTATTATTTTATAACGTATAACGATATATAATATTATTTTATAACGTATAACGTTATGTAGTGTTACGTTATATCGTATAACGTTATACAGTGTTACGTTATAAAATTATACAGCATTACGTTATAACGTATAATGCTATAAGGTGTTATCTTATAACGTATAACTTTATATGGCATTATTTTCTTACGTATAAAGTTACATAGTATTATTTTATAACGTATAACGTTATGTAGTGTTACGTTATAACGTATAACGTTTTATAGTGTTACATTATAGCATTAAGCAGCATTACCTTATAACGTATAATGTTATACGGTATTATTTCATAACGTATAACGTTATATGGTATTATTTTCTAACGTATAACGTTATATAATATTATATTATAACGTATAACGTTATATTGTGTTACGTTATAGCGTTATATAGCATTACGTTATAACGCATAATGCTATACTGTATTATTTTATTACGTATAACGATATATAATATTATTTTATAACGTATAACGTTTTTTAATATTATTTTATAACGTATAGCGTTATGTCGTGTTACGATATAACGTATAACGTTATACAGTGTACGTTATAACGTTATATAGCATTAGGTTATAACGTCTAATGCTTTACGGTATTATATTATAACGTATAACGTTATATGGTATTATTTTCTGAAGTATAACGTTATATAATATTATTTTATAACGTATAACGTCATGCAGTGTTACGATAATGCGTATAACGTTATATAGTGATACCTAATAAGGTATAACGTTATACAGCATTACGTTATAACGTATAATGTTATACGGTGTTATTTTATAACGTATAACGTTATACGGTATAATTTTATAAAGTATAACGTTAAATAGTATTATTTTATAACGTATAACGATATATAATATTATTTTATAACGTATAACGTTATGTAGTGTTACGCTATATCGTATAACGTTATACGGTATTATTTTATAACGTATAACTTTATATAGTGTTGCGTTATAACGTTATTGTATTACGTTATAACGTATAACGTTATATGGTATTATTTTATAACTTATAACGTTATATGGTATTATTTTATAACGTATAACGTTATATGGTATTATTGTATAACGTATAACGTTATATGGTATTATTTTATAACTTATAACGTTATATGGTATTATTTTATAACGTATAACGTTATATGGTATTATTTTATAACGTATAACGTTACATGGTACTATTGTATAACGTATAACGTTATATGGTATTATTTTATAACTTATAACGTTATATGGTATTATTTTATAACTTATAACGTTATTTAGTACTATTTTGTAACGTATAACGTTATATAGTGTTACGTTATAACTTTATATTGTATTACGTTATAGCGTATAACGTTATATGGTATTATTTTAGAACGTATACCGTTATATGGTATTATTTTATAATTTATAACGTTATATAGTATTATTTTATAACGTATAACGTGATGTAGTGTTACGTTATAACGTTTAACGTTATATAGCGTCACGTTATAACGTTATACAGCATTACGTTATAACGTATAACGTTATACGGTATTATTTTATAACGTATAACGTTATATGGTATAATTTTATAACGTATAACTTTATAAAGCATTAATTTAAAACGTATAACGTTATTTAGTATTATTTTATGACGTATAACCTCATATAATATTATTTAATAACGTATAGCGTTATGTAGTGTTACGTTATAACGTATAACGTAATGCGGTATTATTTTATAACGTATAACTTTATATAGTGTTACGTTATAACGTTATATTGTATTACGTTATAGCGTATAACGTTATATGGTATTATTTTAGAACGTATAACGTTATATGGTATTATTTTATAATTTATAACGTTATATAACATTATTTTATAACGTATAACGTTATGTAGTGTGACGTTATATCGTATAACGTTATATAGTGTTACGTTATAACGTTATACAGCATTACGTTATAACGTATACTGTTATACGGTATTATTTCATAACGTATAACGATATATAATAATATTTTATAACGTATAACGTTATATAGTATTATTTAATAACGTATAACGTTACATAGTGTTACTTTATAACGTTATACAGCATTACGTTATAACGTATAATGCTATACGGTATTATATTATAACGTATAACGTTATATGGTATTATTTTCTAACGTATAACGCTATATAGTATTATTTTATAACGTATAACGTTATGTAGTGTTACGTTATAACGTATAACGTTATATAGTGTTACATTACAGCATTAAACAGCATTACGTTATAACGTATAATGTTATACGGTATTATTTTATAACGTATAACGTTATATGGTATTATTTTATAATTTATAACGTTATATAACATTATTTTATAACGTATAACGTTATGTAGTGTGACGTTATATCGTATAACGTTATATAGTGTTACGTTATAAAATTATACAGCATTACGTTATAACGTATAATGCTATACGGTATTATCTTATAACATATAACCTTATATGGTATTATTTTCTAACGTATAACGTTATATGGTATTATTTTCTGAAGTATAACGTTATATAATATTATTTTATAACGTATAACGTCATGCAGTGTTACGATAATACGTATAACGTTATATAGTGATACCTAATAAGGTATAACGTTATACAGCATTACGTTATAACGTATAATGTTATACGGTGTTATTTTATAACGTATAACGTTATACGGTATAATTTTATAAAGTATAACGTTAAATAGTATTATTTTATAACGTATAACGATATATAATATTATTTTATAACGTATAACGTTATGTAGTGTTACGCTATATCGTATAACGTTATACGGTATTATTTTATAACGTATAACTTTATATAGTGTTGCGTTATAACGTTATTGTATTACGTTATAACGTATAACGTTATATGGTATTATTTTATAACTTATAACGTTATATGGTATTATTTTATAACGTATAACGTTATATGGTATTATTGTATAACGTATAACGTTATATGGTATTATTTTATAACTTATAACGTTATATGGTATTATTTTATAACGTATAACGTTATATGGTATTATTTTATAACGTATAACGTTATATGGTACTATTGTATAACGTATAACGTTATATGGTATTATTTTATAACTTATAACGTTATATGGTATTATTTTATAACTTATAACGTTATTTAGTACTATTTTGTAACGTATAACGTTATATAGTGTTACGTTATATCTTTATATTGTATTACGTTATAGCGTATAACGTTATATGGTATTATTTTAGAACGTATACCGTTATATCGTATTATTTTATAATTTATAACGTTATATAGTATTATTTTATAACGTATAACGTGATGTAGTGTTACGTTATAACGTTTAACGTTATATAGCGTCACGTTATAACGTTATACAGCATTACGTTATAACGTATAACGTTATACGGTATTATTTTATAACGTATAACGTTATATGGTATAATTTTATAACGTATAACTTTATAAAGTATTAATTTAAAACGTATAACGTTATTTAGTATTATTTTATGACGTATAACCTCATATAATATTATTTAATAACGTATAGCGTTATGTAGTGTTACGTTATAACGTATAACGTAATGCGGTATTATTTTATAACGTATAACTTTATATAGTGTTACGTTATAACGTTATATTGTATTACGTTATAGCGTATAACGTTATATGGTATTATTTTAGAACGTATAACGTTATATGGTATTATTTTATAATTTATAACGTTATATAACATTATTTTATAACGTATAACGTTATGTAGTGTGACGTTATATCGTATAACGTTATATAGTGTTACGTTATAAAATTATACAGCATTACGTTATAACGTATAATGCTATACGGTATTATCTTATAACATATAACCTTATATGGTATTATTTTCTAACGTATAACGTTATATAGTATTATTTTATAACGTATAACGTTATGTAGTGTTACGTTATAGCGTATAACGTTATATAGTGTTACGTTATAACGTTATACAGCATTACGTTATAACGTAAACTGTTATACGGTATTATTTCATAACGTATAACGATATATAATAATATTTTATAACGTATAACGTTATATAGTATTATTTAATAACGTATAACGTTACATAGTGTTACTTTATAACGTTATACAGCATTACGTTATAACGTATAATGCTATACGGTATTATATTATAACGTATAACGTTATATGGTATTATTTTCTAACGTATAACGTTATATAGTATTATTTTATAACGTATAACGTTATGTAGTGTTACGTTATAACGTTTAACGTTATATAGTGTTACGTTATAACGTTATACAGCATTAGTTTTATAACGTATAATGTTATACGGTATTATTTCATAACGTATAACGATATATAATATTATATTATAACTTATAACGTTATATAATAAGACTTTATAACGTACAACGTTATGCAGTGTTACGTTATAACGTTTAACGTTATACGGTATTATTTAATAACGTACAACGTTATATAGTATTATTTTATAACGTATAACGTTATATTGTGTTACGTTATAACGTTATATAGCATTACGTTATAACGTGTATGGTTATACGGTATTATTTGATAACGTATAACGTTATATGGTAATATATTATAACGTATCACGTTATATGGTATTATTTTCTAACGTATAACGTTATATAGTATTATTTTATAACGTATATCGTTATGTAGTGTTACGTTATAAAGTTATATAGCATTATGTTATAACGTATAACGTCATACGGTATTATTTTATAACGTATAACCATATATAATATTATTTTATAACGTATAACGTTTTTTAATATTATTTTATAACGTATAGCGTTATGTAGTGTTACGATATAACGTATAACGTTATACAGAGTTACGTTATAACGTTATATAGCATTACGTTATAACGTATAATGCTATACGGTATTATTTTATAACGTATAACCATATATAATATTATTTTATAACGTATAACGTTTTTTAATATTATTTTATAACGTATAGCGTTATGTAGTGTTACGATATAACGTATAACGTTATACAGAGTTACGTTATAACGTTATATAGCATTACGTCCTAACGTATAACGTTATACGGTATTATTTTATAACGTACAACGTTATATAGCATTACGTTATAACGTATAACGTTATAGGGTATTATTTTATAACCTATAACGTTATATGGTATTATTTTATAACGTATAACGTTATATGGTATTATTTTATAACTTATAACGTTATATGGTATTATTGTATAACGTATAACGTTATATGGTATTATTTTATAACGTATAACGTTACATAGTGTTACGTTATAACGTTATACATCATTACGTTATAACGTATAATGCTATACGGTATTATATTATAACGTATAACATTATATTGTGTTACGTTATAACGTTATATAGCATGACGTTATAACGTATAATGTTATACGGTATTATTTCTAAACGTATAACGATATATAATATTATTTTATTACGTATAACGTTATATGGTATTATGTTCTAACGTATAACGTTATATAGTATTATTTTATAACAAATAACGTGATGTAGTGTTACGTTATAACATTTAGCGTTATATAGCGTTACGTTATAACGTTATACAGCATTGCGTTATGACGTACAACGTTATACGGTATTATTTTATAACGTATAACGTTATATCGTACTATTTTATAACGCATAACGTTATATGGTATTATTTTCTAACGTATAACGATTATATAGCATTATTTTATAACGTATAACGTCATGCAGTGTTACGATATAACGTATAACGTTATATAGTGATACCTAATAAGGTATAACGTTATACAGCATTACGTTATAGCGTATAATGCTATACGGTATTATCTTATAACGTATAACCTTATATGGTATTATTTTCTAACGTATAACGTTATATAGTATTATTTTAGAACGCATAACGTTATGTAGTGTTACGTTATAACGTTTAACGTTATATAGTGTTACGTTATAACGTTATACAGCATTACGTAATAACGTATAACGTTATTCGGTATTATTTTATAACGTATAACGTTATATCTTACTATTTTATAACGTATAACGTTATATAGTATTATTTTATAACGCATAACGTTATGTAGTGTTACGTTATAACGTTTAACGTTATATAGTGTTACGTTATAACGTTATACAGCATTACGTTAAAACGTATAATGTTATACGTTATTATTTCATAACGTATAACGATATATAATATTATTTTATAACGTATAACGTTATGTAGTATTATTTTATAACGTATAACGTCATGCAGTGTTACGATATAACGTATAAAGTTATATAGTGATACCTAATAAGGTATAACGATATACAGCATTACGTTATAACGTATAATGTTATACGGCGTTATTTTATAACGTATAACGTTATATGGTATTATTTTAGAACTTATAACGTTATATAGTATTATATTATAACGTATAACCTTATATAGTATTATTTTGTAACGTATGACGTAATATAGTGTTGTGCTATGACGTTATATAGCATTACGTTATAACGTATGACGTTATACGGTATTATTTTATAACGTATAACGTTATATGGTATTATTCTATAACTTATAACGTTATATAGTACTATTTTATAACGTAAAAATTTTTATAGTATTATTTTGTAACGTATAACGTTATATAGCGTTCTGTTATAACGTTATATAGCATTACGTTATAACGTACGTCGTTATACGGTATCATTTTATTACGTATAACGTTATATGGTATTATTTTCTAACGTATAACCTTATATAGTATTATTTTGTAACGTATAACGTTGTGTTGTGTTACGTTATAACGTTTAATGTTACATAGTGTTACGTTATAACGTTACATTGTATTACGTTATAACGTATAACGTTATACGGTATTATTTTATAACGTATAACTTTATATAGTGTTACGTTATAACGTTATATGGTATAATTATATAACGTATAACGTTATATAGTATTAATTTAAAACGTATAACGTTATATAGCATTATTTTATGACGTATAACGTTATATAATATTATTTAATAACGTATAGCGTTATGTAGTGTTACGTTATAACGTATAACGTTATACGGTATTATTTTATAACGTATAACTTTATATGGTGTTACGTTATAACGTTATATTGTATTATATTATAATGTATAACGTTATATGGTATTATTTTCTAACGTATAACGTTATACGGTATTATTTTATAACGTATAACGTTATATCGTACTATTTTATAACGTATAACGTTATATGCTATTATTTTCTAACGTATAACGTTATATAGCATTATTTTATAACGTGTAACGTCATGCAGTGTTACGATATAACGTATAACGTTATATAGTGATACCTAATAAGTTATAACGTTATACAGCATTACGTTATAAGGTATAATGCTATACGGTATTTTCTTATAACGTATAACGTTATATGGTATTATTTTATAACGTATAACGTTATATAGTATTATTTTATAACGTATAACGTTATGTAGTGTTACGTTATAACTTATAACGTTATATAGTGTTACGTTATTGCATTAAACAGCATTACGTTATAACGTATAATGTTATACGGTATTATTTTATAACGTATAACGTTATATGGTATTATTTTCTAACGTATAACGTTACACGGTATTATTTTATAACGTATAGCGTTATATCGTACTATTTTATAACGTATAACGTTATATGGTATTATTTTATAACGTATAACGTTACATAGTGTTACGTTATAACGTTATACAGCATTACGTTATAACGTATAATGCTATACGGTATTATATTATAACGTATAATGTTATGTAGTGTTACGTTATAACTTATAACGTTATATAGTGTTACGTTATTGCATTAAACAGCATTACGTTATAACGTATAATGTTATACGGTATTATTTTATAACGTATAACGTTATATCGTACTACCTTATAACGTATAACATTATATGGTATTATTTTCTAACGTATAACGTTATATAGCATTATTTTATAACGTGTAACGTCATGCAGTGTTACGATATAACGTATAGCGTTATATAGTGATACCTAATAAGTTATAACGTTATACAGCATTACGTTATAACGTATAATGCTATACGGTATTTTCTTATAACGTATAACGTTATATGGTATTATTTTCTAACGTATAACGTTATATAGTATTATTTTATAACGTATAATGTTATGTAGTGTTACGTTATAACGTTTAACGATATATAGTGTTACGTTATAACGTTATACAGCATTACGTTAAAACGTGTAATGTTATACGGTATTATTTTATAACGTATAACGTAATATCGTCCTATTTTATAACGTATAACGTTATATGGTATTATTTTCTAACGTATAACGTTTTTTAATATTATTTTATAACGTATAGCTTTATGTAGTGTTACGATATAACGTGTAACGTTATACAGTGTTACGTTATAAAGTTATATAGCATTACGTTATAACGTATAATGCTATACGGTATTATTTTATGACGTATAACGATATATAATATTATTTTATAACGTATAACGTTTTTTAATATTATTTTATAACGTATAGCTTTATGTAGTGTTACGATATAACGTATAACGTTATACAGTGTTACGTTATAACGTTATATAGCATTACGTCCTAACGTATAACGTTATACGGTATTATTCTATAACGTATAACGTTATATGGTACAATTTTATAACGTATTAAGTTATATAGTATTATTTTATATCGAATAACGTGATGTAGTGTTACGTTATAACGTTTAACGTTATATAGCGTCACGTTATAACGTTATACAGCATTACGTTATAACGTATAACGTTATACGGTATTATTTTATAACGTATAACGTTATATAGTATTATTTTATAACGTATAACGTTATATGGTATTCTTTTATAACGTATAACTTTATATAGTGTTACGTTATAACGTTATATTGTATTAGGTTATAACGTATAACGTTATATGGTATTATTTTATAACGTACAAGGTTATATAGCATTACGTTATAACGTATAATGTTATACGGTATTATTTTATAACCTATAACGTTATATGGTATTATTTTATAACGTATAACGTTATATGGTATTATTTTATAACTTATAACGTTATATAGCATTACGTTATAACGTATAATGTTATACGGTATTATTTTATAACCTATAACTTTATATGGTATTATTTTATAACGTACAACGTTGTATAGTATTATTTTATAACGTATATCGTTATGTAGTGTTACGTTATAACGTATAACGTTACATAGTGTTACGTTATAACGTTATACAGCATTACGTTATAACGTATAATGCTATACGGTATTATATTATAACGTATAACGTTATATCGTTCTATTTTATTACGTATAACGTTATATGGTATTATTTTATAACGTATAACGTTACATAGTGTTACGTTATAACGTTATACAGCATTACGTTATAACGTATAATGCTATACGGTATTATATTATAACGTATAACGTTATATCGTTCTATTTTATTACGTATAACGTTATATGGTATTATTTTCTAACGTATAACGTTATATAGTATTATTTTATAACGTATAACGTCATGCAGTGTTACGATATAACGTATAACGTTATATAGTGATACCTAATAAGGTATAACGTTATACAGCATTACGTTATAATGTATAATGCTATACGGTATTATCTTATAACGTATAACCTTATATGGTAATATTTTCTAACGTATAACGTTATATGGTATTATTTTATAACGTATAAGGTTACATAGTGTTACGTTATAACGTTATACAGCATTACGTTATAACGTATAATGCTATACGGTATTATTTTATAACGTATAACGATATATAATATTATTTTATAACGTATAACGCTTTTTAATATTATTTTATAACGTATAGCGTTATGTAGTGTTACGATATAACGTATAACGTTATACAGTGTTACGTTATAACGTTATATAGCATTACGTTATAACGTATAACGTTATATGGAATTATTTTATAACGTATAACTTTATATAGTGTTACGTTATAACGTTATATTGTATTAGGTTATAACGAATAACGTTATATGGTATTATTTTATAACGTACAACGTTATATAGCATTACGTTATAACGTATAATGTTATACGGTATTATTTTATAACCTATAACGTTATATGGTATTATTTTATAACGTATAACGTTATATGGTATTATTTTATAACTTATAACGTTATATAGTATTATTTTATAACGTATAACGTTATATGGTATTATTGTATAAAATATAATGTTATATGGTATTATTTTATAACTTATAACGTTATATGGTATTATTTTATAACGTATAACGTTATATAGTATTATTTTATAACGTATAACGTTATGTAGTGTTACGTTATAGCATTAAACAGCATTACGTTATAACGTATAATGTTATACGGTATTATTTTATAACGTATAACGTTATATGGTATTATCTTCTAACGTATAACGTTATATAGTATTATATTATAACGTATAACGTTATATTGTGTTACGTTATAACGTTATACAGCATTACGTTATAACGTATAATGTTATACGGTATTATTTCTAAACATATAACGGTATATAATATTATTTTATAACGTATAACGTTATATAGTATTATTTAATAACGTATAACGTTATGCAGTGTTACCTAATAACGTTTAACGTTATACGGTATTATTTTATAACGTACAACGTTGTATAGTATTATTTTATAACGTATATCGTTATGTAGTTTTACGTTATAACGTATAACGTTACATAGTGTTACGTTATAACGTTATACAGCATTACGTTATAACGTATAATGCTATACGGTATTATATTATAACGTATAACGTTATATCGTTCTATTTTATTACGTATAACGTTATATGGTACTATTTTATAACGTATAACGTTACATAGTGTTACGTTATAACGTTATACAGCATTACGTTATAACATATAATGCTATAAGGTATTATATTATAACGTATAACGTTATATCGTTCTATTTTATTACGTATAACGTTATATGGTATTATTTTATAACGTATAACGTTACATAGTGTTACGTTATAACGTTATACAGCATTACGTTATAACGAATAATGCTATACGGTATTATATTATAACGTATAACGTTATATAGTATTATTTTCTAACGTATAACGTTATATAGTATTATTTTATAACGTATAACGTCATGCAGTGTTACGATATAACGTATAACGTTATATAGTGATACCTAATAAGGTATAACGTTATACAGCATTACGTTATAACGTATAATGCTATACGGTATTATATTATAACGTATAACGATATATAATATTATTTTATAACGTATAACGTTTTTTAATATTATTTTATAACGTATAGCGTTTAGTCGTGTTACGACATAACGTATAACGTTATATGGTACTATCTTATATCGTATAACGTTATATAGTATTATTTTATAACGTATAACGTTATATGGTATTATTTTCTAACGTATAACGTTATATAGTAGTATTTTATAACGAATAACGTGATGTAGTGTTACGTTATAACGTTTAACGTTATATAGCGTTACGTTATAACGTTATACAGCATTACGTTATAACGTATAACGTTATACGGTATTATTTTATAACGTATAACGTTATATCGTACTATTTTATAACATATGACGTTATATGGTATTATTTTATAACGTATAACGTTACATGGTGTTACGTTATAACGTTATACAGCATTACGTTATAACGTATAATGCTATACGGTATTATATTATAACGTATAACGTTTATGGTAATATTTCCTAACGTATAACGTTATATAGTATTATTATATAACGTATAACATCATGCAGTGTTACGATATAACGTATAAAGTTATATAGTGATACCTAATAGGGTATAACGTTATACAGCATTACGTTACAACGTATAATGTTATACGGCGTTATTTTATAACGTATAATGTTATATGGTATTATTTTAGAACTTATAACGTTATATAGTATTATATTGTAACGTATAACCTTATATAGTATTATTTTGTAACGTATGACGTAATATAGTGTTATGCTATGACGTTATATAGCATTACGTTATAACGTATGACGTTATACGGTATTATTTTATAACGTATAACGTTATATGGTATTATTTTATAACTTATAACGTTATATAGTACTATTTTGTAACGTATAACGTTGTGTTGTGTTACGTTATAACGTTTAATGTTATATAGTGTTACGTTATAACGTTACATTGTATTACGTTATAACGTATAACGTTATACGGTATTATTTTATAACGTATAACTTTATATGGTGTTACGTTATAACGTTATATTGTATTATATTATAACGTATAACGTTATATGGTACTATTTTCTAACGTATAACGTTATATAGTTTTATTTTATAACGTATAACGCCATGCAGTGTTACGATATAACGTATAACGTTATATAGTGATACCTAATAAGTTATAACGTTATACAGCATTACGTTATATCGTATAATGCTATACGGTATTTTCTTATAACGTATATCCTTATATGGTATTATTTTCTAACGTATAACGTAATAAAGTATTATTTTATAACGTATAACGTTATGTAGTGTTACGTTATAACGTTATATAGCATTACGTTCTAACGTATAACGTTATACGGTATTATTCTATAACGCATAACGTTATATGGTACTATTTTATAACGTATAACGTTATATAGTATTATTTTATAACGTATAACGCCATGCAGTGTTACGATATAACGTATAACGTTATATCGTGATACCTAATAAGGTATAACGTTATACAGCATTACGTTATAACGTATAATGCTATACGGTATTATATTATAACGTATAACGTTATATGGTATTATTTTCTAACGTATAACGTTATATTGTGTTATTTTATAATGTAGAACGTTATATCGTACTATTTTATAGCGTATAACGATATATAATATTATTTTATAACGTATAACGTTTTTTAATATTATTTTATAACGTATAGCGTTATGTACTGTTACGATATAACGTATAACGTTATACAGTGTTACGTTATAACGTTATATAGCATTACGTTCCAACGTATAATGTTATACGGCATTATTCTATAACGTATAACGTTATATGGTACTATTTTATAACGTATAACGTTATATAGTATTATTTTATAACGTATAACGTTATATGGTATTATTTTCTAACGTATAACGTTATATAGTATTATTTTATAACGAATAACGTGATGTAGTGTTACGTTATAACGTTTAACGTTATATAGCGTTACGTTATAACGTTATACAGCATTACGTTATAACGTATAACGTTATACGGTATTATTTTATAACGTATAACGTTATATCCTACAATTTTATAACGTATAACGTTATATAGTATTATTTTATAACGTATAACGTTATATGGTATTATTTTCTAACGTATAACGTAATAAAGTATTATTTTATAACGTATAACGTTATGTAGTGTTACGTTATAACGTTATATAGCATTACGTTCTAACGTATAACGTTATACGGTATTATATTATAACGTATAACGTTATATGGTATTATTTTCGAACGTATAACGTTATATAGTATTATTCTAAAACGTATAACGTCATGCAGTGTTACGATATAACGTATAACGTTATATAGTGATACCTAATAAGGTATAACGTTATACAGCATTACGTTATAAAGTATAATGCTATACGGTATTATCTTATAACGTATAACCTTATATGGTATTATTTTCTAACGTATAACGTTATATAGTATTATTTTATAACGTATAACGTTATACAGTGTTACGTTATAACGTTATATAGCATTACGTTCTAACGTATAACGTTATACGGTATTATTCTATAACGTTTAACGTTATATGGTACTATTCTATATCGTATAACGTTATATAGTATTATTTTATAACGTATAACGTTATATGGTATTATTTTATAACGTATAACGTTACATAGTGTTACGTTATAACGTTATATATCATTACGTTATAACGTATAATGCTATACGGTATTATATTATAACGTATAACGTTATATGGTATTATTTTGTAACGTATAACGTTATATAGTATTATTTTATAACGTATAACGTCATGCAGTGTTACGATATAACGTATAACGTTATATAGTGATACCTAATAAGGTATAACGTTATACAGCATTACGTTACAGCGTATAATGTTATACGGCGTTATTTTATAACGTATAATGTTATATGGTATTATTTTAGAACTTATAACGTTAGATAGTATTTTTTTATAATGTAGAACGTTATAGGGTACTATTTTATAACGTATAACGATATATAATATTATTTTATAAAGTATAACGTTTCTTAATATTATTTTATAACGTATTGCGTTATTTAGGGTTACGATATAACGTATAACGTTGTACAGTGTTACGTTATAACGTTATATAGCATTACGTTCTAACGTATAACGTTATACGGCATTATTCTGTAACGTATAACGTCATATGTTACTATTTTATAACGTATAACGTTATATAGTATTATTTTATAACGTATAACGTTATATGGTATTATTTTCTAACGTATAACGTTATATAGTATTATTTTATAACGAATAACGTGATGTAGTGTTACGTTATAACGTTTAATGTTATATAGCGTTACGTTATAACGTTATACGGCATTACGTTATAACGTATAATGCTATACGGTATTATATTATAACGTATAACGTTATATGGTATTGTTTTCTAACGTATAACGTTATATAGTATTATTTTATAACGCATAACGTTATATGGTATTATTTTCTAACGTATAACGTTATATAGTATTATTTTATAACGAATAACGTGATGTAGTGTTACGTTATAACGTATAACGTTATACAGTGTTACGTTATAACGTTATATAGCATTACGTTCTAACGTATAACGTTATACGGTATTATTCTATAACGCATAACGTTATATGGTACTATTTTATAACGTATAACGTTATATAGTATTATTTTATAACGTATAACGCCATGCAGTGTTACGATATAACGTATAACGTTATATAGTGATACCTAATAAGGTATAACGTTATACAGCATTATGTTATAACGTATAATGCTATACGGTATTATCTTATAACGTATAACATTATATGGTATTATTTTCGAACGTATAACGTTATATAGTATTATTTTATAACGTATAACGTTATGTAGTGTTACGTTATAACGTTTAACGTTATATAGTGTTATGTTATAACGTTATACAGCATTACGTTATAACGTATAATGTTATACGGTATTATTTCATAACGTATAACGATATATAATATTATTTTATAACTTATAACGTTATATAGTATTATTTTATAACGTATAACGTCATGCAGTGTTACGATATAACGTATAACGTTATATAGTGATCCCTAATAAGGTATAACGTTATACAGCATTACGATATAACGTATAATGTTATACGGCGTTATTTTATAACGTATAACGTTATATGGTATTATTTTAGAACTTATAACGTTATATAGTGTTATATTATAACGTATAACGTTATATAGTATTATTTTGTAACGTATAACGTTATATAGTGTTACGTTATAACGTTATGTTGTATTACGTTCTAACGTATAATGTTATACGGTATTATTTTATAACGTACAACGTTATATGGTATAATTTTATAACGTATAACGTTATATCGTACTATTTTATAACGTATAACGTTATATGGTATTATTTTATAACGTATAACGTTACATAGTGTTACGTTATAACGTTATACAGCATTACGTTATAACGTATAATGCTACACGGTATTATATTATTACGTATAACGTTATATTGTGTTACGTTATAACGTTATATTGCATTACGTTATAACGTATAATGCTATACGGTATTATTTTATAACCTATAACGATATATAATAGTATTTTATAACGTATAACGTTTTTTAATATTATTTTATAACGTATAGCGTTATGTAGTGTTACGATATAACGTATAACGTTATACAGTGTTACGTTATAACGTTATATAGCATTACGTTCTAACGTATACCGTTATACGGTATTATTCTATAGCGCATAACGTTATATGGTACTATTTTATAACGTATAACGTTATATAGTATTATTTTATAACGTATAACGCCATGCAGTGTTACGATATAACGTATAACGTTATACAGCATTACGTTAAAACGTATAACGTTATACGGTATTATTTTATAACGTATAGAGTTATATCGTACTATTATATAACGTATAACGTTATATGGTATTATTTTATAACGTATAACTTTACATAGTGTTACGTTATAACGTTATACATCATTACGTCATAACGTATAATGCTACACGGTATTATATTATAACGTATATCGTTATATTGTGTTACGTTACAACGTTATATAGCATTACGTTATTACGTATAATGCTATACGGTATTATTTTATAACGTATAACGATATATAATATTATTTTATAACGTATAACGTTTTTTAATATTATTTTATAACGTATAGCGTTATGTAGTGTTACGATATAACGTATAACGTTATACAGTGTTACGTTATAACGTTATATAGCATTACGTTCTAACGTATAACGTTATACGGTATTATTCTATAACGCATAACGTTATATGGTACTATTTTATAACGTATAACGTTATATAGTATTATTTTATAACGTATAACGCCATGCAGTGTTACGATATAACGTATAACGTTATATAGTGATACCTAATAAGGTATAACGTTATACAGCATTATGTTATAACGTATAATGCTATACGGTATTATCTTATAACGTATAACCTTATATGGTATTATTTTCTAAGGTATAACGTTATATAGTATTATTTTATAACGTATAACGTGATGTAGTGTTACGTTATAACATTTAACGTTATATAGCGTCACGTTATAACGTTATACAGCATTACGTTATAACGTATAACGTTATACGGTATTATTTTATAACGTATAACGTTATATCGTACTATTTTCTGACGTATAACGTTATATGGTATTATTTTATAACGTATAACGTTACATAGTGTTACGTTATAACGTTATACAGCATTACGTTATAAAGTATAATGCTATACGGTATTATATTATAACGTATAACGTTATATGTTATTATTTTCTAACGTATAACGTTATATAGTATTATTTTATAACGTATAACGTCATGCAGTGTTACGATATAACGTATAACGTTATATAGTGATACCTAATAAGGTATAACGTTATACAGCATTACGTTATAACGTATAATGTTATACGGTGTTATTTTATAACGTATATTGTTATACGGTATAATTCTATAAAGTATAACGTTATATAGTATTATTTTATGACGTATAACGATATATAATATTATTTTATAACGTATATCGTTATGTAGTGTTACGTTATATCGTATAACGTTATATAGTGTTACGTTATAAAATTATACAGCATTATGTTATAACGTATAATGCTATACGGTATTATCTTATAACGTATAACCTTATATGGTATTATTTTCTAACGTATAACGTTATATAGTATTATTTTATAACGTATAACGTTATGTAGTGTTACGTTATAACGTTTAACGTTATATAGTGTTACGTTATATCGTATAACGTTATATAGTGTTACGTTATAAAATTATACAGCATTATGTTATAACGTATAATGCTATACGGTATTATCTTATAACGTATAACCTTATATGGTATTATTTTCTAACGTATAACGTTATATAGTATTATTTTATAACGTATAATGTTATATAGTATTATTTTATATCGAATAACGTGATGTAGTGTTACGTTATAACGTTTAACGTTATATAGCGTCACGTTATAACGTTATACGGTATTACGTTATAACGTATAACGTTATACGGTATTATTTTATAACGTATAACGTTATATCGTACTATTTTCTGACGTATAACGTTATATGGTATTATTTTATAACGTATAACGTTGCATAGTGTTACGTTATAACGTTATACAGCATTACGTTATAAAGTATAATGCTATACGGTATTATATAATAACGTATAACGTTATATGTTATTATTTTCTAACGTATAACGTTATATAGTATTATTTTCTAACGTATAACGTTATATAGTATTATTTTATAATGTAGAACGTTATATCGTACTATTTTATAACGTATAACGATATATAATATTATTTTATAACGTATGACGTTTTTTAATATTATTTTATAACGTATAGCGTTATGTACTGTTACGATATAACGTATAGCGTTATACAGTGTTACGGTATAACGTTATATAGCATTACGTTCTAACGTATAATGTTATACGGCATTATTCTATAACGTATAACGTTATATGGTACTATTTTATAACGTATAACGTTATATAGTATTATTTTATAACGTATAACGTTATATGGTATAATTTTCTAACATATAACTTTATATAGTATTATTTTATAACGTATAACGTTATACAGTGTTATGTTATAAAGTTATATAGCATTACGTTCTAACGTATAACGTTATACGGCAGTATTCTATAACGTATAACGTTATACGTTACTATTTTATAACGTATAACGTTATATAGTATTATTTTATAACGTATAACGTTATATGGTATTATTTTCTAACGTATAACGTTATATAGTATTATTTTATAACGAATAACTTGACGTAGTGTTACGTTATAACGTTTAATGTTATATAGCGTTACGTTATAACGTTATACAGCATTACGTTATAACGTATAACGTTATACGGTATTATTTTATAACGTATAACGTTATATCGTACTATTTTATTACGTATAACGTTATATGGTATTATTTTATAACGTATAACGTTACATAGTGTTACGTTATAACGTTATACAGCATTACGTTATAACGTATAATGCTATACGGCATTATATTATAACGTATAACGTTATATGGTATTATTTTCTAACGTATAAGGTTATATAGTACTATTTTACAATGTAGATCGTTATATCGAAATATTTTATAACGTATAACGATATATAATATTATTTTATAACGTATAACGTTTTTTAATAGTGTTTTATAACGTATAGCGTTATGCAGTGTTACGATATAACGTATAACGTTATACAGTGTTACGTTATAACGTTATATAGCATTACGTTCTAACGTATAACGTTATACGGTATTATTCTATAACGCATAACGTTATATGGTACTATTTTATAACGTATAACGTTATATAGTATTATTTTATAACGTATAACGTTATATGGTATTATTTTATAAAGTATAACGTTACATAGTGTTACGTTATAACGTTATATATCATTACGTTATAACGTATAATGCTATACGGTATTATATTATAACGTATAACGTTATATGGTATTATTTTCTAACGTATAACGTTAGATAGTATTTTTTTATAATGTAGAACGTTATATCGTACTATTTTATAACGTATAACGATATATAATATTATTTTATAAAGTATAACGTTTTTTAATATTATTGTATAACGTATAGCGTTATGTAGTGTTACGATATAACGTATAACGTTGTACAGTGTTACGATATAACGTTATATAGCATTACGTTCTAACGTATAACGTTATACGGCATTATTCTATAACGTATAACGTCATATGTTACTATTTTATAACGTATAACGTTATATAGTATTATTTTGTAACGTATAACGTTATATGGTATTATTTTCTAACGTATAACGTTATATAGTATTATTTTATAACGAATAACGTGATGTAGTGTTACGTTATAACGTTTAATGTTATATAGCGTTACGTTATAACGTTATACAGCATTGCGCTATAACGTATAACGTTATATAGTATTATTTTATAATGTAGAACGTTATATCGAACTATTTTATAACGTATAACGTTATATAGTATTCTTCTGTTACGTATAACGCCATGCAGTGTTACGATACAACGTCTAACGTTATATAGTGATACCTAATAAGGTATAACGTTATACAGCATTATGTTATAACGTATAATGCTATACGGTATTATCTTATAACGTATAACCTTATATGGTATTATTTTCTAACGTATAACGTTATATAGTATTATTTTATAACGTATAACGTTATGTAGTGTTACGTTATAACGTTTAACGTTATATAGTGTTATGTTATAACGTTATACAGCATTACGTTATAACGTATAATGTTATACGGTATTATTTCATAACGTATAACGATATATAATATTATTTTATAACTTATAACGTTACATAGTATTATTTTACAACGTATAACGTCATGCAGTGTTACGATATAACGTATAACGTTATATAGTGATACCCAATAAGGTATAACGTTATACAGCATTACGTTATGACGTATAATGTTATACGGTATTATTTTATATCGTATAACGTTATATCGTACTATTTTATAACGTATAACGTTATATGGTATTATTTTATAACGTATAACGTTACATAGTGTTACGTTATAACGTTATACAGCATTACGTTATAACGTATAATGCTATACGGTATTATTCTATAACGCATAACGTTATATGGTACTATTTTATAACGTATAACGTTATATAGTATTATTTTCTAACGTATAACGTTATATTGTGTTATTTTATAATGTAGAACGTTATATCGTACTATTTTATAGCGTATAACGATATATAATATTATTTTATAACGTATAACGTTTTTTAATATTATTTTATAACGTATAGCGTTATGTACTGTTACGATATAACGTATAACGTTATATAGTGTTACGTTATAACGTTATATAGCATTACGTTCCAACGTATAATGTTATACGGCATTATTCTATAACGTATAACGTTATATGGTACTATTTTATAACGTATAATGTTATATAGTATTATTTTATAACGTATAACGTTATATGGTATTATTTTCTAACGTATAACGTTATATAGTATTATTTTATAACGAATAACGTGATGTAGTGTTACGTAATAACGTTTAACGTTATATAGCGTTACGTTATAACGTTATACAGCATTACGTTATAACGTATAACGTTATACGGTATTATTTTATAACGTATAACGTTATATCCTACTATTTTATAACGTATAACATTATATGGTATTATTTTATAACGTATAACGTTATATAGTATTATTTTATAACGTATAACGTTATACAGTGTTACGTTATAACGTTATATAGCATTACGTTCTAACGTATAACGTTATACGGTATTATTCTATAACGTTTAACGTTATATGGTACTATTCTATATCGCATAACGTTATATAGTATTATTTTTTAACGTATAACGTTATATGGTATTATTTTATAACGTACAACGTTACATAGTGTTACGTTATAACGTTATATATCATTACGTTATAACGTATAATGCTATACGGTATTATATTATAACGTATAACGTTATATGGTATTATTTTGTAACGTATAACGTTATATAGTATTATTTTATAACGTATAACGTCATGCAGTGTTACGATATAACGTATAACGTTATATAGTGATACCTAATAAGGTATAACGTTATACAGCATTACGTTACAGCGTATAATGTTATACGGCGTTATTTTATAACGTATAATGTTATATGGTATTATTTTAGAACTTATAACGTTAGATAGTATTTTTTTATAATGTAGAACGTTATAGGGTACTATTTTATAACGTATAACGATATATAATATTATTTTATAAAGTATAACGTTTCTTAATATTATTTTATAACGTATAGCGTTATTTAGGGTTACGATATAACGTATAACGTTGTACAGTGTTACGTTATAACGTTATATAGCATTACGTTCTAACGTATAACGTTATACGGCATTATTCTGTAACGTATAACGTCATATGTTACTATTTTATAACGTATAACGTTATATAGTATTATTTTATAACGTATAACGTTGTATGGTATTATTTTCTAACGTATAACGTTATATAGTATTATTTTATAACGAATAACGTGATGTAGTGTTACGTTATAACGTTTAATGTTATATAGCGTTACGTTATAACGTTATACGGCATTACGCTATAACGTATAACGTTATACGGTATTGTTTTATAACGTATAACGTTATATCGTACTATTTTACTACGTATAACGTTATATGGTACTATCTTATAATGTATAACGTTACATAGTGTTAGGTTATAACGTTATACAGCATTACGTTATAACGTATAATGCTATACGGTATTATATTATAACGTATAACGTTATATGGTATTGTTTTCTAACGTATAACGTTATATAGTATTATTTTATAACGCATAACGTTATATGGTATTATTTTCTAACGTATAACGTTATATAGTATTATTTTATAACGAATAACGTGATGTAGTGTTACGTTATAACGTATAACGTTATACAGTGTTACGTTATAACGTTATATAGCATTACGTTCTAACGTATAACGTTATACGGTATTATTCTATAACGCATAACGTTATATGGTACTATTTTATAACGTATAACGTTATGTAGTATTATTTTATAACGTATAACACCATGCAGTGTTACGATATAACGTATAACGTTATATAGTGATACCTAATAAGGTATAACGTTATACAGCATTATGTTATAACGTATAATGCTATACGGTATTATCTTATAACGTATAACATTATATGGTATTATTTTCGAACGTATAACGTTATATAGTATTATTTTATAACGTATAACGTTATGTAGTGTTACGTTATAACGTTTAACGTTATATAGTGTTATGTTATAACGTTATACAGCATTACGTTATAACGTATAATGTTATACGGTATTATTTCATAACGTATAACGATATATAATATTATTTTATAACTTATAACGTTATATAGTATTATTTTATAACGTATAACGTCATGCAGTGTTACGATATAACGTATAACGTTATATAGTGATCCCTAATAAGGTATAACGTTATACAGCATTACGTTATAACGTATAATGTTATACGGCGTTATTTTATAACGTATAACGTTATATGGTATCATTTTAGAACTTATAACGTTATATAGTGTTATATTATAACGTATAACGTTATATAGTATTATTTTGTAACGTATAATGTTATATAGTGTTACGTTATAACGTTATGTTGTATTACGTTCTAACGTATAAGGTTATACGGTATTATTTTATAACGTACAACGTTATATGGTATAATTTTATAACGTATAACGTTATATAGTATTATTTTTAAACGTATAACGTTATATGGTATTATTTTGTAACGTATAACGTTATATAGTGTTACGTTATAACGTTATATTGTATTACGTTCTAACGTATAGAGTTATACGGTATTATTCTATAACGTATAACGTTATATGGTACTATTTTATAACGTATAACGTTATATAGTGTTATATTATAACGTATAACGTTATATAGTATTATTTTGTAACGTATAATGTTATATAGTGTTACGTTATAACGTTATGTTGTATTACGTTCTAACGTATAAGGTTATACGGTATTATTTTATAACGTACAACGTTATATGGTACAATTTTATAACGTATAAAGTTATATAGTATTATTTTGTAACGAATAACGTGATGTAGTGTTACGTTATAACGTTTAACGTTATATAGCGTTACGGTATAACGTTATACAGCATTACTTTAAAACGTATAACGTTATACGGTATTATTTTATAACGTATAGCGTTATATCGTACTATTTTATAACGTATAACGTTATATGGTATTATTTTATAACGTATAACGTTACATAGTGTTACGTTATAACGTTATACAGCATTACGTTATAACGTATAATGCTACACGGTATTATATTATTACGTATAACGTTATATTGTGTTACGTTATAACGTTATATTGCATTACGTTATAACGTATAATGCTATACGGTATTATTTTATAACCTATAACGATATATAATAGTATTTTATAACGTATAACGTTTTTTAATATTATTTTATAACGTATAGCGTTATGTAGTGTTACGATATAACGTATAACGTTATACAGTGTTACGTTATAACGTTATATAGCATTACGTTCTAACGTATACCGTTATACGGTATTATCCTATAGCGCATAACGTTATATGGTACTATTTTATAACGTATAACGTTATATAGTATTATTTTATAACGAATAACGTGATGTAGTGTTACGTTATAACGTTTAATGTTATATAGCGTTACGTTATAACGTTATACAGCATTGCGCTATAACGTATATCGTTATATAGTATTATTTTATAATGTAGAACGTTATATCGAACTATTTTATAACGTATAACGTTATATAGTATTATTCTGTTACGTATAACGCCATGCAGTGTTACGATACAACGTATAACGTTATATAGTGATACCTAATAAGGTATAACGTTATACAGCATTATGTTATAACGTATAATGCTATACGGTATTATCTTATAACGAATAACCTTATATGGTATTATTTTCTAACGTATAACGTTATATAGTATTATTTTATAACGTATAACGTTATGTAGTGTTACGTTATAACGTTTAACGTTATATAGTGTTATGTTATAACGTTATACAGCATTACGTTATAACGTATAATGTTATACGGTATTATTTCATAACGTATAACGATATATAATATTATTTTATAACTTATAACGTTACATAGTATTATTTTACAACGTATAACGTCATGCAGTGTTACGATATAACGTATAACGTTATATAGTGATACCTAATAAGGTATAACGTTATACAGCATTACGTTATGACGTATAATGTTATACGGTATTATTTTATATCGTATAACGTTATATCGTACTATTTTATAACGTATAACGTTATATGGTATTATTTTATAACGTATAACGTTACATAGTGTTACGTTATAACGTTATACAGCATTACGTTATAACGTATAATGCTATACGGTATTATTCTATAACGCATAACGTTATATGGTACTATTTTATAACGTATAACGTTATATAGTATTATTTTCTAACGTATAACGTTATATTGTGTCATTTTATAATGTAGAACGTTATATCGTACTATTTTATAGCGTATAACGATATATAATATTATTTTATAACGTATAACGTTTTTTAATATTATTTTATAACGTATAGCGTTATGTACTGTTACGATATAACGTATAACGTTATACAGTGTTACGTTATAACGTTATATAGCATTACGTTCCAACGTATAATGTTATACGGCATTATTCTATAACGTATAACGTTATATGGTACTATTTTATAACGTATAATGTTATATAGTATTATTTTATAACGTATAACGTTATATGGTATTATTTTCTAACGTATAACGTTATATAGTATTATTTTATAACGAATAACGTGATGTAGTGTTACGTTATAACGTTTAACGTTATATAGCGTTACGTTATAACGTTATACAGCATTACGTTACAACGTATAACGTTATACGGTATTATTCTATAACGTATAACGTTATATCCTACTATTTTATAACGTATAACATTATATGGTATTATTTTATATCGTATAACGTTACATAGTGTTACGTTATAACGTTATACAGCATTACGTTATAACGTATAATGCTATACGGTATTATATTATAACGTATAACGTTATATGGTATTATTTTCGACCGTATAACGTTATATAGTATTATTCTAAAACGTATAACGTCATGCAGTGTTACGATATAACGTATAACGTTATACAGTGTTACGTTATAACGTTATATAGCATTACGTTCTAACGTATAACGTTATACGGTATTATTCTATAACGTTTAACGTTATATGGTACTATTCTATATCGCATAACGTTATATAGTATTATTTTATAACGTATAACGTTATATGGTATTATTTTATAACGTATAACGTTACATAGTGTTACGTTATAACGTTATATATCATTACGTTATAACGTATAATGCTATACGGTATTATATTATAACGTATAACGTTATATGGTATTATTTTGTAACGTATAACGTTATATAGTATTATTTTATAACGTATAACGTCATGCAGTGTTACGATATAACGTATAACGTTATATAGTGATACCTAATAAGGTATAACGTTATACAGCATTACGTTACAGCGTATAATGTTATACGGCGTTATTTTATAACGTATAATGTTATATGGTATTATTTTAGAACTTATAACGTTAGATAGTATTTTTTTATAATGTAGAACGTTATAGGGTACTATTTTATAACGTATAACGATATATAATATTATTTTATAAAGTATAACGTTTCTTAATATTATTTTATAACGTATAGCGTTATTTAGGGTTACGATATAACGTATAACGTTGTACAGTGTTACGTTATAACGTTATATAGCATTACGTTCTAACGTATAACGTTATACGGCATTATTCTGTAACGTATAACGTCATATGTTACTATTTTATAACGTATAATGTTATATAGTATTATTTTATAACGTATAACGTTATATGGTATTATTTTCTAACGTATAACGTTATATAATATTATTTTATAACGAATAACGTGATGTAGTGTTACGTTATAACGTTTAATGTTATATAGCGTTACGTTATAACGTTATACGGCATTACGCTATAACGTATAACGTTATACGGTATTGTTTTATAACGTATAACGTTATATCGTACTATTTTACTACGTATAACGTTATATGGTATTATCTTATAATGTATAACGTTACATAGTGTTAGGTTATAACGTTATACAGCATTACGTTATAACGTATAGTGCTATACGGTATTATATTATAACGTATAACGTTATATGGTATTGTTTTCTAACGTATAACGTTATATAGTATTATTTTATAACGCATAACGTTATATGGTATTATTTTCTAACGTATAACGTTATATAGTGTTATATTATAACGTATAACGTTATATAGTATTATTTTGTAACGTATAACGTTATATAGTGTTACGTTATAACGTTATGTTGTATTACGTTCTAACGTATAAGGTTATACGGTATTATTTTATAACGTACAACGTTATATGGTATAATTTTATAACGTATAACGTTATATAGTATTATTTTTAAACGTATAACGTTATATGGTATTATTTTGTAACGTATAACGTTATATAGTGTTACGTTATAAGGTTATATTGTATTACGTTCTAACGTATAGAGTTATACGGTATTATTTTATAACGTATAACGTTATATGGTACAATTTTATAACGTATAAAGTTATATAGTATTATTTTGTAACGAATAACGTGATGTAGTGTTACGTTATAACGTTTAACGTTATATAGCGTTACGGTATAACGTTATACAGCATTACTTTAAAACGTATAACGTTATACGGTATTATTTTATAACGTATAGCGTTATATCGTACTATTTTATAACGTATAACGTTATATGGTATTATTTTATAACGTATAACGTTACATAGTGTTACGTTATAACGTTATACAGCATTACGTTATAACGTATAATGCTACACGGTATTATATTATTACGTATAACGTTATATTGTGTTACGTTATAACGTTATATTGCATTACGTTCTAACGTATACCGTTATACGGTATTATTCTATAACGCATAACGTTATATGGTACTATTTTATAACGTATAACGTTATATAGTATTATTTTATAACGTATAACGCCATGCAGTGTTACGATATAACGTATAACGTTATATAGTGATACCTAATAAGGTATAACGTTATACAGCATTATGTTATAACGTATAATGCTATACGGTATTATCTTATAACGTATAACCTTATATGGTATTATTTTCTAAGGTATAACGTTATATAGTATTATTTTATAACGTATAACGTTATGTAGTGTTACGTTATAACGTTTAACGTTATATTGTGTTACGTTATAACGTTATATAGCATTACGTTATAACGTATAATGCTATACGGTATTATCTTATAACGTATAACCTTATATGGTACTATTTTATAACGTATAACGTTATATAGTATTATTTTATAACGTATAACGCCATGCAGTGTTACGATATAACGTATAACGTTATACAGCATTACGTTAAAACGTATAACGTTATACGGTATTATTTTATAACGTATAGCGTTATATCGTACTATTTTATAACATATAACGTTATATGGTATTATTTTATAACGTATAACGTTACATAGTGTTACGTTATAACGTTATACAGCATTACGTCATAACGTATAATGCTACACGGTATTATATTATAACGTATAACGTTATATTGTGTTACGTTACAACGTTATATAGCATTACGTTATAACGTATAATGCTATGCGGTATTATTTTATAACGTATAACGATATATAATATTATTTTATAACGTATAACGTTTTTTAATATTATTTTATAACGTATAGCGTTATGTAGTGTTACGATATAACGTATAACGTTATACAGTGTTACGTTATAACGTTATATAGCATTACGTTCTAACGTATAACGTTATACGGTATTATTCTATAACGCATAACGTTATATGGTACTATTTTATAACGTATAACGTTATATAGTATTATTTTATAACGTATAACGCCATGCAGTGTTACGATATAACGTATAACGTTATATCGTGATACCTAATAAGGTATAACGTTATACAGCATTATGTTATAACGTATAATGCTATACGGTATTATCTTATAACGTATAACCTTATATGGTATTATTTTCTAAGGTATAACGTTATATAGTATTATTTTATAACGTATAACGTTATGTAGTGTTACGTTATAACGTTTAACGTTATATTGTGTTACGTTATAACGTTATATAGCATTACGTTATAACGTATAATGCTATACGGTATTATTTTATAACGTATAACGATATATAATATTATTTTATAACGTATAACGTTTTTTAATATTATTTTATAACGTATAGCGTTTTGTTGTGTTACGATATAACGTATAACGTTATACAGTGTTACGTTATAACGTTATATAGCATTACCTTCTAACGTATAACGTTATACGGTATTATTCTATAACGCATAACGTTATATGGTACAATTTTATAACGTATAATGTTATATAGTATTATTTTATATCGAATAACGTGATGTAGTGTTACGTTATAGCATTTAACGTTATATAGCGTCACGTTATAACGTTATACAGCATTACGTTATAACGTATAACGTTATACGGTATTATTTTATAACGTATAACGTTATATCGTACTATTTTCTGACGTATAACGTTATATGGTATTATTTTATAACGTATAACGTTACATGGTGTTACGTTATAACGTTATACAGCATTACGTTATAAAGTATAATGCTATACGGTATTATATTATAACGTATAACGTTATATGTTATTATTTTCTAACGTATAACGTTATATAGTATTATTTTATAACGTATAACGTCATGCAGTGTTACGATATAACGTATAACGTTATATAGTGATACCTAATAAGGTATAACGTTATACAGCATTACGTTATAACGTATAATGTTATACGGTGTTATTTTATAACGTATATTGTTATACGGTATAATTCTATAAAGTATAACGTTATATAGTATTATTTTATGACGTATAACGATATATAATATTATTTTATAACGTATATCGTTATGTAGTGTTACGTTATATCGTATAACGTTATATAGTGTTACGTTATAAAATTATACAGCATTATGTTATAACGTATAATGCTATACGGTATTATCTTATAACGTATAACCTTATATGGTATTATTTTCTAACGTATAACGTTATATAGTATTATTTTATAACGTATAACGTTATGTAGTGTTACGTTATAACGTTTAACGTTATATAGTGTTACGTTATAACGTTATACAGCATTACGTTATAACGTATAACGTTATACGGTATTATTTCATAACGTATAACGATATATAATATTATTTTATAACGTATAATGTTATATAGTATTATTTTATATCGAATAACGTGATGTAGTGTTACGTTATAACGTTTAACGTTATATAGCGTCACGTTATAACGTTATACAGCATTACGTTATAACGTATAACGTTATACGGTATTATTTCATAACGTATAACGATATATAATATTATTTTATAACGTATAACGTTATATAGTATTATTTAATAACGTATAACGTTATGCAGTGTTACGTTATAACGTTTAACGTTATACGGTATTATTTTATAACGTACAACGTTATATAGTATTATTTTATAACGTATATCGTTATGTAGTGTTACGTTATAACGTATAACGTTACATAGTGTTACGTTATAACGTTATATGGTATAATTTTATAACGTATAACGTTATATAGTATTAATTTAAAACGTATAACGTTATATAGCATTATTTTATGACGTATAACGTTATATAATATTATTTAAAAACGTATAGCGTAATGTAGTGTTACGTAATAACGTATAACGTTATACGGTATTATTTTATAACGTATAACTTTATATAGTGTTACGTTATAACGTTATACAGCATTACGTTATAACGTATAACGTTATACGGTATTATTTTATAACGTATAACGTTATATCGTACTATTTTATAACGTATAACGTTATATGGTATTATTTTATAACGTATAACGTCATGCAGTGTTACGATATAACGTATAACGTTACATAGTGATACCTAATAAGGTATAGCGTTATACAGCATTACGTTATAACGTATAATGTTATACGGCGTTATTTTATAATGTATAACGTTGTATGGTATTATTTTATAACTTATAACGTTATATAGTACTATTTTATAACGTATAACTTTATATAGTATTATTTTGTAACGTATAACATTATATAGCGTTCTGTTATAACGTTATATAGCTTTACGTTATAACGTACGTCGTTATACGGTATTATTTTATTACGTATAACGTTATATGGTATTATTTTCTAACGTATAACCTTATATAGTATTATTTTGTAACGTATAACGTTGGGTTGTGTTACGTTATAACGTTTAATGTTATATAGTGTTACGTTATCACGTTACATTGTATTACGTTATAACGTATAACGTTGTACGGTATTATTTTATAACGTATAACTTTATATAGTGTTACCTTATAACGTTATATTGTATCATTTTATAACGTATAACGTTATATAGTATTAATTTAAAACGTATAACGTTATATAGCATTACTTTATGACGCATAACGTTATATAATATTATTTAATAACGTATAGCGTTATGTAGTGTTACGTAATAACGTATAACGTTATACGGTATTATTTTATAACGTATAACTTTATATAGTGTTACGTTATAACGTTATATGGTATAATTTTATAACGTATAACGTTATATAGTATTAATTTAAAACGTATAACGTTATATAGCATTATTTTATGACGTATAACGTTATATAATATTATTTAAAAACGTATAGCGTAATGTAGTGTTACGTAATAACGTATAACGTTATACGGTATTATTTTATAACGTATAACTTTATATAGTGTTACGTTATAACGTTACACAACATTACGATATAACGTATAATGCTATACGGTATTACATTATAACGTATAACGTTATATGGTATTATTTTCTAACGTATAACGTTATATAGTATTATTTTACAACGTATAACGTCATGCAGTGTTACGATATAACGTATAACGTTATACAGTGTTACGTTATAACGTTATATAGCATTACGTTCTAACGTATAACGTTATATAGTATTATTTTATAACGTATAACGTTATATCGTACTATTTTATTACGTATAACGTTATATGGTATTATATATAACGTATAACGTTACATAGTGTTACGTTATAACGTTTTACAGCATTACGTTATAACGTATAATGCTATACGCTATTATCTTATAACGTATACCGTTATATGGTATTATTTTCTAACGTATAACGTTAGATAGTATTCTTTTATAATGTAGAACGTTATATCGTACTATTTTCTAACGTATAACGATATATAATATTATTTTATAAAGTATATCGTTTTTTAATATTATTGTATAACGTATAGCGTTATGTAGTGTTACGATATAACGTATAACGTTGTACAGTGTTACGTTATAACGTTATATAGCATTACGTTCTAACGTATAACGTTATACGGCATTATTCTATAACGTATATCGTCATATGTTACTATTTTATAACGTATAACGTTATATAGTATTATTTTGTAACGTATAACGTTATATGGTATTATTTTCTAACGTATAACGTTATATAGTATTATTTTATAACGAATAACGTGATGTAGTGTTACGTTATAACGTTTAATGTTATATAGCGTTACGTTATAATGTTATACAGCATTACGCTATAACGTATAACGTTATATAGTATTATTTTATAATGTAGAACGTTACATCGAACTATTTTATAACGTATAACGTTATATAGTATTATTCTGTTACGTATAACGCCATGCAGTGTTACGATATAACGTATAACGTTATATAGTGATACCTAATAAGGTATAACGTTATACAGCATTATGTTATAACGTATAATACTATACGGTATTATCTTATAACGTATAACCTTAAATGGTATTATTTTCTAACGTATAACTTTATATAGTATCATTTTAAAACGTATAACGTTATGTAGTGTTACGTTATAACGTTACACTTTATATAGTGTTATGTTATAACGTTATACAGCATTACGTTATAACGTATAATGTTATACGGTATTATTTCATAACGTATAACGATATATAATATTATTTTATAACTTATAACGTTATATAGTATTATTTTATAACGTATAACGTCATGCAGTGTTACGATATAACGTATAACGTTATATAGTGATACCTAATAAGGTATAACGTTATACAGCATTACGTTATAACGTATAATGTTATACGGCGTTATTTTATAACGTATAACTTTATATGGTATTATTTTCTAACGTATAACGTTATATAGTACTATTTTATAATGTAGAACGTTATATCGTACTATTTTATAACGTATAACGATATATATTATTATTTTATAACGTATAACGTTTTTTAATATAATTTTATAACGTACAGCGTTATGTAGTGTTACGATATAACGTATAACGTTGTACAGTGTTACGTTATAACGTTATATAGCATTACGTTCTAACGTATAACGTTATACGGTATTATTCTATAACGTATAACGTTATATGGTATTATTTTCTAACGTATAACGTTATATAGTATTATTTTATAACGTATAACGTTATATGGTATTATTTTCTAACGTATAACGTTATATAGTATTATTTTATAACGAATAACGTGATGTAGTGTTACGTTATAGCGTATAACGTTATACAGTGTTACGTTATAACGTTATATAGCATTACGTTCTAACGTATAACGTTATATGGTATTATTTTCTAACGTATAACGTTATATAGTATTATTTTATAACGTATAACGTTATATCGTACTATTTTATCACGTATAACGTTATATGGTATTATTTTATAACGTATAACGTTACATACTGTTACGTTATATCGTTTTACAGCATTACGTTATAACATATAATGCTATACGGCATTATATTATAACGTATAACGTTATACGGTATTATTTTATAACGTATAACGTTAGATAGTATTATTTTATAACGTATAACGTTACATAGTGTTACGTTATAACGTTATATATCATTACGTTATAACGTATAATGCTATACGGTATTATATTATAACGTATAACGTTATATGGTATTATTTTCTAACGTATAACGTTATATAGTATTATTTTACAACGTATAACGTCATGCAGTGTTACGATATAACGTATAACGTTATATAGTGATACCTAATAAGGTATAACGTTATACAGCATTACGTTATAACGTATAATGCTATACGGTATTATCTTATAACGTATACCCTTATATGGTATTATTTTCTAACGTATAACGTTAGATAGTATTTTTTTATAACGTAGAACGTTATAGGGTACTATTTTATAACGTATAACGATATATAATATTATTTTATAAAGTATAACGTTTTTTAATATTATTTTATAACGTATAGCGTTATGTCGGGTTACGATATAACGTATAACGTTGTACAGTGTTACGTTATAACGTTATATAGCATTACGTTCTAACGTATAACGTTATACGGCATTATTCTGTAACGTATAACGTCATATGTTACTATTTTATAACGTATAACGTTATATAGTATTATTTTATAACGTATAACGTTATATGGTATTATTTTCTAACGTATAACGTTATATAGTATTATTTTATAACGAATAACGTGATGTAGTGTTACGTTATAACGTTTAATGTTATATAGCGTTACGTTATAACGTTATACAGCATTACGCTATAATGTATAACGTTATACGGTATTGTTTTATAACGTATAACGTTATATCGTACTATTTTATTACGTATAACGTTATATGTTATTATTTTATAATGTATAACGTTACATAGTGTTAGGTTATAACGTTACACAACATTACGATATAACGTATAATGCTATACGGTATTACATTATAACGTATAACGTTATATGGTATTATTTTCTAACGTATAACGTTATATAGTATTATTTTACAACGTATAACGTCATGCAGTGTTACGATATAACGTATAACGTTATACAGTGATACCTAATAAGGTATAACGTTATACAGCATTATGTTATAACGTATAATGCTATACGGTATTATCTTATAACGTATAACCTTATATGGTATTATTTTCTAACGTATAACGTTATATAGTATCATTTTAAAACGTATAACGTTATGTAGTGTTACGTTATAACGTTACACTTTATATAGTGTTATGTTATAACGTTATACAGCATTACGTTATAACGTATAATGTTATACGGTATTATTTCATAACGTATAACGATATATAATATTATTTTATAACTTATAACGTTATATAGTATTATTTTATAACGTATAACGTCATGCAGTGTTACGATATAACGTATAACGTTATATAGTGATACCTAATAAGGTATAACGTTATACAGCATTACGTTATAACGTATAATGTTATACGGCGTTATTTTATAACGTATAACTTTATATGGTATTATTTTCTAACGTATAACGTTATATAGTACTATTTTATAATGTAGAACGTTATATCGTACTATTTTATAACGTATAACGATATATAATATTATTTTATAACGTATAACGTTTTTTAATATAATTTTATAACGTATAGCGTTATGTAGTGTTACGATATAACGTATAACGTTGTACAGTGTTACGTTATAACGTTATATAGCATTACGTTCTAACGTATAACGTTATACGGTATTATTCTATAACGTATAACGTTATATGGTATTATTTTCTAACGTATAACGTTATATAGTATTATTTTATAACGTATAACGTTATATCGTACTATTTTATCACGTATAACGTTATATGGTATTATTTTATAACGTATAACGTTACATACTGTTACGTTATATCGTTTTACAGCATTACGTTATAACATATAATGCTATACGGCATTATATTATAACGTATAACGTTATATGGTATTATTTTATAACGTATAACGTTAGATAGTATTTTTTTATAACGTAGAACGTTATATCGTACTATTTTATAACGTATAACGATAAATGATATTATTTTATAAAGTATAACGTTTTTTAATATTATTGTATAACGTATAGCGTTATGTAGTGTTACGATATAACGTATAACGTTGTACAGTGTTACGTTATAACGTTATATAGCATTACGTTCTAACGTATAACGTTATACGGCATTATTCTATAACGTATAACGTCATATGTTACTATTTTATAACGTATAACGTTATATAGTATTATTTTGTAACGTATAACGTTATATGGTATTATTTTCTAACGTATAACGTTATATAGTATTATTTTATAACGAATAACGTGATGTAGTGTTACGTTATAACGTTTAATGTTATATAGCGTTACGTTATAACGTTATACAGCATTACGCTATAACGTATAACGTTATATAGTATTATTTTATAATGTAGAACGTTACATCGAACTATTTAATAACGTATAACGTTATATAGTATTATTCTGTTACGTATATCGCCATGCAGTGTTACGATATAACGTATAACGTTATATAGTGATACCTAATAAGGTATAACGTTATACAGCATTATGTTATAACGTATAATGCTATACGGTATTATCTTATAACGTATAACCTTATATGGTATTATTTTCTAACGTATAACGTTATATAGTATCATTTTAAAACGTATAACGTTATGTAGTGTTACGTTATAACGTTTAACGTTATATAGTGTTATGTTATAACGTTATACAGCATTACGTTATAACGTATAATGTTATACGGTATTATTTCATAACGTATAACGATATATAATATTATTTTATAACTTATAACGTTATATAGTATTATTTTATAACGTATAACGTCATGCAGTGTTACGATATAACGTATAACGTTATATAGTGATACCTAATAAGGTATAACGTTATACAGCATTACGTTATAACGTATAACGTTATACGGCGTTATTTTATAACGTATAACGTTATATGGTATTATTTTCTAACTTATTACGTTATATAGTACTATTTTATAATGTAGAACGTTATATCGTACTATTTTATAACCTATAACGATATATAATATTATTTTATAACGTATAACGTTTTTTAATATTTTTTCATAACGTATAGCGTTATGTAGTGTTACGATATAACGTATAACGTTATACAGTGTTACGTTATAACGTTATATAGTATTATTTTATTACGTATAACGTTATATAGTATTATTTTATAACGTATAACGTTATATGGTATTACTTTCTAACGTATAACGTTATATAGTATTATTTTATAACGAATAACGTGATGTAGTGTTACGTTATAACATTTAACGTTATATAGCGTAACGTTATAACGTTATACAGCATTGCGTTATAACGTACAACGTTATACGGTATTATTTTATAACGTATAACGTTATATCGTACTATTTTATAACGTATAACGTTATATGGTATTATTTTATAACGTATAACGTTACATAGTGTTACGTTATAACGTTATATATCATTACGTTATAACGTATAATGCTATACGGTATTATATTATAACGTATAACGTTATATGGTATTATTTTCTAACGTATAACGTTATATAGTATTATTTTACAACGTATAACGTCATGCAGTGTTACGATATAACGTATAACGTTATATAGTGATACCTAATAAGGTATAACGTTATACAGCATTACGTTATAACGTATAATGCTATACGCTATTATCTTATAACGTATACCGTTATATGGTATTATTTTCTAACGTATAACGTTAGATAGTATTTTTTTATAATGTAGAACGTTATATCGTACTATTTTATAACGTATAACGATATATAATATTATTTTATAAAGTATAACGTTTTTTAATATTATTGTATAACGTATAGCGTTATGTAGTGTTACGATATAACGTATAACGTTGTACAGTGTTACGTTATAACGTTATATAGCATTACGTTCTAACGTATAACGTTATACGGCATTATTCTATAACGTATAACGTCATATGTTACTATTTTATAACGTATAACGTTATATAGTATTATTTTGTAACGTATAACGTTATATGGTATTATTTTCTAACGTATAACGTTATATAGTATTATTTTATAACGAATAACGTGATGTAGTGTTACGTTATAACGTTTAATGTTATATAGTGATACCTAATAAGGTATAACGTTATACAGCATTATGTTATAACGTATAATGCTATACGGTATTATCTTATAACGTATAACCTTATATGGTATTATTTTCTAACGTATAACGTTATATAGTATTATTTTATAACGTATAACGTTATGTAGTGTTACGTTATAACGTTTAACGTTATATAGTGCTATGTTATAACGTTATACAGCATTACGTTATAACGTATAATGTTATACGGTATTATTTCATAACGTATAACGATATATAATGTTATTTTATAACTTATAACGTTATATAGTATTATTTTATAACGTATAACGTCATGCAGTGTTACGATATAACGTATAACGTTATATAGTGATACCTAATAAGGTATAACGTTATACAGCATTACGTTATAACGTATAATGTTATACGGCGTTATTTTATAACGTATAACGTTATATGGTATTATTTTCTAACGTATAACGTTATATAGTACTATTTTATAATGTAGAACGTTATATCGTAATATTTTATAACGTATAACGATATATAATATTATTTTATAACGTATAACGATTTTTAATATTATTTTATAACGTATAGCGTTATGTAGTGTTACGATATAACGTATAACGTTATACGGTATTATTCTATAACGTATAACGTTATATGGTATTATTTTCTAACGTATAACGTTATATAGTATTATTTTATAACGTATAACGTTATATAGTATTATTTTATAACGTATAACGTTTTATGGTATTACTTTCTAACGTATAACGTTATATAGTATTATTTTATAACGAATAACGTGATGTAGTGTTAAGTTATAACATTTAACGTTATATAGCGTTACGTTATAACGTTATACAGCATTGCGTTATAACGTACAACGTTATACGGTATTATTTTATAACGTATAACGTTATATCGTACTATTTTATAACGTATAACGTTATATGGTATTATTTTATAACGTATAACGTTACATAGTGTTACGTTATAACGTTATACAGCATTACGTTATAACGTATAATGCTATACGGTATTATATTATAACGTATAACGTTATATGGTATTATTTTCTAACGTATAACGTTATATAGTATTATTTTATAACGTATAACGTCATGCAGTCTTACGATATAACGTATAACGTTATATAGTGATACCTAATAAGGTATAACGTTATACAGCATTACGTTGTAACGTATAACTATACACGGTATTATATTATAACGTATAACGTTATATTGTGTTACGTTATAACGTTATATAGCATTATGTTATAACGTATAATGCTATACGGTATTATTTTATAACGTATAACGATATATAATATTATTTTATAACGTATAACCTTTTTTTAATATTATTTTATAACGTATAGCGTTTAGTCGTGTTACGATATAACGTATAACGTTATATGGTACTATTTTATATCGTATAACGTTATATAGTATTATTTTATAACGTATAACGTTATATGGTATTATTTTCTAACGTATAACGTTATATAGTATTATTTTATAACGAATAACGTGATGTAGTGTTACGTTATATCGTTTAACGTTATATAGCGTTACGTTATAACGTTATACAGCATTACGTTATAACGTATAACGTTATACGGTATTATTTTATAACGTATAACGTTATATCGTACTATTTTATAACATATGACGTTATATGGTATTATTTTATAACGTATAACGTTACATAGTGTTACGTTATAACGTTATACAGCATTACGTTATAACATATAATGCTATACGGTATTATATTATAACGTATAACGTTTATGGTAATATTTCCTAACGTATAACGTTATATAGTATTATTTTATAACGTATAACGTCATGCAGTGTTACGATATAACGTATAACGTTATATAGTGATACCTAATAAGGTATAACGTTATACAGCATTACGTTACAACGTATAATGTTATACGGCGTTATTTTATAACGTATAATGTTATATGGTATTATTTTAGAACTTATAACGTTATATAGTATTATATTATAACGTATAACCTTATATAGTATTATTTTGTAACGTATGACGTAATATAGTGTTATGCTATGACGTTATATAGCATTACGTTATTACGTATGACGTTATACGGTATTATTTTATAACGTATAACGTTATATGGTATTATGTTATAACGTATAACGTTATATAATACTATTTTGTAACGTATAACGTTGTGTTGTGTTACGTTATAACGTTTAATGTTATATAGTGTTACGTTATATCGTTACATTGTATTACGTTATAACGTATAACGTTATACGGTATTATTTTATAACGTATAACTTTATATAGTGTTACGTTATAACGTTATATGGTATAATTTTATAACGTATAACGTTATATAGTATTAATTTAAAACGTATAACATAATATAGCATTATTTTATGACGTATAACGTTATATAATATTATTTAATAACGTATAGCGTTATGTAGTGTTACGCTATAACGTATAACGTTATACGGTATTATTTTATAACGTATAACTTTATATGGTGTTACGTTATAACGTTATATTGTATTATATTATAACGTATAACGTTATATGGTATTATTTTCTAACGTATAACGTTATATAGTATTATTTTATAACGTATAACGTCATGCAGTGTTACGATATAACGTATAATGTTAAATAGTGATACCTAATAAGTTATAACGTTATACAGCATTACGTTATAACGTATAATGCTATACGGTATTTTCTTATAACGTATATCCTTATATGGTATTATTTTCTAACGTATAACGTTATATAGTATTATTTTATTACGTATAACGTTATGTAGTGTTACGTTATAACGTTTAACGATATATAGTGTTACGTTATAACGTTATACAACATTATGTTAAAACGTATAACGTTATACGATATTATTTTATAACGTATAACGTTATATCGTCCTATTTTATAACGTATAACGTTATATGGTATTATTTTATAACGTATAACGTTACATAGTGTTACGTTATAACGTTATACAGCATTACGTTATAACGTATAATGCTATACGGTATTATATTATAACGTATAACGTTATATGGTATTATTTTCTAACGTATAACGTTATATTGTATTATTTTATAATGTAGAACGTTATATCGTACTATTTTATAACGTATAACGTTTTTTAATATTATTTTATAACGTATAGCGTTATGTACTGTTACGATATAACGTATAACGTTATACAGTGTTACGTTATAACGTTATATAGCATTACGTTCCAACGTATAATGTTATACGGCATTATTCTATAACGTATAACGTTATATGGTACTATTTTATAACGTATAACGTTATATAGTATTATTTTATAACGTATAACGTTATATGGTATTATTTTCTAACGTATAACGTTATATAGTATTATTTTATAACGAATAACGTGATGTAGTGTTACGTTATAACGTTTAACGTTATATAGCGTTACGTTATAACGTTATACAGCATTACGTTATAACGTATAACGTTATACGGTATAATTTTATAACGTATAACGTTATATCCTACTATTTTATAACGTATAACATTATATGGTATTATTTTATAACGTATAACGTTACATAGTGTTACGTTATAACGTTATACAGCATTACGTTATAACGTATAATGCTATACGGTATTACATTATAACGTATAACGTTATATGGTATTATTTTCTAACGTATAACGTTATATAGTATTATTTTATAACGTACAACGTCAGGCAGTGTTACGATATAACGTATAACGTTATATAGTGATACCTAATAAGGTATAACGTTATACAGCATTACGTTATAAAGTATAATGCTATACGGTATTATCTCATAACGTATAACCTTATATGCTATTATTTTCTAACGTATAACGTTATATAGTATTATTTTATAACGTATAACGTTATGCAGTGTTACGTTATAACGTTAAATAGCATTACGTTCTAACGTATAACGTTATACGGTATTATTCTATAACGTTTAACGTTATATGGTACTATTCTATAACGTATAACGTTATATAGTATTATTTTATAACGTATAACGTTATATGGTATTATTTTATAACGTATAACGTTATATGGTATTATTTTCTAACGTATAACGTTATATAGTATTATTTTATAACGTATAACGTTATATGGTATTATTTTATAACGTATAACGTTATATGGTATTATTTTCTAACGTATAACGTTATATAGTATTATTTTATAACGTATAACGTCATGCAGTGTTACGATATAACGTATAATGTTAAATAGTGATACCTAATAAGTTATAACGTTATACAGCATTACGTTATAACGTATAATGCTATACGGTATTTTCTTATAACGTATATCCTTATATGGTATTATTTTCTAACGTATAACGTTATATAGTATTATTTTATAACGTATAACGTTATGTAGTGTTACGTTATAACGTTTAACGATATATAGTGTTACGTTATAACGTTATACAACATTATGTTAAAACGTATAACGTTATACGATATTATTTTATAACGTATAACGTTATATCGTCCTATTTTATAACGTATAACGTTATATGGTATTATTTTATAACGTATAACGTTACATAGTGTTACGTTATAACGTTATACAGCATTACGTTATAACGTATAATGCTATACGGTATTATATTATAACGTATAACGTTATATGGTATTATTTTCTAACGTATAACGTTATATTGTATTATTTTATAATGTAGAACGTTATATCGTACTATTTTATAACGTATAACGTTTTTTAATATTATTTTATAACGTATAACGATTTTTAATATTATTTTATAACGTATAGCGTTATGTAGTGTTACGATATAACGTATAACGTTATACGGTATTATTCTATAACGTATAACGTTATATGGTATTATTTTCTAACGTATAACGTTATATAGTATTATTTTATAACGTATAACGTTATATAGTATTATTTTATAACGTATAACGTTTTATGGTATTACTTTCTAACGTATAACGTTATATAGTATTATTTTATAACGAATAACGTGATGTAGTGTTAAGTTATAACATTTAACGTTATATAGCGTTACGTTATAACGTTATACAGCATTGCGTTATAACGTACAACGTTATACGGTATTATTTTATAACGTATAACGTTATATCGTACTATTTTATAACGTATAACGTTATATGGTATTATTTTATAACGTATAACGTTACATAGTGTTACGTTATAACGTTATACAGCATTACGTTATAACGTATAATGCTATACGGTATTACATTATAACGTATAACGTTATATGGTATTATTTTCTAACGTATAACGTTATATAGTATTATTTTATAACGTACAACGTCAGGCAGTGTTACGATATAACGTATAACGTTATATAGTGATACCTAATAAGGTATAACGTTATACAGCATTACGTTATAAAGTATAATGCTATACGGTATTATCTCATAACGTATAACCTTATATGCTATTATTTTCTAACGTATAACGTTATATAGTATTATTTTATAACGTATAACGTTATGCAGTGTTACGTTATAACGTTAAATAGCATTACGTTCTAACGTATAACGTTATACGGTATTATTCTATAACGTTTAACGTTATATGGTACTATTCTATAACGTATAACGTTATATAGTATTATTTTATAACGTATAACGTTATATGGTATTATTTTATAACGTATAACGTTATATGGTATTATTTTCTAACGTATAACGTTATATAGTATTATTTTATAACGTATAACGTTATGTAGTGTTACGTTATAACGTTTAACGTTATATAGTGCTATGTTATAACGTTATACAGCATTACGTTATAACGTATAATGTTATACGGTATTATTTCATAACGTATAACGATATATAATGTTATTTTATAACTTATAACGTTATATAGTATTATTTTATAACGTATAACGTCATGCAGTGTTACGATATAACGTATAACGTTATATAGTGATACCTAATAAGGTATAACGTTATACAGCATTACGTTATAACGTATAATGTTATACGGCGTTATTTTATAACGTATAACGTTATATGGTATTATTTTCTAACGTATAACGTTATATAGTACTATTTTATAATGTAGAACGTTATATCGTACTATTTTATAACGTATAACGATATATAATATTATTTTATAACGTATAACGATTTTTAATATTATTTTATAACGTATAGCGTTATGTAGTGTTACGATATAACGTATAACGTTATACGGTATTATTCTATAACGTATAACGTTATATGGTATTATTTTCTAACGTATAACGTTATATAGTATTATTTTATAACGTATAACGTTATATAGTATTATTTTATAACGTATAACGTTTTATGGTATTACTTTCTAACGTATAACGTTATATAGTATTATTTTATAACGAATAACGTGATGTAGTGTTAAGTTATAACATTTAACGTTATATAGCGTTACGTTATAACGTTATACAGCATTGCGTTATAACGTACAACGTTATACGGTATTATTTTATAACGTATAACGTTATATCGTACTATTTTATAACGTATAACGTTATATGGTATTATTTTATAACGTATAACGTTACATAGTGTTACGTTATAACGTTATACAGCATTACGTTATAACGTATAATGCTATACGGTATTATATTATAACGTATAACGTTATATGGTATTATTTTCTAACGTATAACGTTATATAGTATTATTTTATAACGTATAACGTCATGCAGTCTTACGATATAACGTATAACGTTATATAGTGATACCTAATAAGGTATAACGTTATACAGCATTACGTTGTAACGTATAACTATACACGGTATTATATTATAACGTATAACGTTATATTGTGTTACGTTATAACGTTATATAGCATTATGTTATAACGTATAATGCTATACGGTATTATTTTATAACGTATAACGATATATAATATTATTTTATAACGTATAACCTTTTTTTAATATTATTTTATAACGTATAGCGTTTAGTCGTGTTACGATATAACGTATAACGTTATATGGTACTATTTTATATCGTATAACGTTATATAGTATTATTTTATAACGTATAACGTTATATGGTATTATTTTCTAACGTATAACGTTATATAGTATTATTTTATAACGAATAACGTGATGTAGTGTTACGTTATATCGTTTAACGTTATATAGCGTTACGTTATAACGTTATACAGCATTACGTTATAACGTATAACGTTATACGGTATTATTTTATAACGTATAACGTTATATCGTACTATTTTATAACATATGACGTTATATGGTATTATTTTATAACGTATAACGTTACATAGTGTTACGTTATAACGTTATACAGCATTACGTTATAACATATAATGCTATACGGTATTATATTATAACGTATAACGTTTATGGTAATATTTCCTAACGTATAACGTTATATAGTATTATTTTATAACGTATAACGTCATGCAGTGTTACGATATAACGTATAACGTTATATAGTGATACCTAATAAGGTATAACGTTATACAGCATTACGTTACAACGTATAATGTTATACGGCGTTATTTTATAACGTATAATGTTATATGGTATTATTTTAGAACTTATAACGTTATATAGTATTATATTATAACGTATAACCTTATATAGTATTATTTTGTAACGTATGACGTAATATAGTGTTATGCTATGACGTTATATAGCATTACGTTATTACGTATGACGTTATACGGTATTATTTTATAACGTATAACGTTATATGGTATTATGTTATAACGTATAACGTTATATAATACTATTTTGTAACGTATAACGTTGTGTTGTGTTACGTTATAACGTTTAATGTTATATAGTGTTACGTTATATCGTTACATTGTATTACGTTATAACGTATAACGTTATACGGTATTATTTTATAACGTATAACTTTATATAGTGTTACGTTATAACGTTATATGGTATAATTTTATAACGTATAACGTTATATAGTATTAATTTAAAACGTATAACATAATATAGCATTATTTTATGACGTATAACGTTATATAATATTATTTAATAACGTATAGCGTTATGTAGTGTTACGCTATAACGTATAACGTTATACGGTATTATTTTATAACGTATAACTTTATATGGTGTTACGTTATAACGTTATATTGTATTATATTATAACGTATAACGTTATATGGTATTATTTTCTAACGTATAACGTTATATAGTATTATTTTATAACGTATAACGTCATGCAGTGTTACGATATAACGTATAATGTTAAATAGTGATACCTAATAAGTTATAACGTTATACAGCATTACGTTATAACGTATAATGCTATACGGTATTTTCTTATAACGTATATCCTTATATGGTATTATTTTCTAACGTATAACGTTATATAGTATTATTTTATTACGTATAACGTTATGTAGTGTTACGTTATAACGTTTAACGATATATAGTGTTACGTTATAACGTTATACAACATTATGTTAAAACGTATAACGTTATACGATATTATTTTATAACGTATAACGTTATATCGTCCTATTTTATAACGTATAACGTTATATGGTATTATTTTATAACGTATAACGTTACATAGTGTTACGTTATAACGTTATACAGCATTACGTTATAACGTATAATGCTATACGGTATTATATTATAACGTATAACGTTATATGGTATTATTTTCTAACGTATAACGTTATATTGTATTATTTTATAATGTAGAACGTTATATCGTACTATTTTATAACGTATAACGTTTTTTAATATTATTTTATAACGTATAGCGTTATGTACTGTTACGATATAACGTATAACGTTATACAGTGTTACGTTATAACGTTATATAGCATTACGTTCCAACGTATAATGTTATACGGCATTATTCTATAACGTATAACGTTATATGGTACTATTTTATAACGTATAACGTTATATAGTATTATTTTATAACGTATAACGTTATATGGTATTATTTTCTAACGTATAACGTTATATAGTATTATTTTATAACGAATAACGTGATGTAGTGTTACGTTATAACGTTTAACGTTATATAGCGTTACGTTATAACGTTATACAGCATTACGTTATAACGTATAACGTTATACGGTATAATTTTATAACGTATAACGTTATATCCTACTATTTTATAACGTATAACATTATATGGTATTATTTTATAACGTATAACGTTACATAGTGTTACGTTATAACGTTATACAGCATTACGTTATAACGTATAATGCTATACGGTATTACATTATAACGTATAACGTTATATGGTATTATTTTCTAACGTATAACGTTATATAGTATTATTTTATAACGTACAACGTCAGGCAGTGTTACGATATAACGTATAACGTTATATAGTGATACCTAATAAGGTATAACGTTATACAGCATTACGTTATAAAGTATAATGCTATACGGTATTATCTCATAACGTATAACCTTATATGCTATTATTTTCTAACGTATAACGTTATATAGTATTATTTTATAACGTATAACGTTATGCAGTGTTACGTTATAACGTTAAATAGCATTACGTTCTAACGTATAACGTTATACGGTATTATTCTATAACGTTTAACGTTATATGGTACTATTCTATAACGTATAACGTTATATAGTATTATTTTATAACGTATAACGTTATATGGTATTATTTTATAACGTATAACGTTATATGGTATTATTTTCTAACGTATAACGTTATATAGTATTATTTTATAACGTATAACGTTATATGGTATTATTTTATAACGTATAACGTTATATGGTATTATTTTCTAACGTATAACGTTATATAGTATTATTTTATAACGTATAACGTCATGCAGTGTTACGATATAACGTATAATGTTAAATAGTGATACCTAATAAGTTATAACGTTATACAGCATTACGTTATAACGTATAATGCTATACGGTATTTTCTTATAACGTATATCCTTATATGGTATTATTTTCTAACGTATAACGTTATATAGTATTATTTTATAACGTATAACGTTATGTAGTGTTACGTTATAACGTTTAACGATATATAGTGTTACGTTATAACGTTATACAACATTATGTTAAAACGTATAACGTTATACGATATTATTTTATAACGTATAACGTTATATCGTCCTATTTTATAACGTATAACGTTATATGGTATTATTTTATAACGTATAACGTTACATAGTGTTACGTTATAACGTTATACAGCATTACGTTATAACGTATAATGCTATACGGTATTATATTATAACGTATAACGTTATATGGTATTATTTTCTAACGTATAACGTTATATTGTATTATTTTATAATGTAGAACGTTATATCGTACTATTTTATAACGTATAACGTTTTTTAATATTATTTTATAACGTATAGCGTTATGTACTGTTACGATATAACGTATAACGTTATACAGTGTTACGTTATAACGTTATATAGCATTACGTTCCAACGTATAATGTTATACGGCATTATTCTATAACGTATAACGTTATATGGTATAATTTTATAACGTATAACGTTATATAGTATTAATTTAAAACGTATAACATAATATAGCATTATTTTATGACGTATAACGTTATATAATATTATTTAATAACGTATAGCGTTATGTAGTGTTACGCTATAACGTATAACGTTATACGGTATTATTTTATAACGTATAACATTATATGGTGTTACGTTATAACGTTATATTGTATTATATTATAACGTATAACGTTATATGGTATTATTTTCTAACGTATAACGTTATATAGTATTATTTTATAACGTATAACGTCATGCAGTGTTACGATATAACGTATAATGTTAAATAGTGATACCTAATAAGTTATAACGTTATACAGCATTACGTTATAACGTATAATGCTATACGGTATTTTCTTATAACGTATATCCTTATATGGTATTATTTTCTAACGTATAACGTTATATAGTATTATTTTATAACGTATAACGTTATGTAGTGTTACGTTATAACGTTTAACGATATATAGTGTTACGTTATAACGTTATACAACATTATGTTAAAACGTATAACGTTATACGATATTATTTTATAACGTATAACGTTATATCGTCCTATTTTATAACGTATAACGTTATATGGTATTATTTTATAACGTATAACGTTACATAGTGTTACGTTATAACGTTATACAGCATTACGTTATAACGTATAATGCTATACGGTATTATATTATAACGTATAACGTTATATGGTATTATTTTCTAACGTATAACGTTATATTGTATTATTTTATAATGTAGAACGTTATATCGTACTATTTTATAACGTATAACGTTTTTTAATATTATTTTATAACGTATAGCGTTATGTACTGTTACGATATAACGTATAACGTTATACAGTGTTACGTTATAACGTTATATAGCATTACGTTCCAACGTATAATGTTATACGGCATTATTCTATAACGTATAACGTTATATGGTACTATTTTATAACGTATAACGTTATATAGTATTATTTTATAACGTATAACGTTATATGGTATTATTTTCTAACGTATAACGTTATATAGTATTATTTTATAACGAATAACGTGATGTAGTGTTACGTTATAACGTTTAACGTTATATAGCGTTACGTTATAACGTTATACAGCATTACGTTATAACGTATAACGTTATACGGTATAATTTTATAACGTATAACGTTATATCCTACTATTTTATAACGTATAACATTATATGGTATTATTTTATAACGTATAACGTTACATAGTGTTACGTTATAACGTTATACAGCATTACGTTATAACATATAATGCTATACGGTATTACATTATAACGTATAACGTTATATGGTATTATTTTCTAACGTATAACGTTATATAGTATTATTTTATAACGTATAACGTTATATGGTATTATTTTATAACGTATAACGTTATATGGTATTATTTTCTAACGTATAACGTTATATAGTATTATTTTATAACGAATAACGTGATGTAGTGTTACGTTATAGCGTATAACGTTGTACAGTGTTACGTTATAACGTTATATAGCATTACGTTCTAACGTATAACGTTATACGGCATTATACTATAACGTATAACGTCATATGTTACTATTTTATAACGTATAACGTTATATAGTATTATTTTGTAACGTATAACGTTATATGGTATTATTTTCTAACGTATAACGTTATATAGTATTATTTTATAACGAATAACGTGATGTAGTGTTACGTTATAACGTTTAATGTTATATAGCGTTACGTTATAACGTTATACAGCATTACGCTATAACGTATAACGTTATATAGTATTATTTTATAATGTAGAACGTTACATCGAACTATTTTATAACGTATAACGTTATATAGTATTATTCTGTTACGTATAACGCCATGCAGTGTTACGATATAACGTATAACGTTATATAGTGATACCTAATAAGGTATAACGTTATACAGCATTATGTTATAACGTATAATGCTATACGGTATTATCTTATAACGTATAACCTTATATGGTATTATTTTCTAACGTATAACGTTATATAGTATCATTTTAAAACGTATAACGTTATGTAGTGTTACGTTATAACGTTTAACGTTGTATAGTGTTATGTTATAACGTTATACAGCATTACGTTATAACGTATAATGTTATACGGTATTATTTCATAACGTATAACGATATATAATATTATTTTATAACTTATAACGTTATATAGTATTATTTTATAACGTATAACGTCATGCAGTCTTACGATATAACGTATAACGTTATATAGTGATACCTAATAAGGTATAACGTTATACAGCATTACGTTGTAACATATAACTATGCACGGTATTATATTATAACGTATAACGTTATATTGTGTTACGTTATAACGTTATATAGCATTATGTTATAACGTATAATGCTATACGGTATTATTTTATAACGTATAACGATATATAATATTATTTTATAACGTATAACCTTTTTTTAATATTATTTTATAACGTATAGCGTTTAGTCGTGTTACGATATAACGTATAACGTTATATGGTACTATTTTATATCGTATAACGTTATATAGTATTATTTTATAACGTATAACGTTATATGGTATTATTTTCTAACGTATAACGTTATATAGTATTATTTTATAACGAATAACGTGATGTAGTGTTACGTTATATCGTTTAACGTTATATAGCGTTACGTTATAACGTTATACAACATTATGTTAAAACGTATAACGTTATACGATATTATTTTATAACGTATAACGTTATATCGTCCTATTTTATAACGTATAACGTTATATGGTATTATTTTATAACGTATAACGTTACATAGTGTTACGTTATAACGTTATACAGCATTACGTTATAACGTATAATGCTATACGGTATTATATTATAACGTATAACGTTATATGGTATTATTTTCTAACGTATAACGTTATATTGTATTATTTTATAATGTAGAACGTTATATCGTACTATTTTATAACGTATAACGTTATATAGTATTATTTTATAACGTATAACGTTATATGGTATTATTTTCTAACGTATAACGTTATATAGTATTATTTTATAACGAATAACGTGATGTAGTGTTACGTTATAACGTTTAACGTTATATAGCGTTACGTTATAACGTTATACAGCATTACGTTATAACGTATAACGTTATACGGTATAATTTTATAACGTATAACGTTATATCCTACTATTTTATAACGTATAACATTATATGGTATTATTTTATAACGTATAACGTTACATAGTGTTACGTTATAACGTTATACAGCATTACGTTATAACGTATAATGCTATACGGTATTATATTATAACGTATAACGTTATATGGTATTATTTTCTAACGTATAACGTTATATAGTATTATTTTATAACGTACAACGTCAGGCAGTGTTACGATATAACGTATAACGTTATATAGTGATACCTAATAAGGTATAACGTTATACAGCATTACGTTATAAAGTATAATGCTATACGGTATTATCTCATAACGTATAACCTTATATGCTATTATTTTCTAACGTATAACGTTATATAGTATTATTTTATAACGTATAACGTTATGCAGTGTTACGTTATAACGTTATATAGCATTACGTTCTAACGTATAACGTTATACGGTATTATTCTATAACGTTTAACGTTATATGGTACTATTCTATAACGTATAACGTTATATAGTATTATTTTATAACGTATAACGTTATATGGTATTATTTTATAACGTATAACGTTATATGGTATTATTTTCTAACGTATAACGTTATATAGTATTATTTTATAACGTATAACGTTATATGGTATTATTTTATAACGTATAACGTTATATGGTATTATTTTCTAACGTATAACGTTATATAGTATTATTTTATAACGAATAACGTGATGTAGTGTTACGTTATAGCGTATAACGTTGTACAGTGTTACGTTATAACGTTATATAGCATTACGTTCTAACGTATAACGTTATACGGCATTATACTATAACGTATAACGTCATATGTTACTATTTTATAACGTATAACGTTATATAGTATTATTTTGTAACGTATAACGTTATATGGTATTATTTTCTAACGTATAACGTTATATAGTATTATTTTATAACGAATAACGTGATGTAGTGTTACGTTATAACGTTTAATGTTATATAGCGTTACGTTATAACGTTATACAGCATTACGCTATAACGTATAACGTTATATAGTATTATTTTATAATGTAGAACGTTACATCGAACTATTTTATAACGTATAACGTTATATAGTATTATTCTGTTACGTATAACGCCATGCAGTGTTACGATATAACGTATAACGTTATATAGTGATACCTAATAAGGTATAACGTTATACAGCATTATGTTATAACGTATAATGCTATACGGTATTATCTTATAACGTATAACCTTATATGGTATTATTTTCTAACGTATAACGTTATATAGTATCATTTTAAAACGTATAACGTTATGTAGTGTTACGTTATAACGTTTAACGTTATATAGTGTTATGTTATAACGTTATACAGCATTACGTTATAACGTATAATGTTATACGGTATTATTTCATAACGTATAACGATATATAATATTATTTTATAACTTATAACGTTATATAGTATTATTTTATAACGTATAACGTCATGCAGTGTTACGATATAACGTATAACGTTATATAGTGATACCTAATAAGGTATAACGTTATACAGCATTACGTTATAACGTATAACGTTATACGGCGTTATTTTATAACGTATAACGTTATATGGTATTATTTTCTAACTTATTACGTTATATAGTACTATTTTATAATGTAGAACGTTATATCGTACTATTTTATAACCTATAACGATATATAGTATTATTTTATAACGTATAACGTTTTTTAATATTATTTCATAACGTATAGCGTTATGTAGTGTTACGATATAACGTATAACGTTATACAGTGTTACGTTATAACGTTATATAGTATTATTTTATTACGTATAACGTTATATAGTATTATTTTATAACGTATAACGTTATATGGTATTACTTTCTAACGTATAACGTTATATAGTATTATTTAATAATGAATAACGTGATGTAGTGTTACGTTATAACATTTAACGTTATATAGCGTAACGTTATAACGTTATACAGCATTGCGTTATAACGTACAACGTTATACGGTATTATTTTATAACGTATAACGTTATATCGTACTATTTTATAACGTATAACGTTATATGGTATTATTTTATAACGTATAACGTTACATAGTGTTACGTTATAACGTTATATATCATTACGTTATAACGTATAATGCTATACGGTATTATATTATAACGTATAACGTTATATGGTATTATTTTCTAACGTATAAAGTTATACGGCATTATTCTATAACGTATAACGTCATATGTTACTATTTTATAACGTATAACGTTATATAGTATTATTTTGCAACGTATAACGTTATATGGTATTATTTTCTAACGTATAACGTTATATAGTATTATTTTATAACGAATAACGTGATGTAGTGTTACGTTATAACGTTTAATGTTATATAGCGTTACGTTATAACGTTATACAGCATTACGCTATAACGTATTACGTTATATAGTATTATTTTATAATGTAGAACGTTATATCGAACTATTTTATAACGTATAACGTTATATAGTATTATTTTGTTACGTATAACGCCATGCAGTGTTACGATATAACGTATAACGTTATATAGTGATACCTAATAAGGTATAACGTTATACAGCATTATGTTATAACGTATAATGCTATACGGTATTATCTTATAACGTATAACCTTATATGGTATTATTTTCTAACGTATAACGTTATATAGTATTATTTTATAACGTATAACGTTATGTAGTGTTACGTTATAACGTTTAACGTTATATAGTGTTATGTTATAACGTTATACAGCATTACGTTATAACGTATAATGTTATACGGTATTATTTCATAACGTATAACGATATATAATGTTATTTTATAACTTATAACGTTATATAGTATTATTTTATAACGTATAACGTCATGCAGTGTTACGATATAACGTATAACGATATATAGTGATACCTAATAAGGTATAACGTTATACAGCATTGCGTTATAACGTATAATGTTATACGGCGTTATTTTATAACGTATAACGTTATGTAGTGTTACGTTATAACGTTATGTAGTGTTACGTTATAACGTTATATAGCATTACGTTATAACGTATAACGTCATACGGTATTATTTTATAACGTATAACGTTATATGGTATTATTGTAAAACGTATAACGTTATATGGTATTATTTTATAACTCATAACGTTATATAGTACTATTATATGACGTATAACGTTATATAATATTATTTTATAACGTATAACGTTATGAAGTGTTACGTTATAACGTTATATGGCATTACGTTACAACGCATAACGTCAAACGGTATTATTTTATAACGTATAACGTTATATGGTATTATTGTATAACGTATAACGATATATGGTATTATTTTATGACGTATAACGTTATATAATATTATTTTATAACGTATAACGTTATGCAGTGTTACGTTATAACGTTATATAGCATTACGTTATAACGTATATCGTTATGTCGTATTATTTGATAACGTATAACGTCATACGGTATTATTTTATAACATATAACGTTATATGGTATTATTGTAAAACGTATAACGTTATATGGTATAATTTTATAACGTATAACGTTATATAGTATTATTTTAAAACGTATAACGTTATATGGTAATATTTTATAAATTATAACGTTATATGGTATTATTGTATAACGTATAACGTTATATGCTATTATTTTATAACTTATAACGTTATATAATATTATTTTATAAAGTATAACTTTATGTAGTGTTACGTTATAACGTTATATAGCATTACGTTATAACGTATAACGTCATACGGTATTATTTTATAACGTATAACGTTATATGGTGTTATTGTATAACGTATAACGTTATATGGTATTATTTTATAACTCATAACGTTATATAGTATTAATTTATAACGTATTACGTTATATGATATTATTTTGTAACGCATAACGTTATATAGCGTTACGTTATAATGTTATATTGTATTACGTTGTAACGTATAACGTTATACGGTATTATTTTACAACGTATAACGTTATATGGTATAATTTTATAACGTATAACGTTATATAGTATTATTTTAAAACGTATAACGTTATATAGTATTATTTTATGACGCATAACGTTATATAATATTACTTTATAACGTTTAACGTTATGTAGTGTTACGTTATAACGTTATATGGCATTACGTTATAACGTATAACGTCATACGGTATTATTTTATAACGTATAACGTTATATGGTATCATTGTATAACGTTTAACGTTATATGGTATTATTTTATGATGTATAACGTTATATAGTATTATTTTATAACGTATAACTTTATGTAGTGTTACGTTATAACGTTACATAGCATTACGTTATAACGTATAACGTTATACGGTATTATTGTATAACGTATAACGTTATATGGTATTATTTTATAACTTATAACGTTATATAGTATTATTTTATAACGTATGACGTTATATAGTATTATTTTAAAACGTATAACGTTATATCGTATTATTTTATGACGTATAACGTTATATGGTATTATTTTAAATCTTATAAAGTTATATGGTATAATTTTATAACGTATAACGTTACATAGTATTATTTTAAAACGTATAGCGTTATATAGTATTATTTTACAACGTACAACGTTACATAGTATTATTTTATAACGTATAACGTCATATATTAATATTTTATAATGTATAACGTTATATATCATTATTTTATATCGTATAACGTTATATAGTGTTACGTTATAACGTTATATTGTATTACGTTATAACATATAACGTTATACGGTAATATTCTATAACGTATAACGTTATATGGTATAATTTTATAACGTATAACGTTATATAGTATTATTTTAAAACGTATAACGTTATATAGTATTATATTAAAACGTATAACGTTATATGGTATTATTTTCTAACGTATAACGTTATATAGTATTATTTTGTAACGTAAAACGTTATGTTGTGTTACGTTATAACGTTTAACGAATATAGTGTTACGTTATAACGTTATACAGCATTACGTTATAACGTATAATGTTGTACGGAATTACTTTATTACGCTATAACGTTATATTGCATTACGTTATAACGTATATCGTTATGCGGTATTATTTGATAACGTATAACGTTATATGGTAATATATTATAACGTATAACGTTATATGGTATTATCTTCTAACGTATAACGTTATACAGAAATATTTTATAACGTATAACTTTATGCAGTGTTACGTTATAACGTTATATAGCATTACGTTATAACATATAACGTCATACGGTATTATTTTATAACGTATAACGTTATATGGTATTATTTTGTAACGCATAACGTTATATAGTGTTACGTTATTACGTTATATTGTATTACGTTATAACGTATAATGTTATACGGTATTATTTTATAACGTATAACGTTATATAGTATTATTTTATAACGTATAACTTTATGTAGTGTTACGTTATAACGTTATATAGCATTACGTTCTAACGTATAACGTTATACGGTATTATTCTATAACGTATATCGTTATATGGTACTATTTTATAACGTATAGCGTTATATAGTATTATTTTGTAACGTAAACCGTTATGTTGTGTTACGTTACAACGATTAACGTTATATAGTGTTACGTTGTAACGTTATATGGCATTACGTTATAACGTATAACGTCATACGGTATTATTTTATAACGTATAACGTTATATGGTATTATTGTATAACGTATAACGTTATATGCTATTATTTTATAACTTATAACGTTATATAGTATTATTTTATAACGTATGACGTTATATAGTATTATTTTATAACGTATAACGTTATGTAGTGTTACGTTATAAAGTTATATGGCATTACGTTATAACGTATAACGTCATACGGTATTATTTTATAGCGTATAACGTTATATGGTATTATTGTATAACGTATAACGTTATATGGTATTATTTTATGATGTATAACGTTATATAATATTATTTTATAAAGTATAACTTTATGTAGTGTTACGTTATAACGTTATATAGCATTACGTTATAAAGTATAACGTCATACGGTATTATTTTATAACGTATAACGTTATGTATTGTTACGTTATAACGTTATATAGCATTACGTTATAACGTATAACGTCATACGGTATTATTTTATAACGTATAACGTTATATGGTGTTATTGTATAACGTATAACGTTATATGGTATTATTTTATAACTCATAACGTTATATAGTATTATTTTATAACGTATAACGTTATATGATTTTATTTTGTAACGCATAACGTTATATAGCGTTACGTTATAACGTTATATTGTATTACGTTGTAACGAATAACGTTATATAGTATTATTTTACAACGTATAACGTTATATCGTATTATTTTATGACGCATAACGTTATATAATATTACTTTATAACGTTTAACGTTATGTAGTGTTACGTTATAACGTTATATGGCATTACGTTATAACGTATAACGTCATACGGTATTATTTTATAACGTATAACGTTATATGGTATTATTGTATAACGTTTAACGTTATATGGTATTATTTTATGACGTATAACGTTATATAATATTATTTTATAACGTATAACATTATGCAGTGTTACGTTATAACGTTATATAGCATTACGTTATAACGTATATCGTTATGCGGTATTATTTGATAACGTATAACGTTATATGGTAATATAATATAACGTATAACGTTGTATGGTATTATTGTATAACGTATAACGTTATGCAGTGTTACGTTATAACGTTTAACGTTATACGGTATTATTTTATAACGTATAACGTTATGTAGTGTTACGTTTTAACGTAATATGGCATTACGTTATAACGTATAACGTCATACGGGATTATTTTATAACGTATAACGTTATATGGTATTATTGTATAACGTATAACGTTATATGGTATTATTTTATGACGTATAACGTTATATAATATTATTTTATAACGTATAACGTTATGCAGTGTTACGTTATAACGTTATATGGCATTACGTTATAACGTATAACGTCATACGGTATTATTTTATAACGTATAACGTTATATGGTATTATTGTATAACGTATAACGTTATATGGTATTATTTTATAACGTATAACGTTATATGGTATTATTTTATAACGTATAACTTTATGTAGTGTTACGTAATAACGTTATATAGCATTACGTTATAACATATAACGTCATACAGTATTATTTTATAACGTATAACGTTATATGGTATTATTGTATAACGTATAACTTTATGTAGTGTTACGTTATAACGTTATATTGTATTTCGTTATAACGTATAACTTTATACGGTATTATTTTACAACGTATAACGTTATATGGTATAATTTTATAACGTATAACGTTATATGGTATTATTTTATAACGTATAACGTTATGTAGTGTTACGTTATAACGTTATGTAGTGTTACGTTATAACGTTATATAGCATTACGTTATAACGTATAACGTCATACGGTATTATTTTATAACGTATAACGTTATATGGTATTATTGTAAAACGTATAACGTTATATGGTATTATTTTATAACTCATAACGTTATATAGTACTATTTTATGACGTATAACGTTATATAATATTATTTTATAACGTATAACGTTATGTAGTGTTACGCTATAACGTTATATGGCATTACGTTATAACGCATAACGTCAAACGGTATTATTTTATAACGTATAACGTTATATGGTATTATTGTATAACGTATAACGATATATGGTATTATTTTATGACGTATAACGTTATATAATATTATTTTATAACGTATAACGTTATGCAGTGTTACGTTATAACGTTATATAGCATTACGTTATAACGTATATCGTTATGCCGTATTATTTGATAACGTATAACGTCATACGGTATTATTTTTTAAAGTATAACGTTATATGGTATTATTGTAAAACGTATAACGTTATATGGTATAATTTTATAACGTATAACGTTATATAGTATTATTTTAAAACGTATAACGTTATATAGTATTATTTTATGACGAATATCGTTATATAGTATTATTTTATAACGTATAACTTTGTGTAGCGTTACGTTATAACGTTACATAGCATTACGTTATAACGTATAACGTCATACGGTATTATTTTATAACGTATAACGTTATATGGTATTATTGTATAACGTATAACGTTATATGGTATTATTTTATAACTTATAACATTATATAGTATTATTTTATAACGTATGACGTTATATAGTATTATTTTATAACGTATAACGTTATGTAGTGTTACGTTATAACGTTATATAGCATTACGTTATAACGTACAAAGTTATATTGTATAATTTTATAACGTATAACGTTATATAGTATTATTTTAAAACGTATAACGTTATATAGTATTATTTTATGACGTATAACGTTATATGGTATTATTTTAAATCTTATAAAGTTATATGTTATAATTTTATAACGTATAACGTTAGATAGTATTATTTTAAAACGTATAGCGTTATATAGTATTATTTTACAACGTACAACGTTATATAGTATTATTTTATAACGTATAACGTCATATATTAATATTTTATAATGTATAACGTTATATATCATTATTTTATATCGTATAACGTTATATAGTGTTACGTTATAACGTTATATTGTATTTCGTTATAACGTATAACTTTATACGGTATTATTTTACAACGTATAACGTTATATGGTATAATTTTATAACGTATAACGTTATACAGTATTATTTTAAAACGTATAACGTTATATAGTATTATTTTATGACGTATAACGTTATATGGTATTATTTTATATCTTATAACGTTATATGGTATTATTTTGTAACGTATAACGTTATATAGTATTATTTTGTAACGTATAATGTTATATAGTGTTATGTTATAACGTTATATAGCATTACGATATAACGTATGACGTTATACGGTATTATTTTATAACGTATATCGTTATATGGTATTATTTTGTAACGTATAACGTTATATAGTGTTACGTTATAACGTTATATTGTATTTCGTTATAACGTGTAACGTTATACGGTATTATTCTATAACGTATAACGTTATATGATATAATTTTATAACGTATAACGTTATATAGTATTATTTTAAAACGTATAACGTTATATAGTATTATATTAAAACGTATAACGTTATATGGTATTATTTTCTAACGTATAACGTTATATAGTATTATTTTGTATCGTAAAACGTTATGTTGTGTTACGTTATAACGTTATATGTCATTACGTTATAACGTATGACGTCATACGGTATTATTTTATAAAGTATAACGTTATATGGTATTATTGTATAACGTATAACACTATATGGTATTATTTTATGACGTATAACGTTATATAATATTATTTTATAACGTATAACGTTATGCAGTGTTACGTTATAACGTTATATAGCATTATGTTATAACGTATATCGTTATGCGGTATTATTTGATAACGTATAACGTTATATGGTAATATATTATAACGTATAACGTTATATGGTATTATCTTCTAACGTATAACGTTATATAGTATGATTTTATAACGTATAACTTTATGCAGTCTTACGTTATAACGTTATATAGCATTACGTTATAACATATAACGTCATACGGTATTATTTTATAACGTATAACGTTATATGGTATTATTTTGTAACGCATAACGTTATATAGCGTTACGTTATTACGTTATATTGTATTACGTTATAACGTATAACGTTATACGGTATTATTTTATAACGTATAACGTTTTTTAATATTATTTTATAACGTATGGCGTTATGGAGTGTTACGATATAACGTATAACGTTATACAGTGTTAGGTTATAACGTTATATAGCATTACGTTCTAACGTATAACGTCATACGGTATTATTTTAAAACGTATAACGTTATATCGTATTATTTTATGACGCATAACGTTATATAATATTACTTTATAACGTTTAACGTTATGTAGTGTTACGTTATAACGTTATATGGCATTATGTTATAACGTATAACGTCATACGGTATTATTTTATAACGTATAACGTTATATGGTATTATTGTATAACGTTTAACGTTATATGGTATTATTTGATGACGTATAACGTTATATAATATTATTTTATAACGTATAACGTTATGCAGTGTTACGTTATAACGTTATATAGCATTACGTTATAACGTATATCGTTATGCGGTATTATTTGATAACGTATAACGTTATATGGTAATATATTATAACGTATAACGTTATATGGTATTATTTTCTAACGTATAACGTTATATAGTATTATTTTATAACGTATAACTTTATGTAGTGTTACGTTATAACGTTATATAGCATTACGTTATAACGTACAACGTCATACGGTATTATTTTATAACGTATAACGTTATATGGTATTATTGTATAACGTATAACGTTATGCAGTGTTACGTTATAACGTTTAACGTTATACGGTATTATTTTATAACGTATAACGTTTTTTAATATTATTTTATAACGTATGGCGTTATGTAGTGTTACGATATAACGTATAACGTTATACAGTGTTAGGTTATATCGTTATATATCATTACGTTCTAACGTATAACGTTATACGGTATTATTCTATAACGTATATCGTTATATGGTAGTATTTTATAACGTATAACGTTATATGATATTATTTTGTAACGCATAACGTTATATAGCGTTACGTTATAACGTTATATTGTATTACGTTGTAACGTATAACGTTATACGGTATTATTTTACAACGTATAACGTTATATGGTATAATTTTATAACGTATAACGTTATATAGTATTATTTTAAAACGTATAACGTTATATCGTATTATTTTATGACGCATAACGTTATATAATATTACTTTATGACGTTTAACGTTATGTAGTGTTACGTTATAACGTTATATGGCATTACGTTATAACGTATAACGTCATACGGTATTATTTTATAACGTATAACGTTATATGGTATTATTGTATAACGTTTAACGTTATATGGTATTATTTTATGACGTATAACGTTATATAATATTATTTTATAACGTATAACGTTATGCAGTGTTACGTTATAACGTTATATAGCATAACGTTATAACGTATATCGTTATGCGGTATTATTTGATAACGTATAACGTTATATGGTAATATATTATAACGTATAACGTAATATGGTATTATTTTCTAACGTATAACGTTATATAGTATTATTTTATAACGTATAACTTTATGTAGTGTTACGTTATAACGTTATATAGCATTACGTTATAACGTACAACGTCATACGGTATTATTTTATAACGTATAACGTTATATGGTATTATTGTATAACGTATAACGTTATGCAGTGTTACGTTATAACGTTTAACGTTATACGGTATTATTTTATAACGTATAACGTTTTCTAATATTATTTTATAACGTATGGCGTTATGTAGTGTTACGATATAACGTATAACGTTATACAGTGTTAGGTTATAACGTTATATATCATTACGTTCTAACGTATAACGTTATACGGTATTATTCTATAACGTATATCGTTATATGGTATTATTGTATAACGTATAACGTTATGTAGTGTTACGTTATAAGGTTATATGGCATTACGTTATAACGTATAACGTCATACGGTATTATTTTATAACGTATAACGTTATATGGTATTATTGTATAACGTATAACGTTATATGGTATTATTTTATGACGTATAACGTTATATAATATTATTTTATAACGTATAACTTTATGTAGTGTTACGTTATAACGTTATATAGCATTACGTTATAACGTATAACGTCATAGGTTTATATTTTATAACGTATAACGTTATATGGTAATAAATTATAACGTATAACGTTATATGGTATTATTGTATAACGTATAACGTTATATGGTATTATTTTATAACTCATAACGTTATATAGCATTATTTTATAACGTATAACGTTATATGATATTATTTCGTAACGCATAACGTTATATAGTGTTACGTTAAAACGTTATATTGTATTACGTTATAACGTATAACGTTATACGGTATTACTTTACAACGTATAACGTTATATGGTAATATTTTATAACTTATATCGTTATATGGTATTATTGTATAACGTATAACGTTATATGGTATTATTTTATAACTTACAACGTTATATAGTATTATTTTAAAACGTATAACGTTATATGGTAATATTTTATAACTTATAACGTTATATGGTATTATTGTATAACGTATAACGTTATATGCTATTATTTTATAACTTATAACGTTATATAATATTATTTTATAAAGTATAACTTTATGTAGTGTCAGGTTATAACGTTATATAGCATTACGTTATAACGTATAACGTCATACTGTATTATTTTATAACGTATAACGTTATATGGTGTTATTGTATAACGTATAACTTTATATGGTATTATTTTATAACTCATAACGTTATATAGTATTATTTTATAACGTATAACGTTATATGATATTATTTTGTAACGCATAACGTTATATAGCGTTACGTTATAATGTTATATTGTATTACGTTGTAACGTATAACGTTATACGGTATTACTTTACAACGTATAACGTTATATGGTATAATTTTATAACGTATAACGTTATATAGTATTATTTTAAAACGTATAACGTTATATAGCATTATTTTATGACGCATAACGTTATATAGCGTTACGTTATAACGTTATATTGTATTACGTTGTAACGTATAACGTTATACGGTATTATTTTACATCGTATAACGTTATATGGTATAATTTTATAACGTATAACGTTATATAGTATTATTGTAAAACGTATAACGTTATATCGTGTTATTTTATGACGCATAACGTTATATAATATTACTTTATAACGTTTAACGTTATGTAGTGCTACGTTATAACGTTATATGGCATTACGTTATAACGTATAACGTCATACGGTATTATTTTATAACGTATAACGTTATATGGTATCATTGTATAACGTTTTACGTTATATGGTATTATTTTATGACGTATAACGTTATATAATATTATTTTATAACGTATAACGTTATGCAGTGTTACGTTATAACGTTATATAGCATAACGTTATAACGTATATCGTTATGCGGTATTATTTGATAACGTATAACGTTATATGGTAATATATTATAACGTATAACGTTATATGGTATTATTTTCTAACGTATAACGTTATATAGTATTATTTTATAACGTATAACTTTATGTAGTGTTACGTTATATCGTTATATAGCATTACGTTATAACGTACAACGTCATACGGTATTATTTTATAACGTATAACGTTATATGGTATTATTGTATAACGTATAACGTTATGCAGTGTTACGTTATAACGTTTAACGTTATACGGTATTATTTTATAACGTATAACGTTTTCTAATATTATTTTATAACGTATGGCGTTATGTAGTGTTACGATATAACGTATAACGTTATACAGTGTTAGGTTATAACGTTATATATCATTACGTTCTAACGTATAACGTTATACGGTATTATTCTATAACGTATATCGTTATATGGTGTTATTGTATAACGTATAACGTTATGTAGTGTTACGTTATAAGGTTATATGGCATTACGTTATAACGTATAACGTCATACGGTATTATTTTATAACGTATAACGTTATATGGTATTATTGTATAACGTATAACGTTATATGGTATTATTTTATGACGTATAACGTTATATAATATTATTTTATAACGTATAACTTTATGTAGTGTTACGTTATAACGTTATATAGCATTACGTTATAACGTATAATGTCATACGTTTATATTTTATAACGTATAACGTTATATGGTAATAAATTACAACGTATAACGTTATATGGTATTATTGTATAACGTATAACGTTATATGGTAATATTTTATAACTCATAACGTTATATAGTATTATTTTATAACGTATAACGTTATATGATATTATTTCGTAACGCATAACGTTATATAGTGTTACGTTAAAACGTTATATTGTATTACGTTATAACGTATAACGTTATACGGTATTACTTTACAACGTATAACGTTATATGGTAATATTTTATAACTTATAACGTTATATGGTATTATTGTATAACGTATAACGTTATATGGTATTATTTTATAACTTACAACGTTATATAGTATTATTTTAAAACGTATAACGTTATATGGTAATATTTTATAAATTATAACGTTATATGGTATTATTGTATAACGTATAACGTTATATGCTATTATTTTATAACTTATAACGTTATATAATATTATTTTATAAAGTATAACTTTATGTAGTGTTACGTTATAACGTTATATAGCATTACGTTATAACGTATAACGTCATACGGTATTATTTTATAACGTATAACGTTATATGGTGTTATTGTATAACGTATAACGTTATATGGTATTATTTTATAACTCATAACGTTATATAGTATTAATTTATAACGTATTACGTTATATGATATTATTTTGTAACGCATAACGTTATATAGCGTTACGTTATAATGTTATATTGTATTACGTTGTAACGTATAACGTTATACGGTATTATTTTACAACGTATAACGTTATATGGTATAATTTTATAACGTATAACGTTATATAGTATTATTTTAAAACGTATAACGTTATATAGTATTATTTTATGACGCATAACGTTATATAATATTACTTTATAACGTTTAACGTTATGTAGTGTTACGTTATAACGTTATATGGCATTACGTTATAACGTATAACGTCATACGGTATTATTTTATAACGTATAACGTTATATGGTATCATTGTATAACGTTTAACGTTATATGGTATTATTTTATGATGTATAACGTTATATAGTATTATTTTATAACGTATAACTTTATGTAGTGTTACGTTATAACGTTATATAGCATTACGTTATAACGTACAACGTCATACGGTATTATTTTATAACGTATAACGTTATATGGTATTATTGTATAACGTATAACGTTATGCAGTGTTACGTTACAACGTTTAACGTTATACGGTATTATTTTATAACGTATAACGTTTTTTAATATTATTTTATAACGTATGGCGTTATGTAGTTTTACGATATAACGTATAACGTTATACAGTGTTAGGTTATAACGTTATATATCATTACGTTCTAACGTATAACGTTATACGGTATTATTCTATAACGTATAACGTTATATGGTACTATTTTATAACGTATAACGTTATATAGTATTATTTTGTAACGTAAACCGTTATGTTGTGTTTCGTTACAACGTTTAACGTTATATAGTGTTACGTTATAACGTTATACAGCATTACGTTATAACGTATAACGTCATACGGTATTATTTTATAACGTATAACGTTATATGGTATTATTGTATAACGTATAACCTTATATGGTATTATTTTATAACTTATAACGTTATATAGTATTATTTTATAACGTATGACGTTATATAGTATTATTTTATAACGTATAACGTTATGTAGTGTTACGTTATATGGTTATATGGCATTACGTTATAACGTATAACGTCATACGGTATTATTTTATAACGTATAACGTTATATGGTATTATTGTATAACGTATAACGTTATATGGTATTATTTTATGACGTATAACGTTATATAATATTATTTTATAACGTATAACTTTATGTAGTGTTACGTTATAACGTTATATAGCATTACGTAATAACGTATAACGTCATACGTTATTATTTTATAACGTATAACGTTATATGGTAATAAATTATAACGTATAACGTTATATGGTATTATTGTATAACGTATAACGTTATATGGTATTATTTTATAACTCATAACGCTATATAGTATTATTTTATAACGTATAACGTTATATGATATTATTTCGTAACGCATAACGTTATATAGTGTTACGTTAAAACGTTATATTGTATTACGTTATAACGTATAACGTTATACGGTATTACTTTACAACGTATAACGTTATACGGTATAATTTTATAACGTATAACGTTATATAGTATTATTTTAAAACGTATAACGTTATATGGTAATATTTTATAACTTATAACGTTATATGGTATTATTGTATAACGTATAACGTTATATGGTATTATTTTATAACTCATAACGTTATATAGTATAATTTTATAACGTATAACGTTATATGATATTATTTCGTAACGCATAACGTTATATAGTGTTACGTTAAAACGTTATATTGTATTACGTTATAACGTATAACGTTATACGGTATTACTTTACAACGTATAACGTTATACGGTATAACTTTATAACGTATAACGTCATATATTAATATTTTATAATGTATAACGATATATAGCATAATTTTATATCGTATAACGTTATATAGTGTTACGTTATAACGTTATATTGTATTACGTTATAACGTATAACGTTATTCGGTATTATTTTACAACGTATAACGTTATATGGTATAATTTTATAACGTATAACGTTATATAGTATTATTTTAAAACGTATAACGTTATATAGTATTATTTTATAACGTATAACGTCATATATTAATATTTTATAATGTATAACTATATATAGCATTATTTTATATCGTATATCGTTATATAGTGTTACGTTATAACGTTATATTGTATCACGTTATAACGTATAACGTTATACGGTATCATTTTACAACGTATAACGTTATATGGTATAATTTTATAACGTATAACGTTATATAGTATTATTTTAAAACGTATAACGTTATATAGTATTATTTTATAACATATAACGTTATATAATATTATTTTATAACGTATAGCGTTATGTAGTGTTACGTTATAACGTATAACGTTATACGGTATTATTTTATAAGGTATAACTTTATATAGTATTACGTTATAATGTGAAATTGTATTACGTTATAACGTATAACGTTGTACGGTATTATTTTACAACGTACAACGGTATATAGTATTATTTTATAACGTATAACTTCATATATTAATATTTTATAATGTATAACGATATATAGCATTATTTTATATCGTATATCGTTATATAGTGTTACGTTATAACGTTATACGGTATTATTTTACAACGTATAACGTTATATGGTATAATTTTATAACGTATAACTTTATATAGTATTATTTTAAAACGTATAACGTTATATAGTATTATTTTATGACGTACAACGTTATATAATGTTATTTTATAACGTATAGCGCTATGTAGTGTTACTTTATAACGTATAACGTTATATGGTATTATTTTCTAACGTATAACGTTATATAGTATTATTTTGTAATGTATAACGTTATATAGTATTATTTTAAAACGTATAACGTTATATCGTATTATTTTATGACGCATAACGTTATATAGCGTTACGTTATAACGTTATATTGTATTACGTTGTAACGTATAACGTTATACGGTATTATTCTATAACGTATATCGTTATATGGTAGTATTTTATAACGTATAACGTTATATGATATTATTTTGTAACGCATAACGTTATATAGCGTTACGTTATAACGTTATATTGTATTACGTTGTAACGTATAACGTTATACGGTATTATTTTACAACGTATAACGTTATATGGTATAATTTTATAACGTATAACGTTATATAGTATTATTTTAAAACGTATAACGTTATATCGTATTATTTTATGACGCATAACGTTATATAATATTACTTTATAACGTTTAACGTTATGTAGTGTTACGTTATAACGTTATATGGCATTACGTTATAACGTATAACGTCATACGGTATTATTTTATAACGTATAACGTTATATGGTATTATTGTATAACGTTTAACGTTATATGGTATTATTTTATGACGTATAACGTTATATAATATTATTTTATAACGTATAACGTTATGCAGTGTTACGTTATAACGTTATATAGCATAACGTTATAACGTATATCGTTATGCGGTATTATTTGATAACGTATAACGTTATATGGTAATATATTATAACGTATAACGTAATATGGTATTATTTTCTAACGTATAACGTTATATAGTATTATTTTATAACGTATAACTTTATGTAGTGTTACGTTATAACGTTATATAGCATTACGTTATAACGTACAACGTCATACGGTATTATTTTATAACGTATAACGTTATATGGTATTATTGTATAACGTATAACGTTATGCAGTGTTACGTTATAACGTTTAACGTTATACGGTATTATTTTATAACGTATAACGTTTTCTAATATTATTTTATAACGTATGGCGTTATGTAGTGTTACGATATAACGTATAACGTTATACAGTGTTAGGTTATAACGTTATATATCATTACGTTCTAACGTATAACGTTATACGGTATTATTCTATAACGTATATCGTTATATGGTATTATTGTATAACGTATAACGTTATGTAGTGTTACGTTATAAGGTTATATGGCATTACGTTATAACGTATAACGTCATACGGTATTATTTTATAACGTATAACGTTATATGGTATTATTGTATAACGTATAACGTTATATGGTATTATTTTATGACGTATAACGTTATATAATATTATTTTATAACGTATAACTTTATGTAGTGTTACGTTATAACGTTATATAGCATTACGTTATAACGTATAACGTCATAGGTTTATATTTTATAACGTATAACGTTATATGGTAATAAATTATAACGTATAACGTTATATGGTATTATTGTATAACGTATAACGTTATATGGTATTATTTTATAACTCATAACGTTATATAGCATTATTTTATAACGTATAACGTTATATGATATTATTTCGTAACGCATAACGTTATATAGTGTTACGTTAAAACGTTATATTGTATTACGTTATAACGTATAACGTTATACGGTATTACTTTACAACGTATAACGTTATATGGTAATATTTTATAACTTATATCGTTATATGGTATTATTGTATAACGTATAACGTTATATGGTATTATTTTATAACTTACAACGTTATATAGTATTATTTTAAAACGTATAACGTTATATGGTAATATTTTATAACTTATAACGTTATATGGTATTATTGTATAACGTATAACGTTATATGCTATTATTTTATAACTTATAACGTTATATAATATTATTTTATAAAGTATAACTTTATGTAGTGTTAGGTTATAACGTTATATAGCATTACGTTATAACGTATAACGTCATACGGTATTATTTTATAACGTATAACGTTATATGGTGTTATTGTATAACGTATAACTTTATATGGTATTATTTTATAACTCATAACGTTATATAGTATTATTTTATAACGTATAACGTTATATGATATTATTTTGTAACGCATAGCGTTATATAGCGTTACGTTATAATGTTATATTGTATTACGTTGTAACGTATAACGTTATACGGTATTACTTTACAACGTATAACGTTATATGGTATAATTTTATAACGTATAACGTTATATAGTATTATTTTAAAACGTATAACGGTATATAGCATTATTTTATGACGCATAACGTTATATAGCGTTACGTTATAACGTTATATTGTATTACGTTGTAACGTATAACGTTATACGGTATTATTTTACATCGTATAACGTTATATGGTATAATTTTATAACGTATAACGTTATATAGTATTATTGTAAAACGTATAACGTTATATCGTGTTATTTTATGACGCATAACGTTATATAATATTACTTTATAACGTTTAACGTTATGTAGTGCTACGTTATAACGTTATATGGCATTACGTTATAACGTATAACGTCATACGGTATTATTTTATAACGTATAACGTTATATGGTATCATTGTATAACGTTTTACGTTATATGGTATTATTTTATGACGTATAACGTTATATAATATTATTTTATAACGTATAACGTTATGCAGTGTTACGTTATAACGTTATATAGCATAACGTTATAACGTATATCGTTATGCGGTATTATTTGATAACGTATAACGTTATATGGTAATATATTATAACGTATAACGTTATATGGTATTATTTTCTAACGTATAACGTTATATAGTATTATTTTATAACGTATAACTTTATGTAGTGTTACGTTATATCGTTATATAGCATTACGTTATAACGTACAACGTCATACGGTATTATTTTATAACGTATAACGTTATATGGTATTATTGTATAACGTATAACGTTATGCAGTGTTACGTTATAACGTTTAACGTTATACGGTATTATTTTATAACGTATAACGTTTTCTAATATTATTTTATAACGTATGGCGTTATGTAGTGTTACGATATAACGTATAACGTTATACAGTGTTAGGTTATAACGTTATATATCATTACGTTCTAACGTATAACGTTATACGGTATTATTCTATAACGTATATCGTTATATGGTGTTATTGTATAACGTATAACGTTATGTAGTGTTACGTTATAAGGTTATATGGCATTACGTTATAACGTATAACGTCATACGGTATTATTTTATAACGTATAACGTTATATGGTATTATTGTATAACGTATAACGTTATATGGTATTATTTTATGACGTATAACGTTATATAATATTATTTTATAACGTATAACTTTATGTAGTGTTACGTTATAACGTTATATAGCATTACGTTATAACGTATAATGTCATACGTTTATATTTTATAACGTATAACGTTATATGGTAATAAATTACAACGTATAACGTTATATGGTATTATTGTATAACGTATAACGTTATATGGTAATATTTTATAACTCATAACGTTATATAGTATTATTTTATAACGTATAACGTTATATGATATTATTTCGTAACGCATAACGTTATATAGTGTTACGTTAAAACGTTATATTGTATTACGTTATAACGTATAACGTTATACGGTATTACTTTACAACGTATAACGTTATATGGTAATATTTTATAACTTATAACGTTATATGGTATTATTGTATAACGTATAACGTTATATGGTATTATTTTATAACTTACAACGTTATATAGTATTATTTTAAAACGTATAACGTTATATGGTAATATTTTATAAATTATAACGTTATATGGTATTATTGTATAACGTATAACGTTATATGCTATTATTTTATAACTTATAACGTTATATAATATTATTTTATAAAGTATAACTTTATGTAGTGTTACGTTATAACGTTATATAGCATTACGTTATAACGTATAACGTCATACGGTATTATTTTATAACGTATAACGTTATATGGTGTTATTGTATAACGTATAACGTTATATGGTATTATTTTATAACTCATAACGTTATATAGTATTAATTTATAACGTATTACGTTATATGATATTATTTTGTAACGCATAACGTTATATAGCGTTACGTTATAATGTTATATTGTATTACGTTGTAACGTATAACGTTATACGGTATTATTTTACAACGTATAACGTTATATGGTATAATTTTATAACGTATAACGTTATATAGTATTATTTTAAAACGTATAACGTTATATAGTATTATTTTATGACGCATAACGTTATATAATATTACTTTATAACGTTTAACGTTATGTAGTGTTACGTTATAACGTTATATGGCATTACGTTATAACGTATAACGTCATACGGTATTATTTTATAACGTATAACGTTATATGGTATCATTGTATAACGTTTAACGTTATATGGTATTATTTTATGATGTATAACGTTATATAGTATTATTTTATAACGTATAACTTTATGTAGTGTTACGTTATAACGTTATATAGCATTACGTTATAACGTACAACGTCATACGGTATTATTTTATAACGTATAACGTTATATGGTATTATTGTATAACGTATAACGTTATGCAGTGTTACGTTACAACGTTTAACGTTATACGGTATTATTTTATAACGTATAACGTTTTTTAATATTATTTTATAACGTATGGCGTTATGTAGTTTTACGATATAACGTATAACGTTATACAGTGTTAGGTTATAACGTTATATATCATTACGTTCTAACGTATAACGTTATACGGTATTATTCTATAACGTATAACGTTATATGGTACTATTTTATAACGTATAACGTTATATAGTATTATTTTGTAACGTAAACCGTTATGTTGTGTTTCGTTACAACGTTTAACGTTATATAGTGTTACGTTATAACGTTATACAGCATTACGTTATAACGTATAACGTCATACGGTATTATTTTATAACGTATAACGTTATATGGTATTATTGTATAACGTATAACCTTATATGGTATTATTTTATAACTTATAACGTTATATAGTATTATTTTATAACGTATGACGTTATATAGTATTATTTTATAACGTATAACGTTATGTAGTGTTACGTTATATGGTTATATGGCATTACGTTATAACGTATAACGTCATACGGTATTATTTTATAACGTATAACGTTATATGGTATTATTGTATAACGTATAACGTTATATGGTATTATTTTATGACGTATAACGTTATATAATATTATTTTATAACGTATAACTTTATGTAGTGTTACGTTATAACGTTATATAGCATTACGTAATAACGTATAACGTCATACGTTATTATTTTATAACGTATAACGTTATATGGTAATAAATTATAACGTATAACGTTATATGGTATTATTGTATAACGTATAACGTTATATGGTATTATTTTATAACTCATAACGCTATATAGTATTATTTTATAACGTATAACGTTATATGATATTATTTCGTAACGCATAACGTTATATAGTGTTACGTTAAAACGTTATATTGTATTACGTTATAACGTATAACGTTATACGGTATTACTTTACAACGTATAACGTTATACGGTATAATTTTATAACGTATAACGTTATATAGTATTATTTTAAAACGTATAACGTTATATGGTAATATTTTATAACTTATAACGTTATATGGTATTATTGTATAACGTATAACGTTATATGGTATTATTTTATAACTCATAACGTTATATAGTATAATTTTATAACGTATAACGTTATATGATATTATTTCGTAACGCATAACGTTATATAGTGTTACGTTAAAACGTTATATTGTATTACGCTATAACGTATAACGTTATACGGTATTACTTTACAACGTATAACGTTATACGGTATAACTTTATAACGTATAACGTCATATATTAATATTTTATAATGTATAACGATATATAGCATAATTTTATATCGTATAACGTTATATAGTGTTACGTTATAACGTTATATTGTATTACGTTATAACGTATAACGTTATTCGGTATTATTTTACAACGTATAACGTTATATGGTATAATTTTATAACGTATAACGTTATATAGTATTATTTTAAAACGTATAACGTTATATAGTATTATTTTATAACGTATAACGTCATATATTAATATTTTATAATGTATAACTATATATAGCATTATTTTATATCGTATATCGTTATATAGTGTTACGTTATAACGTTATATTGTATCACGTTATAACGTATAACGTTATACGGTATCATTTTACAACGTATAACGTTATATGGTATAATTTTATAACGTATAACGTTATATAGTATTATTTTAAAACGTATAACGTTATATAGTATTATTTTATAACATATAACGTTATATAATATTATTTTATAACGTATAGCGTTATGTAGTGTTACGTTATAACGTATAACGTTATACGGTATTATTTTATAAGGTATAACTTTATATAGTATTACGTTATAATGTGAAATTGTATTACGTTATAACGTATAACGTTGTACGGTATTATTTTACAACGTACAACGGTATATAGTATTATTTTATAACGTATAACTTCATATATTAATATTTTATAATGTATAACGATATATAGCATTATTTTATATCGTATATCGTTATATAGTGTTACGTTATAACGTTATACGGTATTATTTTACAACGTATAACGTTATATGGTATAATTTTATAACGTATAACTTTATATAGTATTATTTTAAAACGTATAACGTTATATAGTATTATTTTATGACGTACAACGTTATATAATGTTATTTTATAACGTATAGCGCTATGTAGTGTTACTTTATAACGTATAACGTTATATGGTATTATTTTCTAACGTATAACGTTATATAGTATTATTTTGTAATGTATAACGTTATTTTGTGTTACGTTATAACGTCTAACGTTATATAGTGTTACGTTATAACGTTATACAGCATTACGTTATAACGTATAACGTCATACGGTATTATTTTATAACGTATAACGTTATATAGTATTATTTTGTAACGTATAACGTTATATAGTTTTATGTTATAACGTTATATAGCTGTACGTTATAACGTATGTCGTTATACGGTATTATTTTATTACGTATAACGTTTTATGGTATAATTTTCTAACGTATAACGTTATATAGTATTATTTTGTAACGTATAACGTTATGTTGTGTTACGTTATAACGTTTAACGTTATATAGTGTTACGTTATAACGTTAAACAGCATTACGTTATAACGTATGCCGTCATACGGTATTATTTTATAACGTATAACGTTGTATGGTATTATTGTATAACGTATAACGTTATATGGTATTATTTTATAACTTATAACGTTATATGGTATTATTATATAACGTATAACGTTATATGGTATTATTTTATAACTTATAACGTTATATGGTATTATTTTATAACGTATAACGTTATATAGTATTATTTTGTAACGTATAATGTTATATAGTGTTATGTTATAACGTTATATAGCATTACGATATAACCAATGACGTTATACGGTATTATTTTATAACGTATAACGTTATATGGTATTATTGTATAACGTATAACATTATATGGTATTATTTTATCACTTATAACGTTATATAGCATTATTTTATAACGTATAACGTTATATGATATTATTTTGTATCGCATAACGTTATATAGTGATACGTTATAACGTTATATTGTATTACGTTATAACGTATAACGTTATACGGTAATATTATACAACGTATAACGATATATGGTATAATTTTATAACGTATAACGTTATATAATATTATTTTAAAACGTATAACGTTATATAGTATTATTTTATGACGTATAACGTTGTATAATATTATTTTATAACGTATAGCGATATGTACTGTTACGTTATAACGTATAACGTTATACGGTATTATTTTATAACGTATAACTTTATATAGTGTTACGTTATAACGTTATATTGTATTACGTTAGAACGTATAACGTTATACGGTATTATTTTGTAACGTACAACGTTATATAGTATTATTTTATAACGTATAACGTCATATATTAATATTTTATAATGTATAACGATATATAGCATTATTTTATATCGTATAACGTTATATAGTGTTACGTTATAACGTTATATTGTATTACGTTATAACGTATAACGTTATTCGGTATTATTTTACAACGTATAACGTTATATGTTATAATTTTATAACGTATAACGTTATATATTATTATTTAGAACGTATAACGTTATATAGTATTATTTTATAACGTACAACGTCATATGTTAATATTTTATAATGTATAACTATATATAGCATTATTTTATATCGTATATCGTTATATAGTGTTACGTTATAACGTTATATTGTATCACGTTATAACGTATAACGTTATACGGTATCATTTTACAACGTATAACGTTATATAGAATAATTTTATAACGTATAACGTTATATAGTATTATTTTAAAACGTATAACGTTATATAGTATTATCTTATGACGTATAACGTTATATAATATTATTTTATAACGTATAACGTTATGTAATGTTACGTTTTAACGTATAACGTTATATGGTGTTATTTTCTAACGTATAACGTTATATAGTATTATTTTGTAACGTATAACGTTATGTTGTGTTACGTTATAACGTTCAACGTTATATAGTGTTACGTTATAACGTTATACAGCATTGCGTTATAACGTATGACGTCATACGGTATTATTTTATAACGTATAACGTTATATAGTATTATTTTGTAACGTATAATGTTATATAGTGTTATGTTATAACGTTATATAGCATTACGATATAACCTATGACGTTATACGGTATTATTTTATAACGTATAACGTTATATGGTATTATTGTATAACGTATAAAGTTATTTGGAATTATTTTATAACTTATAACGTTATATAGTATTATTTTATAACGTATAACGTTATATAGTATTATTTTGTAACGTATAACTTTATATAGTGTTACGTTATAACGTTATATTGTATTACGTTATAACGTATAACGTTATACGGTATTATTCTATAACGTATAACGTTATATGGTATAATTTTATAACGTATAACGTTATATAGTATTATTTTGTAACGTATAACGTTATGTTGTATTACGTTATAACGTTTAACGTTATATAGTGTTACGTTATAACGTTATACAGCATTACGTTATAACGTTTAACGTTATATAGTGTTACGTTGTAACGTTATACAGCATTACGTTATAACGTATGACGTCATACGGTACTATTTTATAACGTATAACGTTATATGGTATTATTTTGTAACGTATAATGTTATATAGTGTTATGTTATAACGTTATATAGCATTACGATATAACCTATGACGTTATAAGGTATTATTTTATAACGTATAACGTTATATGGTATTATTGTATAACGTATAAAGTTATTTGGAATTATTTTATAGCTTATAACGTTATATAGTATTATTTTATAACGTATAACGTTATATAGTATTATTTTGTAACGTATAACTTTATATAGTGTTACGTTATAACGTTATATTGTATTACGTTATAACGTTATATTGTATTACGTTATAACGTATAACGTTATACGGTATTATTCTATAACGTATAACGTTATATGGTATAATTTTATAACGTATAACGTTATATAGTATTATTTTGTAACGTATAACGTTATGTTGTATTACGTTATAACGTTTAACGTTATATAGTGTTACGTTATAACGTTATACAGCATTACGTTATAACGTTTAACGTTATATAGTGTTACGTTGTAACGTTATACAGCATTACGTTATAACGTATGACGTCATACGGTACTATTTTATAACGTATAACGTTATATGGTATTATTTTGTAACGTATAATGTTATATAGTGTTATGTTATAACGTTATATAGCATTACGATATAACCTATGACGTTATAAGGTATTATTTTATAACGTATAACGTTATATGGTATTATTGTATAACGTATAAAGTTATTTGGAATTATTTTATAACTTATAACGTTATATAGTAATATTTTATAACGTATAACGTTATATAGTATTATTTTGTAACGTATAACTTTATATAGTGTTACGTTATAACGTTATATTGTATTACGTTATAACGTAGAACGTTATACGGTATTATTCTATAACGTATAACGTTATATGGTATAATTTTATAACGTATAACGTTATATAGTATTATTTTGTAACGTATAACGTTATGTTGTATTACGTTATAACGTTTAACGTTATATAGTGTTACGTTATAACGTTATACAGCATTACGTTATAACGTTTAACGTTATATAGTGTTACGTTGTAACGTTATACAGCATTACGTTATAACGTATGACGTCATACGGTACTATTTTATAACGTATAACGTTATATGGTATTATTGTATAACGTATAACGTTATATGGTATTATTTTATAACGTATAACGTTATACGGTATGATTTTACAACGTATAACGTTATATGGTATAATTTTATAACGTATAACGTTATATAGTATTATTTTAAAAGTATAACGTTATATAGTATTATTTTATGACGTATAACGTTATATAATATTATTTTATAACGTATAGCGTTATGTAATGTTACCTTATAACGTATAATGTTATACGGTATTATTTTATAACGTATAACGTTATATGGTATTATTTTCTAACGTATAGCGTTATATAGTATTATTTTGTAACGTAAAACGTTATGTTCTGTTACGTTATAACGTTTAACGTTATATAGTGTTACGTTATAACGTATAACGTTATATGGTATTATTTTCTAACGTATAACGTTATATAGTATTATTTTGTAATGTATAACGTTATTTTGTGTTACGTTATAACGTTTAACGTTATATAGTGTTACGTTATAACGTTATACAGCATTACGTTATAACGTATAACGTCATACGGTATTATTTTATAACGTATAACGTTATATAGTATTATTTTGTAACGTATAACGTTATATAGTGTTATGTTATAACGTTATATAGCTGTACGTTATAACGTATGTCGTTATACGGTATTATTTTATTACGTATAACGTTATATGGTATAATTTTCTAACGTATAACGTTATATAGTATTATTTTGTAACGTATAACGTTATGTTGTGTTACGTTATAACGTTTAACGTTATATAGTGTTACGTTATAACGTTATACAGCATTACGTTATAACGTATGACGTCATACGGTATTATTTTATAACGTATAACGTTATATGGTATTATTGTATAACGTATAACGTTATATGGTATTATTTTATAACTTATAACGTTATATGGTATTATTATATGACGTATAACGTTATATGGTATTATTTTATAACTTATAACGTTATATGGTATTATTTTATAACGTATAACGTTATATAGTATTATTTTGTAACGTATAATGTTATATAGTGTTATGTTATAACGTTATATAGCATTACGATATAACCTATGACGTTATACGGTATTATTTTATAACGTATAACGTTATATGGTATTATTGTATAACGTATAACATTATATGGTATTATTTTATAACTTATAACGTTATATAGCATTATTTTATAACGTATAACGTTATATGATATTATTTTGTATCGCATAACGTTATATAGTGATACGTTATAACGTTATATTGTATTACGTTATAACGTATAACGTTATACGGTAATATTATACAACGTATAACGTTATATGGTATAATTTTATAACGTATAACGTTATATAATATTATTTTAAAACGTATAACGTTATATAGTATTATTTTATGACGTATAACGTTGTATAATATTATTTTATAACGTATAGCGATATGTACTGTTACGTTATAACGTATAACGATATACGGTATTATTTTATAACGTATAACTTTATATAGTGTTACGTTATAACGTTATATTGTATTACGTTAGAACGTATAACGTTATACGGTATTATTTTGTAACGTACAACGTTATATAGTATTATTTTATAACGTATAACGTCATATATTAATATTTTATAATGTATAACGATATATAGCATTATTTTATATCGTATAACGTTATATAGTGTTACGTTATAACGTTATATTGTATTACGTTATAACGTATAACGTTATTCCGTATTATTTTACAACGTATAACGTTATATGGTATAATTTTATAACGTATAACGTTATATAGTATTATTTAGAACGTATAACGTTATCTGGTATTATTTTATAACGTACAACGTCATATATTAATATTTTATAATGTATAACTATATATAGCATTATTTTATATCGTATATCGTTATATAGTGTTACGTTATAACGTTATATTGTATCACGTTATAACGTATAACGTTATTCGGTATTATTTTACAACGTATAACGTTATATGGTATAATTTTATAACGTATAACGTTATATAGTATTATTTAGAACGTATAACGTTATCTGGTATTATTTTATAACGTACAACGTCATATATTAATATTTTATAATGTATAACTATATATAGCATTATTTTATATCGTATATCGTTATATAGTGTTACGTTATAACGTTATATTGTATCACGTTATAACATATAACGTTATACGGTATCATTTTACAACGTATAACGTTATACGGTATAATTTTATAACGTATAACGTTATATAGTATTATTTTAAAACGTATAACGTTATATAGTATTATTTTATGACGTATAACGTTATATAATATTATTTTATAACGTATAGCGTTATGTAATGTTACGTTATAACGTATAACGTTATATGGTATTATTTTCTAACGTATAACGTTATATGGTATTATTTTGTAATGTATAACGTTATTTTGTGTTACGTTATAACGTTTAACGTTATATAGTGTTACGTTATAACGTTATACAGCATTACGTTATAACGTATAACGTCATACGGTATTATTTTATAACGTATAACGTTATATAGTATTATTTTGTAACGTATAACGTTATATAGTGTTATGTTATAACGTTATATAGCTGTACGTTATAACGTATGTCGTTATACGGTATTATTTTATTACGTATAACGTTATATGGTATAATTTTCTAACGTATAACGTTATATAGTATTATTTTGTAACGTATAACGTTATGTTGTGTTACGTTATAACGTTTAACGTTATATAGTGTTACGTTATAACGTTATACAGCATTACGTTATAACGTATGACGTCATACGGTATTATTTTATAACGTATAACGTTATATGGTATTATTGTATAACGTATAACGTTATATGGTATTATTTTATAACTTATAACGTTATATGGTATTATTATATGACGTATAACATTATATGGTATTATTTTATAACTTATAACGTTATATGGTATTATTTTATAACGTATAACGTTATATAGTATTATTTTGTAACGTATAATGTTATATAGTGTTATGTTATAACGTTATATAGCATTACGATATAACCTATGACGTTATACGGTATTATTTTATAACGTATAACGTTATATGGTATTATTGTATAACGTATAACATTATATGGTATTATTTTATAACTTATAACGTTATATAGCATTATTTTATAACGTATAACGTTATATGATATTATTTTGTATCGCATAACGTTATATAGTGATACGTTATAACGTTATATTGTATTACGTTATAACGTATAACGTTATACGGTAATATTATACAACGTATAACGTTATATGGTATAGTTTTATAACGTATAACGTTATATAATATTATTTTAAAACGTATAACGTTATATAGTATTATTTTATGACGTATAACGTTGTATAATATTATTTTATATCGTATAGCGATTTGTACTGTTACGTTATAACGTATAACGTTATACGGTATTATTTTATAACGTATAACTTTATATAGTGTTACGTTATAACGTTATATTGTATTACGTTAGAACGTATAACGTTATACGGTATTATTTTGTAACGTACAACGTTATATAGTATTATTTTATAACGTATAACGTCATATATTAATATTTTATAATGTATAACGATATATAGCATTATTTTATATCGTATAACGTTATATAGTGTTACGTTATAACGTTATGTTGTATTACGTTATAACGTATAACGTTATTCGGTATTATTTTACAACGTATAACGTTATATGGTATAATTTTATAACGTATAACGTTTATAGTATTATTTAGAACGTATAACGTTATATAGTATTATTTTATAACGTACAACGTCATATATTAATATTTTATAATGTATAACTATATATAGCATTATTTTATATCGTATATCGTTATATAGTGTTACGTTATAACGTTATATTGTACCACGTTATAACGTATAACGTTATACGGTATCATTTTACAACGTATAACGTTATACGGTATAATTTTATAACGTATAACGTTATATAGTATTATTTTAAAACGTATAACGTTATATAGTATTATTTTATGACGTATAACGTTATATAATATTATTTTATAACGTATAGCGTTATGTAATGTTACGTTATAACGTATAACGTTATATGGTATTATTTTCTAACGTATAACGTTATATAGTATTATTTTGTAACGTATAACGTTATGTTGTGTTACGTTATAACGTTTAACGTTATATAGTGTTACGTTATAACGTTATACAGCATTACGTTATAACGTATGACGTCATACGGTATTATTTTATAACGTATAACGTTATAAGGTATTCTTTTGTAACGTATAATGTTATATAGTGTTATGTTATAACGTTATATAGCATTACGATATAACCTATGACGTTATACGGTATTATTTTATAACGTATAACGTTATATGGTATTATTGTATAACGTATAAAGTTATTTGGAATTATTTTATAACTTATAACGTTATACAGTATTATTTTATAACGTATAACGTTATATACTATTATTTTGTAACGTATAACTTTATATAGTGTTACGTTATAACGTTATATTGTATTACGTTATAACGTATAACGTTATACGGTATTATTCTATAACGTATAACGTTATATGGTATAATTTTATAACGTATAACGTTATATAGTATTATTTTGTAACGTATAACGTTATGTTGTATTACGTTATAACGTTTAACGTTATATAGTGTTACGTTATAACGTTATACAGCATTACGTTATAACGTTTAACGTTATATAGTGTTACGTTGTAACGTTATACAGCATTACGTTATAACGTATGACGTCATACGGTACTATTTTATAACGTATAACGTTATATGGTATTATTGTATAACGTATAACGTTATATGGTATTATTTTATAACGTATAACGTTATACGGTATCATTTTACAACGTATAACGTTATATGGTATAATTTTATAACGTATAACGTTATATAGTATTATTTTAAAACGTATAACGTTATATAGTATTATTTTATGACGTATAACGTTATATAATATTATTTTATAACGTATAGCGTTATGTAATGTTACGTTATAACGTATAATGTTATACGGTATTATTTTATAACGTATAACGTTATATGGTATTATTTTCTAACGTATAGCGTTATATAGTATTATTTTGTAACGTAAAACGTTATGTTGTGTTACGTTATAACGTTTAACGTTATATAGTGTTACGTTATAACGTTTAACGTTATATAGTGTTACGTTATAACGTTTAACGTTATATAGTGTTACGTTATAACGTTTAACGTTATATAGTGTTACGTTATAACGTTTAACGTTATATAGTGTTACGTTATAACGTTTAACGTTATATAGTGTTACGTTATAACGTTATACAGCATTACGTTATAACGTATAATGTTGTACGGTATTATTTTATTACGTATAACGTTATATGGTATTATTTTCTAACGTATAACGTTATATAGTATTATTTTATAACGTATAACGTTATATGGTATAATTTTATAACGTATAACGTTATATGGTCTACTTTTATAACGTATAACGTTATATAGTATTATTTTAAAACGTATAACGTTATATAGTATTATTTTATAACGTATAACGTTATATAATATTATTTTATAACGTATAGCGTTATGTAGTGTTACGTTATAACGTATAACGTTATACGGTATTATTTTATAAGGTATAACGTTATATAGTGTTACGTTATAACGTTATATTGTATTACGCTATAACGTATAACGTTATACGGTATTATTTTACAACGTATAACGTTATAGGGTATAATTTTATAACGTATAACGTTATATAGTATTATTTTAAAACGTATAACGTTATATAATATTATTTTATAACGTATAGCGTTATGTAATGTTACGTTATAACGTATAACGTTATATGGTATTATTTTCTAACGTATAACGTTATATAGTATTATTTTGTAATGTATAACGTTATTTTGTGTTACGTTATAACGTTTAACGTTATATAGTGTTACGTTATAACGTTATACAGCATTACGTTATAACGTATAACGTCATACGGTATTATTTTATAACGTATAACGTTATATAGTATTATTTTGTAACGTATAACGTTATATAGTGTTATGTTATAACGTTATATAGCTGTACGTTATAACGTATGTCGTTATACGGTATTATTTTATTACGTATAACGTTATATGTTATAATTTTCTAACGTATAACGTTATATAGTATTATTTTGTAACGTATAACGTTATGGTGTGTTACGTTATAACGTTTAACGTTATATAGTGTTACGTTATAACGTTATACAGCATTACGTTTTAACGTATGACGTCATACGGTATTATTTTATAACGTATAACGTTATATGGTATTATTGTATAACGTATAACGTTATATGGTATTATTTTATAACTTATAACGTTATATGGTATTATTATATGACGTATAACGTTATATGGTATTATTTTATAACTTATAACGTTATATGGTATTATTTTATAACGTATAACGTTATATAGTATTATTTTGTAACGTATAATGTTATATAGTGTTATGTTATAACGTTATATAGCATTACGATATAACCTATGACGTTATACGGTATTATTTTATAACGTATAACGTTATATGGTATTATTGTATAACGTATAACATTATATGGTATTATTTTATAACTTATAACGTTATATAGCATTATTTTATAACGTATAACGTTATATGATATTATTTTGTATCGCATAACGTTATATAGTGATACGTTATAACGTTATATTGTATTACGTTATAACGTATAACGTTATACGGTAATATTATACAACGTATAACGTTATATGGTATAGTTTTATAACGTATAACGTTATATAATATTATTTTAAAACGTATAACGTTATATAGTATTATTTTATGACGTATAACGTTGTATAATATTATTTTATATTGTATAGCGATTTGTACTGTTACGTTGTAACGTATAACGTTATACGGTATTATTTTATAACGTATAACTTTATATAGTGTTACGTTATAACGTTATATTGTATTACGTTAGAACGTATAACGTTATACGGTATTATTTTGTAACGTACAACGTTATATAGTATTATTTTATAACGTATAACGTCATATATTAATATTTTATAATGTATAACGATATATAGCATTATTTTATATCGTATAACGTTATATAGTGTTACGTTATAACGTTATATTGTATTACGTTATAACGTATAACGTTATTCGGTATTATTTTACAACGTATAACGTTATATGGTATAATTTTATAACGTTCAACGTTATATAGTATTATTTAGAACGTATAACGTTATATAGTATTATTTTATAACGTACAACGTCATATATTAATATTTTATAATGTATAACTATATATAGCATTATTTTATATCGTATATCGTTATATAGTGTTACGTTATAACGTTATATTGTATCACGTTATAACGTATAACGTTATACGGTATCATTTTACAACGTATAACGTTATACGGTATAATTTTATAACGTATAACGTTATATAGTATTATTTTAAAACGTATAACGTTATATAGTATTATTTTATGACGTATAACGTTATATAATATTATTTTATAACGTATAGCGTTATGTAATGTTACGTTATAACGTATAACGTTATATGGTATTATTTTCTAACGTATAACGTTATATAGTATTATTTTGTGACGTATAACTTTATATAGTGTTACGTTATAACGTTATATTGTATTACGTTATAACGTATAACGTTATACGGTATTATTCTATAACGTATAACGTTATATGGTATAATTTTATAACGTATAACGTTATATAGTATTATTTTGTAACGTATAACGTTATGTTGTATTACGTTATAACGTTTAACGTTATATAGTGTTACGTTATAACGTTATACAGCATTACGTTATAACGTTTAACGTTATATAGTGTTACGTTGTAACGTTATACAGCATTACGTTATAACGTATGACGTCATACGGTACTATTTTATAACGTATAACGTTATATGGTATTATTGTATAACGTATAACGTTATATGGTATTATTTTATAACGTATAACGTTATACGGTATCATTTTACAACGTATAACGTTATATGGTATAATTTTATAACGTATAACGTTATATAGTATTATTTTAAAACGTATAACGTTATATAGTATTATTTTATGACGTATAACGTTATATAATATTATTTTATAACGTATAGCGTTATGTAATGTTACGTTATAACGTATAATGTTATACGGTATTATTTTATAACGTATAACGTTATATGGTATTATTTTCTAACGTATAGCGTTATATAGTATTATTTTGTAACGTAAAACGTTATGTTGTGTTACGTTATAACGTTTAACGTTATATAGTGTTACGTTATAACGTTTAACGTTATATAGTGTTACGTTATAACGTTTAACGTTATATAGTGTTACGTTATAACGTTTAACGTTATATAGTGTTACGTTATAACGTTTAACGTTATATAGTGTTACGTTATAACGTTTAACGTTATATAGTGTTACGTTATAACGTTTAACGTTATATAGTGTTACGTTATAACGTTATACAGCATTACGTTATAACGTATAATGTTGTACGGTATTATTTTATTACGTATAACGTTATATGGTATTATTTTCTAACCTATGACGTTATACGGTATTATTCTATAACGTATAACGTTATATGGTATAATTTTATAACGTATAACGTTATATAGTATTATTTTGTGACGTATAACTTTATATAGTGTTACGTTATAACGTTATATTGTATTACGTTATAACGTATAACGTTATACGGTATTATTCTATAACGTATAACGTTATATGGTATAATTTTATAACGTATAACGTTATATAGTATTATTTTGTAACGTATAACGTTATGTTGTATTACGTTATAACGTTTAACGTTATATAGTGTTACGTTATAACGTTATACAGCATTACGTTATAACGTTTAACGTTATATAGTGTTACGTTGTAACGTTATACAGCATTACGTTATAACGTATGACGTCATACGGTACTATTTTATAACGTATAACGTTATATGGTATTATTGTATAACGTATAACGTTATATGGTATTATTTTATAACGTATAACGTTATACGGTATCATTTTACAACGTATAACGTTATATGGTATAATTTTATAACGTATAACGTTATATAGTATTATTTTAAAACGTATAACGTTATATAGTATTATTTTATGACGTATAACGTTATATAATATTATTTTATAACGTATAGCGTTATGTAATGTTACGTTATAACGTATAATGTTATACGGTATTATTTTATAACGTATAACGTTATATGGTATTATTTTCTAACGTATAGCGTTATATAGTATTATTTTGTAACGTAAAACGTTATGTTGTGTTACGTTATAACGTTTAACGTTATATAGTGTTACGTTATAACGTTTAACGTTATATAGTGTTACGTTATAACGTTTAACGTTATATAGTGTTACGTTATAACGTTTAACGTTATATAGTGTTACGTTATAACGTTTAACGTTATATAGTGTTACGTTATAACGTTTAACGTTATATAGTGTTACGTTATAACGTTATACAGCATTACGTTATAACGTATAATGTTGTACGGTATTATTTTATTACGTATAACGTTATATGGTATTATTTTCTAACGTATAACGTTATATAGTATTATTTTATAACGTATAACGTTATATGGTATAATTTTATAACGTATAACGTTATATGGTCTACTTTTATAACGTATAACGTTATATAGTATTATTTTAAAACGTATAACGTTATATAGTATTATTTTATAACGTATAACGTTATATAATATTATTTTATAACGTATAGCGTTATGTAGTGTTACGTTATAACGTATAACGTTATACGGTATTATTTTATAAGGTATAACGTTATATAGTGTTACGTTATAACGTTATATTGTATTACGCTATAACGTAAAACGTTATACGGTATTATTTTACAACGTATAACGTTATAGGGTATAATTTTATAACGTATAACGTTATATAGTATTATTTTAAAACGTATAACGTTATATAATATTATTTTATAACGTATAGCGTTATGTAATGTTACGTTATAACGTATAACGTTATATGGTATTATTTTCTAACGTATAACGTTATATAGTATTATTTTGTAATGTATAACGTTATTTTGTGTTACGTTATAACGTTTAACGTTATATAGTGTTACGTTATAACGTTATACAGCATTACGTTATAACGTATAACGTCATACGGTATTATTTTATAACGTATAACGTTATATAGTATTATTTTGTAACGTATAACGTTATATAGTGTTATGTTATAACGTTATATAGCTGTACGTTATAACGTATGTCGTTATACGGTATTATTTTATTACGTATAACGTTATATGTTATAATTTTCTAACGTATAACGTTATATAGTATTATTTTGTAACGTATAACGTTATGGTGTGTTACGTTATAACGTTTAACGTTATATAGTGTTACGTTATAACGTTATACAGCATTACGTTATAACGTATGACGTCATACGGTATTATTTTATAACGTATAACGTTATATGGTATTATTGTATAACGTATAACGTTATATGGTATTATTTTATAACTTATAACGTTATATGGTATTATTATATGACGTATAACGTTATATGGTATTATTTTATAACTTATAACGTTATATGGTATTATTTTATAACGTATAACGTTATATAGTATTATTTTGTAACGTATAATGTTATATAGTGTTATGTTATAACGTTATATAGCATTACGATATAACCTATGACGTTATACGGTATTATTTTATAACGTATAACGTTATATGGTATTATTGTATAACGTATAACATTATATGGTATTATTTTATAACTTATAACGTTATATAGCATTATTTTATAACGTATAACGTTATATGATATTATTTTGTATCGCATAACGTTATATAGTGATACGTTATAACGTTATATTGTATTACGTTATAACGTATAACGTTATACGGTAATATTATACAACGTATAACGTTATATGGTATAGTTTTATAACGTATAACGTTATATAATATTATTTTAAAACGTATAACGTTATATAGTATTATTTTATGACGTATAACGTTGTATAATATTATTTTATATTGTATAGCGATTTGTACTGTTACGTTATAACGTATAATGTTATACGGTATTATTTTATAACGTATAACTTTATATAGTGTTACGTTATAACGTTATATTGTATTACGTTAGAACGTATAACGTTATACGGTATTATTTTGTAACGTACAACGTTATGTAGTATTATTTTATAACGTATAACGTCATATATTAATATTTTATAATGTATAACGATATATAGCATTATTTTATATCGTATAACGTTATATAGTGTTACGTTATAACGTTATATTGTATTACGTTATAACGTATAACGTTATTCGGTATTATTTTACAACGTATAACGTTATATGGTATAATTTTATAACGTATAACGTTATATAGTATTATTTAGAACGTATAACGTTATATAGTATTATTTTATAACGTACAACGTCATATATTAATATTTTATAATGTATAACTATATATAGCATTATTTTATATCGTATATCGTTATATAGTGTTACGTTATAACGTTATATTTTATCACGTTATAACGTATAACGTTATACGGTATCATTTTACAACGTATAACGTTATACGGTATAATTTTATAACGTATAACGTTATATAGTATTATTTTAAAACGTATAACGTTATATAGTATTATTTTATGACGTATAACGTTATATAATATTATTTTATAACGTATAGCGTTATGTAATGTTACGTTATAACGTATAACGTTATATGGTATTATTTTCTAACGTATAACGTTATATAGTATTATTTTGTAACGTATAACGTTATGTTGTGTTACGTTATAACGTTTAACGTTATATAGTGTTATGTTATAACGTTATACAGCATTACGTTATAACGTATGACGTCATACGGTATTATTTTATAACGTATAACGTTATAAGGTATTCTTTTGTAACGTATAAAGTTATTTGGAATTATTTTATAACTTATAACGTTATACAGTATTATTTTATAACGTATAACGTTATATACTATTATTTTGTAACGTATAACTTTATATAGTGTTACGTTATAACGTTATATTGTATTACGTTATAACGTATAACGTTATACGGTATTATTCTATAACTTATAACGTTATATGGTATAATTTTATAACGTATAACGTTATATAGTATTATTTTGTAACGTATAACGTTATGTTGTATTACGTTATAACGTTTAACGTTATATAGTGTTACGTTATAACGTTATACAGCATTACGTTATAACGTTTAACGTTATATAGTGTTACGTTGTAACGTTATACAGCATTACGTTATAACGTATGACTTCATACGGTACTATTTTATAACGTATAACGTTATATGGTATTATTGTATAACGTATAACGTTATATGGTATTATTTTATAACGTATAACGTTATACGGTATCATTTTACAACGTATAACGTTATATGGTATAATTTTATAACGTATAACGTTATATAGTATTATTTTAAAACGTATAACGTTATATAGTATTGTTTTATGACGTATAACGTTATATAATATTATTTTATAACGTATAGCGTTATGTAATGTTACGTTATAACGTATATTGTTATACGGTATTATTTTATAACGTATAACGTTATATGGTATTATTTTCTAACGTATAGCGTTATATAGTATTATTTTGTAACGTAAAACGTTATGTTGTGTTACGTTATAACGTTTAACGTTATATAGTGTTACGTTATAACGTTTAACGTTATATAGTGTTACGTTATAACGTTTAACGTTATATAGTGTTACGTTATAACGTTTAACGTTATATAGTGTTACGTTATAACGTTTAACGTTATATAGTGTTACGTTATAACGTTATACAGCATTACGTTATAACGTATAATGTTGTACGGTATTATTTTATTACGTATAACGTTATATGGTATTATTTTCTAACGTATAACGTTATATAGTATTATTTTATAACGTATAACGTTATATGGTATAATTTTATAACGTATAACGTTATATGGTCTACTTTTATAACGTATAACGTTATATAGTATTATTTTAAAACGTATAACGTTATATAGTATTATTTTATAACGTATAACGTTATATAATATTATTTTATAACGTATAGCGTTATGTAGTGTTACGTTATAACGTATAACGTTATACGGTATTATTTTATAAGGTATAACGTTATATAGTGTTACGTTATAACGTTATATTGTATTACGCTATAACGTATAACGTTATACGGTATTATTTTACAACGTATAACGTTATAGGGTATAATTTTATAACGTATAACGTTATATAGTATTATTTTAAAACGTATAACGTTATATAATATTATTTTATAACGTATAGCGTTATGTAATGTTACGTTATAACGTATAACGTTATATGGTATTATTTTCTAACGTATAACGTTATATAGTATTATTTTGTAACGTATAACGTTATGTTGTGTTACGTTATAACGTTTAACGTTATATAGTGTTACGTTATAACGTTATACAGCATTACGTTATAACGTATGATGTCATACGGTATTATTTTATAACGTATAACGTTATAAGGTATTATTTTGTAACGTATAATGTTATATAGTGTTATGTTATAACGTTATATAGCATTACGATATAACCTATGACGTTATACGGTATTATTCTATAACGTATGATGTCATACGGTATTATTTTATAACGTATAACGTTATAAGGTATTATTTTGTAACGTATAATGTTATATAGTGTTATGTTATAACGTTATATAGTGTTACGTTATAACCTATGACGTTATACGGTATTATTCTATAACGTATAACGTTATATGGTATAATTTTATAACGTATAACGTTATATAGTATTATTTTGTGACGTATAACTTTATATAGTGTTACGTTATAACGTTATATTGTATTACGTTATAACGTATAAAGTTATACGGTATTATTCTATAACGTATAACGTTATATGGTATAATTTTATAACGTATAACGTTATATAGTATTATTTTGTAACGTATAACGTTATGTTGTATTACGTTATAACGTTTAACGTTATATAGTGTTACGTTATAACGTTATACAGCATTACGTTATAACGTTTAACGTTATATAGTGTTACGTTGTAACGTTATACAGCATTACGTTATAACGTATGACGTCATACGGTACTATTTTATAACGTATAACGTTATATGGTATTATTGTATAACGTATAACGTTATATGGTATTATTTTATAACGTATAACGTTATACGGTATCATTTTACAACGTATAACGTTATATGGTATAATTTTATAACGTATAACGTTATACAGTAATATTTTAAAACGTATAACTTTATATAGTATTATTTTATGACGTATAACGTTATATAATATTATTTTATAACGTATAGCGTTATGTAATGTTACGTTATAACGTATAATGTTATACGGTATTATTTTATAACGTATAACGTTATATGGTATTATTTTCTAACGTATAGCGTTATATAGTATTATTTTGTAACGTAAAACGTTATGTTGTGTTACGTTATAACGTTTAACGTTATATAGTGTTACGTTATAACGTTTAACGTTATATAGTGTTACGTTATAACGTTTAACGTTATATAGTGTTACGTTATAACGTTTAACGTTATATAGTGTTACGTTATAACGTTTAACGTTATATAGTGTTACGTTATAACGTTTAACGTTATATAGCGTTACGTTATAACGTTATACAGCATTACGTTATAACGTATAATGTTGTACGGTATTATTTTATTACGTATAACGTTATATGGTATTATTTTCTAACGTATAACGTTATATAGTATTATTTTATAACGTATAACTTCATATATTAATATTTTATAATGTATAACGATATATAGCATTATTTTATATCGTATATCGTTATATAGTGTTACGTTATAACGTTATACGGTATTATTTTACAACGTATAACGTTATATGGTATAATTTTATAACGTATAACTTTATATAGTATTATTTTAAAACGTATAATGTTATATAGTATTATTTTATGACGTACAACGTTATATAATATTATTTTATAACGTATAGCGTTATGTAGTGTTACGTTATAACGTATAACGTTATATGGTATTATTTTCTAACGTATAACGTTATATAGTATTATTTTGTAATGTATAACGTTATTTTGTGTTACGTTATAACGTTTAACGTTTTATAGTGTTACGTTATAACGTTATACAGCATTACGTTATAACGTATGTCGTTATACGGTATTATTTTATTACGTATAACGTTATATGGTATAATTTTCTAACGTATAACGTTATATAGTATTATTTTGTAACGTATAACGTTATGTTGTGTTATGTTATAACGTTTAACGTTATATAGTGTTACGTTATAACGTTATACAGCATTACGTTATAACGTATGACGTCATACGGTATTATTTTATAACGTATAACGTTATATGGTATTATTGTATAACGTATAACGTTATATGGTATTATTTTATAACTTATAACGTTATATGGTATTATTATATGACGTATAACGTTATATGGTATTATTTTATAACTTATAACGTTATACGGTATTATTTTATAACGTATAACGTTATATAGTATTATTTTGTAACGTATAATGTTATATAGTGTTATGTTATAACGTTATATAGCATTACGATATAACCTATGACGTTATACGGTATTATTTTATAACGTATAACGTTATGTGGTATTATTGTATAACGTATAACATTATATGGTATTATTTTATAACTTATAACGTTATATAGCATTATTTTATAACGTATAACGTTATATGATATTATTTTGTATCGCATAACGTTATATAGTGATACGTTATAACGTTATATTGTATTACGTTATAACGTATAACGTTATACGGTAATATTATACAACGTATAACGTTATATGGTATAATTTTATAACGTATAACGTTATATAATATTATTTTAAAACGTATAACGTTATATAGTATTATTTTATGACGTATAACGTTGTATAATATTATTTTATAGCGTATAGCGATATGTACTGTTACGTTATAACGTATAACGTTATACGGTATTATTTTATAACGTATAACTTTATATAGTGTTACGTTATGACGTTATATTGTATTACGTTAGAACGTATAACGTTATACGGTATTATTTTGTAACGTACAACGTTATATAGTATTATTTTATAACGTATAACGTCATATATTAATATTTTATAATGTATAACGATATATAGCATTATTTTATATCGTATAACGTTATATAGTGTTACGTTATAACGTTATATTGTATTACGTTATAACGTATAACGTTATTCGGTATTATTTTACAACGTATAACGTTATATGGTATAATTTTATAACGTATAACGTTATATAGTATTATTTAGAACGTATAACGTTATATAGTATTATTTTATAACGTACAACGTCATATATTAATATTTTATAATGTATAACTATCAATAGCATTATTTTATATCGTATGTCGTTATATAGTGTTACGTTATAACGTTATATTGTATCACGTTATAACGTATAACGTTATACGGTATCATTTTACAACGTATAACGTTATACGGTATAATTTTATAACGTATAACGTTATATAGTATTATTTTAAAACGGATAACGTTATATAGTATTATTTTATGACGTATAACGTTATATAATATTATTTTATAACGTATAGCGTTATGTAATGTTACGTTATAACGTATAACGTTATATGGTATTATTTTCTGACGTATAACGTTATATAGTATTATTTTGTAACGTATAACGTTATGTTGTGTTACGTTATAACGTTTAACGTTATATAGTGTTACGTTATAACGTTATACAGCATTACGTTATAACGTATGACGTCATACGGTATTATTTTATAACGTATAACGTTATAAGGTATTATTTTGTAACGTATAATGTTATATAGTGTTATGTTATAACGTTATATAGCATTACGATATAACCTATGACGTTATACGGTATTATTTTATAACGTATAACGTTATATGTTATTATTGTATAACGTATAAAGTTATTTGGAATTATTTTATAACTTATAACGTTATTCAGTAATATTTTATAACGTATAACGTTATATAGTATTATTTTGTAACGTATAACTTTATATAGTGTTACGTTATAACGTTATGTTGTATTACGTTATAACGTATAACGTTATACGGCGTTATTCTATAACGTATAACGTTATATGGTATAATTTTATAACGTATAACGTTATATAGTGATACGTTATAACGTTATATTGTATTACGTTATAACGTATAACGTTATACGGTAATATTATACAACGTATAACGTTATATGGTATAGTTTTATAACGTATAACGTTATATAATATTATTTTAAAACGTATAACGTTATATAGTATTATTTTATGACGTATAACGTTGTATAATATTATTTTATATCGTATAGCGATATGTACTGTTACGTTATAACGTATAACGTTATACGGTATTGTTTTATAACGTATAACTTTATATAGTGTTACGTTATAACGTTATATTGTATTACGTTAGAACGTATAACGTTATACGGTATTATTTTGTAACGTACAACGTTATATAGTATTATTTTATAACGTATAACGTCATATATTAATATTTTATAATGTATAACGATATATAGCATTATTTTATATCGTATAACGTTATATAGTGTTACGTTATAACGTTATATTGTATTACGTTATAACGTATAACGTTATTCGGTATTATTTTACAACGTATAACGTTATATGGTATAATTTTATAACGTATAACGCTATATAGTATTATTTAGAACGTATAACGTTATATAGTATTATTTTATAACGTACAACGTCATATATTAATATTTTATAATGTATAACTATATATAGCATTATCTTATATCGTATATCGTTATATAGTGTTACGTTATAACGTTATATTGTATCACGTTATAACGTATAACGTTATACGGTATCATTTTACAACGTATAACGTTATACGGTATAATTTTATAACGTATAACGTTATATAGTCTTATTTTAAAACGTATAACGTTATATAGTATTATTTTATGACGTATAACGTTATATAATATTATTTTATAACGTATAGCGTTATGTAATGTTACGTTATAACGTATAACGTTATATGGTATTATTTTCTAACGTATAACGTTATATAGTATTATTTTGTAACGTATAACGTTATGTTGTGTTACGTTATAACGTTTAACGTTATATAGTGTTACGTTATAACGTTATACAGCATTACGTTATAACGTATGACGTCATACGGTATTATTTTATAACGTATAACGTTATAAGGTATTATTTTGTAACGTATAATGTTATATAGTGTTATGTTATAACGTTATATAGCATTACGATATAACCTATGACGTTATACGGTATTATTTTATAACGTATAACGTTATATGGTATTATTGTATAACGTATAAAGTTATTTGGAATTATTTTATAACTTATAACGTTATACAGTATTATTTTATAACGTATAACGTTATATACTATTATTTTGTAACGTATAACTTTATATAGTGTTACGTTATAACGTTATATTGTATTACGTTATAACGTATAACGTTATACGGTATTATTCTATAACGTATAACGTTATATGGTATAATTTTATAACGTATAACGTTATATACTATTATTTTGTAACGTATAACGTTATGTTGTATTACGTTATAACGTTTAACGTTATATAGTGTTACGTTATAACGTTATACAGCATTACGTTATAACGTTTAACGTTATATAGTGTTACGTTGTAACGTTATACAGCATTACGTTATAACGTATGACGTCATACGGTACTATTTTATAACGTATAACGTTATATGGTATTATTTTCTAACGTATAGCGTTATATAGTATTATTTTGTAACGTAAAACGTTATGTTGTGTTACGTTATAACGTTTAACGTTATATAGTGTTACGTTATAACGTTTAACGTTATATAGTGTTACGTTATAACGTTTAACGTTATATAGTGTTACGTTATAACGTTATACAGCATTACGTTATAACGTATAATGTTGTACGGTATTATTTTGTTACGTATAACGTTATATGGTATTATTTTCTAACGTATAACGTTATATAGTATTATTTTATAACGTATAACGTTATATGGTATAATTTTATAACGTATAACGTTATATGGTCTACTTTTATAACGTATAACGTTATATAGTATTATTTTAAAACGTATAACGTTATATAGTATTATTTTATAACGTATAACGTTATATAATATTATTTTATAACGTATAGCGTTATGTAGTGTTACGTTATAACGTATAACGTTATACGGTATTATTTTATAAGGTATAACGTTATATAGTGTTACGTTATAACGTATAACGTTATATGGTATTATTTTCTAACGTATAACGTTATATAGTATTATTTTGTAACGTATAACGTTATGTTGTGTTACGTTATAACGTTTAACGTTATATAGTGTTACGTTATAACGTTATACAGCATTACGTTATAACGTATGATGTCATACGGTATTATTTTATAACGTATAACGTTATAAGGTATTATTTTGTAACGTATAATGTTATATAGTGTTATGTTATAACGTTATATAGCATTACGATATAACCTATGACGTTATACGGTATTATTTTATAACGTATAACGTTATATGGTATTATTGTATAACGTATAAAGTTATTTGGAATTATTTTATAACTTATAACGTTATATAGTATTATCTTATAACGTATAACGTTATATAGTATTATTTTGTGACGTATAACTTTATATAGTGTTACGTTATAACGTTATATTGTATTACGTTATAACGTATAACGTTATACGGTATTATTCTATAACGTATAACGTTATATGGTATAATTTTATAACGTATAACGTTATATAGTATTATTTTGTAACGTATAACGTTATGTTGTATTACGTTATAACGTTTAACGTTATATAGTGTTACGTTATAACGTTATACAGCATTACGTTATAACGTTTAACGTTATATAGTGTTACGTTGTAACGTTATACAGCATTACGTTATAACGTATGACGTCATACGGTACTATTTTATAACGTATAACGTTATATGGTATTATTGTATAACGTATAACGTTATATGGTATTATTTTATAACGTATAACGTTATACGGTATCATTTTACAACGTATAACGTTATATGGTATAATTTTATAACGTATAACGTTATACAGTAATATTTTAAAACGTATAACGTTATATAGTATTATTTTATGACGTATAACGTTATATAATATTATTTTATAACGTATAGCGTTATGTAATGTTACGTTATAACGTATAATGTTATACGGTATTATTTTATAACGTATAACGTTATATGGTATTATTTTCTAACGTATAGCGTTATATAGTATTATTTTGTAACGTGAAACGTTATGTTGTGTTACGTTATAACGTTTAACGTTATATAGTGTTACGTTATAACGTTTAACGTTATATAGTGTTACGTTATAACGTTTAACGTTATATAGTGTTACGTTATAACGTTTAACGTTATATAGTGTTACGTTATAACGTTATACAGCATTACGTTATAACGTATAATGTTGTACGGTATTATTTTATTACGTATAACGTTATATGGTATTATTTTCTAACGTATAACGTTATATGGTATTATTTTCTAACGTATAACGTTATATAGTATTATTTTATAACGTATAACTTCATATATTAATATTTTATAATGTATAACGATATATAGCATTATTTTATATCGTATATCGTTATATAGTGTTACGTTATAACGTTATACGGTATTATTTTACAACGTATAACGTTATATGGTATAATTTTATAACGTATAACTTTATATAGTATTATTTTAAAACGTATAATGTTATATAGTATTATTTTATGACGTACAACGTTATATAATATTATTTTATAACGTATAGCGTTATGTAGTGTTACGTTATAACGTATAACGTTATATGGTATTATTTTCTAACGTATAACGTTATATAGTATTATTTTGTAATGTATAACGTTATTTTGTGTTACGTTATAACGTTTAACGTTATATAGTGTTACGTTATAACGTTATACAGCATTACGTTATAACGTATGTCGTTATACGGTATTATTTTATTACGTATAACGTTATATGGTATAATTTTCTAACGTATAACGTTATATAGTATTATTTTGTAACGTATAACGTTATGTTGTGTTACGTTATAACGTTTAACGTTATATAGTGTTACGTTATAACGTTATACAGCATTACGTTATAACGTATGACGTCATACGGTATTATTTTATAACTTATAACGTTATATGGTATTATTGTATAACGTATAACGTTATATGGTATTATTTTATAACTTATAACGTTATATGGTATTATTATATGACGTATAACGTTATATGGTATTATTTTATAACTTATAACGTTATATGGTATTATTTTATAACGTATAACGTTATATAGTATTATTTTGTAACGTATAATGTTATATAGTGTTATGTTATAACGTTATATAGCATTACGATATAACCTATGACGTTATACGGTATTATTTTTTAACGTATAACGTTATATGGTATTATTGTATAACGTATAAAGTTATTTGGAATTATTTTATAACTTATAACGTTATTCAGTATTATTTTATAACGTATAACGTTATATAGTATTATTTTGTAACGTATAACTTTATATAGTGTTACGTTATAACGTTATATTGTATTACGTTATAACGTATAACGTTATACGGCATTATTCTATAACGTATAACGTTATATGGTATAATTTTATAACGTATAACGTTATATAGTGATACGTTATAACGTTATATTGTATTACGTTATAACGTATAACGTTATACGGTAATATTATACAACGTATAACGTTATATGGTATAGTTTTATAACGTATAACGTTATATAATATTATTTTAAAACGTATAACGTTATATAGTATTATTTTATGACGTATAACGTTGTATAATATTATTTTATATCGTATAGCGATATGTACTGTTACGTTATAACGTATAACGTTATACGGTATTATTTTATAACGTATAACTTTATATAGTGTTACGTTATAACGTTATATTGTATTACGTTAGAACGTATAACGTTATACGGTATTATTTTGTAACGTACAACGTTATATAGTATTATTTTATATCGTATAACGTCATATATTAATATTTTATAATGTATAACGATATATAGCATTATTTTATATCGTATAACGTTATATAGTGTTACGTTATAACGTTATATTGTATTACGTTATAACGTATAACGTTATTCGGTATTATTTTACAACGTATAACGTTATATGGTATAATTTTATAACGTATAACTTTATATAGTATTATTTAGAACGTATAACGTTATATAGTATTATTTTATAACGTACAACGTCATATATTAATATTTTATAATGTATAACTATATATAGCGTTATCTTATATCGTATATCGTTATATAGTGTTACGTTATAACGTTATATTGTATCACGTTATAACGTATAACGTTATACGGTATCATTTTACAACGTATAACGTTATACGGTATAATTTTATAACGTATAACGTTATATAGTATTATTTTAAAACGTATAACGTTATATAGTATTATTTTATGACGTATAACGTTATATAATATTATTTTATAACGTATAGCGTTATGTAATGTTACGTTATAACGTATAACGTTATATGGTATTATTTTCTAACGTATAACGTTATATAGTATTATTTTGTAACGTATAACGTTATGTTGTGTTACGTTATAACGTTTAACGTTATATAGTGTTACGTTATAACGTTATACAGCATTACGTTATAACGTATGACGCCATACGGTATTATTTTATAACGTATAACGTTATAAGGTATTATTTTGTAACGTATAATGTTATATAGTGTTATGTTATAACGTTATATAGCATTACGATATAACCTATGACGTTATACGGTATTATTTTATAACGTATAACGTTATATGGTATTATTGTATAACGTATAAAGTTATTTGGAATTATTTTATAACTTATAACGTTATACAGTATTATTTTATAACGTATAACGTTATATACTATTATTTTGTAACGTATAACTTTATATAGTGTTACGTTATAACGTTATATTGTATTACGTTATAACGTATAACGTTATACGGTATTATTCTATAACGTATAGCGTTATATGGTATAATTTTATAACGTATAACGTTATATAGTATTATTTTGTAACGTATAACGTTATGTTGTATTACGTTATAACGTTTAACGTTATATAGTGTTACGTTATAACGTTATACAGCATTACGTTATAACGTTTAACGTTATATAGTGTTACGTTGTAACGTTATACAGCATTACGTTATAACGTATGACGTCATACGGTACTATTTTATAACGTATAACGTTATATGGTATTATTTTCTAACGTATAGCGTTATATAGTATTATTTTGTAACGTAAAACGTTATGTTGTGTTACGTTATAACGTTTAACGTTATATAGTGTTACGTTATAACGTTTAACGTTATATAGTGTTACGTTATAACGTTTAACGTTATATAGTGTTACGTTATAACGTTATACAGCATTACGTTATAACGTATAATGTTGTACGGTATTATTTTATTACGTATAACGTTATATGGTATTATTTTCTAACGTATAACGTTATATAGTATTATTTTATAACGTATAACGTTATATGGTATAATTTTATAACGTATAACGTTATATGGTCTACTTTTATAACGTATAACGTTATATAGTATTATTTTAAAACGTATAACGTTATATAGTATTATTTTATAACGTATAACGTTATATAATATTATTTTATAACGTATAGCGTTATGTAGTGTTACGTTATAACGTATAACGTTATACGGTATTATTTTATAAGGTATAACGTTATATAGTGTTACGTTATAACGTTATATTGTATTACGCTATAACGTATAACGTTATACGGTATTATTTTACAACGTATAACGTTATAGGGTATAATTTTATAACGCATAACGTTATATAGTATTATTTTAAAACGTATAACGTTATATAATATTATTTTATAACGTATAGCGTTATGTAATGTACGTTATAACGTATAACGTTATATGGTATTATTTTCTAACGTATAACGTTATATAGTATTATTTTGTAACGTATAACGTTATGTTGTGTTACGTTATAACGTTTAACGTTATATAGTGTTACGTTATAACGTTATACAGCATTACGTTATAACGTATGATGTCATACGGTATTATTTTATAACGTATAACGTTATAAGGTATTATTTTGTAACGTATAATGTTATATAGTGTTATGTTATAACGTTATATAGCATTACGATATAACCTATGACGTTATACGGTATTATTTTATAACGTATAACGTTATATGGTATTATTGTATAACGTATAAAGTTATTTGGAATTATTTTATAACTTATAACGTTATATAGTATTATCTTATAACGTATAACGTTATATAGTATTATTTTGTGACGTATAACTTTATATAGTGTTACGTTATAACGTTATATTGTATTACGTTATAACGTATAACGTTATACGGTATTATTCTATAACGTATAACGTTATATGGTATAATTTTATAACGTATAACGTTATATAGTATTATTTTGTAACGTATAACGTTATGTTGTATTACGTTATAACGTTTAACGTTATATAGTGTTACGTTATAACGTTATACAGCATTACGTTATAACGTTTAACGTTATATAGTGTTACGTTGTAACGTTATACAGCATTACGTTATAACGTATGACGTCATACGGTACTATTTTATAACGTATAACGTTATATGGTATTATTGTATAACGTATAACGTTATATGGTATTATTTTATAACGTATAACGTTATACGGTATCATTTTACAACGTATAACGTTATATGGTATAATTTTATAACGTATAACGTTATACAGTAATATTTTAAAACGTATAACGTTATATAGTATTATTTTATGACGTATAACGTTATATAATATTATTTTATAACGTATAGCGTTATGTAATGTTACGTTATAACGTATAATGTTATACGGTATTATTTTATAACGTATAACGTTATATGGTATTATTTTCTAACGTATAGCGTTATATAGTATTATTTTGTAACGTGAAACGTTATGTTGTGTTACGTTATAACGTTTAACGTTATATAGTGTTACGTTATAACGTTTAACGTTATATAGTGTTACGTTATAACGTTTAACGTTATATAGTGTTACGTTATAACGTTTAACGTTATATAGTGTTACGTTATAACGTTTAACGTTATATAGTGTTACGTTATAACGTTATACAGCATTACGTTATAACGTATAATGTTGTACGGTATTATTTTATTACGTATAACGTTATATGGTATTATTTTCTAACGTATAACGTTATATGGTATTATTTTCTAACGTATAACGTTATATAGTATTATTTTATAACGTATAACTTCATATATTAATATTTTATAATGTATAACGATATATAGCATTATTTTATATCGTATATCGTTATATAGTGTTACGTTATAACGTTATACGGTATTATTTTACAACGTATAACGTTATATGGTATAATTTTATAACGTATAACGTTATATAGTATTATTTTGTAACGTATAACGTTATGTTGTATTACGTTATAACGTTTAACGTTATATAGTGTTACGTTATAACGTTATACAGCATTACGTTATAACGTTTAACGTTATATAGTGTTACGTTGTAACGTTATACAGCATTACGTTATAACGTATGACGTCATACGGTACTATTTTATAACGTATAACGTTATATGGTATTATTTTATAACGTATAGCGTTATGTAATGTTACGTTATAACGTATAATGTTATACGGTATTATTTTATAACGTATAACGTTATATGGTATTATTTTCTAACGTATAGCGTTATATAGTATTATTTTGTAACGTGAAACGTTATGTTGTGTTACGTTATAACGTTTAACGTTATATAGTGTTACGTTATAACGTTTAACGTTATATAGTGTTACGTTATAACGTTTAACGTTATATAGTGTTACGTTATAACGTTTAACGTTATATAGTGTTACGTTATAACGTTTAACGTTATATAGTGTTACGTTATAACGATATACAGCATTACGTTATAACGTATAACGTTGTACGGTATTATTTTATTACGTATAACGTTATATGGTATTATTTTCTAACGTATAACGTTATATGGTATTATTTTCTAACGTATAACGTTATATAGTATTATTTTATAACGTATAACTTCATATATTAATATTTTATAATGTATAACGATATATAGCATTATTTTATATCGTATATCGTTATATAGTGTTACGTTATAACGTTATACGGTATTATTTTACAACGTATAACGTTATATGGTATAATTTTATAACGTATAACTTTATATAGTATTATTTTAAAACGTATAATGTTATATAGTATTATTTTATGACGTACAACGTTATATAATATTATTTTATAACGTATAGCGTTATGTAGTGTTACGTTATAACGTATAACGTTATATGGTATTATTTTCTAACGTATAACGTTATATAGTATTATTTTGTAATGTATAACGTTATTTTGTGTTACGTTATAACGTTTAACGTTATATAGTGTTACGTTATAACGTTATACAGCATTACGTTATAACGTATGTCGTTATACGGTATTATTTTATTACGTATAACGTTATATGGTATAATTTTCTAACGTATAACGTTATATAGTATTATTTTGTAACGTATAACGTTATGTTGTGTTACGTTAAAACGTTTAACGTTATATAGTGTTACGTTATAACGTTATACAGCATTACGTTATAACGTATGACGTCATACGGTATTATTTTATAACGTATAACGTTATATGGTATTATTGTATAACGTATAACGTTATATGGTATTATTTTATAACTTATAACGTTATATGGTATTATTATATGACGTATAACGTTATATGGTATTATTTTATAACTTATAACGTTATATGGTATTATTTTATAACGTATAACGTTATATAGTATTATTTTGTAACGTATAATGTTATATAGTGTTATGTTATAACGTTATATAGCATTACGATATAACCTATGACGTTATACGGTATTATTTTATAACGTATAACGTTATATGGTATTATTGTATAACGTATAAAGTTATTTGGAATTATTTTATAACTTATAACGTTATTCAGTATTATTTTATAACGTATAACGTTATATAGTATTATTTTGTAACGTATAACTTTATATAGTGTTACGTTATAACGTTATATTGTATTACGTTATAACGTATAACGTTATACGGCATTATTCTATAACGTATAACGTTATATGGTATAATTTTATAACGTATAACGTTATATAGTGATACGTTATAACGTTATATTGTATTACGTTATAACGTATAACGTTATACGGTAATATTATACAACGTATAACGTTATATGTTATAGTTTTATAACATATAACGTTATATAATATTATTTTAAAACGTATAACGTTATATAGTATTATTTTATGACGTATAACGTTGTATAATATTATTTTATATCGTATAGCGATATGTACTGTTACGTTATAACGTATAACGTTATACGGTATTATTTTATAACGTATAACTTTATATAGTGTTACGTTATAACGTTATATTGTATTACGTTAGAACGTATAACGTTATACGGTATTATTTTGTAACGTACAACGTTATATATTATTATTTTATAACGTATAACGTCATATATTAATATTTTATAATGTATAACGATATATAGCATTATTTTATATCGTATAACGTTATATAGTGTTACGTTATAACGTTATATTGTATTACGTTATAACGTATAACGTTATTCGGTATTATTTTACAACGTATAACGTTATATGGTATAATTTTATAACGTATAACTTTATATAGTATTATTTAGAACGTATAACGTTATATAGTATTATTTTATAACGTACAACGTCATATATTAATATTTTATAATGTATAACTATATATAGCATTATCTTATATCGTATATCGTTATATAGTGTTACGTTATAACGTTATATTGTATCACGTTATAACGTATAACGTTATACGGTATCATTTTACAACGTATAACGTTATACGGTATAATTTTATAACGTATAACGTTATATAGTATTATTTTAAAACGTATAACGTTATATAGTATTATTTTATGACGTATAACGTTATATAGTATTATTTTGTAACGTGAAACGTTATGTTGTGTTACGTTATAACGTTTAACGTTATATAGTGTTACGTTATAACGTTTAACGTTATATAGTGTTACGTTATAACGTTTAACGTTATATAGTGTTACGTTATAACGTTTAACGTTATATAGTGTTACGTTATAACGTTATACAGCATTACGTTATAACGTATGACGTCATACGGTATTATTTTATAACGTATAACGTTATAAGGTATTATTTTGTAACGTATAATGTTATATAGTGTTATGTTATAACGTTATATAGCATTACGATATAACCTATGACGTTATACGGTATTATTTTATAACGTATAACGTTATATGGTATTATTGTATAACGTATAAAGTTATTTGGAATTATTTTATAACTTATAACGTTATACAGTATTATTTTATAACGTATAACGTTATATACTATTATTTTGTAACGTATAACTTTATATAGTGTTACGTTATAACGTTATATTGTATTACGTTATAACGTATAACGTTATACGGTATTATTCTATAACGTATAACGTTATATGGTATAATTTTATAACGTATAACGTTATATAGTATTATTTTGTAACGTATAACGTTATGTTGTATTACGTTATAACGTTTAACGTTATATAGTGTTACGTTATAACGTTATACAGCATTACGTTATAACGTTTAACGTTATATAGTGTTACGTTGTAACGTTATACAGCATTACGTTATAACGTATGACGTCATACGGTACTATTTTATAACGTATAACGTTATATGGTATTATTGTATAACGTATAACGTTATATGGTATTATTTTATAACGTATAACGTTATACGGTATCATTTTACAACGTATAACGTTATATGGTATAATTTTATAACGTATAACGTTATACGGTATCATTTTACAACGTATAACGATATATAGTATTATTATATGACGTATAACGTTATATAATATTATTTTATAACGTATAGCGTTATGTAATGTTACGTTATAACGTATAATGTTATACGGTATTATTTTATAACGTATAACGTTATATGGTATTATTTTCTAACGTATAGCGTTATATAGTATTATTTTGTAACGTGAAACGTTATGTTGTGTTACGTTATAACGTTTAACGTTATATAGTGTTACGTTATAACGTTTAACGTTATATAGTGTTACGTTATAACGTTTAACGTTATATAGTGTTACGTTATAACGTTTAACGTTATATAGTGTTACGTTATAACGTTTAACGTTATATAGTGTTACGTTATAACGTTATACAGCATTACGTTATAACGTATAATGTTGTACGGTATTATTTTATTACGTATAACGTTATATGGTATTATTTTCTAACGTATAACGTTATATGGTATTATTTTCTAACGTATAACGTTATATAGTATTATTTTATAACGTATAACTTCATATATTAATATTTTATAATGTATAACGATATATAGCATTATTTTATATCGTATATCGTTATATAGTGTTACGTTATAACGTTATACGGTATTATTTTACAACGTATAACGTTATATGGTATAATTTTATAACGTATAACTTTATATAGTATTATTTTAAAACGTATAATGTTATATAGTATTATTTTATGACGTACAACGTTATATGATATTATTTTATAACGTATAGCGTTATGTAGTGTTACGTTATAACGTATAACGTTATATGGTATTATTTTCTAACGTATAACGTTATATAGTATTATTTTGTAATGTATAACGTTATTTTGTGTTACGTTATAACGTTTAACGTTATATAGTGTTACGTTATAACGTTATACAGCATTACGTTATAACGTATGTCGTTATACGGTATTATTTTATTACGTATAACGTTATATGGTATAATTTTCTAACGTATAACGTTATATAGTATTATTTTGTAACGTATAACGTTATGTTGTGTTACGTTATAACGTTTAACGTTATATAGTGTTACGTTATAACGTTATACAGCATTACGTTATAACGTATGACGTCATACGGTATTATTTTATAACGTATAACGTTATATGGTATTATTGTATAACGTATAACGTTATATGGTATTATTTTATAACTTATAACGTTATATGGTATTATTATATGACGTATAACGTTATATGGTATTATTTTATAACTTATAACGTTATATGGTATTATTTTATAACGTATAACGTTATATAGTATTATTTTGTAACGTATAATGTTATATAGTGTTATGTTATAACGTTATATAGCATTACGATATAACCTATGACGTTATACGGTATTATTTTATAACGTATAACGTTATATGGTATTATTGTATAACGTATAAAGTTATTTGGAATTATTTTATAACTTATAACGTTATTCAGTATTATTTTATAACGTATAACGTTATATAGTATTATTTTGTAACGTATAACTTTATATAGTGTTACGTTATAACGTTATATTGTATTACGTTATAACGTATAACGTTATACGGCATTATTCTATAACGTATAACGTTATATGGTATAATTTTATAACGTATAACGTTATATAGTGATACGTTATAACGTTATATTGTATTACGTTATAACGTATAACGTTATACGGTAATATTATACAACGTATAACGTTATATGGTATAGTTTTATAACGTATAACGTTATATAATATTATTTTAAAACGTATAACGTTATATAGTATTATTTTATGACGTATAACGTTGTATAATATTATTTTATATCGTATAGCGATATGTACTGTTACGTTATAACGTATAACGTTATACGGTATTATTTTATAACGTATAACTTTATATAGTGTTACGTTATAACGTTATATTGTATTACGTTAGAACGTATAACGTTATACGGTATTATTTTGTAACGTACAACGTTATATATTATTATTTTATAACGTATAACGTCATATATTAATATTTTATAATGTATAACGATATATAGCATTATTTTATATCGTATAACGTTATATAGTGTTACGTTATAACGTTATATTGTATTACGTTATAACGTATAACGTTATTCGGTATTATTTTACAACGTATAACGTTATATGGTATAATTTTATAACGTATAACTTTATATAGTATTATTTAGAACGTATAACGTTATATAGTATTATTTTATAACGTACAACGTCATATATTAATATTTTATAATGTATAACTATATATAGCATTATCTTATATCGTATATCGTTATATAGTGTTACGTTATAACGTTATATTGTATCACGTTATAACGTATAACGTTATACGGTATCATTTTACAACGTATAACGTTATACGGTATAATTTTATAACGTATAACGTTATATAGTATTATTTTAAAACGTATAACGTTATATAGTATTATTTTATGACGTATAACGTTATATAGTATTATTTTGTAACGTGAAACGTTATGTTGTGTTACGTTATAACGTTTAACGTTATATAGTGTTACGTTATAACGTTTAACGTTATATAGTGTTACGTTATAACGTTTAACGTTATATAGTGTTACGTTATAACGTTTAACGTTATATAGTGTTACGTTATAACGTTATACAGCATTACGTTATAACGTATGACGTCATACGGTATTATTTTATAACGTATAACGTTATAAGGTATTATTTTGTAACGTATAATGTTATATAGTGTTATGTTATAACGTTATATAGCATTACGATATAACCTATGACGTTATACGGTATTATTTTATAACGTATAACGTTATATGGTATTATTGTATAACGTATAAAGTTATTTGGAATTATTTTATAACTTATAACGTTATACAGTATTATTTTATAACGTATAACGTTATATACTATTATTTTGTAACGTATAACTTTATATAGTGTTACGTTATAACGTTATATTGTATTACGTTATAACGTATAACGTTATACGGTATTATTCTATAACGTATAACGTTATATGGTATAATTTTATAACGTATAACGTTATATAGTATTATTTTGTAACGTATAACGTTATGTTGTATTACGTTATAACGTTTAACGTTATATAGTGTTACGTTATAACGTTATACAGCATTACGTTATAACGTTTAACGTTATATAGTGTTACGTTGTAACGTTATACAGCATTACGTTATAACGTATGACGTCATACGGTACTATTTTATAACGTATAACGTTATATGGTATTATTGTATAACGTATAACGTTATATGGTATTATTTTATAACGTATAACGTTATACGGTATCATTTTACAACGTATAACGTTATATGGTATAATTTTATAACGTATAACGTTATATAGTATTATTTTAAAACGTATAACGTTATATAGTATTATTTTATGACGTATAACGTTATATAATATTATTTTATAACGTATAGCGTTATGTAATGTTACGTTATAACGTATAATGTTATACGGTATTATTTTATAACGTATAACGTTATATGGTATTATTTTCTAACGTATAGCGTTATATAGTATTATTTTGTAACGTAAAACGTTATGTTGTGTTACGTTATAACGTTTAACGTTATATAGTGTTACGTTGTAACGTTATACAGCATTACGTTATAACGTATGACGTCATACGGTACTATTTTATAACGTATAACGTTATATGGTATTATTTTCTAACGTATAGCGTTATATAGTATTATTTTGTAACGTAAAACGTTATGTTGTGTTACGTTATAACGTTTAACGTTATATAGTGTTACGTTATAACGTTTAACGTTATATAGTGTTACGTTATAACGTTTAACGTTATATAGTGTTACGTTATAACGTTATACAGCATTACGTTATAACGTATAATGTTGTACGGTATTATTTTATTACGTATAACGTTATATGGTATTATTTTCTAACGTATAACGTTATATAGTATTATTTTATAACGTATAACGTTATATGGTATAATTTTATAACGTATAACGTTATATGGTCTACTTTTATAACGTATAACGTTATATAGTATTATTTTAAAACGTATAACGTTATATAGTATTATTTTATAACGTATAACGTTATATAATATTATTTTATAACGTATAGCGTTATGTAGTGTTACGTTATAACGTATAACGTTATACGGTATTATTTTATAAGGTATAACGTTATATAGTGTTACGTTATAACGTTATATTGTATTACGCTATAACGTATAACGTTATACGGTATTATTTTACAACGTATAACGTTATAGGGTATAATTTTATAACGTATAACGTTATATAGTACTATTTTAAAACGTATAACGTTATATAATATTATTTTATAACGTATAGCGTTATGTAATGTTACGTTATAACGTATAACGTTATATGGTATTATTTTCTAACGTATAACGTTATATCGTATTATTTTGTAACGTATAACGTTATGTTGTGTTACGTTATAACGTTTAACGTTATATAGTGTTACGTTATAACGTTATACAGCATTACGTTATAACGTATGATGTCATACGGTATTATTTTATAACGTATAACGTTATAAGGTATTATTTTGTAACGTATAATGTTATATAGTGTTATGTTATAACGTTATATAGCATTACGATATAACCTATGACGTTATACGGTATTATTTTATAACGTATAACGTTATATGGTATTATTGTATAACGTATAAAGTTATTTGGAATTATTTTATAACTTATAACGTTATATAGTATTATTTTATAACGTATAACGTTATATAGTATTATTTTGTGACGTATAACTTTATATAGTGTTACGTTATAACGTTATATTGTATTACGTTATAACGTATAACGTTATACGGTATTATTCTATAACGTATAACGTTATATGGTATAATTTTATAACGTATAACGTTATATAGTATTATTTTGTAACGTATAACGTTATGTTGTATTACGTTATAACGTTTAACGTTATATAGTGTTACGTTATAACGTTATACAGCATTACGTTATAACGTTTAACGTTATATAGTGTTACGTTGTAACGTTATACAGCATTACGTTATAACGTATGACGTCATACGGTACTATTTTATAACGTATAACGTTATATGGTATTATTGTATAACGTATAACGTTATATGGTATTATTTTATAACGTATAACGTTATACGGTATCATTTTACAACGTATAACGTTATATGGTATAATTTTATAACGTATAACGTTATACAGTAATATTTTAAAACGTATAACGTTATATAGTATTATTTTATGACGTATAACGTTATATAATAATATTTTATAACGTATAGCGTTATGTAATGTTACGTTATAACGTATAATGTTATACGGTATTATTTTATAACGTATAACGTTATATGGTATTATTTTCTAACGTATAGCGTTATATAGTATTATTTTGTAACGTGAAACGTTATGTTGTGTTACGTTATAACGTTTAACGTTATATAGTGTTACGTTATAACGTTTAACGTTATATAGTGTTACGTTATAACGTTTAACGTTATATAGTGTTACGTTATAACGTTATACAGCTTTACGTTATAACGTATAATGTTGTACGGTATTATTTTATTACGTATAACGTTATATGGTATTATTTTCTAACGTATAACGTTATATGGTATTATTTTCTAACGTATAACGTTATATAGTATTATTTTATAACGTATAACTTCATATATTAATATTTTATAATGTATAACGATATATAGCATTATTTTATATCGTATATCGTTATATAGTGTTACGTTATAACGTTATACGGTATTATTTTACAACGTATAACGTTATATGGTATAATTTTATAACGTATAACTTTATATAGTATTATTTTAAAACGTATAATGTTATATAGTATTATTTTATGACGTACAACGTTATATAATATTATTTTATAACGTATAGCGTTATGTAGTGTTACGTTATAACGTATAACGTTATATGGTATTATTTTCTAACGTATAACGTTATATAGTATTATTTTGTAATGTATAACGTTATTTTGTGTTACGTTATAACGTTTAACGTTATATAGTGTTACGTTATAACGTTATACAGCATTACGTTATAACGTATGTCGTTATACGGTATTATTTTATTACGTATAACGTTATATGGTATAATTTTCTAACGTATAACGTTATATAGTATTATTTTGTAACGTATAACGTTATGTTGTGTTACGTTATAACGTTTAACGTTATATAGTGTTTCGTTATAACGTTATACAGCATTACGTTATAACGTATGACGTCATACGGTATTATTTTATAACGTATAACGTTATATGGTATTATTGTATAACGTATAACGTTATGTGGTATTATTTTATAACTTATAACGTTATATGGTATTATTATATGACGTATAACGTTATATGGTATTATTTTATAACTTATAACGTTATATGGTATTATTTTATAACGTATAACGTTATATAGTATTATTTTGTAACGTATAATGTTATATAGTGTTATGTTATAACGTTATATAGCATTACGATATAACCTATGACGTTATACGGTATTATTTTATAACGTATAACGTTATATGGTATTATTGTATAACGTATAAAGTTATTTGGAATTATTTTATAACTTATAACGTTATTCAGTATTATTTTATAACGTATAACGTTATATAGTATTATTTTGTAACGTATAACTTTATATAGTGTTACGTTATAACGTTATATTGTATTACGTTATAACGTATAACGTTATACGGCATTATTCTATAACGTATAACGTTATATGGTATAATTTTATAACGTATAACGTTATATAGTGATACGTTATAACGTTATATTGTATTACGTTATAACGTATAACGTTATACGGTAATATTATACAACGTATAACGTTATATGGTATAGTTTTATAACGTATAACGTTATATAATATTATTTTAAAACGTATAACGTTATATAGTATTATTTTATGACGTATAACGTTGTATAATATTATTTTATATCGTATAGCGATATGTACTGTTACGTTATAACGTATAACGTTATACGGTATTATTTTATAACGTATAACTTTATATAGTGTTACGTTATAACGTTATATTGTATTACGTTAGAACGTATAACGTTATACGGTATTATTTTGTAACGTACAACGTTATATAGTATTATTTTATAACGTATAACGTCATATATTAATATTTTATAATGTATAACGATATATAGCATTATTTTATATCGTATAACGTTATATAGTGTTACGTTATAACGTTATATTGTATTACGTTATAACGTATAACGTTATTCGGTATTATTTTACAACGTATAACGTTATATGGTATAATTTTATAACGTATAACTTTATATAGTATTATTTAGAACGTATAACGTTATATAGTATTATTTTATAACGTACAACGTCATATATTAATATTTTATAATGTATAACTATATATAGCATTATCTTATATCGTATATCGTTATATAGTGTTACGTTATAACGTTATATTGTATCACGTTATAACGTATAACGTTATACGGTATCATTTTACAACGTATAACGTTATACGGTATAATTTTATAACGTATAACGTTATATAGTATTATTTTAAAACGTATAACGTTATATAGTATTATTTTATGACGTATAACGTTATATAATATTATTTTATAACGTATAGCGTTATGTAATGTTACGTTATAACGTATAACGTTATATGGTATTATTTTCTAACGTATAACGTTATATAGTATTATTTTGTAACGTATAACGTTATGTTGTGTTACGTTATAACGTTTAACGTTATATAGTGTTACGTTATAACGTTATACAGCATTACGTTATAACGTATGACGTCATACGGTATTATTTTATAACGTATAACGTTATAAGGTATTATTTTGTAACGTATAATGTTATATAGTGTTATGTTATAACGTTATATAGCATTACGATATAACCTATGACGTTATACGGTATTATTTTATAACGTATAACGTTATATGGTATTATTGTATAACGTATAAAGTTATTTGGAATTATTTTATAACTTATAACGTTATACAGTATTATTTTATAACGTATAACGTTATATACTATTATTTTGTAACGTATAACTTTATATAGTGTTACGTTATAACGTTATATTGTATTACGTTATAACGTATAACGTTATACGGTATTATTCTATAACGTATAACGTTATATGGTATAATTTTATAACGTATAACGTTATATAGTATTATTTTGTAACGTATAACGTTATGTTGTATTACGTTATAACGTTTAACGTTATATAGTGTTACGTTATAACGTTATACAGCATTACGTTATAACCTTTAACGTTATATAGTGTTACGTTGTAACGTTATACAGCATTACGTTATAACGTATGACGTCATACGGTACTATTTTATAACGTATAACGTTATATGGTATTATTGTATAACGTAAACGTTATATGGTATTATTTTATAACGTATAACGTTATACGGTATCATTTTACAACGTATAACGTTATAGGGTATAATTTTATAACGTATAACGTTATATAGTATTATTTTAAAACGTATAACGTTATATAGTATTATTTTATGACGTATAACGTTATATAATATTATTTTATAACGTATAGCGTTATGTAATGTTACGTTATAACGTATAATGTTATACGGTATTATTTTATAACGTATAACGTTATATGGTATTATTTTCTAACGTATAGCGTTATATAGTATTATTTTGTAACGTAAAACGTTATGTTGTGTTACGTTATAACGTTTAACGTTATATAGTGTTACGTTATAACGTTTAACGTTATATAGTGTTACGTTATAACGTTTAACGTTATATAGTGTTACGTTATAACGTTTAAAGTTATATAGTGTTACGTTATAACGTTATACAGCATTACGTTATAACGTATAATGTTGTACGGTATTATTTTATTACGTATAACGTTATATGGTATTATTTTCTAACGTATAACGTTATATAGTATTATTTTATAACGTATAACGTTATATGGTATAATTTTATAACGTATAACGTTATATGGTCTACTTTTATAACGTATAACGTTATATAGTATTATTTTAAAACGTATAACGTTATATAGTATTATTTTATAACGTATAACGTTATATAATATTATTTTATAACGTATAGCGTTATGTAGTGTTACGTTATAACGTATAACGTTATACGGTATTATTTTATAAGGTATAACGTTATATAGTGTTACGTTATAACGTTATATTGTATTACGCTATAACGTATAACGTTATACGGTATTATTTTACAACGTATAACGTTATAGGGTATAATTTTATAACGTATAACGTTATATAGTATTATTTTAAAACGTATAACGTTATATAATATTATTTTATAACGTATAGCGTTATGTAATGTTACGTTATAACGTATAACGTTATATGGTATTATTTTCTAACGTATAACGTTATATAGTATTATTTTGTAACGTATAACGTTATGTTGTGTTACGTTATAACGTTTAACGTTATATAGTGTTACGTTATAACGTTATACAGCATTACGTTATAACGTATGATGTCATACGGTATTATTTTATAACGTATAACGTTATAAGGTATTATTTTGTAACGTATAATGTTATATAGTGTTATGTTATAACGTTATATAGCATTACGATATAACCTATGACGTTATACGGTATTATTTTATAACGTATAACGTTATATGGTATTATTGTATAACGTATAAAGTTATTTGGAATTATTTTATAACTTATAACGTTATATAGTATTATTTTATAACGTATAACGTTATATAGTATTATTTTGTAACATATAACTTTATATAGTGTTACGTTATAACGTTATATTGTATTACGTTATAACGTATAACGTTATACGCTATTATTCTATAACGTATAACGTTATATGGTATAATTTTATAACGTATAACGTTATATAGTATTATTTTGTAACGTATAACGTTATGTTGTATTACGTTATAACGTTTAACGTTATATAGTGTTACGTTATAACGTTATAACGTTTAACGTTATATAGTGTTACGTTATAACGTTATACAGCATTACGTTATAACGTTTAACGTTATATAGTGTTACGTTGTAACGTTATACAGCATTACGTTATAACGTATGACGTCATACGGTACTATTTTATAACGTATAACGTTATATGGTATTATTGTATAACGTATAACGTTATATGGTATTATTTTATAACGTATAACGTTATACGGTATCATTTTACAACGTATAACGTTATATGGTATAATTTTATAACGTATAACGTTATACAGTATTATTTTAAAACGTATAACGTTATATAGTATTATTTTATGACGTATAACGTTATATAATATTATTTTATAACGTATAGCGTTATGTAATGTTACGTTATAACGTATAATGTTATACGGTATTATTTTATAACGTATAACGTTATATGGTATTATTTTCTAACGTATAGCGTTATATAGTATTATTTTGTAACGTAAAACGTTATGTTGTGTTACGTTATAACGTTTAACGTTATATAGTGTTACGTTATAACGTTTAACGTTATATAGTGTTACGTTATAACGTTTAACGTTATATAGTGTTACGTTATAACGTTTAACGTTATATAGTGTTACGTTATAACGTTTAACGTTATATAGTGTTACGTTATAACGTTTAACGTTATATAGTGTTACGTTATAACGTTATACAGCATTACGTTATAACGTATAATGTTGTACGGTATTATTTTATTACGTATAACGTTATATGGTATTATTTTCTAACGTATAACGTTATATAGTATTATTTTATAACGTATAACTTCATATATTAATATTTTATAATGTATAACGATATATAGCATTATTTTATATCGTATATCGTTATATAGTGTTACGTTATAACGTTATACGGTATTATTTTACAACGTATAACGTTATATGGTATAATTTTATAACGTATAACTTTATATAGTATTATTTTAAAACGTATAATGTTATATAGTATTATTTTATGACGTACAACGTTATATAATATTAATTTATAACGTATAGCGTTATGTAGTGTTACGTTATAACGTATAACGTTATATGGTATTATTTTCTAACGTATAACGTTATATAGTATTATTTTGTAATGTATAACGTTATTTTGTGTTACGTTATAACGTTTAACGTTATATAGTGTTACGTTATAACGTTATACAGCATTACGTTATAACGTATAACGTCATACGGTATTATTTTATAACGTATAACGTTATATAGTATTATTTTGTAACGTATAACGTTATATAGTGTTATGTTATAACGTTATATAGCTGTACGTTATAACGTATGTCGTTATACGGTATTATTTTATTACGTATAACGTTATATGGTATAATTTTCTAACGTATAACGTTATATAGTATTATTTTGTAACGTATAACGTTATGTTGTGTTACGTTATAACGTTTAACGTTATATAGTGTTACGTTATAACGTTATACAGCATTACGTTATAACGTATGACGTCATACGGTATTATTTTATAACGTATAACGTTATATGGTATTATTGTATAACGTATAACGTTATATGGTATTATTGTATAACGTATAACATTATATGGTATTATTTTATAACTTATAACGTTATATAGCATTATTTTATAACGTATAACGTTATATGATATTATTTTGTATCGCATAACGTTATATAGTGATACGTTATAACGTTATATTGTATTACGTTATAACGTATAACGTTATACGGTAATATTATACAACGTATAACGTTATATGGTATAATTTTATAACGTATAACGTTATATAATATTATTTTAAAACGTATAACGTTATATAGTATTATTTTATGACGTATAACGTTGTATAATATTATTTTATAGCGTATAGCGATATGTACTGTTACGTTATAACGTATAACGTTATACGGTATTATTTTATAACGTATAACTTTATATAGTATTATTTAGAACGTATAACGTTATATAGTATTATTTTATAACGTACAACGTCATATATTAATATTTTATAATGTATAACTATCAATAGCATTATTTTATATCGTATGTCGTTATATAGTGTTACGTTATAACGTTATATTGTATCACCTTATAACGTATAACGTTATACGGTATCATTATACAACGTATAACGTTATACGGTATAATTTTATAACGTATAACGTTATATAGTATTATTTTAAAACGGATAACGTTATATAGTATTATTTTATGACGTATAACGTTATATAATATTATTTTATAACGTATAGCGTTAAGTAATGTTACGTTATAACGTATAACGTTATATGGTATTATTTTCTGACGTATAACGTTATATAGTATTATTTTGTAACGTATAACGTTATGTTGTGTTACGTTATAACGTTTAACGTTATATAGTGTTACGTTATAACGTTATACAGCATTACGTTATAACGTATGACGTCATACGGTATTATTTTATAACGTATAACGTTATAAGGTATTATTTTGTAACGTATAATGTTATATAGTGTTATGTTATAACGTTATATAGCATTACGATATAACCTATGACGTTATACGGTATTATTTTATAACGTATAACGTTATATGGTATTATTGTATAACGTATAAAGTTATTTGGAATTATTTTATAACTTATAACGTTATTCAGTATTATTTTATAACGTATAACGTTATATAGTATTATTTTGTAACGTATAACTTTATATAGTGTTACGTTATAACGTTATATTGTATTACGTTATAACGTATAACGTTATACGGCATTATTCTATAACGTATAACGTTATATGGTATAATTTTATAACGTATAACGTTATATAGTATTATTTTGTAACGTATAACGTTATGTTGTATTACGTTATAACGTTTAACGTTATATAGTGTTACGTTATAACGTTATACAGCATTACGTTATAACGTTTAACGTTATATAGTGTTACGTTGTAACGTTATACAGCATTACGTTATAACGTATGACGTCATACGGTACTATTTTATAACGTATAACGTTATATGGTATTATTGTATAACGTATAACGTTATATGGTATTATTTTATAACGTATAACGTTATACGGTATCATTTTACAACGTATAACGTTATATGGTATAATTTTATAACGTATAACGTTATATAGTATTATTTTAAAACGTATAACGTTATATAGTATTATTTTATGACGTATAACGTTATATAATATTATTTTATAACGTATAGCGTTATGTAATGTTACGTTATAACGTATAATGTTATACGGTATTATTTTATAACGTATAACGTTATATGGTATTATTTTCTAACGTATAGCGTTATATAGTATTATTTTGTAACGCAAAACGTTGTGTTGTGTTACGTTATAACGTTTAACGTTATATAGTGTTACGTTATAACGTTTAACGTTATATAGTGTTACGTTATAACGTTTAACGTTATATAGTGTTACGTTATAACGTTTAACGTTATATAGTGTTACGTTATAACGTTTAACGTTATATAGTGTTACGTTATAACGTTTAACGTTATATAGTGTTACGTTATAACGTTATACAGCATTACGTTATAACGTATAATGTTGTACGCTATTATTTTATTACGTATAACGTTATATGGTATTATTTTCTAACGTATAACGTTATATAGTATTATTTTATAACGTATAACGTTATATGGTATAATTTTATAACGTATAACGTTATATGGTCTACTTTTATAACGTATAACGTTATATAGTATTATTTTAAAACGTATAACGTTATATAGTATTATTTTATAACGTATAACGTTATATAATATTATTTTATAATGTATAGCGTTATGTAGTGTTACGTTATAACGTATAACGTTATACGGTATTATTTTATAACGTATAACTTTATATAGTATTACGTTATAATGTTAAATTGTATTACGTTATAACGTATAACGTTATACGATATTATTTTACATCGTACAACGTTATATAGTATTATTTTATAACGTATAACTTCATATATTAATATTTTATAATGTATAACGATATATGGCATTATTTTATATCGTATATCGTTATATAGTGTTACGTTATAACGTTATACGGTATTATTTTACAACGTATAACGTTATATGGTATAATTTTATAACGTATAACTTTATATAGTATTATTTTAAAACGTATAACGTTATATAGTATTATTTTATGACGTACAACGTTATATAATATTATTTTATAACGTATAGCGCTATGTAGTGTTACGTCATAACGTATAACGTTATATGGTATTATTTTCTAACGTATCACGTTATATAGTATTATTTTGTAATGTATAACGTTATTTTGTGTTACGTTAGAACGTTTAACGTTATATAGTGTTACGTTATAACTTTATACAGCATTACGTTATAACGTATAACGTCATACGGTATTATTTTATAACGTATAACGTTATATAGTATTATTTTGTAACGTATAACGTTATATAGTGTTATGTTATAACGTTATATAGCTGTACGTTATAACGTATGTCGTTATACGGTATTATTTTATTACGTATAACGTTATATGGTATAATTTTCTAACGTATAACGTTATATAGTATTATTTTGTAACGTATAACGTTATGTTGTGTTACGTTATAACGTTTAACGTTATATAGTGTTACGTTATAACGTTATACAGCATTACGTTATAACGTATGACGTCATACGGTATTATTTTATAACGTATAACGTTATATGGTATTATTGTATAACGTATAACGTTATATGGTATTATTTTATAACTTATAACGTTATATGGTATTATTATATGACGTATAACGTTATATGGTATTATTTTATAACTTATAACGTTATATGGTATTATTTTATAACGTATAACGTTATATAGTATTATTTTGTAACGTATAATGTTATATAGTGTTATGTTATAACGTTATATAGCATTACGATATAACCTATGACGTTATACGGTATTATTTTATAACGTATAACGTTATATGGTATTATTGTATAACGTATAACATTATATGGTATTATTTTATAACTTATAACGTTATATAGCATTATTTTATAACGTATAACGTTATATGATATTATTTTGTATCGCATAACGTTATATAGTGATACGTTATAACGTTATATTGTATTACGTTATAACGTATAACGTTATACGGTAATATTATACAACGTATAACGTTATATGGTATAATTTTATAACGTATAACGTTATATAATATTATTTTAAAACGTATAACGTTATATAGTATTATTTTATGACGTATAACGTTGTATAATATTATTTTATAACGTATAGCGATATGTACTGTTACGTTATAACGTATAACGTTATACGGTATTATTTTATAACGTATAACTCTATATAGTGTTACGTTATAACGTTATATTGTGTTACGTTAGAACGTATAACGTTATACGGTAATATTATACAACGTATAACGTTATATGGTATAATTTTATAACGTATAACGTTATATAGTATTATTTAGAACGTATAACGTTATATAGTATTATTTTATAACGTACAACGTCATATATTAATATTTTATAATGTATAACTATATATAGCATTATTTTATATCGTATATCGTTATATAGTGTTACGTTATAACGTTATATTGTATCACGTTATAACGTATAACGTTATACGGTATCATTTTACAACGTATAACGTTATACGGTATAATTTTATAACGTATAACGTTATATAGTATTATTTTAAAACGTATAACGTTATATAGTATTATTTTATGACGTATAACGTTATATAATATTATTTTATAACGTATAGCGTTATGTAATGTTACGTTATAACGTATAATGTTATATTGTATTATTTTCTAACGTATAACGTTATATAGTATTATTTTGTAACGTATAACGTTATGTTGTGTTACGTTATAACGTTTAACGTTATATAGTGTTACGTTATAACGTTATACAGCATTACGTTATAACGTATGACGTCATACGGTATTATTTTATAACGTATAACGTTATAAGGTATTATTTTGTAACGTATAATGTTATATAGTGTTATGTTATAACGTTATATAGCATTACGATATAACCTATGACGTTATACGGTATTATTTTATAACGTATAACGTTATATGGTATTATTGTAAAACGTATAAAGTTATTTGGAATTATTTTATAACTTATAACGTTATATAGTATTATTTTGTAACGTATAACGTTATATAGTATTATTTTGTAACGTATAACTTTATATAGTTTTACGTTATAACGTTATATTGTATTACGTTATAACGTATAACGTTATACGGTATTATTCTATAACGTATAACGTTATATGGTATAATTTTATAACGTATAACGTTATATAGTATTATTTTGTAACGTATAACGTTATGTTGTATTACGTTATAACGTTTAACGTTATATAGTGTTACGTTATAACGTTATACAGCATAACGTTATAACGTTTAACGTTATATAGTGTTACGTTGTAACGTTATACAGCATTACGTTATAACGTATGACGTCATACGGTACTATTTTATAACGTATAACGTTATACGGTATTATTGTATAACGTATAACGTTATATGGTATTATTTTATAACGTATAACGTTATACGGTATCATTTAACAACGTATAACGTTATATGGTATAATTTTATAACGTATAACGTTATATAGTATTATTTTAAAACGTATAACGTTATATGGTATTATTTTCTAACGTATAGCGTTATATAGTATTATTTTGTAACGTAAAACGTTATGTTGTGTTACGTTATAACGTTTAACGTTATAGAGTGTTACGTTATAACGTTATACAGCATTACGTTATAACGTATAATGTTATACGGTATTATTTTATTACGTATAACGTTATATGGTATTATTTTCTAACGTATAACGTTATATAGTATTATTTTGTAACGTATAATGTTATACGGTGTTATTTTATAACGGATAACGTTATATGGTATTATTTTCTAACGTATAACGTTATATAGTATTATTTTATAACGTATAACGTTATATGGTGTTACGTCATAACGTTATACAGCATTACGTTATAACGTATAATGTTATACGGTGTTATTTTATAACGGATAACGTTATATAGTATTATCTTAAAACGTATAACGTTATATAGTATTATTTTACAACGTATAACGTTATATAATATTATTTTATAACGTATAGCGTTATGTAGTGTTACGTTATAACGTATAACGTTATACGGTATTATTTTACAACGTATAACGTTATATGGTATAATTTTATAACGTATAACGTTATATAGTATTATTTTAAAACGTATAACGTTATATAGTATTATTTTATGACGTACAACGTTATATACTATTATTTTATAACGTATAGAGTTATGTAGTGTTACGTTATAACGTATAACGTTATATGGTATTATTTTCTAACGTATAACGTTATATAGTATTATTTTGTAACGTATAACGTTATTTTGTGTTACGTTATAACGTTTAACGTTATATAGTGTTACGTCACAACGTTATACAGCATTACGTTATAACGAATAATGTTATGCAGTATTATTTTATTACGTATAACTTTATATGGTATTATTTTCTAACGAATAACGTTATATAGTATTATTTTGTAACGTAAAACGTTATGTTGTGTTACGTTATAACGTTTAACGTTATATAGTGTTACGTCATAACGTTATACAGCATTACGTTATAACGTATAATGTTATACGGTGTTATTTTATAACGGATAACGTTATATGGTATTATTTTCTAACGTATAACGATATATGGTATTATTGTATAACGTATAACGTTATATGGTATTATTTTATAACTTATAACATTATATGGTATTATTTTCTAACGTATAACGTTATATAGTATTATTTTATAACGTATAACGTTATGTAGTGTTACGTTATAACGTATAACGTTATATAGTGTTTCGTTATAGCATTATACAGCATTACGTTATAACGTATAATGTTATACGGTGTTATTTTATAACGGATAACGTTATATGGTATTATTTTCTAACGTATAACGATACATGGTATTATTGTATAACGTATAACGTTATATGGTATTATTTTATAACTTATAACATTATATGGTATTATTTTCTAACGTATAACGTTATATAGTATTATTTTATAACGTATAACGTTATGTAGTGTTACGTTATAACGTATAACGTTATGTAGTGTTACGTTGTACCTTTAACGTTATATAGAGTTACGTTACAATGTTATACAGCATTACGTTATAAAGTATAACGTCATACGGTATTATTTTATAACGTATAACTTTATGTAGTGTTACGTTATAACGTTATATAGCATTACGTTATAACGTATAACGTCATACGGTATTATTTTATAACGTATAACGTTATATAGTATTATTTTGTAACGTATAACGTTATGTTGTGTTACGTTGTACCTTTAACGTTATATAGAGTTACGTTACAATGTTATACAGCATTACGTTATAAAGTATAACGTCATACGGTATTATTTTATAACGTATAACGTTATATGGTATTATTTTATAACTTATAACGTTATATGGTATTATTTTATAACGTATAACGTTATATGGTGTTACGTTATAACGTTATATAGCATTACGTAATAACGTATATCGTTATGCGGTATTATTTGATAACGTATAACGTTATATGGTAATATTTTACAACGTATAACGTTATATGGTCTAATTTTATAACGTATAACGTTATATAGTATTATTTTAAAACGTATAACGTTATATGGTATTATTTTGTAACTTATAACGTTATATGGTATTATTTTATAACGTATAACGGTATATGGTATTATTTCATATCTTATAACGTTATATGGTATTATTTTATAACCTATAACGTTATATGGTATTATTTTCTAACGTATAACGTTATATAGTATTATTTTATAACGTATAACGTTATATAGTATTATTTTAAAACGTATAACGTTATATAGTATTATTTTATAACGTATAACGTTATATAATATTATTTTATAACGTATAGCGTTATGTAGTGTTACGTTATAACGTATAACGTTATATGGTATTATTTTCTAACGTATAACGTTATATAGTATTATTTTGTAACGTATAACGTTATTTTGAGTTACGTTATAACGTTTAACGTTATATAGTGTTACGTTATAACGTTATACAGCATTACGTTATAACGTATAACGTCATACGGTATTATTTTATAACGTATAACGTTATATAGTATTATTTTGTAACGTATAACGTTATATAGTGTTATGTTATAACGTTACATAGCTGTACGTTATAACGTATGTCGTTATACGGTATTATTTTATTACGTATAACGTTATATGGTATAATTTTCTAACGTATAACGTTATATAGTATTATTTTGTAACGTATAGCGTTATGTAGTGTTACGTTATAACGTATAACGTTATATGGTATTATTTTATAACGTATAACGTTATATGGTATTATTTTGTAACGTATAATGTTATATAGTTTTATGTTATAACGTTATATAGCATTACGATATGACATATGACGTTATACGGTATTATTTTATATCGTATAGCGTTATGTAGTGTTACGTTATAACGTATAACGTTATACAGTATTATTTTATAACGTACAACGCTATATATTATTATTTTATAACGTATAACGTCATATATTAATATTTTATAATGTATAACGATATATAGCATTATTTTATATCGTATATCGTTATATAGTGTTACGTTATAACGTTATATTGTATCACGTTATAACGTATAACGTTATAAGGTATCATTTTACAACATATAACGTTATATGGTATAATTTTATAACGTGTAACGTTATATGGTATTATTTTCTAACGTATAACGTTATGTTGTGTTACGTTATAACGTTTAACGTTATATAGTGTTACGTAATAACGTTATACAGCATTACGTTATAACGTATGACGTCATACGGTATTATTTTATAACGTATAACGTTATATAGTATTATTTTGTAACGTATAATGTTATATAGTGTTATGTTATAACGTTATATAGCATTACGATATAACCTATGACATTATACGGTATTATTTTATAACGTATAACGTTATATGGTATTATTGTATAACGTATAAAGTTATATGGTATAATTTTATAACGTATAACGTTATATAGTATTATTTTGAAACGTATAACGTTATGTTGTGTTACGTTATAACGTTTAACGTTATATAGTGTTACGTAATAACGTTATACAGCATTACGTTATAACGTATGACGTCATACGGTACTATTTTATAACGTATAACGTTATATGGTATTACTGTATAACGTATAACGTTATATGGAATTATTTTATAACTTATAACGTTATATGGTATTATTTTATAACGTATAACGTTATATGGTATTATTTTATAACGTATAACGTTATATAGTATTATTTTGTAACGTATAATGTTATATAGTGTTATGTTATAACGTTATATAGCATTACGATATAACCTACGACGTTATACGGTATTATTTTATATCGTATAGCGTTATGTAGTGTTACGTTATAACGTATAACGTTATACGGTATTATTTTATAACGTATAGCGTTATATAGTGTTACGTTATAGCATTATACAGCATTACGTTATAACGTATAAAGTTGTACGTTATTATTTTATTACGCATAACGTTATATGGTACTATTTTCTAACGTATAACGTTATATAGTATTATTTTATAACGTATAACGTTATATTGTGTTACGTCATAACGTTATATAGCATTACGTTATAACGTATATCGTTATGCGGTATTATTTGATAACGTATAACGTTATATGGTAATATATTATAACGTATAACGTTATATGGTATTATTTTCTAACGTATAACGTTATATAGTATTATTTTATAACGTATAACTTTATGTAGTGTTACGTTATAACGTTATATAGCATTACGTTTTAACGTATAACGTCATACGGTATTATTTTATGACGTATAACGTTATATAGTATTATTTTGTAACGTATAACGTTATGTTGTGTTACGTTGTACGTTTTAACGTTATATAGAGTTACTTTACAATGTTATACAGCATTACGTTATAACGTATAACGTCATACGGTATTATTTTATAACGTATAACGTTATATGGTATTATTGTATAACGTATAACGTTATATGGTATTATTTTATAACTTATAACATTATATGGTATTATTTTCTAACGTATAACGTTATATAGTATTATTTTATAACGTATAACATTATGTAGTGTTACGTTATAACGTATAACGTTATGTAGTGTTACGTTATAGCATTATACAGCATTACGTTATAACGTATAATGTTATGCAGTATTATTTTATTACGTATAACTTTATATGGTATTATTTTCTAACGAATAACGTTATATAGTATTATTTTGTAACGTAAAACGTTATGTTGTGTTACGTTATAACGTTTAACGTTATATAGTGTTACGTCATAACGTTATACAGCATTACGTTATAACGTATAATGTTATACGGTGTTATTTTATAACGGATAACGTTATATGGTATTATTTTCTAACGTATAACGATATATGGTATTATTTTATAACGTATAACGTTATATGGTGATACGTTATAACGTTATATAGCATTACGTAATAACGTATATCGTTATGCGGTATTATTTGATAACGTATAACATTATATGGTAATATTTTACAACGTATAACGTTATATGGTCTAATTTTATAACGTATAACGTTATATAGTATTATTTTAAAACGTATAACGTTATATAGTATTATTTTACAACGTATAACGTTATATAGTATTATTTTAAAACGTATAACGTTATATAGTATTATTTTATGACGTACAACGTTATATACTATTATTTTATAACGTATAGCGTTATGTAGTGTTACGTTATAACGTATAACTTTATATGGTATTATTTTCTAACGTATAACGTTATATAGTATTATTTTGTAACATATAACGTTATTTTGTGTTACGATATAACGTTTAACGTTATATAGTGTTACGTTATAACGTTATACAGCATTACGTTATAACGTATAACGTCATACGGTATTAGTTTATAACGTATAACGTTATATAGTATTATTTTGTAACGTATAACGTTATATAGTGTTATGTTATAACGTTATACAGCATTACGTTATAACGTATGACGTCAGACGGTATTATTTTATAACGTATAACGTTATATAGTATAATTTTGTAACGTATAATGTTATATAGTGTTATGTTATAACGTTATATAGCATTACGATATAACCTATGACATTATACGGTATTATTTTATAACGTATAACGTTATATGGTATTATTGTATAACGTATAAAGTTACATGGTATAATTTTATAACGTATAACGTTATATGGTATTATTGTATAACGTATAACGTTTCATGGTATAATTTTATAACGTATAACGTTATATAGTATTATTTTGTAACGTATAACGTTATGTTGTGTTACGTTATAACGTTTAACGTTATATAGTGTTACGTTATAACGTTATACAGCATTACGTTATAACGTATGACGTCATACGGTACTATTTTATAACGTATAACGTTATATGGTATTATTGTATAACGTATAACGTTATATGGAATTATTTTATAACTTATAACGTTATATGGTATTATTTTATAACGTATAACGTTATATGGTATTATTTTATATCTTATAACGTTATATGGTATTATTTTATAACGTATAACGTTATATAGTATTATTTTGTAACGTATAATGTTATATAGTGTTATGTTATAACGTTATATAGCATTACGATATAACCTACGACGTTATACGGTATTATTTTATATCGTATAGCGTTATGTAGTGTTACGTTATAACGTATAACGTTATACGGTATTATTTTATAACGTATAGCGTTATATAGTGTTACGTTATAGCATTATACAGCATTACGTTATAACGTATAATGTTGTACGTTATTATTTTATTACGCATAACGTTATATGGTACTATTTTATAACGTATAACGTTATATAGTATTATTTTATAACGTATAACGTTATATTGTGTTACGTCATAACGTTATATAGCATTACGTTATAACGTATATCGTTATGCGGTATTATTTGATAACGTATAACGTTATATGGTAATATATTATAACGTATAACGTTATATGGTATTATTTTCTAACGTATAACGTTATATAGTATTATTTTATAAAGTATAACTTTATGTAGTGTTACGTTATAACGTTATATAGCATTACGTTATAACGTATAACGTCATACGGTATTATTTTATAACGTATAACGTTATATAGTATTATTTTGTAACGTATAACGTTATGTTGTGTTACGTTGTACGTTTTAACGTTATATAGAGTTACTTTACAATGTTATACAGCATTACGTTATAACGTATAACGTCATACGGTATTATTTTATAACGTATAACGTTATATGGTATTATTGTATAACGTATAACGTTATATGGTATTATTTTATAACTTATAACATTATATGGTATTATTTTCTAACGTATAACGTTATATAGTATTATTTTATAACGTATAACATTATGTAGTGTTACGTTATAACGTATAACGTTATGTAGTGTTACGTTATAGCATTATACAGCATTACGTTATAACGTATAATGTTATGCAGTATTATTTTATTACGTATAACTTTATATGGTATTATTTTCTAACGAATAACGTTATATAGTATTATTTTGTAACGTAAAACGTTATGTTGTGTTACGTTATAACGTTTAACGTTATATAGTGTTACGTCATAACGTTATACAGCATTACGTTATAACGTATAATGTTATACGGTGTTATTTTATAACGGATAACGTTATATGGTATTATTTTCTAACGTATAACGATATATGGTATTATTTTATAACGTATAACGTTATATGGTGATACGTTATAACGTTATATAGCATTACGTAATAACGTATATCGTTATGCGGTATTATTTGATAACGTATAACATTATATGGTAATATTTTACAACGTATAACGTTATATGGTCTAATTTTATAACGTATAACGTTATATAGTATTATTTTAAAACGTATAACGTTATATAGTATTATTTTACAACGTATAACGTTATATAGTATTATTTTAAAACGTATAACGTTATATAGTATTATTTTATGACGTACAACGTTATATACTATTATTTTATAACGTATAGCGTTATGTAGTGTTACGTTATAACGTATAACTTTATATGGTATTATTTTCTAACGTATAACGTTATATAGTATTATTTTGTAACATATAACGTTATTTTGTGTTACGATATAACGTTTAACGTTATATAGTGTTACGTTATAACGTTATACAGCATTACGTTATAACGTATAACGTCATACGGTATTAGTTTATAACGTATAACGTTATATAGTATTATTTTGTAACGTATAACGTTATATAGTGTTATGTTATAACGTTATACAGCATTACGTTATAACGTATGACGTCAGACGGTATTATTTTATAACGTATAACGTTATATAGTATAATTTTGTAACGTATAATGTTATATAGTGTTATGTTATAACGTTATATAGCATTACGATATAACCTATGACATTATACGGTATTATTTTATAACGTATAACGTTATATGGTATTATTGTATAACGTATAAAGTTACATGGTATAATTTTATAACGTATAACGTTATATGGTATTATTGTATAACGTATAACGTTTCATGGTATAATTTTATAACGTATAACGTTATATAGTATTATTTTGTAACGTATAACGTTATGTTGTGTTACGTTATAACGTTTAACGTTATATAGTGTTACGTTATAACGTTATACAGCATTACGTTATAACGTATGACGTCATACGGTACTATTTTATAACGTATAACGTTATATGGTATTATTGTATAACGTATAACGTTATATGGAATTATTTTATAACTTATAACGTTATATGGTATTATTTTATAACGTATAACGTTATATGGTATTATTTTATATCTTATAACGTTATATGGTATTATTTTATAACGTATAACGTTATATAGTATTATTTTGTAACGTATAATGTTATATAGTGTTATGTTATAACGTTATATAGCATTACGATATAACCTACGACGTTATAAGGTATTATTTTATATCGTATAGCGTTATGTAGTGTTACGTTATAACGTATAACGTTATACGGTATTATTTTATAACGTATAGCGTTATATAGTGTTACGTTATAGCATTATACAGCATTACGTTATAACGTATAATGTTGTACGTTATTATTTTATTACGCATAACGTTATATGGTACTATTTTATAACGTATAACGTTATATAGTATTATTTTATAACGTATAACGTTATATTGTGTTACGTCATAACGTTATATAGCATTACGTTATAACGTATATCGTTATGCGGTATTATTTGATAACGTATAACGTTATATGGTAATATATTATAACGTATAACGTTATATGGTATTATTTTCTAACGTATAACGTTATATAGTATTATTTTATAAAGTATAACTTTATGTAGTGTTACGTTATAACGTTATATAGCATTACGTTATAACGTATAACGTCATACGGTATTATTTTATAACGTATAACTTTATATGGTTTTATTTTCTAACGAATAACGTTATATAGTATTATTTTGTAACGTAAAACGTTATGTTGTGTTACGTTATAACGTTTAACGTTATATAGTGTTACGTCATAACGTTATACAGCATTACGTTATAACGTATAATGTTATACGGTGTTATTTTATAACGGATAACGTTATATGGTATTATTTTCTAACGTATAACGATATATGGTATTATTGTATAACGTATAACGTTATATGGTGTTACGTTATAACGTTATATAGCATTACGTAATAACGTATATCGTTATGCGGTATTATTTGATAACGTATAACATTATATGGTAATATTTTACAACGTATAACGTTATATGGTCTAATTTTATAACGTATAACGTTATATAGTATTATTTTAAAACGTATAACGTTATATAGTATTATTTTACAACGTATAACGTTATATAATATTATTTTATAACGTATAGCGTTATGTAGTGTTACGTTATAACGTATAACGTTATACGGTATTATTTTACAACGTATAACGTTATATGGTATAATTTTATAACGTATAACGTTATATAGTATTATTTTAAAACGTATAACGTTATATAGTATTATTTTATGACGTACAACGTTATATACTATTATTTTATAACGTATAGAGTTATGTAGTGTTACGTTATAACGTATAACGTTATATGGTATTATTTTCTAACGTATAACGTTATATAGTATTATTTTGTAACATATAACGTTATTTTGTGTTACGTTATAACGTTTAACGTTATATAGTGTTACGTTATAACGTTATACAGCATTACGTTATAACGTATAACGTCATACGGTATTACTTTATAACGTATAACGTTATATAGTATTATTTTGTAACGTATAACGTTATATAGTGTTATGTTATAACGTTATACAGCATTACGTTATAACGTATGACGTCAGACGGTATTATTTTATAACGTATAACGTTATATAGTATTATTTTGTAACGTATAATGTTATACAGTGTTATGTTATAACGTTATATAGCATTACGATATAACCTCTGACATTATACGGTATTATTTTATAACGTATAACGTTATATGGTATTATTGTATAACGTATAACGTTATATGGAATTATTTTACAACTTATAACGTTATATGGTATTATTTTATAACGTATAACGTTATATGGTATTATTTTATATCTTATAACGTTATATGGTATTATTTTATAACGTATAACGTTATATAGTATTATTTTGTAACGTATAATGTTATATAGTGTTATGTTATAACGTTATATAGCATTACGATATAACCTACGACGTTATACGGTATTATTTTATATCGTATAGCGTTATGTAGTGTTACGTTATAACGTATAACGTTATACGGTATTATTTTATAACGTATAGCGTTATATAGTGTTACGTTATAGCATTATACAGCATTACGTTATAACGTATAATGTTGTACGTTATTATTTTATTACGCATAACGTTATATGGTACTATTTTCTAACGTATAACGTTATATAGTATTATTTTATAACGTATAACGTTATATTGTGTTACGTCATAACGTTATATAGCATTACATTATAACGTATGACGTCATACGGTACTATTTTATAACGTATAACGTTATATGGTATTATTGTATAACGTATAACGTTATATGGAATTATTTTATAACTTATAACGTTATATGGTATTATTTTATACCTTATAACGTTATATGGTATTATTTTATAACGTATAACGTTATATGGTATTATTTTCTAACGTATAACGTTATATAGTATTATTTTATAATGTATAACTTTATGTAGTGTTACGTTATAACGTTATATAGCATTACGTTATAACGTATAACGTCATACGGTATTATTTTATAACGTATAACGTTATATAGTATTATTTTGTAACGTATAACGTTATGTTGTGTTACGTTGCACCTTTTAACGTTATATAGAGTTACTTTACAATGTTATACAGCATTACGTTATAACGTATAACGTCATACGGTATTATTTTATAACGTATAACGTTATATGGTATTATTGTATAACGTATAACGTTATATGGTATTATTTTATAACTTATAACATTATATGGTATTATTTTCTAACGTATAACGTTATATAGTATTATTTTATAACGTATAACGTTATGTAGTGTTACGTTATAACGTATAACGTTATGTAGTGTTACGTTATAACGTATAACGTTATGTAGTGTTACGTTATAGCATTATACAGCATTACGTTATAACGTATAATGTTATGCAGTATTATTTTATTACGTATAACTTTATATGGTATTATTTTCTAACGAATAACGTTATATAGTATTATTTTGTAACGTAAAACGTCATGTTGTGTTACGTTATAACGTTTAACGTTATATAGTGTTACGTCATAACGTTATACAGCATTACGTTATAACGTATAATGTTATACGGTGTTATTTTATAACGGATAACGTTATATGGTATTATTTTCTAACGTATAACGATATATGGTATTATTTTATAACGTATGACGCTATATGGTGTTACGTTATAACGTTTAACGTTATATAGTGTTACGTCATAACGTTATACAGCATTACGTTATAACGTATAATGTTATACGGTGTTATTTGATAACGTATAACATTATATGGTAATATTTTACAACGTATAACGTTATATGGTCTAATTTTATAACGTATAACGTTATATAGTATTATTTTAAAACGTATAACGTTATATAGTATTATTTTACAACGTATAACGTTATATAATATTATTTTATAACGTATAGCGTTATGTAGTGTTACGTTATAACGTATAACGTTATACGGTATTATTTTATAAGGTATAACTTTACATAGTATTACGTTATAATGTTAAATTTTATTACGTTATAACGTATAACGTTATACGGTATTATTTTACAACGTACAACGTTATATAGTATTATTTTAAAACGTATAACGTCATATATTAATATTTTATAATGTATAACGATATATAGCATTATTTTATATCGTATATCGTTATATAGTGTTACGTTATAACGTTATATTGTATCACGTTATAACGTATAACGTTATACGGTATTATTTCACAACGTATAACGTTATATGGTATAATTTTATAACGTATAAGGTTATATAGTATTATTTTAAAACGTATAACGTTATATAGTATTATTTTATGACGTACAACGTTATATACTATTATTTTATAACGTATAGCGTTATGTAGTGTTACGCTATAACGTATAACGTTATATGGTATTATTTTCTAACGTATAACGTTATATAGTATTATTTTGTAACGTTTAACGTTATATAGCGTTACGTTATAACGTTATACAGCATTTCATTATAACGTATGACGTCATACGGTATCATTTTCTAACGTATAACGTTATATAGTATTATTTTGTAACGTATAACGTTATGTTGTGTTACGTTATAACGTTTAACGTTATATAGTGTTACGTTATTACGTTATACAGTATTACGTTATAACGTATGACGTCATACGGTATTATTTTATAACGTATAATGTTATATGGTATTATTGTATAACGTATAACGTTATATGGTATTATTTTACAACTTATAAAGTTATATGGTATTATTTTATAACGTATAACGTTATATGGTATTATTTTATAACTTATAACGTTATATGGTATTATTTTATAACGTATAACGTTATGTAGTATTATTTTGTAACGTATAATGTTATATAGTGTTATGTTATAACGTTATATAGCATTACGATATAACGTATGACGTTATACGGTATTATTTTATAACGTATAACGTTATTTGGTATTATTGTATAACGTATAAAGTTATTTGGTACTATTCTATAACTTATAACGTTATATAGTATTATTTTATAACGTATAAAGTTATATAGTATTATTTTGTAACGTATAACGTTATATAGTGTTACGTTATAACGTTATATTGTATTACGTTATAACGTATAACGTTATACGGTATTATTCTATAACGTATAACGTTATATGGTATAATTTTATAACGTATAACGTTATACAGTATTATTTTGTAACGTATAACGTTATGTTGTGTTACGTTATAACGTTTAACGTTATATAGTGTTACGTTATAACGTTATACAGCATTACGTTATAACGTATGACGTCATACGGTATTATTTTATAACGTATAACGTTATATGGTATTATTGTATAACGTATAACGTTATATGGTTTTATTTTATAACTTATAACGTTATATGGTATTATTTTATAACGTATAACGTTATATGGTATTATTTTATATCTTATAACGTTATATGGTATTATTTTATAACGTATAACGTTATATAGTATTATTTTGTAACGTATAATGTTATATAGTGTTATGTTATAACGTTATATAGCATTACGATATAACCTATGACGTTATACGGTATTATTTTATAACGTATAACGTTATATGGTATTATTGTATAACGTATAAAGTTATTTGGTATTATTTTATAACTTATAACGTTATATGGTATTATTTTATAACGTATAACGTTATATGGTATTATTTTATATCTTATAACGTTATATGGTATTATTTTATAACGTATAACGTTATATAGTATTATTTTGTAACGTATAATGTTATATAGTGTTATGTTATAACGTTATATAGCATTATGATATAACCTATGACGTTATACGGTATTATTTTATAACGTGTAACGTTATATGGTATAATTTTATAACGTATAACGTTATATAGCATTATTTTAAAACGTATAACGTTATATAGTATTATTTTATAACGTATAACGTTATATGGTATTATTTTATATCTAATAACGTTATATGGTATTATTTTATAACGCATAACGTTATATAGTATTATTTTGTAACGTATAATGTTATATAGTGTTATGTTATAACGTTATATAGCATTACGATATAACCTATGACGTTATACGGTATAATTTTATAACGTATAACGTTATATAATATTATTTTATATCGTATAGCGTTATGTAGTGTTACGTTATAACGTATAACGTTATACGGTATTATTTTATAACGTATAGCGTTATATAGTGTTACGTTATAGCATTATACAGCATTACGTTATAACGTATAATGTTATACGGTATTATTTTATAACGTATAACGTTATATGGTATTATTTTCTAACGTAACAGTATTATATATAATAGTATTATATATAACGTAATAGTATTTCTATATAGTATTATTTTATAACGTATAACGTTATGTAGTGTTACGTTATAACGTTTAACGTTACATAGTGTTACGTTATAACGTTATACAGCATTACGTTATAACGTATAATGTAATACGGTATTATTTTATTACGTATAACTTTATATGGTATTATTTTCTAACGTATAACGTTATATAGTATTATTTTGTAACGTAAAACGTTATGCTGTGTTACGTTATAACGTTTAACGTTATATAATGTTACGTAATAACGTTATACAGCATTACGTTATAACGTATAATGTAATACGGTATTATTTTATTACGTATAACTTTATATGGTATTATGTTCTAACGTATTACGTTATATAGTATTATTTTCTAACGTATAACGATATATAGTATTATTTTATAACATATAACGTTATATTGTGTTACGTTATAACGTTATATACCATTACGTAATAACGTATATCGTTATGAGGTATTATGTGATAACGTATAACGTTATATGGTAATATTTTACAACGTATAACGTTATATGGTCTCATTTTATAACGTATAACGTTATATAGTATTATTTTAAAACGTATAACGTTATATAGTATTATTTTATAACGTATTACGTTATATAATATTATTTTATAACGTATAGCGTTATGTAGTGTTACGTTATAACGTATAACGTTATACGGTATTATTTTATAAGGTATAACTTTATATAGTATTACGTTATAATGTTATATTGTATTACGTTATAACGTATAACGTTATACGGTATTATTTTACAACGTACAACGTTATATAGTATTATTTTATAACGTATAACGTCACATATTAATATTTTATAATGTATAACGATATATAGCATTATTTTATATCGTATATCGTTATATAGTGTTACGTTATAACGTTATATTGTATCGCGTTATAACGTATAACACTATACGTTATTATTTTACAACGTATAACGTTATATGGTATAATTTTATAACGTATAACGTTATATAGTATTATTTTAAAACGTATAACGTTATATAGTATTATTTTATGACGTACAACGTTATATAATATTATTTTATAGTGTATAGCGTTATGTAGTGTTACGTTATAACGTATAACGTTATATGGTATTATTTTGTAACGTATAACGTTATATAGTATTATTTTGTAACGTATAACGTTATGTTGTGGTACATTATAACGTTTAACGTTATATAGTGTTACGTTATAACGTTATACAGCATTACGTTATAACGTTTAACGTCATACGGTATTATTTTATAACGTATAACGTTATATAGTATTATTTTGTAACGTATAACGTTATATAGTGTTACGTTATAAAGTTATATAGCTTTACGATATAACGTATGTCGTTATACGGTATTATTTTATTACGTATAACGTTATATGGTATTATTTTCTAACGTACAACGTTATATAGTATTATTTTGTAACGTGTAACGTTATGTTGTGTTACGTTATAACGTTTAACGTTATATAGTATTATTTTGTAACGTATAACGTTATATAGTGTTACGTAATAACGTTATATTGTATTACGTTATAACGTATAACGTTAAACGGTATTATTCTATAACGTATAACGTTATATGGTATAATTTTATAACGTATAACGTTATATAGCATTATTTTAAAACGTATAACGTTATATGGTATTATTTTCTAACGTAACAGTATTATATATAATAGTATTATATATAACGTAATAGTATTTCTATATAGTATTATTTTATAACGTATAACGTTATGTAGTGTTACGTTATAACGTTTAACGTTACATAGTGTTACGTTATAACGTTATACAGCATTACGTTATAACGTATAATGTAATACGGCATTATTTTATTACGTATAACTTTATATGGTATTATTTTCTAACGTATAACGTTATATAGTATTATTTTGTAACGTAAAACGTTATGTTGTGTTACGTTATAACGTTTAACGTTATATAATGCTACATCATAACGTTATACAGCATTACGTTATAACGTATAATGTAATACGGTATTATTTTATTACGTATAACTTTATATGGTATTATTTTCTAACGTATTACGTTATATAGTATTATTTTCTAACGTATAACGTTATATAGTATTATTTTATAACGTATAACGTTATATTGTTGTACGTTATAACGTATAACGTTATATGGTATAATTTTATAACGTATAACGTTATGTAGTATTATTTTAAAACGTATAACGTTATATAGTATTATTTTAAAACGTATAACGTTATATAGTATTATTTTATAGCGTATAACGATATATCGTATAATTTTATAACGTATAACGTTATATAGCATTAATTTAAAACGTATAACGTTATATAGTATTATTTTATAACGTATAACGTTATATAATATTATTTTATATCGTATAGCGTTATGTAGTGTTACGTTATAACGTATAACGTTATACGGTATTATTTTATAACGTATAGCGTTATATAGTGTTACGTTATAGCATTATACAGCATTACGTTATAACGTATAATGTTATACGGTATTATTTTATAACGTATAACGTTATATGGTATTATTTTCTAACGTAACAGTATTATATATAATAGTATTATATATAACGTAATAGTATTTCTATATAGTATTATTTTATAACGTATAACGTTATGTAGTGTTACGTTATAACGTTTAACGTTACATAGTGTTACGTTATAACGTTATACAGCATTGCGTTATAACGTATAATGTAATACGGTATTATTTTATTACGTATAACTTTATATGGTATTATTTTCTAACGTATAACGTTATATAGTATTATTTTGTAACGTAAAACGTTATGTTGTGTTACGTTATAACGTTTAACGTTATATAATGTTACGTCATAACGTTATACAGCATTACGTTATAACGTATAATGTAATACGGTATTATTTTATTACGTATAACTTTATATGGTATTATTTTCTAACGTATTACGTTATATAGTATTATTTTCTAACGTATAACGTTATATAGTATTATTTTATAACGTATAACGTTATATTGTGTTACGTTATAACGTTATATAGCATTACGTAATAACGTATAACACTATACGTTATTATTTTACAACGTATAACGTTATATGGTATAATTTTATAACGTATAACGTTATATAGTATTATTTTAAAACGTATATCGTTATATAGTATTATTTTATGACGTACAACGTTATATAATATTATTTTATAGTGTATAGCGTTATGTAGTGTTACGTTATAACGTATAACGTTATATGGTATTATTTTGTAACGTATAACGTTATATAGTATTATTTTGTATCGTATAACGTTATGTTGTGGTACGTTATAACGTTTAACGTTATATAGTGTTACGTAATAACGTTATACAGCATTACGTTATAACGTATAACGTTAAACGGTATTATTTTACAACGTATAACGTTATATAGTATTATTTTGTAACGTATAACGTTATATAGTGTTATGTTATATCGTTATATAGCTGTACGTTATAACGTATGTCGTTATAGGGTATTATTTTATTACGTATAACGTTATATGGTATAATTTTCTAACGTATAACGTTATATAGTATTATTTTGTAACGTATAACGTTATGTTGTGGTAAGTTATAACGTTTAACGTTATATAGTGTTACGTTATAACGTCATACAGCATTACGTTATAACGTATAACGTCATACGGTATCATTTTATAACGTATAACGTTATATGGTATTATTGTATAACGTATAACGTTGTATGGTATTATTTTATAACTTATAACGTTATATGGTTTTATTTTCTAACGTATAACGTTATATAGTATTATTTTATAACGTATAACGTTATGTAGTGTTACGTTATAACGTATAACGTTATGTAGTGTTACGTTATAGCATTATACAGCATTACGTTATAACGTATAATGTTATGCAGTATTATTTTACAACGTATAACGTTATATGGTATTATTTTCTAACATATAACGTTATATAGTATTATTATATAACGTATAACGTTATGTAGTGTTACGTTATAACGTTTAACGTTATATAGTGTTACGTTATAACGTTATACAGCATTACGTTATAACGTATAATGTTATACGGTATTATTTTATTACGTATAACTTTATATGGTCTAATTTTATAACGTATAACGTTATATAGTATTATTTTAAAACGTATAACGTTATATAGTATTATTTTATAACGTATTACGTTATATAATATTATTTTATAACGTATAGCGTTATGTAGTGTTACGTTATAAGGTATAACGTTATACGGTATTATTTTATAAGGTATAACTTTATATAGTATTACGTTATAATGTTATATTGTATTACGTTATAACGTATAACGTTATACGGTATTATTTTACAACGTACAACGTTATATAGTATTATTTTATAACGTATAACGTCACATATTAATATTTTATAATGTATAACGATATATAGCATTATTTTATATCGTATATCGTTATATAGTGTTACGTTATAACGTTATATTGTATCACGTTATAACGTATAACACTATACGTTATTATTTTACAACGTATAACGTTATATGGTATAATTTTATAACGTATAACGCTATATAGTATTATTTTAAAACGTATAACGTTACATAGTATTATTTTATGACGTACAACGTTATATAATATTATTTTATAGTGTATAGCGTTATGTAGTGTTACGTTATAACGTATAACGTTATATGGTATTATTTTGTAACGTATAACGTTATATAGTATTATTTTGTAACGTATAACGTTATGTTGTGGTACGTTATAACGTATAACGTTATATAGTGTTACGTTATAACGTTATACAGCATTACGTTATAACGTTTAACGGCATACGGTATTATTTTATAACGTATAACGTTATATAGTATTATTTTGTAACGTATAACGTTATATAGTGTTACGTAACAACGTTATATTGTATTACGTTATAACGTATAACGTTAAACGGTATTATTCTATAACGTATAACGTTATATGTTATGATTTTATAACGTATAACGTTATATAGCATTATTTTAAAACGTATAACGTTATATAGTATTATTGTGTAACGTATAACGTTATATAATATTATTTTATAACGTATAACGTTATATAGTGTTACGTTATAACGTTATATAGCTTTACGATATAACGTATGTCGTTATACGGTATTATTTTATTACGTATAACGTTATATGGTATTATTTTCTAACGTACAACGTTATATAGTATTATTTTGTAACGTATAACGTTATACAGTGTTACGCTATAACGTTATATAGCTTTACGATATAACGTATGTCGTTATACGGTATTATTTTATTACGTATAACGTTATATGGTATTATTTTCTAACGTACAACGTTATATAGTATTATTTTGTAACGTATAACGTTATACAGTGTTACGTTATAACGTTATATAGCTTTACGATATAACGTATGTCGTTATACGGTATTATTTTATTACGTATAACGTTATATGGTATTATTTTCTAACGTACAACGTTATATACTATTATTTTGTAACGTGTAACGTTATGTTGTGTTACGTTATAACGTTTAACGTTATATAGTATTATTTTGTAACGTATAACGTTATATAGTGTTACGTAATAACGTTATATTGTATTACGTTATAACGTATAACGTTAAACGGTATTATTCTATAACGTATAACGTTATATGGTATAATTTTATAACGTATAACGTTATATAGCATTATTTTAAAACGTATAACGTTATATGGTATTATTTTCTAACGTAACAGTATTATATATAATAGTATTATATATAACGTAATAGTATTTCTATATAGTATTATTTTATAACGTATAACGTTATGTAGTGTTACGTTATAACGTTTAACGTTACATAGTGTTACGTTATAACGTTATGCAGCATTACGTTATAACGTATAATGTAATACGGCATTATTTTATTACGTATAACTTTATATGGTATTATTTTCTAACGTATAACGTTATATAGTATTATTTTGTAACGTAAAACGTTATGTTGTGTTACGTTATAACGTTTAACGTTATATAATGTTACGTCATAACGTTATACAGCATTACGTTATAACGTATAATGTAATACGGTATTATTTTATTACGTCTAACTTTATATGGTATTATTTTCTAACGTATTACGTTATATAGTATTATTTTCTAACGTATAACGTTATATAGTATTATTTTATAACGTATAACGTTATATTGTGTTACGTTATAACGTATAACGTTATATGGTATAATTTTATAACGTATAACGTTATGTAGTATTATTTTAAAACGTATAACGTTATATAGTATTATTTTAAAACGTATAACGTTATATAGTATTATTTTATAGCGTATAACGTTATATCGTATAATTTTATAACGTATAACGTTATATAGCATTAATTTAAAACGTATAACGTTATATAGTATTATTTTATAACGTATAACGTTATATAATATTATTTTATATCGTATAGCGTTATGTAGTGTTACGTTATAACGTATAACGTTATACGGTATCATTTTATAACGTATAGCGTTATATAGTGTTACGTTATAGCATTATACAGCATTACGTTGTAACGTATAATGTTATACGGTATTATTTTATAACGTATAACGTTATATGGTATTATTTTCTAACGTAACAGTATTATATATAATAGTATTATATATAACGTAATAGTATTTCTATATAGTATTATTTTATAACGTATAGCGTTATGTAGTGTTACGTTATAACGTATAACGTTATACGGTATTATTTTATAAGGTATAACTTTATATAGTATTACGTTATAATGTTATATTGTATTACGTTATAACGTATAACGTTATACGGTATTATTTTACAACGTACAACGTTATATAGTATTATTTTGTAACGTATAACGTTATGTTGTGTTACGTTATATCGTTTAACGTTATATAATGTTACGTTACAATGTTATACAGCATTACGTTATAACGTATAACGTCATACGGTATTATTTTATAACGTATAACGTTATATGGTATTATTGTATAACGTATAACGTTATATGGTATTATTTTATAACTTATAACGTTATATAGTATTATTTTATAACGTATAACGTTATATAGTATTATATTGTAACGTATAACGTTATATAGTGTTACGTTATAACGTTATATAGCTTTACGATATAACGTATGTCGTTATAAGGTATTATTTTATTACGTATAACGTCATACGGTATTACTTTATAACGTATAACGTTATATAGTATTATTTTGTAACGTAAAACGTTATGCTGTGTTACGTTATAACGTTTAACGTTATATAATGTTACGTAATAACGTTATACAGCATTACGTTATAACGTATAATGTAATACGGTATTATTTTATTACGTATAACTATATATGGTATTATTTTCTAACGTATAACGTTATATAGTATTATTTTGTAACGTAAAACGTTATGCTGTGTTACGTTATAACGTTTAACGTTATATAATGTTACGTAATAACGTTATACAGCATTACGTTATAACGTATAATGTAATACGGTATTATTTTATTACGTATAACTTTATATGGTATTATTTTCTAACGTATTACGTTATATAGTATTATTTTCTAACGTATAACGTTATATAGTATTATTTTATAACATATAACGTTATATTGTGTTACGTTATAACGTTATATACCATTACGTAATAACGTATATCGTTATGAGGTATTATTTGATAACGTATAACGTTATATGGTAATATTTTACAACGTATAACGTTATATGGTCTAATTTTATAACGTATAACGTTATATAGTATTATTTTAAAACGTATAACGTTATATAGTATTATTTTATAACGTATTACGTTATATAATATTATTTTATAACGTATAGCGTTATGTAGTGTTACGTTATAACGTATAACGTTATACGGTATTATTTTATATGGTATAACTTTATATAGTATTACGTTATAATGTTATATTGTATTACGTTGTAACGTATAACGTTATACGGTATTATTTTACAACGTACAACGTTATATAGTATTATTTTATAACGTATAACGTCACATATTAATATTTTATAATGTATAACGATATATAGCATTATTTTATATCGTATATCGTTATATAGTGTTACGTTATAACGTTATATTGTATCGCGTTATAACGTATAACACTATACGTTATTATTTTACAACGTATAACGTTATATGGTATAATTTTATAACGTATAACGTTATATAGTATTATTTTAAAACGTATAACGTTATATAGTATTATTTTATGACGTACAACGTTATATAATATTATTTTATAGTGTATAGCGTTATGTAGTGTTACGTTATAACGTATAACGTTATATGGTATTATTTTGTAACGTATAACGTTATATAGTATTATTTTGTAACGTATAACGTTATGTTGTGGTACATTATAACGTTTAACGTTATATAGTGTTACGTTATAACGTTATACAGCATTACGTTATAACGTTTAACGTCATACGGTATTATTTTATAACGTATAACGTTATATAGTATTATTTTGTAACGTATAACGTTATATAGTGTTACGTTATAACGTTATATAGCTTTACGATATAACGTATGTCGTTATACAGTATTATTTTATTACGTATAACGTTATATGGTATTATTTTCTAACGTATTACGTTATATAGTATTATTTTCTAACGTATAACGTTATATAGTATTATTTTATAACGTATAACGTTATATTGTGTTACGTTATAACGTATAACGTTATATGGTATAATTTTATAACGTATAACGTTATGTAGTATTATTTTAAAACGTATAACGTTATATAGTATTATTTTGTAACGTAAAACGTTATGTTGTGTTACGTTATAACGTTTAACGTTATATAATGTTACGTCATAACGTTATACAGCATTACGTTATAACGTATAATGTAATACGGTATTATTTTATTACGTCTAACTTTATATGGTATTATTTTCTAACGTATTACGTTATATAGTATTATTTTCTAACGTATAACGTTATATAGTATTATTTTATAACGTATAACGTTATATTGTGTTACGTTATAACGTATAACGTTATATGGTATAATTTTATAACGTATAACGTTATGTAGTATTATTTTAAAACGTATAACGTTATATAGTATTATTTTAAAACGTATAACGTTATATAGTATTATTTTATAGCGTATAACGTTATATCGTATAATTTTATAACGTATAACGTTATATAGCATTAATTTAAAACGTATAACGTTATATAGTATTATTTTATAACGTATAACGTTATATAATATTATTTTATATCGTATAGCGTTATGTAGTGTTACGTTATAACGTATAACGTTATACGGTATTATTTTATAACGTATAGCGTTATATAGTGTTACGTTATAGCATTATACAGCATTACGTTGTAACGTATAATGTTATACGGTATTATTTTATAACGTATAACGTTATATGGTATTATTTTCTAACGTAACAGTATTATATATAATAGTATTATATATAACGTAATAGTATTTCTATATAGTATTATTTTATAACGTATAGCGTTATGTAGTGTTACGTTATAACGTATAACGTTATACGGTATTATTTTATAAGGTATAACTTTATATAGTATTACGTTATAATGTTATATTGTATTACGTTATAACGTATAACGTTATACGGTATTATTTTACAACGTACAACGTTATATAGTATTATTTTGTAACGTATAACGTTATGTTGTGTTACGTTATATCGTTTAACGTTATATAATGTTACGTTACAATGTTATACAGCATTACGTTATAACGTATAACGTCATACGGTATTATTTTATAACGTATAACGTTATATGGTATTATTGTATAACGTATAACGTTATATGGTATTATTTTATAACTTATAACGTTATATAGTATTATTTTATAACGTATAACGTTATATAGTATTATATTGTAACGTATAACGTTATATAGTGTTACGTTATAACGTTATATAGCTTTACGATATAACGTATGTCGTTATAAGGTATTATTTTATTACGTATAACGTCATACGGTATTACTTTATAACGTATAACGTTATATAGTATTATTTTGTAACGTAAAACGTTATGCTGTGTTACGTTATAACGTTTAACGTTATATAATGTTACGTAATAACGTTATACAGCATTACGTTATAACGTATAATGTAATACGGTATTATTTTATTACGTATAACTTTATATGGTATTATTTTCTAACGTATAACGTTATATAGTATTATTTTGTAACGTAAAACGTTATGCTGTGTTACGTTATAACGTTTAACGTTATATAATGTTACGTAATAACGTTATACAGCATTACGTTATAACGTATAATGTAATACGGTATTATTTTATTACGTATAACTTTATATGGTATTATTTTCTAACGTATTACGTTATATAGTATTATTTTCTAACGTATAACGTTATATAGTATTATTTTATAACATATAACGTTATATTGTGTTACGTTATAACGTTATATACCATTACGTAATAACGTATATCGTTATGAGGTATTATTTGATAACGTATAACGTTATATGGTATAATTTTATAACGTATAACGTTATATAGTATTATTTTAAAACGTATAACGTTATATAGTATTATTTTATGACGTACAACGTTATATAATATTATTTTATAGTGTATAGCGTTATGTAGTGTTACGTTATAACGTATAACGTTATATGGTATTATTTTGTAACGTATAACGTTATATAGTATTATTTTGTAACGTATAACGTTATGTTGTGGTACATTATAACGTTTAACGTTATATAGTGTTACGTTATAACGTTATACAGCATTACGTTATAACGTTTAACGTCATACGGTATTATTTTATAACGTATAACGTTATATAGTATTATTTTGTAACGTATAACGTTATATAGTGTTACGTTATAACGTTATATAGCTTTACGATATAACGTATGTCGTTATACGGTATTATTTTATTACGTATAACGTTATATGGTATTATTTTCTAACGTACAACGTTATATAGTATTATTTTGTAACGTGTAACGTTATGTTGTGTTACGTTATAACGTTTAACGTTATATAGTATTATTTTGTAACGTATAACGTTATATAGTGTTACGTAATAACGTTATATTGTATTACGTTATAACGTATAACGTTAAACGGTATTATTCTATAACGTATAACGTTATATGGTATAATTTTATAACGTATAACGTTATATAGCATTATTTTAAAACGTATAACGTTATATGGTATTATTTTCTAACGTAACAGTATTATATATAATAGTATTATATATAACGTAATAGTATTTCTATATAGTATTATTTTATAACGTATAACGTTATGTAGTGTTACGTTATAACGTTTAACGTTACATAGTGTTACGTTATAACGTTATACAGCATTACGTTATAACGTATAATGTAATACGGCATTATTTTATTACGTATAACTTTATATGGTATTATTTTCTAACGTATAACGTTATATAGTATTATTTTGTAACGTAAAACGTTATGTTGTGTTACGTTATAACGTTTAACGTTATATAATGTTACATCATAACGTTATACAGCATTACGTTATAACGTATAATGTAATACGGTATTATTTTATTACGTATAACTTTATATGGTATTATTTTCTAACGTATTACGTTATATAGTATTATTTTCTAACGTATAACGTTATATAGTATTATTTTATAACGTATAACGTTATATTGTGTTACGTTATAACGTATAACGTTATATGGTATAATTTTATAACGTATAACGTTATGTAGTATTATTTTAAAACGTATAACGTTATATAGTATTATTTTGTAACGTAAAACGTTATGTTGTGTTACGTTATAACGTTTAACGTTATATAATGTTACGTCATAACGTTATACAGCATTACGTTATAACGTATAATGTAATACGGTATTATTTTATTACGTCTAACTTTATATGGTATTATTTTCTAACGTATTACGTTATATAGTATTATTTTCTATCGTATAACGTTATATAGTATTATTTTATAACGTATAACGTTATATTGTGTTACGTTATAACGTATAACGTTATATGGTATAATTTTATAACGTATAACGTTATGTAGTATTATTTTAAAACGTATAACGTTATATAGTATTATTTTAAAACGTATAACGTTATATAGTATTATTTTATAGCGTATAACGTTATATCGTATAATTTTATAACGTATAACGTTATATAGCATTAATTTAAAACGTATAACGTTATATAGTATTATTTTATAACGTATAACGTTATATAATATTATTTTATATCGTATAGCGTTATGTAGTGTTACGTTATAACGTATAACGTTATACGGTATTATTTTCTAACGTATAACGTTATATAGTATTATTATATAACGTATAACGTTATGTAGTGTTACTTTATAACGTTTAACGTTATATAGTGTTACGTTATAACGTTATACAGCATTACGTTATAACGCATAATGTTATACGGTATTATTTTATTACGTATAACTTTATATGGTCTAATTTTATAACGTATAACGTTATATAGTATTATTTTAAAACGTATAACGTTATATAGTATTATTTTATAACGTATTACGTTATATAATATTATTTTATAACGTATAGCGTTATGTAGTGTTACGTTATAACGTATAACGTTATACGGTATTATTTTATAAGGTATAACTTTATATAGTATTACGTTATAATGTTATATTGTATTACGTTATAACGTATAACGTTATACGGTATTATTTTACAACGTACAACGTTATATAGTATTATTTTATAACGTATAACGTCACATATTAATATTTTATAATGTATAACGATATATAGCATTATTTTATATCGTATATCGTTATATAGTGTTACGTTATAACGTTATATTGTATCACGTTATAACGTATAACACTATACGTTATTATTTTACAACGTATAACGTTATATGGTATAATTTTATAACGTATAACGCTATATAGTATTATTTTAAAACGTATAACGTTACATAGTATTATTTTATGACGTACAACGTTATATAATATTATTTTATAGTGTATAGCGTTATGTAGTGTTACGTTATAACGTATAACGTTATATGGTATTATTTTGTAACGTATAACGTTATATAGTATTATTTTGTAACGTATAACGTTATGTTGTGGTACGTTATAACGTATAACGTTATATAGTGTTACGTTATAACGTTATACAGCATTACGTTATAACGTTTAACGGCATACGGTATTATTTTATAACGTATAACGTTATATAGTATTATTTTGTAACGTATAACGTTATATAGTGTTACGTAACAACGTTATATTGTATTACGTTATAACGTATAACGTTAAACGGTATTATTCTATAACGTATAACGTTATATGTTATGATTTTATAACGTATAACGTTATATAGCATTATTTTAAAACGTATAACGTTATATAGTATTATTGTGTAACGTATAACGTTATATAATATTATTTTATAACGTATAACGTTATATAGTGTTACGTTATAACGTGATATAGATTTACGATATAACGTATGTCGTTATACGGTATTATTTTATTACGTATAACGTTATATGGTATTATTTTCTAACGTACAACGTTATATAGTATTATTTTGTAACGTATAACGTTATACAGTGTTACGCTATAACGTTATATAGCTTTACGATATAACGTATGTCGTTATACGGTATTATTTTATTACGTATAACGTTATATGGTATTATTTTCTAACGTACAACGTTATATAGTATTATTTTGTAACGTATAACGTTATACAGTGTTACGTTATAACGTTATATAGCTTTACGATATAACGTAAGTCGTTATACGGTATTATTTTATTACGTATAACGTTATATGGTATTATTTTCTAACGTACAACGTTATATACTATTATTTTGTAACGTGTAACGTTATGTTGTGTTACGTTATAACGTCTAACGTTATATAGTATTATTTTGTAACGTATAACGTTATATAGTGTTACGTAATAACGTTATATTGTATTACGTTATAACGTATAACGTTAAACGGTATTATTCTATAACGTATAACGTTATATGGTATAATTTTATAACGTATAACGTTATATAGCATTATTTTAAAACGTATAACGTTATATGGTATTATTTTCTAACGTAACAGTATTATATATAATAGTATTATATATAACGTAATAGTATTTCTATATAGTATTATTTTATAACGTATAACGTTATGTAGTGTTACGTTATAACGTTTAACGTTACATAGTGTTACGTTATAACGTTATGCAGCATTACGTTATAACGTATAATGTAATACGGCATTATTTTATTACGTATAACTTTATATGGTATTATTTTCTAACGTATAACGTTATATAGTATTATTTTGTAACGTAAAACGTTATGTTGTGTTACGTTATAACGTTTAACGTTATATAATGTTACATCATAACGTTATACAGCATTACGTTATAACGTATAATGTAATACGGAATTATTTTATTACGTATAACTTTATATGGTATTATTTTCTAACGTATTACGTTATATAGTATTATTTTCTAACGTATAACGTTATATAGTATTATTTTATAACGTATAACGTTATATTGTGTTACGTTATAACGTATAACGTTATATGGCATAATTTTATAACGTATAACGTTATGTAGTATTATTTTAAAACGTATAACGTTATATAGTATTATTTTAAAACGTATAACGTTATATAGTATTATTTTATAGCGTATAACGTTATATCGTATAATTTTATAACGTATAACGTTATATAGCATTAATTTAAAACGTATAACGTTATATAGTATTATTTTATAACGTATAACGTTATATAATATTATTTTATATCGTATAGCGTTATGTAGTGTTACGTTATAACGTATAACGTTATACGGTATTATTTTATAACGTATAGCGTTATATAGTGTTACGTTATAGCATTATACAGCATTACGTTGTAACGTATAATGTTATACGGTATTATTTTATAACGTATAACGTTATATGGTATTATTTTCTAACGTAACAGTATTATATATAATAGTATTATATATAACGTAATAGTATTTCTATATAGTATTATTTTATAACGTATAACGTTATGTAGTGTTACGTTATAACGTTTAACGTTACATAGTGTTACGTTATAACGTTATACAGCATTACGTTATAACGTATAATGTAATACGGTATTATTTTATTACGTATAACATTATATGGTATTATTTTCTAACGTATAACGTTATATAGTATTATTTTGTAACGTAAAACGTTATGTTGTGGTACGTTATAACGTTTAACGTTATATAGTGTTACGTAATAACGTTATACAGCATTACGTTATAACGTATAACGTTAAACGGTATCATTTTATAACGTATAACGTTATATGGTATTATTGTATAACGTATAACGTTGTATGGTATTATTTTATAACTTATAACGTTATATGGTTTTATTTTCTAACGTATAACGTTATATAGTATTATTTTATAACGTATAACGTTATGTAGTGTTACGTTATAACGTATAACGTTATGTAGTGTTACGTTATAGCATTATACAGCATTACGTTATAACGTATAATGTTATACGGTATTATTTTATTACGTATAACTTTATATGTTCTAATTTTATAACGTATAACGTTATATAGTATTATTTTAAAACGTATAACGTTATATAGTATTATTTTATAACGTATTACGGTATATAATATTATTTTATAACGTATAGCGTTATGTAGTGTTACGTTATAACGTATAACGTTATACGGTATTATTTTATAAGGTATAACTTTATATAGTATTACGTTATAATGTTATATTGTATTACGTTATAACGTATAACGTTATACGGTATTATTTTACAACGTACAACGTTATATAGTATTATTTTGTAACGTATAACGTTATGTTGTGTTACGTTATATCGTTTAACGTTATATAATGTTACGTTACAATGTTATACAGCATTACGTTATAACGTATAACGTCATACGGTATTATTTTATAACGTATAACGTTATATGGTATTATTGTATAACGTATAACGTTATATGGTATTATTTTATAACTTATAACGTTATATAGTATTATTTTATAACGTATAACGTTATATAGTATTATATTGTAACGTATAAAGTTATATAGTGTTACGTTATAACGTTATATAGCTTTACGATATAACGTATGTCGTTATACGGTATTATTTTATTACGTATAACGTCATACGGTATTACTTTATAACGTATAACGTTATATAGTATTATTTTGTAACGTTAACGTTATGTTGTGTTACGTTATACCGTTTAACGTTATATAGAGTTACGTTACAATGTTATACAGCATTACGTTATAACGTATAACGTCATACGGTATTATTTTATAACGTATAACGTTATATGGTATTACTGTATAACGTATAACGTTGTATGGTATTATTTTATAACTTATAACGTTATATGGTTTTATTTTCTAACGTATAACGTTATATAGTATTATTTTATAACGTATAACGTTATGTAGTGTTACGTTATAACGTATAACGTTATGTAGTGTTACGTTATAGCATTATACAGCATTACGTTATAACGTATAATGTTATGCAGTATTATTTTACAACGTATAACGTTATATGGTATTATTTTCTAACATATAACGTTATATAGTATTATTATATAACGTATAACGTTATGTAGTGTTACGTTATAACGTTTAACGTTATATAGTGTTACGTTATAACGTTATACAGCATTACGTTATAACGTATAATGTTATACGGTATTATTTTATAAGGTATAACTTTATATAGTATTACGTTATAATGTTATATTGTATTACGTTATAACGTATAACGTTATACGGTATTATTTTACAACGTACAACGTTATATAGTATTATTTTATAACGTATAACGTCACATATTAATATTTTATAATGTATAACGATATATAGCATTATTTTATATCGTATATCGTTATATAGTGTTACGTTATAACGTTATATAGTATCGCGTTATAACGTATAACACTATACGTTATTATTTTACAACGTATAACGTTACATGGTATAATTTTATAACGTATAACGTTATATGGTATTATTTTCTAACGTATAAAGTTATATAGTATTATTTTGTAACGTATAACGTTATATAGTGTTATGTTATATCGTTATATAGCTGTACGTTATAACGTATGTCGTTATAGGGTATTATTTTATTACGTATAACGTTATATGGTATAATTTTCTAACGTATAACGTTATATAGTATTATTTTGTAACGTATAACGTTATGTTGTGGTACGTTATAACGTTTAACGTTATATAGTGTTATGTTATAACGTTATATAGCATTACGATATAACGTATGACGTTATACGGTATTATTTTATAACGTATAACGTTATATGGTATTATTTTATAACGAATAACGTTATATGGTATTATTTTCTAACTTATAACGTTCTATAGTATTATTTTATAACGTATAACGTTATATACTATTATTTTGTAACGTGTAGCGTAATATAGAGTTATGTTATAGAGTTATATAGCTTTACGTTATAACGTATGTCGTTATACGGTATTATTTTATTACGTATAACGTTATATGGTATTATTTTCTAACGTATAACGTTATATAGTATTATTTTGTAACGTATAACGTAATGTTGTGTTTCGCTATAACATATAACGTTATGTAGTGTTACGTTATAGCATTATACAGCATTACGATATAACGTATAATGTTATACGGTATTATTTTGTAACGTATAACGTTATATGGTATTATTTTCTAACGTATAACGTTATATAGTATTATTTTGTAACGTAAAACGTTATGTTGTGCTACGTTATAACGTTTAACGTTATATAGTGTTACGTTATAACGTTATACAGCATTACGTTATAACGTATAATGTTATACGGTGTTATTTTATAACGTATAACTTTATATAGTGTTACGTTATAACGACATATTGTATTACGCTTTAACGTATAACGTTATATGGTATTATTTTATAACGTACAACGTTATATAGTATTATTTTAAAACGTATAACGTTATATAGTATTATTTTATGACGTATAACGTTATATAACATTATTTTATAACGTATTACGTTATATGGCATTATTTTCCAACGTATAACGTTATATAGCATTATTTTAAAACGTATAACGTTATATAGTATTATTTTATAGCGTATAACGTTATATAATATTATTTTATAACGTATAGCGTTATGTAGTGTTACGTTACAACGTATAACGTTATAAGGTATTATTTTATAACGTATAGCGTTATATAGTGTTACGTTATAGCATTATACAGCATTACGTTGTAACGTATAATGTTATACGGTATTATTTTATAACGTATAACGTTATATGGTATTATTTTCTAACGTAACAGTATTATATATAATAGTATTATATATAACGTAATAGTATTTCTATATAGTATTATTTTATAACGTATAACGTTATGTAGTGTTACGTTATAACGTTTAACGTTACATAGTGTTACGTTATAACGTTATACAGCATTACGTTATAGCGTATAATGTAATACGGTATTATTTTATTACGTATAACTTTATATGGTATTATTTTCTAACGTATAACGTTATATAGTATTATTTTGTAACGTAAAACGTTATGTTGTGGTACGTTATAACGTTTAACGTTATATAGTGTTACGTAATAACGTTATACAGCATTACGTTATAACGTATAACGTTATACGGTATTATTTTATTACGTATAACTTTATATGGTCTAATTTTATAACGTATAACGTTATATAGTATTATTTTAAAACGTATAACGTTATATAGTATTATTTTATAACGTATTACGGTATATAATATTATTTTATAACGTATAGCGTTATGTAGTGTTACGTTATAACGTATAACGTTATACGGTATTATTTTATAAGGTATAACTTTATATAGTATTACGTTATAATGTTATATTGTATTACGTTATAACGTATAACGTTATACGGTATTATTTTACAACGTACAACGTTATATAGTATTATTTTGAAACGTATAACGTTATGTTGTGTTACGTTATATCGTTTAACGTTATATAATGTTACGTTACAATGTTATACAGCATTACGTTATAACGTATAACGTCATACGGTATTATTTTATAACGTATAACGTTATATGGTATTATTGTATAACGTATAACGTTATATGGTATTATTTTATAACTTATAACGTTATATAGTATTATTTTATAACGTATAACGTTATATAGTATTATATTGTAACGTATAACGTTATATAGTGTTACGTTATAACGTTATATAGCTTTACGATATAACGTATGTCGTTATACGGTATTATTTTATTACGTATAACGTCATACGGTATTACTTTATAACGTATAACGTTATATAGTATTATTTTGTAACGTTAACGTTATGTTGTGTTACGTTATACCGTTTAACGTTATATAGAGTTACGTTACAATGTTATACAGCATTACGTTATAACGTATAACGTCATACGGTATTATTTTATAACGTATAACGTTATATGGTATTACTGTATAACGTATAACGTTGTATGGTATTATTTTATAACTTATAACGTTATATGGTTTTATTTTCTAACGTATAACGTTATATAGTATTATTTTATAACGTATAACGTTATGTAGTGTTACGTTATAACGTATAACGTTATGTAGTGTTACGTTATAGCATTATACAGCATTACGTTATAACGTATAATGTTATGCAGTATTATTTTACAACGTATAACGTTATATGGTATTATTTTCTAACGTATAACGTTATATAGTATTATTATATAACGTATAACGTTATGTAGTGTTACGTTATAACGTTTAACGTTATATAGTGTTACGTTATAACGTTATACAGCATTACGTTATAACGTATAATGTTATACGGTATTATTTTATAAGGTATAACTTTATATAGTATTACGTTATAATGTTATATTGTATTACGTTATAACGTATAACGTTATACGGTATTATTTTACAACGTACAACGTTATATAGTATTATTTTATAACGTATAACGTCACATATTAATATTTTATAATGTATAACGATATATAGCATTATTTTATATCGTATATCGTTATATAGTGTTACGTTATAACGTTATATTGTATCGCGTTATAACGTATAACACTATACGTTATTATTTTACAACGTATAACGTTATATGGTATAATTTTATAACGTATAACGTTATATGGTATTATTTTCTAACGTATAAAGTTATATAGTATTATTTTGTAACGTATAACGTTATATAGTGTTATGTTATATCGTTATATAGCTGTACGTTATAACGTATGTCGTTATAGGGTATTATTTTATTACGTATAACGTTATATGGTATAATTTTCTAACGTATAACGTTATATAGTATTATTTTGTAACGTATAACGTTATGTTGTGGTACGTTATAACGTTTAACGTTATATAGTGTTATGTTATAACGTTATATAGCATTACGATATAACGTATGACGTTATACGGTATTATTTTATAACGTATAACGTTATATGGTATTATTTTATAACGAATAACGTTATATGGTATTATTTTCTAACTTATAACGTTCTATAGTATTATTTTATAACGTATAACGTTATATACTATTATTTTGTAACGTGTAGCGTAATATAGAGTTATGTTATAGAGTTATATAGCTTTACGTTATAACGTATGTCGTTATACGGTATTATTTTATTACGTATAACGTTATATGGTATTATTTTCTAACGTATAACGTTATATAGTATTATTTTGTAACGTATAACGTAATGTTGTGTTTCGCTATAACATATAACGTTATGTAGTGTTACGTTATAGCATTATACAGCATTACGATATAACGTATAATGTTATACGGTATTATTTTGTAACGTATAACGTTATATAGTATTATTTTCTAACGTATAACGTTATATAGTATTATTTTATAACGTATAACGTTATATTGTGTTACGTTATAACGTATAACGTTATATGGTATAATTTTATAACGTATAACGTTATGTAGTATTATTTTAAAACGTATAACGTTATATAGTATTATTTTAAAACGTATAACGTTATATAGTATTATTTTATAGCGTATAACGTTATATCGTATAATTTTATAACGTATAACGTTATATAGCAATAATTTAAAACGTATAACGTTATATAGTATTATTTTATAACGTATAACGTTATATAATATTATTTTATATCGTATAGCGTTATGTAGTGTTACGTTATAACGTATAACGTTATACGGTATTATTTTATAACGTATAGCGTTATATAGTGTTACGTTATAGCATTATACAGCATTACGTTGTAACGTATAATGTTATACGGTATTATTTTATAACGTATAACGTTATATGGTATTATTTTCTAACGTAATAGTATTATATATAATAGTATTATATATAACGTAATAGTATTTCTATATAGTATTATTTTATAACGTATAACGTTATGTAGTGTTACGTTATAACGTTTAACGTTACATAGTGTTACGTTATAACGTTATACAGCTTTACGTTATAACGTATAATGTAATACGGTATTATTTTATTACGTATAACTTTATATGGTATTATTTTCTAACGTATAACGTTATATAGTATTATTTTGTAACGTAAAACGTTATGTTGTGGTACGTTATAACGTTTAACGTTATATAGTGTTACGTAATAACGTTATACAGCATTACGTTATAACGTATAACGTTAAACGGTATCATTTTATAACGTATAACGTTATATGGTATTATTGTATAACGTATAACGTTGTATGGTATTATTTTATAACTTATAACGTTATATGGTTTTATTTTCTAACGTATAACGTTATATAGTATTATTTTATAACGTATAACGTTATGTAGTGTTACGTTATAGCATTATACAGCATTACGTTATAACGTATAATGTTATACGGTATTATTTTATTACGTATAACTTTATATGGTCTAATTTTATAACGTATAACGTTATATAGTATTATTTTAAAACGTATAACGTTATATAGTATTATTTTATAACGTATTACGGTATATAATATAATTTTATAACGTATAGCGTTATGTAGTGTTACGTTATAACGTATAACGTTATACGGTATTATTTTATAAGGTATAACTTTATATAGTATTACGTTATAATGTTATATTGTATTACGTTATAACGTATAACGTTATACGGTATTATTTTACAACGTACAACGTTATATAGTATTATTTTGTAACGTATAACGTTATGTTGTGTTACGTTATATCGTTTAACGTTATATAATGTTACGTTACAATGTTATACAGCATTACGTTATAACGTATAACGTCATACGGTATTATTTTATAACGTATAACGTTATATGGTATTATTGTATAACGTATAACGTTATATGGTATTATTTTATAACTTATAACGTTATATAGTATTATTTTATAACGTATAACGTTATATAGTATTATATTGTAACGTATAACGTTATATAGTGTTACGTTATAACGTTATATAGCTTTACGATATAACGTATGTCGTTATACGGTATTATTTTATTACGTATAACGTCATACGGTATTACTTTATAACGTATAACGTTATATAGTATTATTTTGTAACGTTAACGTTATGTTGTGTTACGTTATACCGTTTAGCGTTATATAGAGTTACGTTACAATGTTATACAGCATTACGTTATAACGTATAACGTCATACGGTATTATTTTATAACGTATAACGTTATATGGTATTACTGTATAACGTATAACGTTGTATGGTATTATTTTATAACTTATAACGTTATATGGTTTTATTTTCTAACGTATAACGTTATATAGTATTATTTTAAAACGTATAACGTTATATAGTATTATTTTATGACGTATAACGTTATATAACATTATTTTATAACGTATTACGTTATATGGCATTATTTTCCAACGTATAACGTTATATAGCATTATTTTAAAACGTATAACGTTATATAGTATTATTTTGTAACGTAAAACGTTATGTTGTGCTACGTTATAACGTTTAACGTTATATAGTGTTACGTTATAACGTTATACAGCATTACGTTATAACGTATAATGTTATACGGTGTTATTTTATAACGTATAACTTTATATAGTGTTACGTTATAACGACATATTGTATTACGCTTTAACGTATAACGTTATATGGTATTATTTTATAACGTACAACGTTATATAGTATTATTTTAAAACGTATAACGTTATATAGTATTATTTTATGACGTATAACGTTATATAACATTATTTTATAACGTATTACGTTATATGGCATTATTTTCCAACGTATAACGTTATATAGCATTATTTTAAAACGTATAACGTTATATAGTATTATTTTATAGCGTATAACGTTATATAATATTATTTTATAACGTATAGCGTTATGTAGTGTTACGTTACAACGTATAACGTTATAAGGTATTATTTTATAACGTATAGCGTTATATAGTGTTACGTTATAGCATTATACAGCATTACGTTAGAACGTATAATGATATACGGTATTATTTTATAACGTATAACGTTATATGGTATTATTTTCTAAAGTATAACTTTATATAGTATTATTTTGTAACGTAAAACGTTATGTTGTGTTACGTTATAACGTTTAACGTTATATAGTGTTACGTTATAACCTTATACAGCATTACGTTATAACGTATAATGTTATACGGTACTATTTTATTACGTATAACGTTATATGGTATTATTTTCTAAAGTATAACTTTATATAGTATTATTTTGTAACGTAAAACGTTATGTTGTGTTACGTTATAACGTTTAACGTTATATAGTGTTACGTCATAACGATATACAGCATTACGTTATAACGTATAATGCTATACGTTGTTATTTTATATCTTATAACGTTATATGGTTTTATTTTCTAACGTATAACGTTATATAGTATTATTTTATAACGTATAACGTTATGTAGTGTTACGTTATAACGTATAACGTTATGTAGTGTTACGTTATAGCATTATACAGCATTACGTTATAACGTATAATGTTATGCAGTATTATTTTACAACGTATAACGTTATATGGTATTATTTTCTAACGTATAACGTTATATAGTATTATTATATAACGTATAACGTTATGTAGTGTTACGTTATAACGTTTAACGTTATATAGTGTTACGTTATAACGTTATACAGCATTACGTTATAAATTATAATGTTATACGGTATTATTTTATTACGTATAACTTTATATGGTATTATTTTCTAACGTATAACGATATATAGTATTATTTTGTAACGTATAACGTTACACAGTGTTATGTTATAACGTTATATAGCATTACGATATAACGTATGACGTTATACGGTATTATTTTATAACGTATAACGTTATATGGTATTATTTTATAACGAATAACGTTATATGGTATTATTTTCTAACTTATAACGTTCTATAGTATTATTTTATAACGTATAACGTTATATAGTATTATTTTGTAACGTATAGCGTAATATAGTGTTATGTTATAGAGTTATATAGCTTTACGTTATAACGTATGTCGTTATACGGTGTTATTTTATTACGTATAACGTTATATGGTATTATTTTCTAACGTATAACGTTATATAGTATTATTTTGTAACGTATAACGTAATGTTGTGTTTCGCTATTACGTATAACGTTATGTAGTGTTACGTTATAGCATTATACAGCATTACGATATAACGTATAATGTTATACGGTATTATTTTGTAACGTATAACGTTATATGGTATTATTTTCTAACGTATAACGTTATATAGTATTATTTTGTAACGTAAAACGTTATGTTGTGCTACGTTATAACGTTTAACGTTATATAGTGTTACGTTATAACGTTATACAGCATTACGTTATAACGTATAATGTTATACGGTGTTATTTTATAACGTATAACTTTATATAGTGTTACGTTATAACGACATATTGTATTACGCTTTAACGTATAACGTTATATGGTATTATTTTATAACGTACAACGTTATATAGTATTATTTTAAAACGTATAACGTTATATAGTATTATTTTATAACGTATAACGTTATGTAGTGTTACGTTATAACCTTTAACGTTATATACTGTTACGTTATAACGTTATACAGCATTACGTTATAACGTATAATGTAATACGGTATTATTTTATTACGTATAACTCTATATGGTATTATTTTCTAACGTATAACGTTTTATAGTATTATTTTGTAACGTAAAACGTTATGTTGTGTTACGTTATAACGTTTAACGTTATATAGTGTTACGTCATAACGATATACAGCATTACGTTATAACGTATAATGCTATACGTTGTTATTTTATAACGTATAACGTTATATGGTATTATTTTCTAACGTATAACGTTATATAGTATTATTTTATAACGTATAACGTTATATTGTGTTACGTTATAACGTTTAACGTTATATAGTGTTACGTTATAACGTTATACAGCATTACGTTATAACGTATAATGTTATACGGTGTTATTTTATAACGTATAACTTTATATAGTGTTACGTTATAACGACATATTGTATTACGCTTTAACGTATAACGTTATATGGTATTATTTTATAACGTACAACGTTATATAGTATTATTTTAAAACGTATAACGTTATATAGTATTATTTTATGACGTATAACGTTATATAACATTATTTTCTAACGTATAGCGTTATGTAGTGTTACGTTATAACGTATAACGTTATACGGTATTATTTTATAACGTATAACTTTATATAGTGTTACGTTATAACGTTATATTGTATTACGTTATAACGTATAACGTTATATGGTATTATTTTATAACGTACAACGTTATATAGTATTAGTTTAAAACGTATAACGTTATATAGTATTATTTTATGACGTATAACGTTATATAACATTATTTTATAACGTATAGCGTTATGTTGTGTTACGTTATAACTGTTAACGTTATATAGTGTTACGTTGCAATGTTATACAGCATTACGTTATAACGTATAACGTCATACGGTATTATTTTATAACATATAACGTTATATGGTATTATTGTATAACGTATAACGTTATATGGTATTATTTTATAACTTATAACGTTATATGGTATTATTTTCTAACGTATAACGTTATATAGTATTATTTTATAACGTATAAAGTTATGTAGTGTTACGTTATAACGTATAACGTTATGTAGTGCCACGTTATAGCATTATACAGCATTACGTTATAACGTATAATGATATGCAGTATTATCTTATAACGTATAACGTTATATGGCATTATTTTCTAACGTATAACGTTATATAGTATTATTTTATAACGTTTAACGTTATATAGTGTTACGTTATAACGTTTAACGTTATATAGTGTTACGTTACAACGTTATACAGCATTACGTTATAACGTATAATGTTATGCAGTATTATTTTATAACGTATAACGTTATATGGTATTACTGTATAACGTATAACGTTGTATGGTATTATTTTATAACTTATAACGTTATATGGTTTTATTTTCTAACGTATAACGTTATATAGTATTATTTTATAACGTATAACGTTATGTAGTGTTACGTTATAACGTATAACGTTATGTAGTGTTACGTTATAGCATTATACAGCATTACGTTATAACGTATAATGTTATGCAGTATTATTTTACAACGTATAACGTTATATGGTTTTATTTTCTAACGTATAACGTTATATAGTATTATTATATAACGTATAACGTTATATAGTATTATTATATAACGTATAACGTTATGTAGTGTTACGTTATAACGTTTAACGTTATATAGTGTTACGTTATAACGTATAATGTTATACGGTATTATTTTATAAGGTATAACTTTATATAGTATTACGTTATAATGTTATATTGTATTACGTTATAACGTATAACGTTATACGGTATTATTTTACAACGTACAACGTTATATAGTATTATTTTATAACGTATAACGTCACATATTAATATTTTATAATGTATAACGATATATAGCATTATTTTATATCGTATATCGTTATATAGTGTTACGTTATAACGTTATATTGTATCGCGTTATAACGTATAACACTATACGTTATTATTTTACAACGTATAACGTTATATGGTATAATTTTATAACGTATAACGTTATATGGTATTATTTTCTAACGTATAAAGTTATATAGTATTATTTTGTAACGTATAACGTTACATAGTGTTATGTTATAACGTTATATAGCATTACGATATAACGTATGACGTTATACGGTATTATTTTATAACGTATAACGTTATACGGTATTATTTTATAACGAATAACGTTATATGGTATTATTTTCTAACTTATAACGTTCTATAGTATTATTTTATAACGTATAACGTTATATACTATTATTTTGTAACGTGTAGCGTAATATAGAGTTATGTTATAGAGTTATATAGCTTTACGTTATAACGTATGTCGTTATACGGTATTATTTTATTACGTATAACGTTATATGGTATTATTTTCTAACGTATAACGTTATATAGTATTATTTTGTAACGTATAACGTAATGTTGTGTTTCGCTATAACGTATAACGTTATGTAGTGTTACGTTATAGCATTATACAGCATTACGATATAACGTATAATGTTATACGGTATTATTTTGTAACGTATAACGTTATATGGTATTATTTTCTAACGTATAACGTTATATAGTATTATTTTGTAACGTAAAACGTTATGTTGTGCTACGTTATAACGTTTAACGTTATATAGTGTTACGTTATAACGTTATACAGCATTACGTTATAACGTATAATGTTATACGGTGTTATTTTATAACGTATAACTTTATATAGTGTTACGTTATAACGACATATTGTATTACGCTTTAACGTATAACGTTATATGGTATTATTTTATAACGTACAACGTTATATAGTATTATTTTAAAACGTATAACGTTATATAGTATTATTTTATGACGTATAACGTTATATAACATTATTTTATAACGTATTACGTTATATGGCATTATTTTCCAACGTATAACGTTATATAGTATTATTTTATAACGTTTAACGTTATATAGTGTTACGTTATAACGTTTAACGTTATATAGTGTTACGTTACAATGTTATACAGCATTACGTTATAACGTATAACGTCATACGGTATTATTTTATAACGTATAACGTTATATGGTATAATTTTATAGCGTATAACGTTATATAGCATTATTTTAAAACGTATAACGTTATATAGTATTATTTTATAGCGTATAACGTTATATAATATTATTTTATAACGTATAGCGTTATGTAGTGTTACGTTACAACGTATAACGTTATGAGGTATTATTTTATAACGTATAGCGTTATATAGTGTTACGTTATAGCATTATACAGCATTACATTAGAACGTATAATGTTATACGGTATTATTTTATAACGTATAACGTTATATGGTATTATTTTCTAACGTATAACGTTATATAGTATTATTTTGTAACGTAAAACGTTATGTTGTGTTACGTTATAACGTTTAACGTTATATAGTGTTACGTTATAACCTTATACAGCATTACGTTATAACGTATAATGTTATACGGTACTATTTTATTACGTATAACGTTATATGGTATTATTTTCTAAAGTATAACTTTATATAGTATTATTTTGTAACGTAAAACGTTATGTTGTGTTACGTTATAACGTTTAACGTTATATAGTGTTACGTCATAACGATATACAGCATTACGTTATAACGTATAATGCTATACGTTGTTATTTTATAACGTATAACGTTATACGGTATTATTTTCTAACGTATAACGTTATATAGTATTATTTTATAACGTATAACGTTATATTGTGTTACGTTATAACGTTATATAGCATTACGATATAACGTATAATGTTATACGTTGTTATTTTATAACGTATAACGTTATATGGTATTATTTTATAACGTACAACGTTATATAGTATTATTTTATAACGTACAACGTTATATAGTATTATTTTAAAACGTATAACGTTATATGGTATTATTTTATAACGTATAACGTTATATAGTATTATTTTGTAACGTATAACGTTACATAGTGTTATGTTATAACGTTATATAGCATTACGATATAACGTATGACGTTATACGGTATTATTTTATAACGTATAACGTTATATGGTATTATTTTATAACGAATAACGTTATATGGTATTATTTTCTAACTTATAACGTTCTATAGTATTATTTTATAACGTATAACGTTATATAGTATTATTTTGTAACGTATAACGTTACACAGTGTTATGTTATAACGTTATATAGCATTACGATATAACACATGACGTTATACGGTATTATTTTCTAACGTATAACGTTATATAGTATTATTTTGTAACGTATAACGTTATGTTGTGTTACGTTATAACGTTTAACGTTATATAGTGTTACATTACAATGTCATACAGCATTACGTTATAACGTATAACGTCATACGGTATCATTTTATAACGTATAACGTTATATGGTATTATTGTATAACGTATAACGTTGTATGGTATTATTTTATATCTTATAACGTTATATGGTTTTATTTTCTAACGTATAACGTTATATAGTATTATTTTATAACGTATAACGTTATGTAGTGTTACGTTATAACGTATAACGTTATGTAGTGTTACGTTATAGCATTATACAGCATTACGTTATAACGTATAATGTTATGCAGTATTATTTTACAACGTATAACGTTATATGGTATTATTTTCTAACGTATAACGTTATATAGTATTATTATATAACGTATAACGTTATGTAGTGTTACGTTATAACGTTTAACGTTATATAGTGTTACGTTATAACGTTATACAGCATTACGTTATAAATTATAATGTTATACGGTATTATTTTATTACGTATAACTTTATATGGTATTATTTTCTAACGTATAACGTTATATAGTATTATTTTGTAACGTATAACGTTACATAGTGTTATGTTATAACGTTATATAGCATTACGATATAACGTATGACGTTATACGGTATTATTTTATAACGTATAACGTTATATGGTATTATTTTATAACGAATAACGTTATATGGTATTATTTTCTAACTTATAACGTTCTATAGTATTATTTTATAACGTATAACGTTATATAGTATTATTTTGTAACGTATAGCGTAATATAGTGTTATGTTATAGAGTTATATAGCTTTACGTTATAACGTATGTCGTTATACGGTGTTATTTTATTACGTATAACGTTATATGGTATTATTTTCTAACGTATAACGTTATATAGTATTATTTTGTAACGTATAACGTAATGTTGTGTTTCGCTATTACGTATAACGTTATGTAGTGTTACGTTATAACATTATACAGCATTACGATATAACGTATAATGTTATACGGTGATATTTTATAACGTATAACTTTATATAGTGTTACGTTATAACGACATATTGTATTACGTTATAACGTATAACGTTATATGGTATTATTTTATAACGTACAACGTTATATAGTATTATTTTAAAACGTATAACGTTATATAGTATTATCTTATGACGTATAACGTTATATAACATTATTTTATAACGTATTACGTTATATGGCATTATTTTCTAACGTATAACGTTATATAGTATTATTTTATAACGTTTAACGTTATATAGTGTTACGTTATAACGTTTAACGTTATATAGTGTTACGTTACAACGTTATACAGCATTACGTTATAACGTATAATGTTATACGGTGTTATTTTATAACGTTTAACGTTATATAGTGTTACGTTATAACGTTTAACGTTATATATTGTTACGTTACAATGTTATACAGCATTACGTTATAACGTATAACGTCATACGGTATTATTTTATAACGTATAACGTTATATGGTATAATTTTATAACGTATAACGTTATATAGTATTATTTTGTAACGTAAAACGTTATGTTGTGTTACGTTATAACGTTTAACGTTATATAGTGTTACGTTATAACCTTATACAGCATTACGTTATAACGTATAATGTTATACGGTATTATTTTATTACGTATAACGTTATATAGTATTATTTTATAACGTATAACGTTATGTAGTGTTACGTTATAACCTTTAACGTTATATAGTGTTACGTTATAACGTTATACAGCATTACGTTATAACGTATAATATAATACGGTATTATTTTATTACGTATAACTCTATATGGTATTATTTTCTAACGTATAACGTTATATAGTATTATTTTGTAACGTAAAACGTTATGTTGTGTTACGTTATAACGTTTAACGTTATATAGTGTTACGTCATAACGTTATACATCATTACGTTATAACGTACAATGTTATAAGGTGTTATTTTATAAGGTATAACGTTATATGGTATTATTGTATAACGTATAACGTTATATGGTATTATTTTATAACTTATAACGTTATATAGTATTATTTTATAACGTATAACGTTATATAGTATTATTTTATAACGTATAATGTAATATAGTGTTAGGTTATAACGTTATATAGCTTTACGTTATAACGTATGTCGTCCTACGGTATTATTTTATTACGTATAACGTTATATGGTATTATTTTCTAACGTATAACTTTATATAGTATTATTTTGTAACGTAAAACGTTATGTTGTGTTACGTTATAACGTTTAACGTTATATAATGTTACGTTACAATGTTAAACAGCATTACGTTATAACGTATAATGTTATACGGTGTTATTTTATAACGTATAACGTTATATGGTATTATTGTATAACGTATAACGTTATATGGTATTATTTTATAACTTATAACGTTATATAATATTATTTTATAACGTATAACGTTATATAGTATTATATTGTAACGTATAACGTTATATAGTGCTACGTTATAACGTTATATAGCATTACGATATAACGTATGTCGTTATAGGGTATTATTTTATTACGTATAACGTTATATGGTGTTATTTTCTAACGTATAACGTTATATAGTATTATTTTGTAACGTATCACGTTATGTTGTGTTACTTTATAACGTTTAACGTTATATAGTGTTACGTTACAATGATATACAGCATTACGTTATAACGTATAACGTCATACGGTATTATTTTATAACGTATAACGTTATATGGTATTATTGTATAACGTATAACGTTTTATGGTATTATTTTATAACTTATAACGTTATATGGTATTATTTTCTAACGTATAACGTTATATAGTATTATTTTATAACGTATAAAGTTATGTAGTGTTACGTTATAACGTTTAACGTTATATAGTGTTACGTTACAACGTTATACAGCATTACGTTATAACGTATAATGTTATACGGTGTTATTTTATTACGTATAACGTTATATGGTGTTATTTTCTAACGTATAACGTTATATAGTATTATTTTGTAACGTATAACGTTATGTAGTGCTACGTTATAGCATTATACAGCATTACGTTATAACGTATAATGTTATGCAGTATTATTTTACAACGTATAACGTTATATGGTATTATTTTGTAACGTATAACGTTATATAGCGTTACGTTATAATGTTATATTGTATTACGATATAACGTATAACGTGATACGGTATTATTTTATAACGTATAACGTTATATGGAATTATTTTATAACATATAATTGCTTATAACGTTATACGTTAGAAGCTATTACTATATGACGTTACACCTTATCAGGTAATACTATATAACGTTATACGTTATAAGGTAATACTATATAACGTTATACGTTAGAGGCTAGTACTATGTAACGTTATACGTTGGAAGCTATTACTATATGACGTTATACGTTATAAGATAATACTGTATAACGTTATACGTTAGAAGCTATCACTATATGTCGTTGCACGTTATAAGGTAATACTATATAACGTTATACGATACAAGGTTCTAATATATATCGTTGTACGTTGTGAGTTAATATTATACAACGTTATACCATAGGAGATATTACTATATAACGTTATAGGTAGGAAGCTAGTACTATATGACGTTATACGTTGTAAGGTAATAGTACACAACGTTATACGTTAGTAGATATTACTATACGATGTTATACGTTATAAGTTTATATTCTATAAGGTTGTACGTTATTAGGTAATACTATACAACGTTGTACGTTATTAGGTAATAGCTTATAACGTTATACGTTAGAAGCTATTACCATATGACGTTATCCGTTATAAGGTAATACTATATCACGTTATGCGACAGAAGCTATTACTATATGCCGTTATACGTTGTAAGGTAATAGTACATAACTTTATACGTTATAAGGTAATACTACATAACATTATACGTTATTAGGTAATAATATATAACTTTGTACGTTATAAGTTAACATTATACAACGTTATACCATAGGAGGTATTACTATGTAACGTTATGCCATAGGAGGTATTACTATGTAACGTTATAGGTAGGAGGCTTGTACTATATGACGTTATACGTTATAAGGTAATACTATATAACGTTGTACGTAATTAGGTAATTGCTTATAACGTTATACGTTAGAAGCTATTACTATATGACGTTATACCTTATAAGGTAATACTATATAAAGTTATACGTTAGAAGCTATTACTATATGACGTTATACGTGATAAGGTAATACTATATAACGTTGTACGTTATTAGGTAATATCTTATAACGTTATACGTTAGAAGGTATTACTATATAACGTTATACCTTATAAGGTAATACTATTTAACGTTATACGTAGGAAGATATTACTACATGGCGTTATACCTTATAAGGTAGTACTACACAACTTTATACGTTACAAGGTAATAATATATAACGTTGTACGTTATAAGTTAATATTATACAACGTTATACCATAGGAGGTATTACTATGTAACGTTATACCATAGGAGGTATTACTATGTAACGTTATACGTAGGAAGCTATTACTATATGACTTTATACCTTACAAGGTAATACTATATAACTTTGTACGTTATTTAGTAATTGCTTATAACGTTATACGTTAGAAGCTATTACTATATGACGTTATACATTACAAGGTAATACTATATAACGTTATACGTTAGAAGCTATTACTATATGTCGTTGCACGTTATAAGGTAATACTATAAAACGTTATACGATACAAGGTACTAATATATATCGTTGTACGTTGTGAGTTAATATTATGCAACGTTATACCATAGGAGGTATTACTATATAACGTTATAGGTAGGAAGCTAGTACTATATGACGTTATACGTTGTAAGGTAATAGTACACAACGTTATACGTTAGTAGATATTACTATACGATGTTATACGTTATAAGTTAATATTCTATAAGGTTGTACGTTATTAGGTAATACTATATAACGTTGTACGTTATTAGGTAATAGCTTATAACGTTATACGTTAGAAGGTATTACTATATAACGTTATACCTTATAAGGTAATACTATTTAACGTTATACGTAGGAAGCTATTACTACATGGCGTTATACCTTATAAGGTAGTACTACATAACTTTATACGTTATAAGGTAATCAAATATAACGTTATACGTTATAAGGTAATACTATATAACGTTATACGTTAAAAGGTATTACTATATGACGTTGTACGTTATAAGGTAATAGTAGATAACGTTATACGATATAAGGAAATACTATATAACGTTGTACGTTATTAGGTAATTGCTTATAACGTTATACGTTAGAAGCTATTACTATATGACGTTATACCTTATAAGGTAATACTATATAACGTTATACGTTAGAAGCTATTACCATATGACGTTATTCGTTATAAGGTAATACTATATCACGTTATGCGTCAGAAGCTATTAATATATGCCGTTATACGTTGTAGGGAAATAGTACATAACGTTATACGTTATAAGGTAATACTACATAACATTATACGTTATATGGTAATAATATATAACGTTGTACGTTATAAGTTAACATTATACAACGTTATACCATAGGAGGTATTACTATGTAACGTTATGCCATAGGAGGTATTACTATGTAACGTTATAGATAGGAAGCTTGTACTATATGACGTTGTACGTTGTAAGGTAATAGTACATAACGTTATACGTTATAAGGTAATACTATATAACGTTGTACGTTATTAAGTAATACTATATAACATCATACTTTAGAAATAATACTATATAACGTTATACGTTCGAGACTAGTACTATGTAACGTTATACGTTGGAAGCTATTACTATATGACGTTATACGATGTAAGGTAATAGTACATAACGTTATATGTTAGAAGCTATTACTATATGACGTTATACGTTATAAGGTAATACTATATAACGTTATACGTTAGAAGCTATTACTATATGACGTTATACGTTATAAGTTAATATTTTATAAGGTTGTACGTTATTAGGTAATACTACATAACGTTTCACGTTGTAAGGTAATTCTGTATAACGTTATACGTTATTAGCTATTACTATATGACGTTATACGTTATAAGGTAATACTATATAACGTTGTACGTTATTAAGTAATACTATATAACATCCTACGTTAGAAGGTAATACTATATAACGTTATACGTTAGAGACTAGTACTATGTAACGTTATACGTTGGAAGCTATTACTATATGACGTAATACGATGTAAGGTAATAGTACATAACGTTATACGTTAGAAGCTATTACTATATGACGTTATACGTTATAAGGTAATACTATATAACGTTATACGTTAGAAGCTATTACTATATGACGTTGCACGTTATAAGGTAATACAATACAACGTTATATGATACAAGGTACTAATATATATCGTTGTACGTTGTACGTTAATATTATACAACGTTATACCACAGGAGGTATTACTATATAACGTTATAGGTAGGAAGCTAGTACTATATAACGTTATACGTTGTAAGGTAATAGTACATAACGTTATACGTTATAAGGTAATTCTACATATCATTATACGTTATAAGGTAATAATATATAACGTTGTACGTTATAAGTTAATATTATACAACGTTATACCATAGGAGGTATTACTATGTAACGTTATACCATAGGAGGTATTACTATGTAACGTTATACGTAGGAAGCTGTTACTACATGGTGTTATACCTTATAAGGTAGTACTACATAACTTTATACGTTATAAGGTAATAATATATAACTTTGTACGTTATAAGTTAACATTATACAACGTTATACCATAGGAGGTATTACTATGTAACGTTATGCCATAGGAGGTATTACTATGTAACGTTATAGGTAGGAGGCTTGTACTATATGACGTTATACGTTATAAGGCAATACTATATAACGTTGTACGTAATTAGGTAATTGCTTATAACGTTATACGTTAGAAGCTATTACTATATGACGTTATACCTTATAAGGTAATACTATATAAAGTTATACGTTAGAAGCTATTACTATATGACGTTATACGTGATAAGGTAATACTATATAACGTTGTACGTTATTAGGTAATATCTTATAACGTTATACGTTAGAAGGTATTACTATATAACGTTATACCTTATAAGGTAATACTATTTAACGTTATACGTAGGAAGATATTACTACATGGCGTTATACCTTATAAGGTAGTACTACACAACTTTATACGTTACAAGGTAATAATATATAACGTTGTACGTTATAAGTTAATATTATACAACGTTATACCATAGGAGGTATTACTATGTAACGTTATACCATAGGAGGTATTACTATGTAACGTTATACGTAGGAAGCTATTACTATATGACTTTATACCTTATAAGGTAATACTACATAACGTTATACGACACAAGGTACTAATATATATCGTTGTAAGTTGTAAGTTAATATTATACAACGTTATACCATAGGAGGTATTACTATATAACGTTATAGGTAGGAAGCTAGTACTATATGACGTTGTACGTTGTAAGGTAATAGTACACAACGTTATACGTTAGTAGATATTACTATACGACGTTATACGTTATAAGTTAATATTTTATAAGGTTGTACGTTATTAGGTAATACTACATAACGTTTCACGTTGTAAGGTAATTCTGTATAACGTTATACGTTGTTAGCTATTACTATATGACGTTATACGTCATAAGGTAATACTATATAACGTTATACGTTATTAACTATTACTATATGACTTTATACGTTATAAGGTAATACTATATAACGTTGTACGATATTAGGTAATAGCTTATAACGTTGTACGTTAGAAGGTATTACTATATAACGTTATACCTTATAAGGTAATACTATTTAACGTTATACGTAGGAAGCTATTACTACATGGCGTTATACCTTATAAGGTGGTACTACATAACTTTATGCGTTATAAGGTATTCAAATAAAACGTTATACGTTATAGGGTAATACTACATAATGTTATACGTTAAAGGGTAATAGTATATAACGTTGTACGTTATAAGATAATAGTAGATAACATTATACGTTATAAGTTAATACTATATAACTTTGTACGTTATAAGGTAATACTATATAACGTTATACGACACAAGGTACTAATATATATCGTTGTACGTTGTAAGTTAATATTATACAACGTTATACCATAGGAGGTAATACTATATAACGTTATACGTTAGAAGCTATTACTATATGACGTTGCGCGTTATAAGGTAATACTATATAACGTTATACGTTAGAAGCTATTACTGTATGACGTTACACGTTGTAAGGTAATACTATATAACGTTATAAGATACAAGGTACTAATATATATCGTTGTAGGTTGTAAGTTAAAATTATACAACATTATATCATTGGAGGTATTGCTATATAACGTTATAGGTAGGAAGCTAGTACTATATGACGTTATACGTTGTAACGTAATAGTACACAACGTTATACGTTAGGAGCTATTACTATATGACGTTATACCTTATAAGGTAATAATATGTCACGTTATGCGTCAGAAGCTATTACTATATGACGTTATATGTTATATGGTAATAGTACATAACGTTATACGTTATAAGGTAATACTACATAACATTATACGTTATAAGGTAATACTATTTAACGTTATACGTTAGAAGCTATAACTATGTGACGTTATACGTTGGAAGCTATTACTATATGACGTTATACGTTATATGTTAATACTATATAACGTTATACGTTAGAAGCTATTACTATTTGACGTTGCACGTTATAAGGTAATACTATATAATGTTATACGATACAAGGTACTAATATATATCGTTGTACGTTGTGAGTTAATATTATACAACGTTATACCATAGGAGGTAATACTATATAACGTTATACGTAGGAAGCAATAACTATATGAGGTTATACGTTGTAAGGTAATAGTACATAACGTTATACGTTTGAAGCTATTACTGTATGACGTTACACGTTGTAAGGTAATACTATATAACGTTATAAGATACAAGGTACTAATATATATCGTTGTAGGTTGTAAGTTAAAATTATACAACATTATATCATTGGAGGTATTGCTATATAACGTTATAGGTAGGAAGCTAGTACTATATGACGTTATACGTTGTAACGTAATAGTACACAACGTTATACGTTAGGAGCTATTACTATACGACGTTATACGATATAAGTTATTATTTTATAACGTTGTACGTTATTAGGTAATACTATATAACGTTGTACGTTATTAGGTAGTAGCTTATAACGTTATACGTTAGAAGGTATTACTATATAACGTTGTACGTTATAAGGTAATAGTAGATAACGTTATACGTTATAAGGTAATACTTTATAACGTTGTACGTTATTAGGTAATTGCTTATAACGTTATACGTTAGAAGCTATTACTATATGACGTTATACCTTATAAGGTAATATTATATAACGTTATACGTTGGAAGCTATTACTATATGACGTTATATGTTATAAGGTAATACTATATAACGTTATACGTTAGATGCTATTACTATATGACGTTATACGTTATAAGGTAATACTATATAACGTTATACGTTAGAAGCTATTACTATATGACGTTGCGCGTTATAAGGTAATACTATATAACGTTATACGTTAGAAGCTATTACTATATGACGTTGCACGTTATAAAGTAATACTATATAACGTTATACGATACAAGGTACTAATATATATCGTTGTACGTTGTGAGTTAATATTATACAACGTTATACCATAGGAGGTATTATTATATAACGTTATAGGTAGGAAGCTAGTACTATATGACGTTGTACGTTGTAAGGTAATAGTACACAACGTTATACGTTGGTAGATATTACTATACGACGTTATACGTTATAAGTTAATATTTTATAAGGTTGTACGTTATTAGGTAATACTATATAACGTTACACGTTGTAAGGTAATTCTGTATAACTTTATATGTTATTAACTATTACTATAATACGTTATACGTTATAAGGTAATACTATATAACGTTCTACGTTATTAGGTAATAGCTTATAACGTTATACGTTAGAAGGTATTACTATATAACGTTATACCTTATAAGGTAATACTATTTAACGTTATACGTAGGAAGCTATTACTACATGGCGTTATACCTTATAAGGTAGTACTATATAACGTTATACGTTATAAGGTAATACTATATAACGTTGTACGTTATTAGGTAATTGCTTATATCGTTATACGTTAGAAGCTATTACTATAAGACGTTATACGTTATAGGGTAATACTATATAACCTTATGCGTTAGAAGCTATTACTATATGACGTTATTCGTTGGAAGATATTACTATATGACGTTATACGTTGTAAGGTAACAGTACATAACGTTATACGTTAGAAGCTAGTACTATATGACGTTGAACCTTATAAGGTAATACTATATAACGTTATGCGATACAAGGTACTAATATATATCGTTGTACGTTGTATGTTCATATTATACATCGTTATACCATAGGAGGTATTACTATGTAACGTTATACGTAGGAAGCTATCACTATATGACGTTATACGTTGTAAGGTAATAGTACATAACGTTATACGTTAGAAGCTATTACTATATGACGTTATACCTTATAAGGTAATACTATATAACGTCATACGTTAGAAGCTATTACTATATGACGTTATACCTTATAAGGTAATACTATATAACGTCATACGTTAGAAGCTATTACTATATGACGTTATACGTTAGAAGGTAATACTATATGACGTTGAACGTTATTAAGCAATACTATATAACATCATACGTTATAAGGTAATACTATATAGCGTTATAAGTTATTAGGTAATATCTTATAACGTTATACGTTAGAAGGTATTACTATATAACGTTATACCTTGTAAGGTAATGGTATTTAACGTTATACGTAGGAGGCTACTACTACATGGCGTTATACCTTATAAGGTAGTACTACGTAACTTTATACGTTATAAGGTAATACTACATAACATTATACGTTATAAGGTAATAATATATAACGTTGTACGTTATAAGTTAATATTATACAACGTTATACCATAGGAGGTACTACTATGTGACGTTATGCCATAGGAGGTATTACTATGTAACGTTATACGTTGGAAGCTATTACTATATAACGTTATACGTTGTAAGGTAATGATATATAACGTTATACGTTAGAAGCTATTGCTATATGACTTTATACGTTATAAGGTAATACTATATAACGTTATACGTTAGAAGCTATCATTATATGTCGTTGCACGTTATAAGGTAATACTATATAACGTTATACGATACAAGGTACTAATATATATCGTTGTACGTTGTGAGTTAATATTATACAACGTTATACCATAGGAGGTATTACTATATAACGTTATTGGTAGGAAGCTAGTACTATATGACGTTGTACGTTGTAAGGTAATACTATATAACGTTATACGTTAAAAAGTAATACTATATGACGTTGTACCTTATAAGGTAATAGTAGATAACGTTATACGATATAAGGAAATACTATATAACGTTGTACGTTATTAGGTAATTGCTTATAACTTTATACGTTAGAAGCTATTACTATATGACTTTATACGTTATAAGGCAATACTATATAACGTTGTACGTTATTAAGTAATACTATATAACATCATACGTTAGAAGGTACTACTATATAGCGATATACGTTATTCGGTAATAGCTTATAACGTTATACGTTAGAAGCCATTACTCTATGACGTTATACCTTATAAGGTAGTACTATATAACGTTATACGCTATAAGGTAATACTATATGACGTTGTACGTTATAAGGTAATAGTAGATAACGTTATACGTTATAAGGTAATACTATATAACGTTGTACGTTATTAGGTAATATCTTATAACGTTATACGTTAGAAGGTATTACTATATAACGTTATACCTTATAAGGTAATACTATTTAACGTTATACGTAGGAAGCTGTTACTACATGGCGTTATACCTTATAAGGTAGTACTACATAACTTTATACGTTATAAGGTAATAATATATAACGTTGTACGTTATAAGTTAATATTATACAACGTTATAACATAGGAGGTATTACTATGTAACGTTATACCATAGGAGGTATTACTATGTAACGTTATGCGTAGGAAGCTATAACTATATGAGGTTATACGTTGTAAGGTAATAGTACATAACGTTATACGTTAGAAGCTATTACTATATGACTTTATACCTTATAAGGTAATACTACATAACGTTATACGACACAAGGTACTAATATATATCGTTGTAAGTTGTAAGTTAATATTATACAACGTTATACCATAGGAGGTATTACTATATAACATTATAGGCAGCAAGCTAGTACTATATGACGTTATACGTTGTAAGGTAATAGTACACAACGTTATACGTTAGTAGATATCACTATACGACGTTATACGTTATAAGTTAATATTTTATAAGGTTGTACGTTATTAGGTAATACTACATAACGTTTCACGTTGTAAGGTAATTCTGTATAACGTTATACGTTATTAGCTATTACTATATGACGTTATACGTCATAAGGTAATAATATATAACGTTATACGTTATTAACTATTACTATATGACTTTATACGTTATAAGGTAATACTATATAACGTTGTACGATATTAGGTAATAGCTTATAACGTTGTACGTTAGAAGGTATTACTATATAACGTTATACCTTATAAGGTAATACTATTTAACGTTATACGTAGGAAGCTATTACTACATGGCGTTATACCTTATAAGGTAGTACTACATAACTTTATGCGTTATAAGGTATTCAAATAAAACGTTATACGTTATAGGGTAATACTACATAATGTTATACGTTAAAGGGTAATAGTATATAACGTTGTACGTTATAAGATAATAGTAGATAACATTATACGTTATAAGTTAATACTATATAACTTTGTACGTTATAAGGTAATACTACATAACGTTATACGACACAAGGTACTAATATATATCGTTGTACGTTGTAAGTTAATATTATACAACGTTATACCATAGGAGGTAATACTATATAACGTTATACGTTGGAAGCTAGTACTATATGACGTTGTACGTTGTAAGGTAATACTATATAACGTTATACGTTAAAAAGTAATACTATATGACGTTGTACCTTATAAGGTAATAGTAGATAACGTTATACGATATAAGGAAATACTATATAACGTTGTACGTTATTAGGTAATTGCTTATAACTTTATACGTTAGAAGCTATTACTATATGACGTTATACGTTATAAGGTAATACTATATAACGTTCTACGTTATTAGGTAATAGCTTATAACGTTATACGTTAGAAGGTACTACTATATAACGTTATACCTTATAAGGTAATACTATTTAACGTTATACGTAGGAAGCTATTACTACATGGCGTTATACCTTATAAGGTAGTACTATATAACGTTATACGTTATAAGGTAATACTATATAACGTTGTACGTTATTAGGTAATTGCTTATATCGTTATACGTTAGAAGCTATTACTGTATGACGTTATACGTTATAAGGTAATACTATAAAACGTTATACGTTAGAAGCTATTACTATATGACGTTGCACGTTATAAGGTAATACTATTTAACGTTATACGTAGGAAGCTATTACTACATGGCGTTATACGTTATAAGGTAATACTATATAATGTTATACGTTAGAAGCTATTACTATATGACGTTATACCCTATAAGGTATTACTATATAACGTTATATGTTTTAAGGTAATACTATATGACGTTGTACGTTATAAGGTAATACTATATAACGTTATACGTTAGAAGCTATTACTATATGACGTTGCACGTTATAAAGTAATACTATATAACGTTATACGATACAAGGTACTAATATATATCGTTGTACGTTGTGAGTTAATATTATACAACGTTATACCATAGGAGGTATTATTATATAACGTTATAGGTAGGAAGCTAGTACTATATGACGTTGTACGTTGTAAGGTAATAGTACACAACGTTATACGTTGGTAGATATTACTATACGACGTTATACGTTATAAGTTAATATTTTATAAGGTTGTACGTTATTAGGTAATACTATATAACGTTACACGTTGTAAGGTAATTCTGTATAACTTTATATGTTATTAACTATTACTATAATACGTTATACGTTATAAGGTAATACTATATAACGTTCTACGTTATTAGGTAATAGCTTATAACGTTATACGTTAGAAGGTATTACTATATAACGTTATACCTTATAAGGTAATACTATTTAACGTTATACGTAGGAAGCTATTACTACATGGCGTTATACCTTATAAGGTAGTACTATATAACGTTATACGTTATAAGGTAATACTATATAACGTTGTACGTTATTAGGTAATTGCTTATATCGTTATACGTTAGAAGCTATTACTATAAGACGTTATACGTTATAGGGTAATACTATATAACCTTATGCGTTAGAAGCTATTACTATATGACGTTATTCGTTGGAAGATATTACTATATGACGTTATACGTTGTAAGGTAACAGTACATAACGTTATACGTTAGAAGCTATTACTATATGCCGTTGAACCTTATAAGGTAATACTATATAACGTTATGCGTTAGAAGCTATTACTATATGACGTTATACGCTAGAAGGTAATACTATATAACGTTATAAGATACAAGGTACTAATATATATCGTTGTAGGTTGTAAGTTAAAATTATACAACATTATATCATAGGAGGTATTGCTATATAACGTTATAGGTAGGAAGCTAGTACTATATGACGTTATACCTTATAAGGTAATACTATATAACGTTATGCGATACAAGGTACTAATATATATCGTTGTACGTTGTATGTTCATATTATACATCGTTATACCATAGGAGGTATTACTATGTAACGTTATACGTAGGAAGCTATCACTATATGACGTTATACGTTGTAAGGTAATAGTACATAACGTTATACGTTAGAAGCTATTACTATATGACGTTATACCTTATAAGGTAATACTATATAACGTCATACGTTAGAAGCTATTACTATATGACGTTATACCTTATAAGGTAATACTATATAACGTTATACGTTAGAAGCTATTACTATATGACGTTATACGTTATAAGGTAATTCTGTACAACGTTATACGTTATTAGCTATTACTATATGACGTTATACGTTAGAAGGTAATACTATATGACGTTGTACGTTATTAAGCAATACTATATAACATCATACGTTATAAGGTAATACTATATAGCGTTATAAGTTATTAGGTAATATCTTATAACGTTATACGTTAGAAGGTATTACTATATAACGTTATACCTTGTAAGGTAATGGTATTTAACGTTATACGTAGGAGGCTACTACTACATGGCGTTATACCTTATAAGGTAGTACTACGTAACTTTATACGTTATAAGGTAATACTACATAACATTATACGTTATAAGGTAATAATATATAACGTTGTACGTTATAAGTTAATATTATACAACGTTATACCATAGGAGGTACTACTATGTGACGTTATGCCATAGGAGGTATTACTATGTAACGTTATACGTTGGAAGCTATTACTATATAACGTTATACGTTGTAAGGTAATGATATATAACGTTATACGTTAGAAGCTATTACTATATGACGTTATAACTCATAAGGTAATACTATATAACGTTATACGTTAGAAACTATTACTATGTAACGTTATTCCTTGGAAGATATTACTATATGACGTTATACGTTATATGGTAATACTATATAACGTTATACGTTAGAAGCTATTACTATATGACGTTGCACGTTATAAGGTAATACTATATAACGTTATACGATACAAGGTACTAATATATATCGTTGTACGTTGTGAGTTAATATTATACAACGTTATACCATAGGAGGTATTACTATGTAACGTTATACGTAGGAAGCTATCACTATATGACGTTGTACGTTGTAAGGTAATAGTACACAACGTTATACGTTGGTAGATATTACTATACGACGTTATACGTTATAAGTTAATATTTTATAAGGTTGTACGTTATTAGGTAATACTATATAACGTTACACGTTGTAAGGTAATTCTGTATAACGTTATATGTTATTGACTATTACTATAAGACGTTATACGTTATAAGGTAATACTATATAACGTTCTACGTTATTAGGTAATAGCTTATAACGTTATACGTTAGAAGGTATTACTATATAACGTTATACCTTATAAGGTAATACTATTTAACGTTATACGTAGGAAGCTATTACTACATGGCGTTATACCTTATAAGGTAGTACTATATAACGTTATACGTTATAAGGTAATACTATATAACGTTATACGTTATTAGGTAATTGCTTATATCGTTATACGTTAGAAGCTATTACTATATGACGTTATACGCTAGAAGGTAGTACTATATAACGTTATAAGATACAAGGTACTATTATATATCGTTGTAGGTTGTAAGTTAAAATTATACAACATTATATCATAGGAGGTATTGCTATATAACGTTATAGGTAGGAAGCTAGTACTATATGACGTTATACCTTATAAGGTAATACTATATAACGTTATACGTTAGAAGATATTACTATATGACGTTATACGTTATAAGGTAATACTATATAACGTTATACGTTAGAAGCTATTACTATTTGACGTTGCACGTTATAAGGTAATACTATATAACGTTATGCGATACAAGGTACTAATATATATCGTTGTACGTTGTAAGTTCATATTATACAACGTTATACCATAGGAGGTATTACTATGTAACGTTATACGTAGGAAGCTATCACTATATGACGTTATACGTTGTAAGGTAATAGTACATAACGTTATACGTTAGAAGCTATAACTATATGACGTTATACCTTTTAAGGTAATACTATATAACGTCATACGTCAGAAGCTATTACTATATGACGTTATACCTTATAAGGTAATACTATATAACGTTATACGTTAGAAGCTATTACTATGTAACGTTATACGTTGGAAGCTACTACTATATGACGTTATACGTTGTAAGGTAACAGTACATAACGTTATACGTTAGAAGCTATTACTATATGACGTTATACCTTATAAGGTAATACTATATAACGTTATACGTTAGAAGCTATTACTATATGACGTTATACCTTATAAGGTAATACTATATAACGTTATACGTTAGAAGCTATTACAATATGACGTTATACCTTATAAGGTAGTACCACATTACTTTATACGTTATAAGGTAATAATATATAACGTTGTACGTTATAAGTTAATATTATACAACGTTATACCATAGGAGGTATTACTATGTAACGTTATGCCATAGGAGGTATTACTATGTAACGTTATACGTTGGAAGCTATTACTATATGACGTTATACGATGTAAGGTAATAGTGCATAACGTTATACGTTAGAAGCTATTACTATATGACGTTATACGTTGTAAGGTAATAGTACATAATGTTATACGTAGGAAGCTATTACTATATGACGTTATACCTTATTAGGTAATACTATATCACGTTATGCGTCAGAAGCTATTACTATATGACGTTATACGTTATAAGGTAATACTATATAACGTTATACGATACAAGGTACTAATATATATCGTTGTACGTTGTGAGTTAATATTATACAACGTTATACCATAGGAGTTATTACTATATAACGTTATAGGTAGGAAGCTAGTACTATATGACGTTGTACGTTGTAAGGTAATAGTACACAACGTTATACGTTGGTAGATATTACTATACGACGTTATACGTTATAAGTTAATATTTTATAAGGTTGTACGTTATTAGGTAATACTATATAACGTTACACGTTGAATGGTAATTCTGTATAACGTTATATGTTATTAACTATTACTATAAGACGTTATACGTTATAGGGTAATACTATATAACCTTATGCGTTAGAAGCTATTACTATATGACGTTATACCTTATAAGGTAATACTATATAACGTTATACGTTAGAAGATATTACTATATGACGTTATACGTTATAAGGTAATACTATATAACGATATACGTTAGAAGCTATTAATATTTGACGTTGCACGTTATAAGGTAATACTATATAACGTTATGCGATACAAGGTACTAATATATATCGTTGTACGTTGTAAGTTCATATTATACAACGTTATACCATAGGAGGTATTACTACGTAACGTTATACGTAGGAAGCTATCACTATATGACGTTATACGTTGTAAGGTAATAGTACATAACGTTATACGTTAGAAGCTATTTCTATATGACGTTATACCTTATAAGGTAATACTATATAACGTCATACGTTAGAAGCTATTACTATATGACGTTATACCGTATAAGGTAATACTATATAACGTTATACGTTAGAAGCTATTACTATGTAGCGTTATACGTTGGAAGCTACTACTATATGACGTTATACGTTGTAAGGTAACAGTACATAACGTTACACGTTAGAAGCTATTACTATATGACGTCATACCTTATAAGGTAATACTATATAACGTTATACGTTAGAAGCTATTACTATATGACCTTATACGTTATAATGTAATACTATGTAACGTTATACGTTAGAAGCTATTACTATATGACATTATACGTTATAAGGTAATTCTGTACAACGTTATACGTTATTAGCTATTACTATTTGACGTTGCACGTTATAAGGTAATACTATATAACGTTATGCGATACAAGGTACTAATATATATCGTTGTACGTTGTAAGTTCATATTATACAACGTTATACCATAGGAGGTATTACTATGTAACGTTATACGTAGGAAGCTATCACTATATGACGTTACACGTTGTAATGTAATAGTACATAACGTTATACGTTAGAAGCTAGTACTATATGACGTTATACCTTAAAAGGTAATACTATATAACGTCATACGTTAGAAGCTATTACTATATGACGTTATACCTTATAAGGTAATACTATATAACGTTATACGTTAGAAGCTATTACTATGTAACGTTATACGTTGGAAGCTACTACTATATGACGTTATACGTTGTAAGGTAACAGTACATAACGTTATACGTTAGAAGCTATTACTATATGACGTTATATCTTATAAGGTAATACTATATAACGTTATACGTTAGAAGCTATTACTATATGACGTTATACCTTATAAGGTAATACTATATAACGTTATACGTTAGAAGCTATTACTATATGACGATATACGTTATAAGGTTATTCTGTACTATGTTATACGTTATTAGCTATTACTATTTGACGTTGCACGTTATAAGGTAATACTATATAACGTTATGCGATACACGGTACTAATATATATCGTTGTACGTTGTAAGTTCATATTATACAACGTTATACCATAGGAGGTATTACTATGTAACGTTATACGTAGGAAGCTATCACTATATGACGTTACACGTTGTAAGGTAATAGTACATAAGGTTATACGTTAGAAGCTATTACTATATGACGTTATACCTTATAAGGTAATACTATATAACGTCATACGTTAGAAGCTATTACTTTATGACGTTATACCTTATAAGGTAATACTATATAACGCTATACGTTAGAAGCTATTACTATGTAACGTTATACGTTGGAAGCTATTACTATATGACGTTATACGTTGTAAGGTAACAGTACATAACGTTATACGTTAGAAGCTATTACTATATGACGTTATACCTTATAAGGTAATACTATATAACGTTATACGTTAGAAGCTATTACTGTATGACGTTATACCTGATAAGGTAATACTATATAACGTTATACGTTAGAAGCTATTACTATATGACGTTATACGTTATAAGGTAATTCTGTATAACGTTATACGTTATTAGCTATTACTATATGACGTTATACGTTATAAGGTAATACTATATAACGTTGTACGTTATTAAGCAGTACTATATAACATCATACGTTATAAGGTAATACTATATACCGTTATAAGTTATTAGGTAATATCTTATAACGTTATACGTTAGAAGGTATTACTATATAACGTTATACCTTGTAAGGTAATGGTATTTAACGTTATACGTAGGAGGCTATTACTACATGGCGTTATACCTTATAAGGTAGTACTACATTACTTTATACGTTATAAGGTAATAATATATAACGTTGTACGTTATAAGTTAATATTATACAACGTTATACCATAGGAGGTATTACTATGTAACGTTATACGTTGAAAGCTATTACTATATAACGTTATACGTTGTAAGGTAATGGTATATAACGTTATACGTTAGAAGCTATTACTATATGACGTTATACGCTAGAAGGTAATACTATATAACGTTATAAGATACAAGGTACTAATATATACCTTTGTAGGTTGTAAGTTAAAATTATACAACATTATATCATAGGAGGTATTGCTATATAACGTTGTAGGTAGGAAGCTAGTACTATATGACGTTATAAGTTGTAACGTAATAGTACACAACGTTATACGTTAGGAGCCATTACTATACGACGTTATACGTTATAAGTTAATATTTCATAACGTTGTACGTTATTAGGTAATACTATATAACGTTGTACGTTATTAAGTAATACTATATAACATCATACGTTAGAATGTAATACTATATAGCGATATACGTTATTCGGTAATAGCTTATAACGTTAACGTTATACGTTAGAAGCTATTACTATATGACGTTATACCGTATAAGGTAATACTATATAACGTTATACGTTAGAAGATATTACTATATGACGTTATACGTTATAAGGTAATACTATATAACGTTATACGTTAGAAGCTATTACTATTTGACGTTGCACGTTATAAGGTAATACTATATAACGTTATGCGATACAAGGTACTAATATATATCGTTGTACGTTGTAAGTTAATATTATACAACGTTATACCTTATAAGATAATACTATTTAACGTTATACGTAGGAAGCTATTACTACATGGCGTTATACCTTATAAGGTAGTACAACATAACTTTATACGTTATAAGATAATAATATATAACGTTGTACGTTATAAGTTAATATTATACAACGTTATACCATAGGAGGTATTACTATGTAACGTTATATCATAGTAGGTATTACTATGTAACGTTATACGTTGGAAGCTATTACTATATGACGTTATACGATGTAAGGTAATAGTGCATAACGTTATACGTTAGAAGCTATTACTATATGACGTTATACGTTGTAAGGTAATAGTACATAATGTTATACGTAGGAAGCTATTACTATATGACGTTATACCTTATTAGGTAATACTATATCACGTTATGCGTCAGAAGCTATTACTATATGACGTTATACGTTATAAGGTAATACTATATAACGTTATACGATACAAGGTACTAATATATATCGTTGTACGTTGTGAGTTAATATTATACAACGTTATACCATAGGAGGTATTACTATATAACGTTATAGGTAGGAAGCTAGTACTATATGACGTTGTACGTTGTAAGGTAATAGTACACAACGTTATACGTTGGTAGATATTACTATACGACGTTATACGTTATAAGTTAATATTTTATAAGGTTGTACGTTATTAGGTAATACTATATAACGTTACACGTTGAAAGGTAATTCTGTATAACGTTGTATGTTATTAACTATTACTATAAGACGTTATACGTTATAAGGTAACACTATATAACGTTCTACGTTATTAGGTAATAGCTTATAACGTTATACGTTAGAAGGTATTACTATATAACGTTATACCTTATAACGTAATACTATTTAACGTTATACGTAGGAAGCTATTACTACATGGCGTTATACCTTATAAGGTAGTACTATATAACGTTATACGTTATAAGGTAATGCTATATAACGTTGTACGTTATTAGGTAATTGCTTATATCGTTATACGTTAGAAGCTATTACTATAAGACGTTATACGTTATAGGGTAATACTATATAACCTTATGCGTTAGAAGCTATTACTATATGACGTTATTCGTTGGAAGATATTACTATATGACGTTATACGTTGTAAGGTAGCAGTACATAACGTTATACGTTAGAAGCTATTACTATATGACGTTATACCTTATAAGGTAATACTATATAACGTTATGCGTTAGAAGCTATTACTATATGACGTTATACGCTAGAAGGTAATACTATATAACGTTATAAGATGCAGGGTACTAATATATATCGTTGTAGGTTGTAAGTTAAAATTATACAATATTATATCATAGGAGGTATTGCTATATAACGTTATAGGTAGGAAGCTAGTACTATATGACGTTATACCTTATAAGGTAATACTATATAACGTTATACGTTAGAAGATATTACTATATGACGTTATACGTTATAAGGTAATACTATATAACGTTATACGTTAGAAGCTATTAATATTTGACGTTGCACGTTATAAGGTAATACTATATAACGTTATGCGATACAAGGTACTAATATATATCGTTGTACGTTGTAAGTTCATATTATACAACGTTATACCATAGGAGGTATTACTACGTAACGTTATACGTAGGAAGCTATCACTATATGACGTTATACGTTGTAAGGTAATAGTACATAACGTTATACGTTAGAAGCTATTTCTATATGACGTTATACCTTATAAGGTAATACTATATAACGTCATACGTTAGAAGCTATTACTATATGACGTTATACCGTACAAGGTAATACTATATAACGTTATACGTTAGAAGCTATTACTATGTAACGTTATACGTTGGAAGCTACTACTATATGACGTTATACGTTGTAAGGTAACAGTACATAACGTTATACGTTAGAAGCTATTACTATATGACGTTATACCTTATAAGGTAATACTATATAACGTTATACGTTAGAAGCTATTACTATATGACCTTATACGTTATAAGGTAATACTATATAACGTTATACGTTAGAAGCTACTACTATATGACATTATACATTATAAGGTAATTCTGTACAACGTTATACGTTATTAGCTATTACTATTTGACGTTGCACGTTATAAGGTAATACTATATAACGTTATGCGATACAAGGTACTAATATATGACATTATACATTATAAGGTAATTCTGTACAACGTTATACGTTATTAGCTATTACTATATGACGTTAGACGTTATAAGGTAATACTATTTAACGTTGTACGTTATTAAGCAATACTATGTAACATCATACGTTATAAGGTAATACCATATACCGTTATAAGTTATTAGGTAATATCTTATAACGTTATACGTTAGAAGGTATTGCTATATAACGTTATACCTTGTAAGGTAATGGTATTTAACGTTATACGCAGGAGGCTATTACTACATGGCGCTATACCTTATAAGGTAGTACTACATTACTTTATACTGTTATAAGGTAATAATATATAACGTTGTACGATATAAGTTAATATTATACAACGTTATACCATAGGAGGTATTACTATGTAACGGTATACGTTGGAAGCTACTACTATATAACGTTATACGTTGTAAGGTAATGGTATATAACGTTATACGTTAGAAACTATTACTATATGACGTTATACCTTATAAGGTAATACTATATAACGTTATACGTTAGAAACTATTACTATGTAACGTTATTCCTTGGAAGATATTACTATATGCCGTTATACGTTATAAGGTAACAGTACATAACGTTATACGTTAGAAGCTATTACTATATGACGTTATACGTTATGAGGTAACACTATATAACGTTATAGGTAGGAAGCTAGTACTATATGACGTTATAAGTTGTAACGTAATAGTACACAACGTTATACGTTAGGAGCCATTACTGTACGACGTTATACGTTATAAGTTAATATTTTATAACGTTGTACGTTATTAGGTAATACTATATAACGTTACACGTCATACAGTAATTCTGTATAACGTTATACGTTGTTAGCTATTACTATATGACGTTATACGTTATAGGGTAATACTATATAACGTTGTACGTTATGAAGTAATACTATATAACATCATACGTTAGAATGTAATACTATATAGCGATATACGTTATTCGGTAATAGCTTATAACGTTAACGTTATACGTTAGAAGCTATTACTATATGACGTTATACCGTATAAGGTAATACTATATAACGTTATGCGATACAAGGTACTAATATATATCGTTGTACGTTGTAAGTTAATATTATACAACGTTAAACCTTATAAGATAATACTATTTAACGTTATACGTAGGAAGCTATTACTACATGGCGTTATACGATGTAAGGTAATAGTACATAACGTTATACGTTAGAAGCTATTACTATATGACGTTATACGTTGTAAGGTAATAGTACATAATGTTATACGTAGGAAGCTATTACTATATGACGTTATACCTTATAAGGTAATACTATATCACGTTATGCGTCAGAAGCTATTACTATATGACGTTATACCTTATAAGGTAATAGTACATAACGTTATACGTTATAAGGTAATACTACATAACATTATACGTTATAAGGTAATACTATTTAACGTTTTACGTTAGAAGCTATAACTATGTAACGTTATACGTTGGAAGCTATTACTATATGACCTTATACGTTATAAGTTAATATTTTATAACGTTGTACGTTATTAGGTAATACTATATAACGTTACACGTCATAATGTAATTCTGTATAACGTTATATGTTATTAGCTATTACTATATGACGTTATACGTTATAAGGTAATACTATATAACGTTATACGTTAGAAGATATTACTACATGACTTTATACGTTATAAGGTAATACTATATAACGTTATACGTTAGAAGCTATTACTATATGACGTTGCACGTTATAAGGTAATACTATATAACGTTATACGATACAAGGTAATACTATATAACGTTGTACGTTAGAAGCTATTATTATATGACTTTATACGATACAAGGTACTAATATATATCGTTGTACGTTGTGAGTTAATATTATACAACGTTATACCATAGGAGGTATTACTATATAACGTTATAGGTAGGAAGCTAGTACTATATGACGTTGTACGTTGTAAGGTAATAGTACACAACGTTATACGTTGGTAGATATTACTATACGACCTTATACGTTATAAGTTAATATTTTATAAGGTTGTACGTTATTAGGTAATACTATATAACGTTACACGTTGTAAGGTAATTCTGTTTAACGTTATATGTTATTAACTATTACTATAAGGCGTTATACGTTATAAGGTAATACTATATAAGGTTCTACGTTATTAGGTAATAGCTTATAACGTTATACGTTAGAAGGTATTACTATATAACGTTATACCTTATAAGGTAATACTATTTAACGTTATACGTAGGAAGCTATTACTACATGGCGTTATACCTTATAAGGTAGTACTATATAACGTTATACGTCTTAAGGTAATACTATATAACGTTGTACGTTAGAAGCTATTACTATATGACTTTATACGATACAAGGTACTAATATATATCGTTGTACGTTGTGAGTTAATATTATACAACGTTATACCATAGGAGGTATAACTATATAACGTTATAGGTAGGAAGCTAGTACTATATGACGTTATACGTTGTAAGGTAATAGTACACAACGTTATACGTTAGTAGATATTACTATACGATGTTATACGTTATAAGTTAAGATTTATAAGGTTGTACGTTATTAGGTAATACTATATAACGCTTCACGTTGTACGGTAATTTTGTATAACGTTATACGTGAGAAACTATTACTATATGACGTTATACGTTATAAGGTAATACTATATAACGTTATACGTTAGAAGCTATTACTATATGACGTTGCACGTTATAAGGTAATACTATATAACGTTATACGATACAAGGTACTAATATATATCATTGTACGTTGTGAGTTAATATTATACAACGTTATACCATAGGAGGTATTACTATACAACGTTATAGGTAGGAAGCTAGTACTATATGACGTTATACGTTGTAAGGTAATAGTACACAACGTTATACGTTGTAAGGTAATAGTACACAACGTTATACGTTAGTAAATATTACTATACGATGTTATACGTTATAAGTTAAAATTTATAAGGTTGTACGTTATTAGGTAATACTATATAACGCTTCACGTTGTACGGTAATTTTGTATAACGTTATACGTGAGAAACTATTACTATATGACGTTATACGTTATAAGGTAATACTATATAACGTTATACGTTAGAAGCTATTACTATATGACGTTGCACGTTATAAGGTAATACTATATAACGTTATACGATACAAGGTACTAATATATAACGTTGTACGTTGTGAGTTAATATTATACAACGTTATACCATAGGAGGTATTACTATATAACGTTATAGGTAGGAAGCTAGTACTATATGACGTTGTACGTTGTAAGGTAATAGTACACAACGTTATACGTTGGTAGATATTACTATACGACGTTATACGTTATAAGTTAATATTTTATAAGGTTGTACGTTATTAGGTAATACTATATAACGTTACACGTTGTAAGGTAATTCTGTTTAACGTTATATGTTATTAACTATTACTATAAGGCGTTATACGTTATAAGGTAATACTATATAACGTTCTACGTTATTAGGTAATAGCATATAACGTTATACGTTAGAAGGTATTACTATATAACGTTATACCTTATAAGGTAATACTATTTAACGTTATACGTAGGAAGCTATTACTACATGGCGTTATACCTTATAAGGTAGTACTATATAACGTTATACGTTATAAGGTAATACTATATAACGTTGTACGTTAGAAGCTATTACTATATGACTTTATACGATACAAGGTACTAATATATATCGTTGTACGTTGTGAGTTAATATTATACAACGTTATACCATAGGAGGTATTACTATATAACGTTATAGGTAGGAAGCTAGTACTATATGACGTTATACGTTGTAAGGTAATAGTACACAACGTTATACGTTAGTAGATATTACTATACGATGTTATACGTTATAAGTTAAGATTTATAAGGTTGTACGTTATTAGGTAATACTATATAACGCTTCACGTTGTACGGTAATTTTGTATAACGTTATACGTGAGAAACTATTACTATATCACGTTATACGTTATAAGGTAATACTATATAACGTTATACGTTAGAAGCTATTACTATATGACGTTGCACGTTATAAGGTAATACTATATAACGTTATACGATACAAGGTACTAATATATATCGTTGTACGTTGTGAGTTAATATTATACAACGTTATACCATAGGAGGTACTACTATATAACGTTATAGGTAGGAAGCTAGTACTATATGACGTTGTACGTTGTAAGGTAATAGTACACAACATTATACGTTGGTAGATATTATTATACGACGTTATACGTTATAAGTTAATATTTGATAAGGTTGTACGTTATTAGGTAATACTATATAACGTTACACGTTGTAAGGTAATTCTGTATAACGTTATATGTTATTAGCTATTACTATAAGACGTTATACGTTATAAGGTAACACTATATAACGTTCTACGTTATTAGGTAATAGCTTCTAACGTTATACGTTAGAAGGTATTACTATATAACGTTATACCTTATAAGGTAATACTATTTAACGTTATACGTAGGAAGCTATTACTACATGGCGTTATACCTTATAAGGAAGTACTATATAACGTTATACGTTATAAGGTAATACTATATAACGTTGTACGTTATTAGGTAATTGCTTATATCGTTATACGTTAGAAGCTATTACCATATGACGTTATACCTTATAAGGTAATACTATATAACGTTATACGTTAGAAGCTATTACTATATGACGTTATACATTATAAGGTAATAATATATAAGGTTATAGGAAAGAAGCTAGTACTATATGACGTTATACGGTATAAGTTAATATTTTATAATGTTGTACGCTATTAGGTAATACTATATAACGTTTCACGTTGTAAGGTAATTCTGTATAACGTTATACGTAGGAAGCTATAACTATATGACGTTATACGTTGTAAGGTAATAGTACATAACGTTACACGTTAGAAGCTATTACTATATGACTTTATACCTTATAAGGAAATACTATATAACTTTGTACGTTATTTAGTAATTGCTTATAACGTTATACGTTAGAAGCTATTACTATATGACGTTGCACGTCATAAGGTAATACTATATAACGTTATAAGATACAAGGTACTAGTATATATCGTTGTACGCTGTAAGTTAATATTATACAACGTTATACCATAGGAGGTATTACTATATAACGTTATAGGTAGGAAGCTAATACTATATGACTTTATACGTTGTAAGGTAATAGTACACAACGTTATACGTTAGTAGATATTACTATACGACGTTATACGTTATAAGTTAATATTTTATAAGGTTGTACGTTATTAGGTAATACTATATAACGTTACACGTTGTAAGGTAATACTATATAACGTTGTACGTTATTAGGTAATAGCTATTAACGTTATACGTTAGAAGGTGTTATTATATAACGTTATACCTTATAAGGTAATACTATATAACGTTATACGTTAGAAGCTATTGCTGTAAGACGTTGCACGTTATAAGGTAATACTATATAACGTTATACGATACAAGGTACTAATATATATCGTTGTACGTTATAAGTTAATATTATACAATGTTATACCATAGGAGGTATTACTATGTAACGTTATACCATAGGAGGTATTGCTATCTAACGTTATACGTAGGAAGCTGTTACTACATGGCGTTATACCTTATAAGGTAGTACTACATAACTTTATTCGTTATAAGGTAATAATATATAACGTTGTACGTTATAAGTTAATATTATACAACGTTATACCATAGGAGGTATTACTATATAACGTTATAGGTAGGAAGCTAGTACTATATGACGTTATACGTTGTAAGGTAATAGTACACAACGTTATACGTTAGTAGATATTACTATACGACGTTATACGTTATAGGCTAATATTTTATAAGGTTTTACGTTATTAGGTAATACTGTATAACGTTTCACGTTGTAAGGTAATTCTGTATAACGTTATACGTTAGAAGCTATTACTATATGACGTTATACGTTATAAGGTTAATACTATATAACGTTATACGTTAGAAGGTATTATTATATAACGTTATACCTTATAAGGTAATACTATTTAACGTTATACGTAGGAAGCTATTACTACATGGCGTTATACCTTATAAGGAAGTACAACATAACTTTATACGTTATAAGGTAATAATATATAACGTTGTACGTTATAAGTTAATATTATACAACGTTATACCATAGGAGGTATTACTATGTAACGTTATACGTAGGAAGCTATAACTATATGACGTTATACGTTGTAAGGTAATATTACATAACGTTATACGCTAGAAGCTATTACTATATGACTTTATACCTTATAAGGTAATACTATATAACTTTGTACGTTATTTAGTAATTGCTTATAACGTTATACGTTAGAAGCTATTATTATATGACGTTATACGTTACAAGGTAATACTATATAACGTAATACGTTAGAAGCTATTACTATATGACGTTATACGTTATAAGGTAATGCTATATAATGTTATACGTTAGAAGGTAATACTATATAACGTTGTACGTCATAAGGTAATAGTAGATAACGTTATACATTATAAGGTAATACTATATAACGTTATACGTTGTAAGGTAATTCTGTATAACGTTATGCTTTATTAGCTATTACTATATGACGTTATACGTTATAAGGTAATACTATATAACGTTGTACGTTATTAGGTAATAGCTTATAACGTTGTACGTTATAAGGTAATAGTAGATAACGTTATACATTATAAGGTAATACTATATAACTTTGTACGTTATTTAGTATTACTATATAACGTTATACGTTATAAAGTAATACTACATAACATTATACGTCAGAAGCTATTACTATATGACGTTATACGTTATAAGGTAATACGATATAACGTTGTACGTTATATGGTAACACTAGATAACGCTATACGTTATAAGGTAATACTATTGAACGTTGTACGTTATTTAGTAATAGCTTATAACGTTATACGTTAGAAGGTATTACTATATAACGTTATACCTTATAAGGTAATACTATTTAACGTTATACGTAGGAAGCTATTACTACATGGCGTTATACCTTATAAGGTTGTACTACATAACTTTATACGTTATAAGGTAATAATATATAACGTTGTACGTTATAAGTTAATATTATACAACGTTATACCATAGGAGGTATTACTATGTAACGTTATACGTAGGAAGCTATAACTATATGACGTTATACGTTGTAAGGTAATAATACATAACGTTATACGTAAGAAGCTATTACTATATGACGTTATACGTTACAAGGTAATACTATATAACATTATACGTTAGAAGCTATTACTATATGACGTTGCACGTTATAAGGTAATACTATATAACGTTATACGATACAAGGTACTAATATATATCGTTGTACGTCGTATGTTATTATTATACAACGTTATACCATAGGAGGTATTACTATATAACGTTATAGGTAGGAAGCTAGTACTATATGACGTTATACGTTGTAAGGTAATATTACACAACGTTATTCGTTAGTAGATATTACTATACGACGTTATACGTTATAAGTTAATATTTTATAAGGTTGTACATTATTAGGTAATACTATATAACGTTATACGTTAGAAGCTATTACTATATGACGTTGCACGTTATAAGGTAATACTATATAACGTTATACGATACAAGGTCCTAATATATATCGTTGTACGTCGTATGTTATTATTATACAACGTTATACCATAGGAGGTATTACTATATAACGTTATAGGTAGGAAGCTAGTACTATATGACGTTATACGTTGTAAGGTAATATTACACAACGTTATTCGTTAGTAGATATTACTATACGACGTTATACGTTATAAGTTAATATTTTATAAGGTTGTACATTATTAGGTAATACTATATAACGTTTCACGTTGTAAGGTAATTATGTATAACGTTTTACGTGAGAAGCTATTTCTATATGACGTTATACGTTATAAGGTAATACTATATAACGTTATACGTTAGAAGCTATTACTATATGACGTTGCACGTTATAAGGCAATACTACATAACGTTATACGATACAAGGTACTAATATATATCGTTGTACGTTGTGAGTTAATATTATACAACGTTATACCATAGGACGTATTACTGTATAACGTTATAGGTAGGAAGCTAGTACTATATGACGTTGTACGTTGTAAGGTAATAGTACACAACGTTATACGTTGGTAGATATTACTATACGACGTTATACGTTATAAGTTAATATTTTATAACGTTGTACGGTATTAGGTAATACTATATAACGTTACACGTTGTAAGGTAATTCTGTATAACGTTATGCGTTATTAGCTATTACTATATAACGTTATACGTTATAAGGTAATACTATATAACGTTGTACGTTATTAGGTAATAGCTTATAACGTTATACGTTAGAAGGTATTACTATATAACGTTATACCTTATAAGGTAATACTATTCAACGTTATACGTAGGAAGCTATTACTACATGGCGTTATACCTTATAAGGTAGTACTACATAACTTTATACGTTATAAGGTAATCAAATATAACGTTATACGTTATAAGGTAATACTATATAATGTTATACGTTAAAAGGTAATACTATATAACGTTGTACGTTATAAGGTAATAGTAGATAACGTTATACATTATAAGGTAATACTATATAACTTTGTACGTTATTTAGTATTACTATATAACGTTATACGTTATAAAGTAATACTACATAACATTATACGTCAGAAGCTATTACTATATGACGTTATACGTTATAAGGTAATACGATATAACGTTGTACGTTATATGGTAACACTAGATAACGCTATACGTTATAAGGTAATACTATTGAACGTTGTACGTTATTAGGTAATAGCTTATAACGTTATACGTTAGAAGGTATTACTATATAACGTTATACCTTATAAGGTAATACTATTTAACGTTATACGTAGGAAGCTATTACTACATGGCGTTATACCTTATAAGGTAGTACTACATAACCTTATACGTTATAAGGTAATAATATATAACGTTGTACGTTATAAGTTAATATTATACAGCGTTATACCATAGGAGGTATTACTATGTAACGTTATACCATAGGAGGTATTACTATGTAACGTTATACGTAGGAAGCTATAACTATATGAGGTTATACGTTGTAAGGTAATAGTACATATCGTTATACGTTAGAAGCTATTACTATATGACTTTATACCTTATAAGGTAATACTATATAACATTGTACGTTATTTAGTAATTGCTTATAACGTTATACGTTAGACGCTATTACTATATGACTTTATACGATACAAGGTAATACTACATAACATTATTCGTCATAAGGTAATAATATATAACGTTGTACGTTATAAGTTAATATTATACAACGTTATACCATAGGACGTATTACTATGTAACATTATACCATACGAGGTATTGCTATATAACGTTATAGCTAGGAAGATAGTACTATATGACGTTATACGCTGTAAGGTAATAGTACAATCCGTTATACGTTAGAAGATATTACTATACGACGTTATACGGTATAAGTTAAAATTTTATATCGTTGTACGTTATTAGGTAGTGGTATATAACGTTACACGTTATAAGGTAATTCTGTATAACGTTATACGTTATTAGCTATTACTATATGACGTTATACCTTATCAGGTAATACTATATAACGTTATACGTTACAAGGTAATACTATATAACGTTATACGTAGGAAGCTACTAGTATATGGCGTTATACCTAATAAGGTAATACTACATAACTTTATACGTTACAAGGTAATACTATATAACGTTATGCGTCAGAAGCTATTACCATATGACGTTATACGTTATAAGGTAATGGTACATAACGTTATACGTTATATGGTAATGCTACATAACATTGTTCGTCATAATGTAATAATATATAACGTTGCACGTTAGAATCTATTACTATATGACGTTATACGTTATTAGGTAATACTATAAAACGTTATACGTTAGAAGCTATTACTATATGACGTTATGCGTTGTAAGGTAATAGTACACAACGTTATACGTTAGAAGCTATTACTATATGACGTTATACCTTATAAGGTAATACTATATAACGTTATACGTTAGAAGCTATTACTATATGACGTTATACGTTATAAGGTAATACTATATAACCTTATGCGTTAGAAGCTATTACTATATGACGTTATTCGTTGGAAGATATTACTATATGACGTTATTCGTTGTAAGGTAACAGTACATAACGTTATACGTTAGAAGCTATTACTATATGACGTTATACCTTATAAGGTAATACTATATAACGTTATGCGTTAGAAGCTATTACTATATGACGTTATACGCTAGAAGGTAATACTATATAACGTTATAAGATACAAGGTACTAATATATATCGTTGTAGGTTGCAAGTTAAAATTATACAACATTATATCATAGGAGGTATTGCTATATAACGTTATAGGTAGGAAGCTAGTACCATATGACGTTATACGTTGTAACGTAGTAGTACAGAACATTATACGTTAGGAGCCATTACTGTACGACGTTATACGTTATAAGTTAATATTTTATAACGTTGTACGTTATTAGGTAATACTATATAACGTTACACGTCATAAGGTAATTCTGTATAACGTTATACGTTATTAGCTATTACTATATGACGTTATACGTTATAAGGTAATACTATATAACGTTGTAAGTTATTCAGTAATACTATATAACATCATACGTTAGAAGGTAATACTATATAGCGATATACGTTATTCGGTAATAGCTTATAACGTTATACGTTAGAAGCTATTACTATATGACGTTATACCTTATACGGTAATACTATATAACGTTATACGTTATAAGGTAATACTATATGACGTTGTACGTTATAAGGTAATAGTAGATAACGTTATACGTTATGAGGTAATACTTTATAACGTTGTACGTTATTAGGTAATTGCTTATAACGTTATACGTTAGAAGCTATTACTATATGACGTTATACCTTGTAAGGTAATACTATATAACGTTATACGTTAGAAGCTATTACTATATAACGTTATACGTTATAAGGTAATACTATATAACGTTATACGTTAGAAGCTATTACTATATGACGTTGCACGTCATAAGGTCATACTATATAACGTTATAAGATACAAGGTACTAATATATATCGTTGTACGTTGTAAGTTAATATTATACAACGTTATACCATAGGAGGTATTACTATATAACGTTATAGGTAGGAAGCTAGTACTATATGACGTTATACGTTGTAAGGTAATAGTACACAACGTTATACGTTAGTAGATATTACTATACGACGTTATACGTTATAAGTTAATATCCTATAAGGTTGTACGTTATTAGGTAATACTATATAACGTTTCACGTTGTAAGGTAATTTTGTATAACGTTATACGTCAGAAGTTATTACTATATAACGTTATACGTTATTAGCTATTACTATATGACGTTATACGTTATAAGGTAATACTATATAACGTTGTAAGTTATTCAGTAATACTATATAACATCATACGTTAGAAGGTAATACTTTATAGCGATATACGTTATTCGGTAATAGCTTATAACGTTATACGTTAGAAGCTATTACCATATGACGTTATACCTTATAAGGTAATACTATATAACGTTATACGTTATAAGGTAATACTATATGACGTTGTACGTTATAAGGTAATAGTAGATAACGTTATACGTTATGAGGTAATACTTTATAACGTTGTACGTTATTAGGTAATTGCTTATAACGTTATACGTTAGAATCTATTACTATATGACGTTATACATTATAAGGTAATAGTACATAACGTTATACGTTATATGGTAATACTACAAAACATTATCCGTCATAAGGTAATAATATATAACGTTGTACGTTATAAGTTAATATTATACAACGTTATACCATAGGAGATATTACTATGTAACGTTATACCATAGGAGGTATTGCTATGTAACGTTATATGTAGGAAGCTATTACTATATGACGTTATACGTCAGAAGGTATTACTATATAACGTTATACCTTATAAGGTAATACTATTTAACGTTATACGTAGGAAGCTATTACTACATGGCGTTATACCTTATAAGGTAGTACTACGTAACTTTATACGTTATAAGGTAATAATATATAACGTTGTATGTTATAGGTTAATATTATACAACGTCATACCATAGGAGGTATTACTATGTAACGTTATACGTAGGAAGCTATAACTATATGACGTTATACGTTGTAAGGTAATAGTACATAACATTATACGTTAGAAGCTATTACTATATGACTTTATAACTTATAAGGTAATACTATATAACTTTGTACGTTATTTAGTAATTGCTTATAACGTTATACGTTAGAAGCTATTACTATATGACGTTATACGTTACAAGGTAATACTATATAACGTTACACGTTAGAAGCTATTAGTATATGACGTTGCACGTTATAAGGTAATACTATATAACGATATACCATACAAGGTACTAATATACATCGTTGTACGTTGTAAGATATTATTATACAACGTTATACCATAGGAGGTATTACTATATAACGTTATAGGTAGGAAGCTAGTACTATATGACGTTATTCGTTGTAAGGTAATAGTACACAACGTTATACGTTAGTAGATATTACTATACGACGTTATACGTTATAAGTTAATATTTTATAAGGTTGTACGTTATTAGGTAATACTATATAATGTTTCACGTTGTAAGGTAATTCTTTATAACGTTATACGTTATTAGCTATTACTATATGACGTTATACCTTATAAGGTAATACTATTTAATGTTATACGTAGGAAGCTATTACTACATGGCGTTATACCTCACAAGGTAGTACTACATAACTTTATACGTTATAAGGTAATAATATATAACGTTGTACGTTATAAGTTAATATTATACAACGTTATACCATAGGAGGTATTACTATGTAACGTTATACCATAGGAGGTATTACTATGTAACGGTATACGTAGGAAGCTATAACTATATGAGGTTGTACGTTGTAAGGTAATACCATATAACGTTGTACGTTATTAGGTAATAGCTTATAACGTTATACGTTAGAAGGTATTACTATATAACGTTATACCTTATAAGGTAATACTATTTAACGTTATACGTAGGAAGCTATTACTACATGGCGTTATACCTTATAAGGTAGTACTACATAACTTTATACGTTATAAGGTAATACTATATAACTTTGTACGTTATTTAGTAATTGCTTATAACGTTATACGTTAGAAGCTATAACTATATGACCTTATACGTTACATGGTAATACTATATAACCTTATACGTTAGAAGCTATTACTATATGACGTTGCACGTTATAAGGTAATACTATATAACGATATACGTTACAAGGTACTAATATATATCGTTGTACGTTGTAAGTTATTATTATACAACGTTATACCATAGGAGGAATTACTATATAACGTTATAGGTAGGAAGCTAGTACTATATGACGTTATTCGTTGTAAGGTAATAGTACACAACGTTATACGTTAGTAGATATTACTATACGACGTTATACGTTATAAGTTAATATTTTATAAGGTTGTACGTTATTAGGTAATACTATATAACGTTTCACGTTGTAAGGTAATTCTGTATAACGTTAAAGGTTATTAGCTATTACTATATGACGTTATACCTTATAAGGTAATACTATATAACGTTATACGTTATAAGGTAATACTATATGACGTTGTACGTTATAAGGTAATAGTAGATAACGTTATACGTTATAAGGTAATACTATATAACGTTGTACGTTAGAAGCTATTACTATGTAACGTTATACGTTGGAAGGTATTACTATATGACGTTATACGTTGTAAGGTAACAGTACATAACGTTATACGTTAGAAGCTATTACTATATGACGTTATACCTTATAAGGTAATACTATATAACGTTATACGTTAGAAGCTATTACTATATGACGTTATACGTTATAAGGTAATACTACAAAACATTATTCGTCATGAGGTAGTAATATATAACGTTGTACGTTATAAGTTAATATTACACAACGTTATACCATAGGAGTTATTACTACGTAACGTTATACCATAGGAGGTATTGCTATGTAACGTTATACGTAGGAAGCTATTACTATATGACGTTATACGTTATAAGGTAATACTATATAACGTTGTACGTTATTAAGTAATACTATATAACATCATACGTTAGAAGGTAACACTATATAGCGATATACGTTATTCGGTAATAGCTTATAACGTTATACGTTAGAAGCTTTTACTATATGACGTTATACCTTATAAGGTAATACTACATAACGTTATACCTTATAAGGTAATACTATATGACGTTGTACGTTATAAGGTAATACTATATAACGTTCTACGTTATTAGGTAATAGCTTATAACGTTATACGTTAGAAGGTATTACTCTATAACGTTATACCTTATATGGTAATACTATTTAACGTTATACGTAGGAAGCTATTACTACATGGCGTTATACCTTATAAGGTAGTACTATATAACGTTATACGTTATAAGGTAATACTATATAACGTTGTACGTTATTAGGTAATTGCTTATATCGTTGTACGTTAGAAGCTATTACTATATGACGTTATACCTTATAAGGTAATACTATATAACGTTATACGTTAGAAGCTATTACTATATGACGTTATACGTTATAAGGTAATACTATATAAGTTTATAGGAAAGAAGCTAGTACTATATGACGTTATACGTCATAAGGTATTACTATATAACGTTATAAGATACAAGGTACTAATATATATCGTTGTACGTTGTAAGTTAATATTATACAACGTTATACCATAGGAGGTATTACTATATAACGTTATAGGTAGGAAGCTAGTACTATATGACGTTATACGTTGTAAGGTAATAGTACACAACGTTATACGTTAGTAGATATTACTATATGACGTTATACGTTATAAGTTAATATTCTATAAGGTTGTACGTTATTAGGTAACACTATATAACGTTTCACGTTGTAAGGTAATTTTGTATAACGTTATACGTGAGAAGCTATTACTATATGACGATATACGTTGTAAGGTAATACTATATAACGTTGTATGTTATTAGGTGATAGCTTATAACGTTATACGTTAGAAGGTATTACTATATAACGTTATACCTTATAAGGTAATACCATTTAACGTTATACGTAGGAAGCTATTACTATATGACGTTATACCTTATAAGGTAATACTATATAACGTTATACGTTATAAGGTAATCAAATATAACGTTATACGTTATAAGGTAATACTATATAATGTTATACGTTAAAAGGTAATACAATATAAAGTTGTACGTTAGAAGGTAATAGTAGATAACGTTATACGTTATAAGGTAATACTATATAACGTTGTACGTTATTAGGTAATAGCTTATAACGTTATACGTTAGAAGGTATTACTATATAACGTTATATCTTATAAGGTAATACTATTTAACGTTATACGTAGGAAGCTATTACTACATGGCGTTATATCTTATAAGGTAGTACTACATAACCTTATACGTTATAAGGTAATAATATATAACGTTGTACGATATAAGTTAATATTATACAGCGTTATACCATAGGTGGTATTACTATGTAACGTTATACCATAGGAGGTATTACTATGTAACGTTATACGTAGGAAGCTATAACTATATGAGGTTATACGTTGTAAGGTAATAGTACATAACGTTATACGTTAGAAGCTATTACTATATGACTTTATACCTTATAAGGTAATACTATATAACATTGTACGTTATTTAGTAATTGCTTATAACGTTATACGTTAGAAGCTATTACTATATGGCGTTATACGTTATAAGGTAATAGTACATAACGTTATACGTTATAAGGTAATACTACAAAACATTATTCGTCATAAGGTAGTAATATATAACATTGTACGGTATAAGTTAATATTATACAACGTTATACCATAGGAGGTATTACTATGTAACGTTATACCATAGGAGGTATTGCTATGTAACGTTATACGTAGGAAGCTATTACTATATGACGTTATACGTTATAAGGTAATACTATATAACGTTGTACGTTATTAGGTAATAGCTTATAACGTTATACGTTAGCAGGTATTACTATATAACGTTATACCTTATAAGGTAATACTATTTAACGTTATACGTAGGAAGCTATTACTACATGGCGTTATACCTTGTAAGGTAGTACTACATAACTTTATACGTTATAAGGTAATACTATATAACGTTGTACGTTATTAGGTAATAGCTTATAACGTTATACGTTAGAAGGTATTACTATATAACGTTATACCTTAGAAGGTAATACTATTTAACGTTATACGTAGGAAGCTATTACTACATGGCGTTATACCTTATAAGGTAGTACTACATAACTTTATACGTTATAAGGTAATAATATATAACGTTGTACGTTATAAGTTAATATTATAAAACGTTATACCATAGGAGGTATTACTATGTAACGTTATACCATAGGAGGTATTACTATGTAACGGTATACGTAGGAAGCTATAACTATATGAGGTTATACGTTGTAAGGTAATAGTACATAACGTTATACGTTAGAAGCTATTACTATATGACGTTATACCTTATAAGGTAATACTATATAACGTTATACGTTTGAAGATATTACTATATGACGTTATACGTTATAAGGTAATACTATATAACGTTATACGTTAGAAGCTATTACTATGTAACGTTATACGTTGGAAGGTATTACTATATAACGTTATACCTTGTAAGGTAATGCTATTTAACGTTATACGTAGAAGGCTATTACTACATGGCGTTATACCTTATAAGGTAGTACTACATTACTTTATACGTTATAAGGTAATAATATATAACGTTGTACGTTATAAGTTAATATTATACAACGTTATACTATAGGAGGTATTACTATGTAACGTTATGCCATAGGAGGTATTACTATGTAACGTTATACGTTATAAGGTAATACTACATAACTTTATACGTTATAAGGTAATAATATATATCGTTGTACGTTATAAGTTAATATTATACAACGTCATACCATAGGAGGTATTACTATGTAACGTTATACGTAGGAAGCTATAACTATATGACGTTATACGTTGTAAGGTAATAGTACATAACGTTATACGTTAGAAGCTATTACTATATGACTTTATACCTTATAAGGTAATACTATACAACTTTGTACGTTATTTAGTAATTGCTTATAACGTTATACGTTAGAAGCTATTACTATATGACGTTTTACGTTACAAGGTAATACTATATAACGTTATACGTTAGAAGCTATTACTATATGACGTTGCACTATATAAGGTAATACTATATAACGATATACGATACAAGGTACTAATATATATCGTTGTACGTTGTAAGTTATTATTATACAACGTTATACCATAGGAGGTATTACTATATAACGTTATAGTTAGGAAGCTAGTACTATATGACGTTATTCGTTGTAAGGTAATAGTACAAAACGTTATACCTTAGTAGATATTACTATACGACGTTATACGTTATAAGTTAATATTCTATAAGGTTGTACGTTATTAGGTAATACTATATAACGTTTCACGTTGTAAGGTAATTTTGTATAACGTTATACGTGAGAAGCTATTACTATATGACGTTATACGTAATAAGGTAATACTATATAACGTTGAACGTTATTAGGTAATAGCTTATAATGTTATACGTTAGAAGGTATTACTACATAACGTTATACCTTATAAGGTAATACTATTTAACGTTATACGTAGGAAGCTATTACTACATGGCGTTATAATTTATATGGTAGAACTACATAACATTATACGTTATAAGGTAATACTATATAATGTTAAACGTTAAAAGGTTATACTATATAACGTTGTACGTTATAAGGCAATAGTAGATAACGTTATACGTTATAAGGTAATACTTTATGACTTTGTACGTTATTTAGTAATACCATATAACGTGATACGTTATAAAGTAATACTACATAACATTATACGTCAGAAGCTATTTCTATATAACGTTATACGTTATAAGGTAATACTATATAACGTTATACGATACAAGGTACTAATATATATCGTTGTACGTTGTAAGTTCTTATTATACAACGTTATACCATAGGAGGTGTTACTATATAACGTTATAGGTAGGAAGCTAGTACTACATGACGTTATACGTTGTAAGGTAATAGTACACAACGTTATACGTTAGTAGATATTACTATACGACGTTATACGTTATAAGTTAATATTTTATAAGGTTGTACGTTATTAGGTAATACTATATAAGGTTTCACGTTGTAAGGTAATTCTGTATAACGTTATATGATACAAGGTACTAATATATATCGTTGTACGTTGTGAGTTAATATTATACAACGTTATACCATAGGAGGTATTACTATATAACGTTATAGGTAGGAAGCTAGTACTATATGACGTTATACGTTGTAAGGTAATAGTACACAACGTTATACGTTAGTAGATATTACTATACGATGTTATACGTTATAAGTTAATATTCTATAAGGTTGTACGTTATTAGGTAATACTATATAACGTTATACGTTATTAGTTAATAGCTTATAACGTTATACGTTAGAAGCTATTACTTTATGACGTTATACCTTATAAGGTAATACTATATAACGTTATACGTTAGAAGCTATTACTACTAGGCGTTATACCTTAGAAGGTAGTACTACATAACTTTATACGTTATAAGGTAATACCATATGACGTTGTACGTTATTAAGTAATACTATATAACATCATACGTTAGAAGGAAATACTATATAGCGATATACGTTATTCGGTAATAGCTTATAACGCTATACGTTAGAAGGTATTACTATATAACGTTATACCTTATAAGGTAATACTATTTAACGTTATACGTAGGAAGCTATTACTACATGCCGTTATACCTTATAAGGTAGTACTACATAACTTTATACGTTATAAGGTAATAGTAGATAACGTTATAAGTTATAAGGTAATACTATATAACGTTGTACGTTATTAGGTTATTGCTTATAAATAGTTACATGCTATTACTATATGACGTTATAGGTAGGAAGCTGGTACTATATGACGTTATACGTTGTAAGGTAATAGTACACAACGTTATACGTTAGTAGATATTACTATACGACGTTATACGTTATAAGTTAATATTTTATAAGGTTGTACATTATTAGGTAATACTATATAACGTTTCACGTTGTAAGGTAATTCTGTATAACGTTATACGTTTTTAGCTATTACTATATGACGTTATACGTTATAAGGTAGTACTATATAACGTTGTACGTTATTAGGTATTAGCTTATAACGTTATACGTTAGAAGGTATTACTATATAACGTTATACGTTATAAGGTAATACTATTGAACGTTGTACGTTATTAGGTAATAGCTTATAACGTTATACGTTAGAAGGTAATACTATATAATGTTATACGTTAAAGGGTAATACTATATAACGTTGTACGTTATAAGGTAACACTAGATAACGTTATACGTTATAAGGTAATACTATTGAACGTTGTACGTTATTAGGTAATAGCTTATAACGTTATACGTTAGAAGGTATTACTATATGACGTTATACCTTATAAGGTAATACTATTTAACGTTATATGTAGGAAGCTATTACTACATGGCGTTATACCTTATAAGGTAGTACCACATAACTTTATACGTTATAAGGTAATAATATATAACGTTGTACGTTATAAGTTAATATTATACAACGTTATACCGTACGAGGTATTACTATGTAACGTTATACGTAGGAAGCTATAACTATATGACGTTATACGTTGTAAGGTAATAATACATAACGTTATACGTTAGAAGCTATTACTATATGACGTTATACGTTACAAGGTAATACTATATAACATTATACGTTAGAAGCTATTACTATATGACGTTGCACGTTGTAAGGTAATACTATATAACGTTATACGATACAAGGTACTAATATATATCGTTGTACGTTGTAAGTTAATATTATACAACGTTATACCATAGGAGGTATTACTATATAACGTTATAGGTAGGAAGCTAGTACTATATGACGTTATTCGTTGTAAGGTAATAGTACACAACGTTATACGTTAGTAGATATTACTATACGACGTTATACGTTATAAGTTAATATTTTATAAGGTTGTACGTTATTAGGTAATACTATATAACGTTTCACGTTGTAAGTTAATTCTGTATAACGTTATACGTTATTAGCTATTACTATATGACGTTGCACGTTATAAGGTAATACTATATAACGTTATACGATACTAGGTACTAATATATATCGTTGTACGTTGTGAGTTAATACTATACAACGTTATACCATAGGAGGTATTACTGTATAACGTTATAGGTAGGAAGCTAGTACTATATGACGTTGTACGTTGTAAGGTAATAGTACACAACGTTATACGTTAGTAGATATTACTATACGACGTTATACGTTATAAGTTAATATTTTATAAGGTTGTACGTTATTAGGTAATACTATATAACGTTTCACGTTGTAAGTTAATTCTGTATAACGTTATACGTTATTAGCTATTACTATATGACGTTATACCTTATAAGGTAATACTATATAACGTTATACGTTAGAAGCTATTACTATATGACGTTGCACGTTATAAGGTAATACTATATAACGTTATACGATACTAGGTACTAATATATATCGTTGTACGTTGTGAGTTAATACTATACAACGTTATACCATAGGAGGTATTACTGTATAACGTTATAGGTAGGAAGCTAGTACTATATGACGTTGTACGTTGTAAGGTAATAGTACACAACGTTATACGTTGGTAGATATTACTATACGACGTTATACGTTATAAGTTAATATTTTATAAGGTTGTACGGTTTTAGGTAATACTATATAACGTTACACGTTGTAAGGCAATTCTGTATAACGTTATACGCTATTAACTATTACTATATGACGTTATACGTTACAAGGTAATACTATATAACGTTATACGTTAGAAGCTATTACTATATGACGCTGCACGTTATAAGGTAATACTATATAACGTTATACGACACAAGGTACTAATATATATCGTTGTACGTTGTAAGTTATTATTATACAACGTTATACCATAGGAGGTATTACTATATAACGTTGTAGGTAGGAAGCTAGTACTACATGACGTTATACGTTGTAAGGTAATAGTACACAACGTTATACGTTAGTAGATATTACTATACGACGTTATACGTTATAAGTTAATATATTATAAGTTTGTACGTTATTAGGTAATACTATATAACGTTTCACGTTGTAAGGTAATTCTGTATAACGTTATACGTTATTAGCTTTTACTATATGACGTTATACGTTATAAGGTAATACTATATAACTCTGTACGTTGTTAAGTAATACTATATAACATCATACGTTACAAGGTAATACTATATAGCGATATACGTTATTCGGTAATAGCTTATAACGTTATACGTTAGAAGCTATTTCTATATGACGTTATACCTTATAAGGTAATACTATATAACGTTATACGTTATAAGGTAATACTATATGACGTTGTCCGTTATAAGGTAATAGTAGATAACGTTATACGTTATATGGTAATACTATATAACGTTGTACGTTATTAGGTAATTGCTTATAACGTTATGCGTTAGAAGCTATTACTATATGACGTTGCACGTTATAAGGTAATACTATATAACGTTATACGATACAAGGTACTAATATATATCGTTGTACGTTGTGAGTTAATATTATACAACGTTATACCATAGGAGGTATTACTATATAACGTTATAGGTAGGAAGCTAGTACTATATGACGTTATACGTTGTAAGGTAATAGTACACAACGTTATACGTTAGTAGATATTACTATACGATGTTATACGTTATAAGATAATATTTTATAAGGTTGTACGTTATTAGGTAATACTATATAACGTTTCACGTTGTAAGGTAATTTTGTATAACGTTATACGTGAGAAGCTATTACTATATGACGTTATACCTTATAAGGTAATACTATATAACTTAAAACGTTATTAGGTAACAGCTTATAACGTTATCCGTTAGAAGCTATTACTATATGACGTTATACCTTATAAGGTAATACTATATAACGTTATACGTTAGAAGCTATTACTATATGACGTTATACGTTATAAGGTAATAATATATAACGTTGTACGTTATAAGTTAATATTATACAACGTTATTCCATAGGAGGTATTACTTTGTAACGTTATACCATAGGAGGTATTACTATGTAACGTTATACGTAGGGAGCTATAACTATATGAGGTTATACGTTGTAAGGTAATAGTACATAACGTTATACTTTAGTAGATATTACTATACGACCTTATACGCTATAAGATAATATTTTATAAGGTTGTACGGTATTAGGTAATACTATATAACGTTACACGTTGTAAGGTAATTCTGTATAACGCTATACGTTATTAAGTATTACTATATGACGTTATACGTTATAAGGTAATACTATATAACGTTGTACGTTATTAGGTAATAGCTTATAACGTTATACGTTAGAAGGTACTACTATATAACGTTATACCTTATAAGGTAATACTATTCAACGTTATACGTAGGAAGCTATTACTACATGGCGTTATACCTTATAAGGTAGTACTACATAACTTTATACGTTATAAGGTAATAATATATAACGTTGTACGTTATAAGTTAATATTATACAACGCTATACCATAGGAGGTATTACTATGTAACGTTATACGTAGGAAGCTATAACTATATGACGTTATACGTTGTAAGGTAATAATACATAACGTTATACGTTAGAAGCTATTACTATATGACGCTGCTCGTTATAAGGTAATACTATATAACGTTATACGATACAAGGTACTAATATATATCGTTGTACGTTGTAAGTTATTATTATACAACGTTATACAATAGGAGGTATTACTATATAACGTTGTAGGTAGGAAGCTAGTACTACATGACGTTATACGTTGTAAGGTAATAGTACACAACGTTATACGTTAGTAGATATTACTATACGACGTTATACGTTATAAGTTAATATATTATAAGGTTGTACGTTATTAGGTAATACTATATAACGTTTCACGTTGTAAGGTAATTCTGTATAACGTTATACGTTATTAGCTTTTACTATATGACGTTATACGTTATAAGGTAATACTATATGACTCTGTACGTTATTAAGTAATACTATATAACATCATACGTTAGAAGGTAATACTATATAGCGATATACGTTATTCGGTAATAGCTTATAATGTTATACGTTAGAAGCTATTTCTATATGACGTTATACCTTATAAGGTAATACTATATAACGTTATACGTTATAAGGTAATACTATATGACGTTGTCCGTTATAAGGTAATAGTAGATAACGTTATACGTTATATGGTAATACTATATAACGTTGTACGTTATTAGGTAATTGCTTATAACGTTATACGTTAGAAGCTATTACTATATGACGTTGCACGTTATAAGGTAATACTATATAACGTTATACGATACAAGGTACTAATATATATCGTTGTACGTTGTGAGTTAATATTATACAACGTTATACCATAGGAGGTATTACTATATAACGTTATTGGTAGGAAGCTAGTACTATATGACGTTGTACGTTGTAAGGTAATAGTACACAACGTTATACGTTGGTAGATATTACTATACGACGTTATACGTTATAAGTTAATATTTTATAAGGTTGTACGTTATTAGGTAATACTATATAACGTTACACGTTGTAAGGTAATTCTGTATAACGTTATATGTTATTGACTATTACTATAAGACGTTATACGTTATAAGGTAATACTATATAACGTTCTACGTTATTAGGTAATAGCTTATAACGTTATACGTTAGAAGGTATTACTATATTACGTTATACCTTATAAGGTAATACTATTTAACGTTATACGTAGGAAGCTATTACTACATGGCGTTATACCTTATAAGGTAGTACTATATAACGTTATACGTTATAAGGTAATACTATATAACGTTATACGTTATTAGGTAATTGCTTATATCGTTATACGTTAGAAGCTATTACTATATGACGTTATACGCTAGAAGGTAGTACTATATAACGTTATAAGATACAAGGTACTATTATATATCGTTGTAGGTTGTAAGTTAAAATTATACAACATTATATCATAGGAGGTATTGCTATATAACGTTATAGGTAGGAAGCTAGTACTATATGACGTTATACCTTATAAGGTAATACTATATAACGTTATACGTTAGAAGATATTACTATATGACGTTATACGTTATAAGGTAATACTATATAACGTTATACGTTAGAAGCTATTACTATTTGACGTTGCACGTTATAAGGTAATACTATATAACGTTATGCGATACAAGGTACTAATATATATCGTTGTACGTTGTAAGTTCATATTATACAACGTTATACCATACGAGGTTTTACTATGTAACGTTATACGTAGGAAGCTATCACTATATGACGTTATACGTTGTAAGGTAATAGTACATAACGTTATACGTTAGAAGCTATTACTATATGACGTTATACCTTATAAGATAATACTATATAACGTCATACGTCAGAAGCTATTACTATATGACGTTATACCTTATAAGGTAATACTATATAACGTTATACGTTAGAAGCTATTACTATGTAACGTTATACGTTGGAAGCTACTACTATATGACGTTATACGTTGTAAGGTAACAGTACATAACGTTATACGTTAGAAGATATTACTATATGACGTTATACCTTATAAGGTAATACTATATAACGTTATACGTTAGAAGCTATTACTATATGACGTTATACCTTATAAGGTAATACTATATAACGTTATACGTTAGAAGCTATTACAATATGACGTTATACCTTATAAGGTAGTACCACATTACTTTATACGTTATAAGGTAATAATATATAACGTTGTACGTTATCAGTTAATATTATACAACGTTATACCATAGGAGGTATTACTATGTAACGTTATGCCATAGGAGGTATTACTATGTAACGTTATACGTTGGAAGCTAGTACTATATGACGTTGAACGTTGTAAGGTAATAGTACACAACGTTATACGTTGGTAGATATTACTATATGACGTTATACGTTATAAGGTAATACTATATAACGTTATACGATACAAGGTACTAATATATATCGTTGTACGTTGTGAGTTAATATTATACAACGTTATACCATAGGAGTTATTACTATATAACGTTATAGGTAGGAAGCTAGTACTATATGACGTTGTACGTTGTAAGGTAATAGTACACAACGTTATACGTTGGTAGATATTACTATACGACGTTATACGTTGTATGTTAATATTTTATAAGGTTGTACGTTATTAGGTAATACTATATAACGTTACACGTTGAATGGTAATTCTGTATAACGTTATATGTTATTAACTATTACTATAAGACGTTATACGTTATAAGGTAACACTATATAACGTTCTACGTTATTAGGTAATAGCTTATAACGTTATACGTTAGAAGGTATTACTATATAACGTTATACCTTATAAGGTAATACTATTTAACGTTATACCTAGGAAGCTATTACTACATGGCGTTATACCTTATAAGGTAGTACTATATAACGTTATACGTTATAAGGTAATACTATATAACGTTGTACGTTATTAGGTAATTGCTTATATCGTTATACGTTAGAAGCTATTACTATAAGACGTTATACGTTATAGGGTAATACTATATAACCTTATGCGTTAGAAGCTATTACTATATGACGTTATACCTTATAAGGTACTACTATATAACGTTATACGTTAGAAGATATTACTATATGACGTTATACGTTATAAGGTAATACTATATAACGATATACGTTAGAAGCTATTAATATTTGACGTTGCACGTTATAAGGTAATACTATATAACGTTATGCGATACAAGGTACTAATATATATCGTTGTACGTTGTAAGTTCATATTATACAACGTTATACCATAGGAGGTATTACTACGTAACGTTATACGTAGGAAGCTATCACTATATGACGTTATACGTTGTAAGGTAATAGTACATAACGTTATACGTTAGAAGCTATTTCTATATGACGTTATACCTTATAAGGTAATACTATATAACGTCATACGTTAGAAGCTATTACTATATGACGTTATACCGTATAAGGTAATACTATATAACGTTATACGTTAGAAGCTATTACTATGTAGCGTTATACGTTGGAAGCTACTACTATATGACTTTATACGTTGTAAGGTAACAGTACATAACGTTATACGTTAGAAGCTATTACTATATGACGTCATACCTTATAAGGTAATACTATATAACGTTATACGTTAGAAGCTATTACTATATAACCTTATACGTTATAATGTAATACTATGTAACGTTATACGTTAGAAGCTATTACTATATGACATTATACGTTATAAGGTAATTCTGTACAACGTTATACGTTATTAGCTATTACTATTTGACGTTGCACGTTATAAGGTAATACTATATAACGTTATGCGATACAAGGTACTAATATATATCGTTGTACGTTGTAAGTTCATATTATACAACCTTATACCATAGGAGGTATTACTATGTAACGTTATACGTAGGAAGCTATCACTATATGACGTTACACGTTGTAATGTAATAGTACATAACGTTATACGTTAGAAGCTATTACTATATGACGTTATACCTTATAAGGTAATACTATATAACGTCATACGTTAGAAGCTATTACTATATGACGTTATACCTTATAAGGTAATACTATATAACGTTATACGTTAGAAGCTATTACTATGTAACGTTATACGTTGGAAGCTACTACTATATGACGTTATACGTTGTAAGGTAACAGTACATAACGTTATACGTTAGAAGCTATTACTATATGACGTTATATCTTATAAGGTAATACTATATAACGTTATACGTTAGAAGCTATTACTATATGACGTTATACCTTATAAGGTAATACTATATAACGTTATACGTTAGAAGCTATTACTATATGACGATATACGTTATAAGGTTATTCTGTACTACGTTATACGTTATTAGCTATTACTATTTGACGTTGCACGTTATAAGGTAATACTATATAACGTTATGCGATACACGGTACTAATATATATCGTTGTACGTTGTAAGTTCATATTATACAACGTTATACCATAGGAGGTATTACTATGTAACGTTATACGTAGGAAGCTATCACTATATGACGTTACACGTTGTAAGGTAATAGTACATAAGGTTATACGTTAGAAGCTATTACTATATGACGTTATACCTTATAAGGTAATACTATACAACGTCATACGTTAGAAGCTATTACTTTATGACGTTATACCTTATAAGGTAATACTATATAACGCTATACGTTAGAAGCTATTACTATGTAACGTTATACGTTGGAAGCTATTACTATATGACGTTATACGTTGTAAGGTAACAGTACATAACGTTATACGTTAGAAGCTATTACTATATGACGTTATACCTTATAAGGTAATACTATATAACGTTATACGTTAGAAGCTATTACTGTATGACGTTATACCTGATAAGGTAATACTATATAACGTTATACGTTAGAAGCTATTACTATATGACGTTATACGTTATAAGGTAATTCTGTATAACGTTATACGTTATTAGCTATTACTATATGACGTTATACGTTATAAGGTAATACTATATAACGTTGTACGTTATTAAGCAGTACTATATAACATCATACGTTATAAGGAAATACTATATACCGTTATAAGTTATTAGGTAATATCTTATAACGTTATACGTTAGAAGGTATTACTATATAACGTTATACCTTGTAAGGTAATGGTATTTAACGTTATACGTAGGAGGCTATTACTACATGGCGTTATACCTTATAAGGTAGTACTACATTACTTTATACGTTATAAGGTAATAATATATAACGTTGTACGTTATAAGTTAATATTATACAACGTTATACCATAGGAGGTATTACTATGTAACGTTATACGTTGAAAGCTATTACTATATAACGTTATACGTTGTAAGGTAATGGTATATAACGTTATACGTTAGAAGCTATTACTATATGACGTTATACGCTAGAAGGTAATACTATATAACGTTATAAGATACAAGGTACTAATATATACCTTTGTAGGTTGTAAGTTAAAATTATACAACATTATATCATAGGAGGTATTGCTATATAACGTTGTAGGTAGGAAGCTAGTACTATATGACGTTATAAGTTGTAACGTAATAGTACACAACGTTATACGTTAGGAGCCATTACTGTACGACGTTATACGTTATAAGTTAATATTTCATAACGTTGTACGTTATTAGGTAATACTATATAACGTTGTACGTTATTAAGTAATACTATATAACATCATACGTTAGAAGGTAATACTATATAGCGATATACGTTATTCGGTAATAGCTTATAACGTTAACGTTATACGTTAGAAGCTATTACTATATGACGTTATACCGTATAAGGTAATACTATATAACGTTATACGTTAGAAGATATTACTATATGACGTTATACGTTATAAGGTAATACTATATAACGTTATGCGATACAAGGTACTAATATATATCGTTGTACGTTGTAAGTTAATATTATACAACGTTATACCTTATAAGATAATACTATTTAACGTTATACGTAGGAAGCTATTACTACATGGCGTTATACCTTATAAGGTAGTACAACATAACTTTATACGTTATAAGATAATAATATATAACGTTGTACGTTATAAGTTAATATTATACAACGTTATACCATAGGAGGTATTACTATGTAACGTTATATCATAGTAGGTATTACTATGTAACGTTATACGTTGGAAGCTATTACTATATGACGTTATACGATGTAAGGTAATAGTGCATAACGTTATACGTTAGGAGCTATTACTATATGACGTTATACGTTGTAAGGTAATAGTACATAATGTTATACGTAGGAAGCTATTACTATATGACGTTATACCTTATTAGGTAATACTATATCACGTTATGCGTCAGAAGCTATTACTATATGACGTTATACGTTATAAGGTAATACTATATAACGTTATACGATACAAGGTACTAATATATATCGTTGTACGTTGTGAGTTAATATTATACAACGTTATACCATAGGAGGTATTACTATATAACGTTATAGGTAGGAAGCTAGTACTATATGACGTTGTACGTTGTAAGGTAATAGTACACAACGTTATACGTTGGTAGATATTACTATACGACGTTATACGTTATAAGTTAATATTTTATAAGGTTGTACGTTATTAGGTAATACTATATAACGTTACACGTTGAAAGGTAATTCTGTATAACGTTGTATGTTATTAACTATTACTATAAGACGTTATACGTTATAAGGTAACACTATATAACGTTCTACGTTATTAGGTAATAGCTTATAACGTTATACGTTAGAAGGTATTACTATATAACGTTATACCTTATAACGTAATACTATTTAACGTTATACGTAGGAAGCTATTACTACATGGCGTTATACCTTATAAGGTAGTACTATATAACGTTATACGTTATAAGGTAATGCTATATAACGTTGTACGTTATTAGGTAATTGCCTATATCGTTATACATTAGAAGCTATTACTATAAGACGTTATACGTTATAGGGTAATACTATATAACCTTATGCGTTAGAAGCTATTACTATATGACGTTATTCGTTGGAAGATATTACTATATGACGTTATACGTTGTAAGGTAGCAGTACATAACGTTATACGTTAGAAGCTATTACTATATGACGTTATACCTTATAAGGTAATACTATATAACGTTATGCGTTAGAAGCTATTACTATATGACGTTATACGCTAGAAGGTAATACTATATAACGTTATAAGATGCAGGGTACTAATATATATCGTTGTAGGTTGTAATTTAAAATTATACAATATTATATCATAGGAGGTATTGCTATATAACGTTATAGGTAGGAAGCTAGTACTATATGACGTTATACCTTATAAGGTAATACTATATAACGTTATACGTTAGAAGATATTACTATATGACGTTATACGTTATAAGGTAATACTATATAACGTTATACGTTAGAAGCTATTAATATTTGACGTTGCACGTTATAAGGTAATACTATATAACGTTATGCGATACAAGGTACTAATATATATCGTTGTACGTTGTAAGTTCATATTATACAACGTTATACCATAGGAGGTATTACTACGTAACGTTATACGTAGGAAGCTATCACTATATGACGTTATACGTTGTAAGGTAATAGTACATAACGTTATACGTTAGAAGCTATTTCTATATGACGTTATACCTTATAAGGTAATACTATATAACGTCATACGTTAGAAGCTATTACTATATGACGTTATACCGTACAAGGTAATACTATATAACGTTATACGTTAGAAGCTATTACTATGTAACGTTATACGTTGGAAGCTACTACTATATGACGTTATACGTTGTAAGGTAACAGTACATAACGTTATACGTTAGAAGCTATTACTATATGACGTTATACCTTATAAGGTAATACTATATAACGTTATACGTTAGAAGCTATTACTATATGACCTTATACGTTATAAGGTAATACTATATAACGTTATACGTTAGAAGCTACTACTATATGACATTATACATTATAAGGTAATTCTGTACAACGTTATACGTTATTAGCTATTACTATTTGACGTTGCACGTTATAAGGTAATACTATATAACGTTATGCGATACAAGGTACTAATATATATCGTTGTACGTTGTAAGTTCATATTATACAACGTTATACCATAGGACGTATTACTATGTAACGTTATACGTAGGAAGCTATCACTATATGACGTTACACGTTGTAATGTAATAGTACATAATGTTATACGTTAGAAGCTATTACTATATGACGTTATACCTTATAAGGTAATACTATATAACGTCATACGTTAGATGCTATTACTATATGACGTTATACCTTATCAGGTAATACTATATAACGTTATACGTTAGAAGCTATTACTATGTAACGTTATACGTTGGAAGCTACTACTATATGACGTTATACGTTGTAAGGAAACAGTACATAACGTTATACGTTAGAAGCTATTACTATATGACGTTATACCTTATAAGGTAATACTATATAACGTTATACGTTAGAAGCTATTACTATATGACGTTATACCTGATAAGGTAATACTATATAACGTTATACGTTAGAAGCTATTACTATATGACGTTATACGTTATAAGGTAATTCTGTATAACGTTATACGTTATTAGCTATTACTATATGACGTTAGACGTTATAAGGTAATACTATTTAACGTTGTACGTTATTAAGCAATACTATGTAACATCATACGTTATAAGGTAATACCATATACCGTTATAAGTTATTAGGTAATATCTTATAACGTTATACGTTAGAAGGTATTGCTATATAACGTTATACCTTGTAAGGTAATGGTATTTAACGTTATACGCAGGAGGCTATTACTACATGGCGCTATACCTTATAAGGTAGTACTACATTACTTTATACTGTTATAAGGTAATAATATATAACGTTGTACGATATAAGTTAATATTATACAACGTTATACCATAGGAGGTATTACTATGTAACGGTATACGTTGGAAGCTACTACTATATAACGTTATACGTTGTAAGGTAATGGTATATAACGTTATACGTTAGAAACTATTACTATATGACGTTATACCTTATAAGGTAATACTATATAACGTTATACGTTAGAAACTATTACTATGTAACGTTATTCCTTGGAAGATATTACTATATACCGTTATACGTTATAAGGTAACAGTACATAACGTTATACGTTAGAAGCTATTACTATATGACGTTATACGTTATGAGGTAACACTATATAACGTTATAGGTAGGAAGCTAGTACTATATGACGTTATAAGTTGTAACGTAATAGTACACAACGTTATACGTTAGGAGCCATTACTGTACGACGTTATACGTTATAAGTTAATATTTTATAACGTTGTACGTTATTAGGTAATACTATATAACGTTACACGTCATACAGTAATTCTGTATAACGTTATACGTTGTTAGCTATTACTATATGACGTTATACGTTATAGGGTAATACTATATAACGTTGTACGTTATGAAGTAATACTATATAACATCATACGTTAGAATGTAATACTATATAGCGATATACGTTATTCGGTAATAGCTTATAACGTTAACGTTATACGTTAGAAGCTATTACTATATGACGTTATACCGTATAAGGTAATACTATATAACGTTATACGTTAGAAGATATTACTATATGACGTTATACGTTATAAGGTAATACTATATAACGTTATACGTTAGAAGCTATTACTATTTGACGTTGCACGTTATAAGGTAATACTATATAACGTTATGCGATACAAGGTACTAATATATATCGTTGTACGTTGTAAGTTAATATTATACAACGTTATACCTTATAAGATAATACTATTTAACGTTATACGTAGGAAGCTATTACTACATGGCGTTATACGATGTAAGGTAATAGTACATAACGTTATACGTTAGAAGCTATTGCTATATGGCGTTATACGTTGTAAGGTAATAGTACATAATGTTATACGTAGGAAGCTATTACTATATGACGTTATACCTTATAAGGTAATACTATATCACGTTATGCGTCAGAAGCTATTACTATATGACGTTATACCTTATAAGGTAATAGTACATAACGTTATACGTTATAAGGTAATACTACATAACATTATACGTTATAAGGTAATACTATTTAACGTTATACGTTAGAAGCTATAACTATGTAACGTTATACGTTGGAAGCTATTACTATATGACCTTATACGTTATAAGTTAATATTTTATAACGTTGTACGTTATTAGGTAATACTATATAACGTTACACGTCATAATGTAATTCTGTATAACGTTATATGTTATTAGCTATTACTATATGACGTTATACGTTATAAGGTAATACTATATAACGTTATACGTTAGAAGATATTACTACATGACTTTATACGTTATAAGGTAATACTATATAACGTTATACGTTAGAAGCTATTACTATATGACGTTGCACGTTATAAGGTAATACTATATAACGTTATACGATACAAGGTAATACTATATAACGTTGTACGTTAGAAGCTATTACTATATGACTTTATACGATACAAGGTACTAATATATATCGTTGTACGTTGTGAGTTAATATTATACAACGTTATACCATAGGAGGTATTACTATATAACGTTATAGGTAGGAAGCTAGTACTATATGACGTTATACGTTGTAAGGTAATAGTACACAACGTTATACGTTAGTAGATATTACTATACGATGTTATACGTTATAAGTTAAGATTTATAAGGTTGTACGTTATTAGGTAATACTATATAACGCTTCACGTTGTACGGTAATTTTGTATAACGTTATACGTGAGAAACTATTACTATATGACGTTATACGTTATAAGGTAATACTATATAACGTTATACGTTAGAAGCTATTACTATATGACGTTGCACGTTATAAGGTAATACTATATAACGTTATACGATACAAGGTACTAATATATATCATTGTACGTTGTGAGTTAATATTATACAACGTTATACCATAGGAGGTATTACTATACAACGTTATAGGTAGGAAGCTAGTACTATATGACGTTATACGTTGTAAGGTAATAGTACACAACGTTATACGTTGTAAGGTAATAGTACACAACGTTATACGTTAGTAAATATTACTATACGATGTTATACGTTATAAGTTAAAATTTATAAGGTTGTACGTTATTAGGTAATACTATATAACGCTTCACGTTGTACGGTAATTTTGTATAACGTTATACGTGAGAAACTATTACTATATGACGTTATACGTTATAAGGTAATACTATATAACGTTATACGTTAGAAGCTATTACTATATGACGTTGCACGTTATAAGGTAATACTATATAACGTTATACGATACAAGGTACTAATATATAACGTTGTACGTTGTGAGTTAATATTATACAACGTTATACCATAGGAGGTATTACTATATAACGTTATAGGTAGGAAGCTAGTACTATATGACGTTGTACGTTGTAAGGTAATAGTACACAACGTTATACGTTGGTAGATATTACTATACGACGTTATACGTTATAAGTTAATATTTTATAAGGTTGTACGTTATTAGGTAATACTATATAACGTTACACGTTGTAAGGTAATTCTGTTTAACGTTATATGTTATTAACTATTACTATAAGGCGTTATACGTTATAAGGTAATACTATATAACGTTCTACGTTATTAGGTAATAGCATATAACGTTATACGTTAGAAGGTATTACTATATAACGTTATACCTTATAAGGTAATACTATTTAACGTTATACGTAGGAAGCTATTACTACATGGCGTTATACCTTATAAGGTAGTACTATATAACGTTATACGTTATAAGGTAATACTATATAACGTTGTACGTTAGAAGCTATTACTATATGACTTTATACGATACAAGGTACTAATATATATCGTTGTACGTTGTGAGTTAATATTATACAACGTTATACCATAGGAGGTATTACTATATAACGTTATAGGTAGGAAGCTAGTACTATATGACGTTATACGTTGTAAGGTAATAGTACACAACGTTATACGTTAGTAGATATTACTATACGATGTTATACGTTATAAGTTAAGATTTATAAGGTTGTACGTTATTAGGTAATACTATATAACGCTTCACGTTGTACGGTAATTTTGTATAACGTTATACGTGAGAAACTATTACTATATCACGTTATACGTTATAAGGTAATACTATATAACGTTATACGTTAGAAGCTATTACTATATGACGTTGCACGTTATAAGGTAATACTATATAACGTTATACGATACAAGGTACTAATATATATCGTTGTACGTTGTGAGTTAATATTATACAACGTTATACCATAGGAGGTACTACTATATAACGTTATAGGTAGGAAGCTAGTACTATATGACGTTGTACGTTGTAAGGTAATAGTACACAACATTATACGTTGGTAGATATTATTATACGACGTTATACGTTATAAGTTAATATTTGATAAGGTTGTACGTTATTAGGTAATACTATATAACGTTACACGTTGTAAGGTAATTCTGTATAACGTTATATGTTATTAGCTATTACTATAAGACGTTATACGTTATAAGGTAACACTATATAACGTTCTACGTTATTAGGTAATAGCTTATAACGTTATACGTTAGAAGGTATTACTATATAACGTTATACCTTATAAGGTAATACTATTTAACGTTATACGTAGGAAGCTATTACTACATGGCGTTATACCTTATAAGGAAGTACTATATAACGTTATACGTTATAAGGTAATACTATATAACGTTGTACGTTATTAGGTAATTGCTTATATCGTTATACGTTAGAAGCTATTACCATATGACGTTATACCTTATAAGGTAATACTATATAACGTTATACGTTAGAAGCTATTACTATATGACGTTATACGTTATAAGGTAATAATATATAAGGTTATAGGAAAGAAGCTAGTACTATATGACGTTATACGGTATAAGTTAATATTTTATAATGTTGTACGCTATTAGGTAATACTATATAACGTTTCACGTTGTAAGGTAATTCTGTATAACGTTATACGTAGGAAGCTATAGCTATATGACGTTATACGTTGTAAGGTAATAGTACATAACGTTACACGTTAGAAGCTATTACTATATGACTTTATACCTTATAAGGAAATACTATATAACTTTGTACGTTATTTAGTAATTGCTTATAACGTTATACGTTAGAAGCTATTACTATATGACGTTGCACGTCATAAGGTAATACTATATAACGTTATAAGATACAAGGTACTAGTATATATCGTTGTACGCTGTAAGTTAATATTATACAACGTTATACCATAGGAGGTATTACTATATAACGTTATAGGTAGGAAGCTAATACTATATGACTTTATACGTTGTAAGGTAATAGTACACAACGTTATACGTTAGTAGATATTACTATACGACGTTATACGTTATAAGTTAATATTCTATAAGGTTGTACGTTATTAGGTAATACTATATAACGTTTCACGTAGTAAGGTAATTTTGTATATCGTTATACGTTAGAAGCTATTACTATAAGACGTTATACGTTATAGGGTAATACTATATAACCTTATGCGTTAGAAGCTATTACTATATGACGTTATACCTTATAAGGTAATACTATATAACGTTATACGTTAGAAGATATTACTATATGACGTTATACGTTATAAGGTAATACTATATAACGATATACGTTAGAAGCTATTAATATTTGACGTTGCACGTTATAAGGTAATACTATATAACGTTATGCGATACAAGGTACTAATATATATCGTTGTACGTTGTAAGTTCATATTATACAACGTTATACCATAGGAGGTATTACTACGTAACGTTATACGTAGGAAGCTATCACTATATGACGTTATACGTTGTAAGGTAATAGTACATAACGTTATACGTTAGAAGCTATTTCTATATGACGTTATACCTTATAAGGTAATACTATATAACGTCATACGTTAGAAGCTATTACTATATGACGTTATACCGTATAAGGTAATACTATATAACGTTATACGTTAGAAGCTATTACTATGTAGCGTTATACGTTGGAAGCTACTACTATATGACGTTATACGTTGTAAGGTAACAGTACATAACGTTATACGTTAGAAGCTATTACTATATGACGTCATACCTTATAAGGTAATACTATATAACGTTATACGTTAGAAGCTATTACTATATGACCTTATACGTTATAATGTAATACTATGTAACGTTATACGTTAGAAGCTATTACTATATGACATTATACGTTATAAGGTAATTCTGTACAACGTTATACGTTATTAGCTATTACTATTTGACGTTGCACGTTATAAGGTAATACTATATAACGTTATGCGATACAAGGTACTAATATATATCGTTGTACGTTGTAAGTTCATATTATACAACCTTATACCATAGGAGGTATTACTATGTAACGTTATACGTAGGAAGCTATCACTATATGACGTTACACGTTGTAATGTAATAGTACATAACGTTATACGTTAGAAGCTATTACTATATGACGTTATACCTTATAAGGTAATACTATATAACGTCATACGTTAGAAGCTATTACTATATGACGTTATACCTTATAAGGTAATACTATATAACGTTATACGTTAGAAGCTATTACTATGTAACGTTATACGTTGGAAGCTACTACTATATGACGTTATACGTTGTAAGGTAACAGTACATAACGTTATACGTTAGAAGCTATTACTATATGACGTTATATCTTATAAGGTAATACTATATAACGTTATACGTTAGAAGCTATTACTATATGACGTTATACCTTATAAGGTAATACTATATAACGTTATACGTTAGAAGCTATTACTATATGACGATATACGTTATAAGGTTATTCTGTACTACGTTATACGTTATTAGCTATTACTATTTGACGTTGCACGTTATAAGGTAATACTATATAACGTTATGCGATACACGGTACTAATATATATCGTTGTACGTTGTAAGTTCATATTATACAACGTTATACCATAGGAGGTATTACTATGTAACGTTATACGTAGGAAGCTATCACTATATGACGTTACACGTTGTAAGGTAATAGTACATAAGGTTATACGTTAGAAGCTATTACTATATGACGTTATACCTTATAAGGTAATACTATATAACGTCATACGTTAGAAGCTATTACTTTATGACGTTATACCTTATAAGGTAATACTATATAACGCTATACGTTAGAAGCTATTACTATGTAACGTTATACGTTGGAAGCTATTACTATATGACGTTATACGTTGTAAGGTAACAGTACATAACGTTATACGTTAGAAGCTATTACTATATGACGTTATACCTTATAAGGTAATACTATATAACGTTATACGTTAGAAGCTATTACTGTATGACGTTATACCTGATAAGGTAATACTATATAACGTTATACGTTAGAAGCTATTACTATATGACGTTATACGTTATAAGGTAATTCTGTATAACGTTATACGTTATTAGCTATTACTATATGACGTTATACGTTATAAGGTAATACTATATAACGTTGTACGTTATTAAGCAGTACTATATAACATCATACGTTATAAGGTAATACTATATACCGTTATAAGTTATTAGGTAATATCTTATAACGTTATACGTTAGAAGGTATTACTATATAACGTTATACCTTGTAAGGTAATGGTATTTAACGTTATACGTAGGAGGCTATTACTACATGGCGTTATACCTTATAAGGTAGTACCACATTACTTTATACGTTATAAGGTAATAATATATAACGTTGTACGTTATAAGTTAATATTATACAACGTTATACCATAGGAGGTATTACTATGTAACGTTATACGTTAGAAGCTATTACTATATGACGTTATACGCTAGAAGGTAATACTATATAACGTTATAAGATACAAGGTACTAATATATACCTTTGTAGGTTGTAAGTTAAAATTATACAACATTATATCATAGGAGGTATTGCTATATAACGTTGTAGGTAGGAAGCTAGTACTATATGACGTTATAAGTTGTAACGTAATAGTACACAACGTTATACGTTAGGAGCCATTACTGTACGACGTTATACGTTATAAGTTAATATTTCATAACGTTGTACGTTATTAGGTAATACTATATAACGTTGTACGTTATTAAGTAATACTATATAACATCATACGTTAGAAGGTAATACTATATAGCGATATACGTTATTCGGTAATAGCTTATAACGTTAACGTTATACGTCAGAAGCTATTACTATATGACGTTATACCGTATAAGGTAATACTATATAACGTTATACGTTAGAAGATATTACTATATGACGTTATACGTTATAAGGTAATACTATATAACGTTATACGTTAGAAGCTATTACTATTTGACGTTGCACGTTATAAGGTAATACTATATAACGTTATGCGATACAAGGTACTAATATATATCGTTGTACGTTGTAAGTTAATATTATACAACGTTATACCTTATAAGATAATACTATTTAACGTTATACGTAGGAAGCTATTACTACATGGCGTTATACCTTATAAGGTAGTACAACATAACTTTATACGTTATAAGATAATAATATATAACGTTGTACGTTATAAGTTAATATTATACAACGTTATACCATAGGAGGTATTACTATGTAACGTTATATCATAGTAGGTATTACTATGTAACGTTATACGTTGGAAGCTATTACTATATGACGTTATACGATGTAAGGTAATAGTGCATAACGTTATACGTTAGAAGCTATTACTATATGACGTTATACGTTGTAAGGTAATAGTACATAATGTTATACGTAGGAAGCTATTACTATATGACGTTATACCTTATTAGGTAATACTATATCACGTTATGCGTCAGAAGCTATTACTATATGACGTTATACGTTATAAGGTAATACTATATAACGTTATACGATACAAGGTACTAATATATATCGTTGTACGTTGTGAGTTAATATTATACAACGTTATACCATAGGAGGTATTACTATATAACGTTATAGGTAGGAAGCTAGTACTATATGACGTTGTACGTTGTAAGGTAATAGTACACAACGTTATACGTTGGTAGATATTACTATACGACGTTATACGTTATAAGTTAATATTTTATAAGGTTGTACGTTATTAGGTAATACTATATAACGTTACACGTTGAAAGGTAATTCTGTATAACGTTGTATGTTATTAACTATTACTATAAGACGTTATACGTTATAAGGTAACACTATATAACGTTCTACGTTATTAGGTAATAGCTTATAACGTTATACGTTAGAAGGTATTACTATATAACGTTATACCTTATAACGTAATACTATTTAACGTTATACGTAGGAAGCTATTACTACATGGCGTTATACCTTATAAGGTAGTACTATATAACGTTATACGTTATAAGGTAATGCTATATAACGTTGTACGTTATTAGGTAATTGCCTATATCGTTATACGTTAGAAGCTATTACTATAAGACGTTATACGTTATAGGGTAATACTATATAACCTTATGCGTTAGAAGCTATTACTATATGACGTTATTCGTTGGAATATATTACTATATGACGTTATACGTTGTAAGGTAGCAGTACATAACGTTATACGTTAGAAGCTATTACTATATGACGTTATACCTTATAAGGTAATACTATATAACGTTATGCGTTAGAAGCTATTACTATATGACGTTATACGCTAGAAGGTAATACTATATAACGTTATAAGATGCAGGGTACTAATATATATCGTTGTAGGTTGTAAGTTAAAATTATACAATATTATATCATAGGAGGTATTGCTATATAACGTTATAGGTAGGAAGCTAGTACTATATGACGTTATACCTTATAAGGTAATACTATATAACGTTATACGTTAGAAGATATTACTATATGACGTTATACGTTATAAGGTAATACTATATAACGTTATACGTTAGAAGCTATTAATATTTGACGTTGCACGTTATAAGGTAATACTATATAACGTTATGCGATACAAGGTACTAATATATATCGTTGTACGTTGTAAGTTCATATTATACAACGTTATACCATAGGAGGTATTACTACGTAACGTTATACGTAGGAAGCTATCACTATATGACGTTATACGTTGTAAGGTAATAGTACATAACGTTATACGTTAGAAGCTATTTCTATATGACGTTATACCTTATAAGGTAATACTATATAACGTCATACGTTAGAAGCTATTACTATATGACGTTATACCGTACAAGGTAATACTATATAACGTTATACGTTAGAAGCTATTACTATGTAACGTTATACGTTGGAAGCTACTACTATATGACGTTATACGTTGTAAGGTAACAGTACATAACGTTATACGTTAGAAGCTATTACTATATGACGTTATACCTTATAAGGTAATACTATATAACGTTATACGTTAGAAGCTATTACTATATGACCTTATACGTTATAAGGTAATACTATATAACGTTATACGTTAGAAGCTACTACTATATGACATTATACATTATAAGGTAATTCTGTACAACGTTATACGTTATTAGCTATTACTATTTGACGTTGCACGTTATAAGGTAATACTATATAACGTTATGCGATACAAGGTACTAATATATATCGTTGTACGTTGTAAGTTCATATTATACAACGTTATACCATAGGACGTATTACTATGTAACGTTATACGTAGGAAGCTATCACTATATGACGTTACACGTTGTAATGTAATAGTACATAATGTTATACGTTAGAAGCTATTACTATATGACGTTATACCTTATAAGGTAATACTATATAACGTCATACGTTAGATGCTATTACTATATGACGTTATACCTTATCAGGTAATACTATATAACGTTATACGTTAGAAGCTATTACTATGTAACGTTATACGTTGGAAGCTACTACTATATGACGTTATACGTTGTAAGGAAACAGTACATAACGTTATACGTTAGAAGCTATTACTATATGACGTTATACCTTATAAGGTAATACTATATAACGTTATACGTTAGAAGCTATTACTATATGACGTTATACCTGATAAGGTAATACTATATAACGTTATACGTTAGAAGCTATTACTATATGACGTTATACGTTATAAGGTAATTCTGTATAACGTTATACGTTATTAGCTATTACTATATGACGTTAGACGTTATAAGGTAATACTATTTAACGTTGTACGTTATTAAGCAATACTATGTAACATCATACGTTATAAGGTAATACCATATACCGTTATAAGTTATTAGGTAATATCTTATAACGTTATACGTTAGAAGGTATTGCTATATAACGTTATACCTTGTAAGGTAATGGTATTTAACGTTATACGCAGGAGGCTATTACTACATGGCGCTATACCTTATAAGGTAGTACTACATTACTTTATACTGTTATAAGGTAATAATATATAACGTTGTACGATATAAGTTAATATTATACAACGTTATACCATAGGAGGTATTACTATGTAACGGTATACGTTGGAAGCTACTACTATATAACGTTATACGTTGTAAGGTAATGGTATATAACGTTATACGTTAGAAACTATTACTATATGACGTTATACCTTATAAGGTAATACTATATAACGTTATACGTTAGAAACTATTACTATGTAACGTTATTCCTTGGAAGATATTACTATATACCGTTATACGTTATAAGGTAACAGTACATAACGTTATACGTTAGAAGCTATTACTATATGACGTTATACGTTATGAGGTAACACTATATAACGTTATAGGTAGGAAGCTAGTACTATATGACGTTATAAGTTGTAACGTAATAGTACACAACGTTATACGTTAGGAGCCATTACTGTACGACGTTATACGTTATAAGTTAATATTTTATAACGTTGTACGTTATTAGGTAATACTATATAACGTTACACGTCATACAGTAATTCTGTATAACGTTATACGTTGTTAGCTATTACTATATGACGTTATACGTTATAGGGTAATACTATATAACGTTGTACGTTATGAAGTAATACTATATAACATCATACGTTAGAATGTAATACTATATAGCGATATACGTTATTCGGTAATAGCTTATAACGTTAACGTTATACGTTAGAAGCTATTACTATATGACGTTATACCGTATAAGGTAATACTATATAACGTTATACGTTAGAAGATATTACTATATGACGTTATACGTTATAAGGTAATACTATATAACGTTATACGTTAGAAGCTATTACTATTTGACGTTGCACGTTATAAGGTAATACTATATAACGTTATGCGATACAAGGTACTAATATATATCGTTGTACGTTGTAAGTTAATATTATACAACGTTATACCTTATAAGATAATACTATTTAACGTTATACGTAGGAAGCTATTACTACATGGCGTTATACGATGTAAGGTAATAGTACATAACGTTATACGTTAGAAGCTATTGCTATATGACGTTATACGTTGTAAGGTAATAGTACATAATGTTATACGTAGGAAGCTATTACTATATGACGTTATACCTTATAAGGTAATACTATATCACGTTATGCGTCAGAAGCTATTACTATATGACGTTATACCTTATAAGGTAATAGTACATAACGTTATACGTTATAAGGTAATACTACATAACATTATACGTTATAAGGTAATACTATTTAACGTTATACGTTAGAAGCTATAACTATGTAACGTTATACGTTGGAAGCTATTACTATATGACCTTATACGTTATAAGTTAATATTTTATAACGTTGTACGTTATTAGGTAATACTATATAACGTTACACGTCATAATGTAATTCTGTATAACGTTATATGTTATTAGCTATTACTATATGACGTTATACGTTATTAGGTAATACTATATAACGTTATACGTTAGAAGATATTACTACATGACTTTATACGTTATAAGGTAATACTATATAACGTTATACGTTAGAAGCTATTACTATATGACGTTGCACGTTATAAGGTAATACTATATAACGTTATACGATACAAGGTAATACTATATAACGTTGTACGTTAGAAGCTATTACTATATGACTTTATACGATACAAGGTACTAATATATATCGTTGTACGTTGTGAGTTAATATTATACAACGTTATACCATAGGAGGTATTACTATATAACGTTATAGGTAGGAAGCTAGTACTATATGACGTTATACGTTGTAAGGTAATAGTACACAACGTTATACGTTAGTAGATATTACTATACGATGTTATACGTTATAAGTTAAGATTTATAAGGTTGTACGTTATTAGGTAATACTATATAACGCTTCACGTTGTACGGTAATTTTGTATAACGTTATACGTGAGAAACTATTACTATATGACGTTATACGTTATAAGGTAATACTATATAACGTTATACGTTAGAAGCTATTACTATATGACGTTGCACGTTATAAGGTAATACTATATAACGTTATACGATACAAGGTACTAATATATATCATTGTACGTTGTGAGTTAATATTATACAACGTTATACCATAGGAGGTATTACTATACAACGTTATAGGTAGGAAGCTAGTACTATATGACGTTATACGTTGTAAGGTAATAGTACACAACGTTATACGTTGTAAGGTAATAGTACACAACGTTATACGTTAGTAAATATTACTATACGATGTTATACGTTATAAGTTAAAATTTATAAGGTTGTACGTTATTAGGTAATACTATATAACGCTTCACGTTGTACGGTAATTTTGTATAACGTTATACGTGAGAAACTATTACTATATGACGTTATACGTTATAAGGTAATACTATATAACGTTATACGTTAGAAGCTATTACTATATGACGTTGCACGTTATAAGGTAATACTATATAACGTTATACGATACAAGGTACTAATATATAACGTTGTACGTTGTGAGTTAATATTATACAACGTTATACCATAGGAGGTATTACTATATAACGTTATAGGTAGGAAGCTAGTACTATATGACGTTGTACGTTGTAAGGTAATAGTACACAACGTTATACGTTGGTAGATATTACTATACGACGTTATACGTTATAAGTTAATATTTTATAAGGTTGTACGTTATTAGGTAATACTATATAACGTTACACGTTGTAAGGTAATTCTGTTTAACGTTATATGTTATTAACTATTACTATAAGGCGTTATACGTTATAAGGTAATACTATATAACGTTCTACGTTATTAGGTAATAGCATATAACGTTATACGTTAGAAGGTATTACTATATAACGTTATACCTTATAAGGTAATACTATTTAACGTTATACGTAGGAAGCTATTACTACATGGCGTTATACCTTATAAGGTAGTACTATATAACGTTATACGTTATAAGGTAATACTATATAACGTTGTACGTTAGAAGCTATTACTATATGACTTTATACGATACAAGGTACTAATATATATCGTTGTACGTTGTGAGTTAATATTATACAACGTTATACCATAGGAGGTATTACTATATAACGTTATAGGTAGGAAGCTAGTACTATATGACGTTATACGTTGTAAGGTAATAGTACACAACGTTATACGTTAGTAGATATTACTATACGATGTTATACGTTATAAGTTAAGATTTATAAGGTTGTACGTTATTAGGTAATACTATATAACGCTTCACGTTGTACGGTAATTTTGTATAACGTTATACGTGAGAAACTATTACTATATCACGTTATACGTTATAAGGTAATACTATATAACGTTATACGTTAGAAGCTATTACTATATGACGTTGCACGTTATAAGGTAATACTATATAACGTTATACGATACAAGGTACTAATATATATCGTTGTACGTTGTGAGTTAATATTATACAACGTTATACCATAGGAGGTACTACTATATAACGTTATAGGTAGGAAGCTAGTACTATATGACGTTGTACGTTGTAAGGTAATAGTACACAACATTATACGTTGGTAGATATTATTATACGACGTTATACGTTATAAGTTAATATTTGATAAGGTTGTACGTTATTAGGTAATACTATATAACGTTACACGTTGTAAGGTAATTCTGTATAACGTTATATGTTATTAGCTATTACTATAAGACGTTATACGTTATAAGGTAACACTATATAACGTTCTACGTTATTAGTTAATAGCTTATAACGTTATACGTTAGAAGGTATTACTATATAACGTTATACCTTATAAGGTAATACTATTTAACGTTATACGTAGAAAGCTATTACTACATGGCGTTATACCTTATAAGGAAGTACTATATAACGTTATACGTTATAAGGTAATACTATATAACGTTGTACGTTATTAGGTAATTGCTTATATCGTTATACGTTAGAAGCTATTACCATATGACGTTATACCTTATAAGGTAATACTATATAACGTTATACGTTAGAAGCTATTACTATATGACGTTATACGTTATAAGGTAATAATATATAAGGTTATAGGAAAGAAGCTAGTACTATATGACGTTATACGGTATAAGTTAATATTTTATAATGTTGTACGCTATTAGGTAATACTATATAACGTTTCACGTTGTAAGGTAATTCTGTATAACGTTATACGTAGGAAGCTATAACTATATGACGTTATACGTTGTAAGGTAATAGTACATAACGTTACACGTTAGAAGCTATTACTATATGACTTTATACCTTATAAGGAAATACTATATAACTTTGTACGTTATTTAGTAATTGCTTATAACGTTATACGTTAGAAGCTATTACTATATGACGTTGCACGTCATAAGGTAATACTATATAACGTTATAAGATACAAGGTACTAGTATATATCGTTGTACGCTGTAAGTTAATATTATACAACGTTATACCATAGGAGGTATTACTATATAACGTTATAGGTAGGAAGCTAATACTATATGACTTTATACGTTGGAAGGTAATAGTACACAACGTTATACGTTAGTAGATATTACTATACGACGTTATACGTTATAAGTTAATATTCTATAAGGTTGTACGTTATTAGGTAATACTATATAACGTTTCACGTAGTAAGGTAATTTTGTATAACGTTATACGTGAGAAGCTATTACTATATGACGATATACGTTATAAGGTAATACTATATAACGTTGTATGTTATTAGGTGATAGCTTATAACGTTATACGTTAGAAGGTATTACTATATAACGTTATACCTTATAAGGTAATACCATTTAACGTTATACGTAGGAAGCTATTACTACATGGCGTTATACCTTATATGGTAGTACTACATAACTTTATACGTTATAAGGTAATCAAATATAACGTTATACATTATAAGGTAATACTATATAATGTTATACGTTAAAAGGTAATACAATATAACGTTGTACGTTATAAGGTAATAGTAGATAACGTTATACGTTATAAGGTAATACTATATAACGTTGTACGTTATTAGGTAATAGCTATTAACGTTATACGTTAGAAGGTGTTATTATATAACGTTATACCTTATAAGGTAATACTATATAACGTTATACGTTAGAAGCTATTGCTGTAAGACGTTGCACGTTATAAGGTAATACTATATAACGTTATACGATACAAGGTACTAATATATATCGTTGTACGTTATAAGTTAATATTATACAATGTTATACCATAGGAGGTATTACTATGTAACGTTATACCATAGGAGGTATTGCTATCTAACGTTATACGTAGGAAGCTGTTACTACATGGCGTTATACCTTATAAGGTAGTACTACATAACTTTATTCGTTATAAGGTAATAATATATAACGTTGTACGTTATAAGTTAATATTATACAACGTTATACCATAGGAGGTATTACTATATAACGTTATAGGTAGGAAGCTAGTACTATATGACGTTATACGTTGTAAGGTAATAGTACACAACGTTATACGTTAGTAGATATTACTATACGACGTTATACGTTATAGGCTAATATTTTATAAGGTTTTACGCTATTAGGTAATACTGTATAACGTTTCACGTTGTAAGGTAATTCTGTATAACGTTATACGTTAGAAGCTATCACTATATGACGTTATACGTTATAAGGTTAATACTATATAACGTTATACGTTAGAAGGTATTATTATATAACGTTATACCTTATAAGGTAATACTATTTAACGTTATACGTAGGAAGCTATTACTACATGGCGTTATACCTTATAAGGAAGTACAACATAACTTTATACGTTATAAGGTAATAATATATAACGTTGTACGTTATAAGTTAATATTATACAACGTTATACCATAGGAGGTATTACTATGTAACGTTATACGTAGGAAGCTATAACTATATGACGTTATACGTTGTAAGGTAATATTACATAACGTTATACGCTAGAAGCTATTACTATATGACTTTATACCTTATAAGGTAATACTATATAACTTTGTACGTTATTTAGTAATTGCTTATAACGTTATACGTTAGAAGCTATTACTATATGACGTTATACGTTACAAGGTAATACTATATAACGTAATACGTTAGAAGCTATTACTATATGACGTTATACGTTATAAGGTAATGCTATATAATGTTATACGTTAGAAGGTAATACTATATAACGTTGTACGTCATAAGGTAATAGTAGATAACGTTATACATTATAAGGTAATACTATATAACGTTATACGTTGTAAGGTAATTCTGTATAACGTTATGCTTTATTAGCTATTACTATATGACGTTATACGTTATAAGGTAATACTATATAACGTTGTACGTTATTAGGTAATAGCTTATAACGTTGTACGTTATAAGGTAATAGTAGATAACGTTATACATTATAAGGTAATACTATATAACTTTGTACGTTATTTAGTATTACTATATAACGTTATACGTTATAAAGTAATACTACATAACATTATACGTCAGAAGCTATTACTATATGACGTTATACGTTATAAGGTAATACGATATAACGTTGTACGTTATATGGTAACACTAGATAACGCTATACGTTATAAGGTAATACTATTGAACGTTGTACGTTATTAGGTAATAGCTTATAACGTTATACGTTAGAAGGTATTACTATATAACGTTATACCTTATAAGGTAATACTATTTAACGTTATACGTAGGAAGCTATTACTACATGGCGTTATACCTTATAAGGTTGTACTACATAACTTTATACGTTATAAGGTAATAATATATAACGTTGTACGTTATAAGTTAATATTATACAACGTTATACCATAGGAGGTATTACTATGTAACGTTATACGTAGGAAGCTATAACTATATGACGTTATACGTTGTAAGGTAATAATACATAACGTTATACGTAAGAAGCTATTACTATATGACGTTATACGTTACAAGGTAATACTATATAACATTATACGTTAGAAGCTATTACTATATGGCGTTGCACGTTATAAGGTAATACTATATAACGTTATACGATACAAGGTACTAATATATATCGTTGTACGTCGTATGTTATTATTATACAACGTTATACCATAGGAGGTATTACTATATAACGTTATAGGTAGGAAGCTAGTACTATATGACGTTATACGTTGTAAGGTAATATTACACAACGTTATTCGTTAGTAGATATTACTATACGACGTTATACGTTATAAGTTAATATTTTATAAGGTTGTACATTATTAGGTAATACTATATAACGTTATACGTTAGAAGCTATTACTATATGACGTTGCACGTTATAAGGTAATACTATATAACGTTATACGATACAAGGTCCTAATATATATCGTTGTACGTCGTATGTTATTATTATACAACGTTATACCATAGGAGGTATTACTATATAACGTTATAGGTAGGAAGCTAGTACTATATGACGTTATACGTTGTAAGGTAATATTACACAACGTTATTCGTTAGTAGATATTACTATACGACGTTATACGTTATAAGTTAATATTTTATAAGGTTGTACATTATTAGGTAATACTATATAACGTTTCACGTTGTAAGGTAATTATGTATAACGTTTTACGTGAGAAGCTATTTCTATATGACGTTATACGTTATAAGGTAATACTATATAACGTTATACGTTAGAAGCTATTACTATATGACGTTGCACGTTATAAGGCAATACTACATAACGTTATACGATACAAGGTACTAATATATATCGTTGTACGTTGTGAGTTAATATTATACAACGTTATACCATAGGACATATTACTCTATAACGTTATAGGTAGGAAGCTAGTACTATATGACGTTGTACGTTGTAAGGTAATAGTACACAACGTTATACGTTGGTAGATATTACTATACGACGTTATACGTTATAAGTTAATATTTTATAACGTTGTACGGTATTAGGTAATACTATATAACGTTACACGTTGTAAGGTAATTCTGTATAACGTTATGCGTTATTAGCTATTACTATATAACGTTATACGTTATAAGGTAATACTATATAACGTTGTACGTTATTAGGTAATAGCTTATAACGTTATACGTTAGAAGGTATTACTATATAACGTTATACCTTATAAGGTAATACTATTCAACGTTATACGTAGGAAGCTATTACTACATGGCGTTATACCTTATAAGGTAGTACTACATAACTTTATACGTTATAAGGTAATCAAATATAACGTTATACGTTATAAGGTAATACTATATAATGTTATACGTTAAAAGGTAATACTATATAACGTTGTACGTTATAAGGTAATAGTAGATAGCGTTATACATTATAAGGTAATACTATATAACTTTGTACGTTATTTAGTATTACTATATAACGTTATACGTTATAAAGTAATACTACATAACATTATACGTCAGAAGCTATTACTATATGACGTTATACGTTATAAGGTAATACGATATAACGTTGTACGTTATATGGTAACACTAGATAACGCTATACGTTATAAGGTAATACTATTGAACGTTGTACGTTATTAGGTAATAGCTTATAACGTTATACGTTAGAAGGTATTACTATATAACGTTATACCTTATAAGGTAATACTATTTAACGTTATACGTAGGAAGCTATTACTACATGGCGTTATACCTTATAAGGTAGTACTACATAACCTTATACGTTATAAGGTAATAATATATAACGTTGTACGTTATAAGTTAATATTATACAGCGTTATACCATAGGAGGTATTACTATGTAACGTTATACCATAGGAGGTATTACTATGTAACGTTATACGTAGGAAGCTATAACTATATGAGGTTATACGTTGTAAGGTAATAGTACATATCGTTATACGTTAGAAGCTATTACTATATGACTTTATACCTTATAAGGTAATACTATATAACATTGTACGTTATTTAGTAATTGCTTATAACGTTATACGTTAGACGCTATTACTATATGACTTTATACGATACAAGGTAATACTACATAACATTATTCGTCATAAGGTAATAATATATAACGTTGTACGTTATAAGTTAATATTATACAACGTTATACCATAGGACGTATTACTATGTAACATTATACCATACGAGGTATTGCTATATAACGTTATAGCTAGGAAGATAGTACTATATGACGTTATACGCTGTAAGGTAATAGTACAATCCGTTATACGTTAGAAGATATTACTATACGACGTTATACGGTATAAGTTAAAATTTTATATCGTTGTACGTTATTAGGTAGTGGTATATAACGTTACACGTTATAAGGTAATTCTGTATAACGTTATACGTTATTAGCTATTACTATATGACGTTATACCTTATCAGGTAATACTATATAACGTTATACGTTACAAGGTAATACTATATAACGTTATACGTAGGAAGCTACTAGTATATGGCGTTATACCTAATAAGGTAATACTACATAACTTTATACGTTACAAGGTAATACTATATAACGTTATGCGTCAGAAGCTATTACCATATGACGTTATACGTTATAAGGTAATGGTACATAACGTTATACGTTATATGGTAATGCTACATAACATTGTTCGTCATAATGTAATAATATATAACGTTGAACGTTAGAATCTATTACTATATGACGTTATACGTTATTAGGTAATACTATAAAACGTTATACGTTAGAAGCTATTACTATATGACGTTATGCGTTGTAAGGTAATAGTACACAACGTTATACGTTAGAAGCTATTACTATATGACGTTATACCTTATAAGGTAATACTATATAACGTTATACGTTAGAAGCTATTACTATATGACGTTATACGTTATAAGGTAATACTATATAACCTTATGCGTTAGAAGCTATTACTATATGACGTTATTCGTTGGAAGATATTACTATATGACGTTATTCGTTGTAAGGTAACAGTACATAACGTTATACGTTAGAAGCTATTACTATATGACGTTATACCTTATAAGGTAATACTATATAACGTTATGCGTTAGAAGCTATTACTATATGACGTTATACGCTAGAAGGTAATACTATATAACGTTATAAGATACAAGGTACTAATATATATCGTTGTAGGTTGCAAGTTAAAATTATACAACATTATATCATAGGAGGTATTGCTATATAACGTTATAGGTAGGAAGCTAGTACCATATGACGTTATACGTTGTAACGTAGTAGTACAGAACATTATACGTTAGGAGCCATTACTGTACGACGTTATACGTTATAAGTTAATATTTTATAACGTTGTACGTTATTAGGTAATACTATATAACGTTACACGTCATAAGGTAATTCTGTATAACGTTATACGTTATTAGCTATTACTATATGACGTTATACGTTATAAGGTAATACTATATAACGTTGTAAGTTATTCAGTAATACTATATAACATCATACGTTAGAAGGTAATACTATATAGCGATATACGTTATTCGGTAATAGCTTATAACGTTATACGTTAGAAGCTATTACTATATGACGTTATACTTTATACGGTAATACTATATAACGTTATACGTTATAAGGTAATACTATATGACGTTGTACGTTATAAGGTAATAGTAGATAACGTTATACGTTATGAGGTAATACTTTATAACGTTGTACGTTATTAGGTAATTGCTTATAACGTTATACGTTAGAAGCTATTACTATATGACGTTATACCTTATAAGGTAATACTATATAACGTTATACGTTAGAAGCTATTACTATATAACGTTATACGTTATAAGGTAATACTATATAACGTTATACGTTAGAAGCTATTACTATATGACGTTGCACGTCATAAGGTAATACTATATAACGTTATAAGATACAAGGTACTAATATATATCGTTGTACGTTGTAAGTTAATATTATACAACGTTATACCATAGGAGGTATTACTATATAACGTTATAGGTAGGAAGCTAGTACTATATGACGTTATACGTTGTAAGGTAATAGTACACAACGTTATACGTTAGTAGATATTACTATACGACGTTATACGTTATAAGTTAATATCCTATAAGGTTGTACGTTATTAGGTAATACTATATAACGTTTCACGTTGTAAGGTAATTTTGTATAACGTTATACGTCAGAAGTTATTGCTATATAACGTTATACGTTATTAGCTATTACTATATGACGTTATACGTTATAAGGTAATACTATATAACGTTGTAAGTTATTCAGTAATACTATATAACATCATACGTTAGAAGGTAATACTTTATAGCGATATACGTTATTCGGTAATAGCTTATAACGTTATACGTTAGAAGCTATTACCATATGACGTTATACCTTATAAGGTAATACTATATAACGTTATACGTTATAAGGTAATACTATATGACGTTGTACGTTATAAGGTAATAGTAGATAACGTTATACGTTATGAGGTAATACTTTATAACGTTGTACGTTATTAGGTAATTGCTTATAACGTTATACGTTAGAATCTATTACTATATGACGTTATACATTATAAGGTAATAGTACATAACGTTATACGTTATATGGTAATACTACAAAACATTATCCGTCATAAGGTAATAATATATAACGTTGTACGTTATAAGTTAATATTATACAACGTTATACCATAGGAGATATTACTATGTAACGTTATACCATAGGAGGTATTGCTATGTAACGTTATATGTAGGAAGCTATTACTATATGACGTTATACGTTAGAAGGTATTACTATATAACGTTATACCTTATAAGGTAATACTATTTAACGTTATACGTAGGAAGCTATTACTACATGGCGTTATACCTTATAAGGTAGTACTACATAACTTTATACGTTATAAGGTAATAATATATAACGTTGTATGTTATAGGTTAATATTATACAACGTCATACCATAGGAGGTATTACTATGTAACGTTATACGTAGGAAGCTATAACTATATGACGTTATACGTTGTAAGGTAATAGTACATAACATTATACGTTAGAAGCTATTACTATATGACTTTATAACTTATAAGGTAATACTATATAACTTTGTACGTTATTTAGTAATTGCTTATAACGTTATACGTTAGAAGCTATTACTATATGACGTTATACGTTACAAGGTAATACTATATAACGTTACACGTTAGAAGCTATTAGTATATGACGTTGCACGTTATAAGGTAATACTATATAACGATATACCATACAAGGTACTAATATACATCGTTGTACGTTGTAAGTTATTATTATACAACGTTATACCATAGGAGGTATTACTATATAACGTTATAGGTAGGAAGCTAGTACTATATGACGTTATTCGTTGTAAGGTAATAGTACACAACGTTATACGTTAGTAGATATTACTATACGACGTTATACGGTATAAGTTAATATTTTATAAGGTTGTACGTTATTAGGTAATACTATATAATGTTTCACGTTGTAAGGTAATTCTTTATAACGTTATACGTTATTAGCTATTACTATATGACGTTATACCTTATAAGGTAATACTATTTAATGTTATACGTAGGAAGCTATTACTACATGGCGTTATACCTCACAAGGTAGTACTACATAACTTTATACGTTATAAGGTAATAATATATAACGTTGTACGTTATAAGTTAATATTATACAACGTTATACCATAGGAGGTATTACTATGTAACGTTATACCATAGGAGGTATTACTATGTAACGGTATACGTAGGAAGCTATAACTATATGAGGTTGTACGTTGTAAGGTAATACCATATAACGTTGTACGTTATTAGGTAATAGCTTATAACGTTATACGTTAGAAGGTATTACTATATAACGTTATACCTTATAAGGTAATACTATTTAACGTTATACGTAGGAAGCTATTACTACATGGCGTTATACCTTATAAGGTAGTACTACATAACTTTATACGTTATAAGGTAATACTATATAACTTTGTACGTTATTTAGTAATTGCTTATAACGTTATACGTTAGAAGCTATAACTATATGACCTTATACGTTACATGGTAATACTATATAACGTTATACGTTAGAAGCTATTACTATATGACGTTGCACGTTATAAGGTAATACTATATAACGATATACGTTACAAGGTACTAATATATATCGTTGTACGTTGTAAGTTATTATTATACAACGTTATACCATAGGAGGAATTACTATATAACGTTATAGGTAGGAAGCTAGTACTATATGACGTTATTCGTTGTAAGGTAATAGTACACAACGTTATACGTTAGTAGATATTACTATACGACGTTATACGTTATAAGTTAATATTTTATACGGTTGTACGTTATTAGGTAATACTATATAACGTTTCACGTTGTAAGGTAATTCTGTATAACGTTAAATGTTATTAGCTATTACTATATGACGTTATACCTTATAAGGTAATACTATATAACGTTATACGTTATAAGGTAATACTATATGACGTTGTACGTTATAAGGTAATAGTAGATAACGTTATACGTTATAAGGTAATACTATATAACGTTGTACGTTAGAAGCTATTACTATGTAACGTTATACGTTGGAAGGTATTACTATATGACGTTATACGTTGTAAGGTAACAGTACATAACGTTATACGTTAGAAGCTATTACTATATGACGTTATACCTTATAAGGTAATACTATATAACGTTATACGTTAGAAGCTATTACTATATGACGTTATACCTTATAAGGTAATACTATATAGCGTTATAAGTTATTAGGTAATATCTTATATCGTTATACGATAGAAGGTATTACTATATGACGTTATACGTTATAAGGTAATACTACAAAACATTATTCGTCATGAGGTAGTAATATATAACGTTGTACGTTATAAGTTAATATTACACAACGTTATACCATAGGAGTTATTACTACGTAACGTTATACCATAGGAGGTATTGCTATGTAACGTTATACGTAGGAAGCTATTACTATATGACGTTATACGTTATAAGGTAATACTATATAACGTTGTACGTTATTAAGTAATACTATATAACATCATACGTTAGAAGGTAACACTATATAGCGATATACGTTATTCGGTAATAGCTTATAACGTTATACGTTAGAAGCTTTTACTATATGACGTTATACCTTATAAGGTAATACTACATAACGTTATACCTTATAAGGTAATACTATATGACGTTGTACGTTATAAGGTAATACTATATAACGTTCTACGTTATTAGGTAATAGCTTATAACGTTATACGTTAGAAGGTATTACTCTATAACGTTATACCTTATATGGTAATACTATTTAACGTTATACGTAGGAAGCTATTACTACATGGCGTTATACCTTATAAGGTAGTACTATATAACGTTATACGTTATAAGGTAATACTATATAACGTTGTACGTTATTAGGTAATTGCTTATATCGTTGTACGTTAGAAGCTATTACTATATGACGTTATACCTTATAAGGTAATACTATATAACGTTATACGTTAGAAGCTATTACTATATGACGTTATACGTTATAAGGTAATACTATATAAGTTTATAGGAAAGAAGCTAGTACTATATGACGTTATACGTCATAAGGTATTACTATATAATGTTATAAGATACAAGGTACTAATATATATCGTTGTACGTTGTAAGTTAATATTATACAACGTTATACCATAGGAGGTATTACTATATAACGTTATAGGTAGGAAGCTAGTACTATATGACGTTATACGTTGTAAGGTAATAGTACACAACGTTATACGTTAGTAGATATTACTATATGACGTTATACGTTATAAGTTAATATTCTATAAGGTTGTACGTTATTAGGTAACACTATATAACGTTTCACGTTGTAAGGTAATTTTGTATAACGTTATACGTGAGAAGCTATTACTATATGACGATATACGTTGTAAGGTAATACTATATAACGTTGTATGTTATTAGGTGATAGCTTATAACGTTATACGTTAGAAGGTATTACTATATAACGTTATACCTTATAAGGTAATACCATTTAACGTTATACGTAGGAAGCTATTACTATATGACGTTATACCTTATAAGGTAATACTATATAACGTTATACGTTATAAGGTAATCAAATATAACGTTTTACGTTATAAGGTAATACTATATAATGTTATACGTTAAAAGGTAATACAATATAACGTTGTACGTTATAAGGTAATAGTAGATAACGTTATACGTTATAAGGTAATACTACAAAACATTATTCGTCATAAGGTAGTAATATATAACATTGTACGGTATAAGTTAATATTGTACAACGTTATACCATAGGAGGTATTACTATGTAACGTTATACCATAGGAGGTATTGCTATGTAACGTTATACGTAGGAAGCTATTACTATATGACGTTATACGTTATAAGGTAATACTATATAACGTTGTACGTTATTAGGTAATAGCTTATAACGTTATACGTTAGCAGGTATTACTATATAACGTTATACCTTATAAGGTAATACTATTCAACGTTATACGTAGGAAGCTATTACTACATGGCGTTATACCTTGTAAGGTAGTACTACATAACTTTATACGTTATAAGGTAATACTATATAACGTTGTACGTTATTAGGTAATAGCTTATAACGTTATACGTTAGAAGGTATTACTATATAACGTTATACCTTATAAGGTAATACTATTTAACGTTATACGTAGGAAGCTATTACTACATGGCGTTATACCTTATAAGGTAGTACTACATAACTTTATACGTTATAAGGTAATAATATATAACGTTGTACGTTATAAGTTAATATTATAAAACGTTATACCATAGGAGGTATTACTATGTAACGTTATACCATAGGAGGTATTACTATGTAACGGTATACGTAGGAAGCTATAACTATATGAGGTTATACGTTGTAAGGTAATAGTACATAACGTTATACGTTAGAAGCTATTACTATATGACGTTATACGTTACAAGGTAATACTATATAACATTATACGTTAGAAGCTATTACTATATGACGTTGCACGTTGTAAGGTAATACTATATAACGTTATACGATACAAGGTACTAATATATATCGTTGTACGTTGTAAGTTAATATTATACAACGTTATACCATAGGAGGTATTACTATATAACGTTATAGGTAGGAAGCTAGTACTATATGACGTTATTCGTTGTAAGGTAATAGTACACAACGTTATACGTTAGTAGATATTACTATACGACGTTATACGTTATAAGTTAATATTTTATAAGGTTGTACGTTATTAGGTAATACTATATAACGTTTCACGTTGTAAGTTAATTCTGTATAACGTTATACGTTATTAGCTATTACTATATGACGTTGCACGTTATAAGGTAATACTATATAACGTTATACGATACTAGGTACTAATATATATCGTTGTACGTTGTGAGTTAATACTATACAACGTTATACCATAGGAGGTATTACTGTATAACGTTATAGGTAGGAAGCTAGTACTATATGACGTTGTACGTTGTAAGGTAATAGTACACAACGTTATACGTTAGTAGATATTACTATACGACGTTATACGTTATAAGTTAATATTTTATAAGGTTGTACGTTATTAGGTAATACTATATAACGTTTCACGTTGTAAGTTAATTCTGTATAACGTTATACGTTATTAGCTATTACTATATGACGTTATACCTTATAAGGTAATACTATATAACGTTATACGCTAGAAGCTATTACTATATGACGTTGCACGTTATAAGGTAATACTATATAACGTTATACGATACTAGGTACTAATATATATCGTTGTACGTTGTGAGTTAATACTATACAACGTTATACCATAGGAGGTATTACTGTATAACGTTATAGGTAGGAAGCTAGTACTATATGACGTTGTACGTTGTAAGGTAATAGTACACAACGTTATACGTTGGTAGATATTACTATACGACGTTATACGTTATAAGTTAATATTTTATAAGGTTGTACGGTTTTAGGTAATACTATATAACGTTACACGTTGTAAGGCAATTCTGTATAACGTTATACGCTATTAACTATTACTATATGACGTTATACGTTACAAGGTAATACTATATAACGTTATACGTTAGAAGCTATTACTATATGACGCTGCACGTTATAAGGTAATACTATATAACGTTATACGACACAAGGTACTAATATATATCGTTGTACGTTGTAAGTTATTATTATACAACGTTATACCATAGGAGGTATTACTATATAACGTTGTAGGTAGGAAGCTAGTACTACATGACGTTATACGTTGTAAGGTAATAGTACACAACGTTATACGTTAGTAGATATTACTATACGACGTTATACGTTATAAGTTAATATATTATAAGTTTGTACGTTATTAGGTAATACTATATAACGTTTCACGTTGTAAGGTAATTCTGTATAACGTTATACGTTATTAGCTTTTACTATATGACGTTATACGTTATAAGGTAATACTATATAACTCTGTACGTTGTTAAGTAATACTATATAACATCATACGTTACAAGGTAATACTATATAGCGATATACGTTATTCGGTAATAGCTTATAACGTTATACGTTAGAAGCTATTTCTATATGACGTTATACCTTATAAGGTAATACTATATAACGTTATACGTTATAAGGTAATACTATATGACGTTGTCCGTTATAAGGTAATAGTAGATAACGTTATACGTTATATGGTAATACTATATAACGTTGTACGTTATTAGGTAATTGCTTATAACGTTATGCGTTAGAAGCTATTACTATATGACGTTGCACGTTATAAGGTAATACTATATAACGTTATACGATACAAGGTACTAATATATATCGTTGTACGTTGTGAGTTAATATTATACAACGTTATACCATAGGAGGTATTACTATATAACGTTATAGGTAGGAAGCTAGTACTATATGACGTTATACGTTGTAAGGTAATAGTACACAACGTTATACGTTAGTAGATATTACTATACGATGTTATACGTTATAAGATAATATTTTATAAGGTTGTACGTTATTAGGTAATACTATATAACGTTTCACGTTGTAAGGTAATTTTGTATAACGTTATACGTGAGAAGCTATTACTATATGACGTTATACCTTATAAGGTAATACTATATAACTTAAAACGTTATTAGGTAACAGCTTATAACGTTATCCGTTAGAAGCTATTACTATATGACGTTATACCTTATAAGGTAATACTATATAACGTTATACGTTAGAAGCTATTACTATATGACGTTATACGTTATAAGGTAATAATATATAACGTTGTACGTTATAAGTTAATATTATACAACGTTATTCCATAGGAGGTATTACTTTGTAACGTTATACCATAGGAGGTATTACTATGTAACGTTATACGTAGGGAGCTATATCTATATGAGGTTATACGTTGTAAGGTAATAGTACATAACGTTATACTTTAGTAGATATTACTATACGACCTTATACGCTATAACATAATATTTTATAAGGTTGTACGGTATTAGGTAATACTATATAACGTTACACGTTGTAAGGTAATTCTGTATAACGCTATACGTTATTAAGTATTACTATATGACGTTATACGTTATAAGGTAATACTATATAACGTTGTACGTTATTAGGTAATAGCTTATAACGTTATACGTTAGAAGGTACTACTATATAACGTTATACCTTATAAGGTAATACTATTCAACGTTATACGTAGGAAGCTATTACTACATGGCGTTATACCTTATAAGGTAGTACTACATAACTTTATACGTTATAAGGTAATAATATATAACGTTGTACGTTATAAGTTAATATTATACAACGCTATACCATAGGAGGTATTACTATGTAACGTTATACGTAGGAAGCTATAACTATATGACGTTATACGTTGTAAGGTAATAATACATAACGTTATACGTTAGAAGCTATTACCATATGACGTTATACGTTATAAGGTAATACTATATAACGTTGTACGTTATTAGGTAATTGCTTATAACGTTATACGTTAGAAGCTATTACTACATGTCGTTATACGTTACAAGGTAATACTATATAACGTTATACGTTAGAAGCTATTACTATATGACGCTGCTCGTTATAAGGTAATACTATATAACGTTATACGATACAAGGTACTAATATATATCGTTGTACGTTGTAAGTTATTATTATACAACGTTATACAATAGGAGGTATTACTATATAACGTTGTAGGTAGGAAGCTAGTACTACATGACGTTATACGTTGTAAGGTAATAGTACACAACGTTATACGTTAGTAGATATTACTATACGACGTTATACGTTATAAGTTAATATATTATAAGGTTGTACGTTATTAGGTAATACTATATAACGTTTCACGTTGTAAGGTAATTCTGTATAACGTTATACGTTATTAGCTTTTACTATATGACGTTATACGTTATAAGGTAATACTATATGACTCTGTACGTTATTAAGTAATACTATATAACATCATACGTTAGAAGGTAATACTATATAGCGATATACGTTATTCGGTAATAGCTTATAACGTTATACGTTAGAAGCTATTTCTATATGACGTTATACCTTATAAGGTAATACTATATAACGTTATACGTTATAAGGTACTAATATATATCGTTGTACGTTGTGAGTTAATATTATACAACGTTATACCATAGGAGGTATTACTATATAACGTTATAGGTAGGAAGCTAGTACTATATGACGTTATACGTTGTAAGGTAATAGTACACAACGTTATACGTTAGTAGATATTACTATACGATGTTATACGTTATAAGATAATATTTTATAAGGTTGTACGTTATTAGGTAATACTATATAACGTTTCACGTTGTAAGGTAATTTTGTATAACGTTATACGTGAGAAGCTATTACTATATGACGTTATACCTTATAAGGTAATACTATATAACTTAAAACGTTATTAGGTAACAGCTTATAACGTTATCCGTTAGAAGCTATTACTATATGACGTTATACCTTATAAGGTAATACTATATAACGTTATACGTTAGAAGCTATTACCATATGACGTTATACGTTATAAGGTAATAATATATAACGTTGTACGTTATAAGTTAATATTATACAACGTTATTCCATAGGAGGTATTACTTTGTAACGTTATACCATAGGAGGTATTACTATGTAACGTTATACGTAGGGAGCTATAACTATATGAGGTTATACGTTGTAAGGTAATAGTACATAACGTTATACTCTAGTAGATATTACTATACGACCTTATACGCTATAACATAATATTTTATAAGGTTGTACGGTATTAGGTAATACTATATAACGTTACACGTTGTAAGGTAATTCTGTATAACGCTATACGTTATTAAGTATTACTGTATGACGTTATACGTTATAAGGTAATACTATATAACGTTGTACGTTATTAGGTAATAGCTTATAACGTTATACGTTAGAAGGTACTACTATATAACGTTATACCTTATAAGGTAATACTATTCAACGTTATTCGTAGGAAGCTATTACTACATGGCGTTATACCTTATAAGGTAGTACTACATAACTTTATACGTTATAAGGTAATAATATATAACGTTGTACGTTATAAGTTAATATTATACAACGCTATACCATAGGAGGTATTACTATGTAACGTTATACGTAGGAAGCTATAACTATATGACGTTATACGTTGTAAGGTAATAATACATAACGTTATACGTTAGAAGCTATTACTATATGACGCTGCTCGTTATAAGGTAATACTATATAACGTTATACGATACAAGGTACTAATATATATCGTTGTACGTTGTAAGTTATTATTATACAACGTTATACAATAGGAGGTATTACTATATAACGTTGTAGGTAGGAAGCTAGTACTACATGACGTTATACGTTGTAAGGTAATAGTACACAACGTTATACGTTAGTAGATATTACTATACGACGTTATACGTTATAAGTTAATATATTATAAGGTTGTACGTTATTAGGTAATACTATATAACGTTTCACGTTGTAAGGTAATTCTGTATAACGTTATACGTTATTAGCTTTTACTATATGACGTTATACGTTATAAGGTAATACTATATAACGTTGTACGTTATTAGGTAATAGCTTATAACGTTATACGTTAGAAGGTACTACTATATAACGTTATACCTTATAAGGTAATACTATTCAACGTTATTCGTAGGAAGCTATTACTACATGGCGTTATACCTTATAAGGTAGTACTACATAACTTTATACGTTATAAGGTAATAATATATAACGTTGTACGTTATAAGTTAATATTATACAACGCTATACCATAGGAGGTATTACTATGTAACGTTATACGTAGGAAGCTATAACTATATGACGTTATACGTTGTAAGGTAATAATACATAACGTTATACGTTAGAAGCTATTACTATATGACGCTGCTCGTTATAAGGTAATACTATATAACGTTATACGATACAAGGTACTAATATATATCGTTGTACGTTGTAAGTTATTATTATACAACGTTATACAATAGGAGGTATTACTATATAACGTTGTAGGTAGGAAGCTAGTACTACATGACGTTATACGTTGTAAGGTAATAGTACACAACGTTATACGTTAGTAGATATTACTATACGACGTTATACGTTATAAGTTAATATATTATAAGGTTGTACGTTATTAGGTAATACTATATAACGTTTCACGTTGTAAGGTAATTCTGTATAACGTTATACGTTATTAGCTTTTACTATATGACGTTATACGTTATAAGGTAATACTATATGACTCTGTACGTTATTAAGTAATACTATATAACATCATACGTTAGAAGGTAATACTATATAGCGATATACGTTATTCGGTAATAGCTTATAACGTTATACGTTAGAAGCTATTTCTATATGACGTTATACCTTATAAGGTAATACTATATAACGTTATACGTTATAAGGTAATACTATATGACGTTGTCCGTTAGAAGGTAATAGTAGATAACGTTATACGTTATATGGTAATACTATATAACGTTGTACGTTATTAGGTAATTGCTTATAACGTTATACGTTAGAAGCTATTACTATATGACGTTGCACGTTATAAGGTAATACTATATAACGTTATACGATACAAGGTACTAATATATATCGTTGTACGTTGTGAGTTAATATTATACAACGTTATACCATAGGAGGTATTACTATATAACGTTATAGGTAGGAAGCTAGTGCTATATGACGTTATACGTTGTAATCTAATAGTACACAACGTTATACGCTAGTAGATATTACTATACGACGTTATACGTTATAAGATAATATTTTATAAGGTTGTTCGTTATTAGGTAATACTATATAACGATTCACGTTGTAAGGTAATTTTGTATAACGTTATACGTGAGAAGCTATTACTATATGACGTTATACCTTATAAGGTAATACTATATAACGTAAAACGTTATTAGGTAATAGCTTATAACGTTATCCGTTAGAAGCTATTACTATATGACGTTATACCTTATAAGGTAATACTATATAACTTTGTACGTTATTTAGTAATTGCTTATAACGTAATACGTTAGAAGCTATTACTATATGACGTTATACGTTACAGGGTAATACTTTATAACGTTATACGTTAGAAGCTATTACTGTATGACGTTGCACGCTATAAGGTAATACTATATAACGTTATACGGTACAAGGTACCAATATATATCGTTGTACGTTGTAAGTTAATATGATACAACGTTATACCATAGGAGGCATTACTATATAACGTTATAGGTAGGAAGCTAGTACTATATGACGTTATACGTTATAAGGTAATACTATATAACGTTGTACGTTATTAGGTAATAGCTTATAACGTTATACGTTAGCAGGTATTACTATATAACGTTATACCTTATAAGGTAATACTATTTAACGTTATACGTAGGAAGCTATTACTACATGGCGTTATACCTTATAAGGTAGTACTACATAACTTTATACGTTATAAGGTAATAATATATAACGTTGTACGTTATAAGTTAATATTATACAACGTTATACTATAGGAGGTATTACTATGTAACGTTATGCCATAGGAGGTATTACTATGTAACGTTATACGTTATAAGGTAATACTACATAACTTTATACGTTATAAGGTAATAATATATATCGTTGTACGTTATAAGTTAATATTATACAACGTCATACCATAGGAGATATTACTATGTAACGTTATACGTAGGAAGCTATAACTATATGACGTTATACGTTGTAAGGTAATAGTACATAACGTTATACGTTAGAAGCTATTACTATATGACGTTGCACTATATAAGGTAATACTATATAACGATATACGATACAAGGTACTAATATATATCGTTGTACGTTGTAAGTTATTATTATACAACGTTATACCATAGGAGGTATTACTATATAACGTTATAGTTAGGAAGCTAGTACTATATGACGTTATTCGTTGTAAGGTAATAGTACAAAACGTTATACCTTAGTAGATATTACTATACGACGTTATACGTTATAAGTTAATATTCTATAAGGTTGTACGTTATTAGGTAATACTATATAACGTTTCACGTTGTAAGGTAATTTTGTATAACGTTATACGTGAGAAGCTATTACTATATGACGTTATACGTAATAAGGTAATACTATATAACGTTGAACGTTATTAGGTAATAGCTTATAATGTTATACGTTAGAAGGTATTACTACATAACGTTATACCTTATAAGGTAATACTATTTAACGTTATACGTAGGAAGCTATTACTACATGGCGTTATAATTTATATGGTAGAACTACATAACATTATACGTTATAAGGTAATACTATATAATGTTAAACGTTAAAAGGTTATACTATATAACGTTGTACGTTATAAGGCAATAGTAGATAACGTTATACGTTATAAGGTAATACTTTATGACTTTGTACGTTATTTAGTAATACTATATAACGTGATACGTTATAAAGTAATACTACATAACATTATACGTCAGAAGCTATTTCTATATAACGTTATACGTTATAAGGTAATACTATATAACGTTATACGATACAAGGTACTAATATATATCGTTGTACGTTGTAAGTTCTTATTATACAACGTTATACCATAGGAGGTGTTACTATATAACGTTATAGGTAGGAAGCTAGTACTACATGACGTTATACGTTGTAAGGTAATAGTACACAACGTTATACGTTAGTAGATATTACTATACGACGTTATACGTTATAAGTTAATATTTTATAAGGTTGTACGTTATTAGGTAATACTATATAAGGTTTCACGTTGTAAGGTAATTCTGTATAACGTTATATGATACAAGGTACTAATATATATCGTTGTACGTTGTGAGTTAATATTATACAACGTTATACCATAGGAGGTATTACTATATAACGTTATAGGTAGGAAGCTAGTACTATATGACGTTATACGTTGTAAGGTAATAGTACACAACGTTATACGTTAGTAGATATTACTATACGATGTTATACGTTATAAGTTAATATTCTATAAGGTTGTACGTTATTAGGTAATACTATATAACGTTTCACGTTGTAAGGTAATTTTGTATAACGTTATACGTGAGAAGCTATTACTATATGACGTTATACGTAATAAGGTAATACTATATAACGTTGTACGTTATTAGGTAATAGCTTATAACGTTATACGTTAGAAGGTATTACTTTATAACGTTGTACCTTATAAGGTAATACTATTCAACGTTATACGTTATAAGGTAATACTATTGAACGTTGTACGTTATTAGGTAATAGCTTATAACGTTATACGTTAGAAGGTATTACTACATGGCGTTATACCTTATAAGGTAGTACTACATAACTTTATACGTTATAAGGTAATAATATATAACGTTGTACGTTATAAGTTAATATTATACAACGTTATACCGTAGGAGGTATTACTATGTAACGTTATACGTAGGAAGCTATAACTATATGACGTTATACGTTGTAAGGTAATAATACATAACGTTATACGTTAGAAGCTATTACTATATGACGTTATACGTTACAAGGTAATACTATATAACATTATACGTTAGAAGCTATTACTATATGACGTTGCACGTTGTAAGGTAATACTATATAACGTTATACGATACAAGGTACTAATATATATCGTTGTACGTTGTAAGTTAATATTATACAACGTTATACCATAGGAGGTATTACTATATAACGTTATAGGTAGGAAGCTAGTACTATATGACGTTATTCGTTGTAAGGTAATAGTACACAACGTTATACGTTAGTAGATATTACTATACGACGTTATACGTTATAAGTTAATATTTTATAAGGTTGTACGTTATTAGGTAATACTATATAACGTTTCACGTTGTAAGTTAATTCTGTATAACGTTATACGTTATTAGCTATTACTATATGACGTTATACCTTATAAGGTAATACTATATAACGTTATACGTTAGAAGCTATTACTATATGACGTTGCACGTTATAAGGTAATACTATATAACGATATACGATACTAGGTACTAATATATATCGTTGTACGTTGTGAGTTAATACTATACAACGTTATACCATAGGAGGTAATACTGTATAACATTATAGGTAGGAAGCTAGTACTATATGACGTTGTACGTTGTAAGGTAATAGTACACAACGTTATACGTTGGTAGATATTACTATACGACGTTATACGTTATAAGTTAATATTTTATAAGGTTGTACGGTTTTAGGTAATACTATATAACGTTACACGTTGTAAGGCAATTCTGTATAACGTTATACGTTATTAACTATTACTATATGACGTTATACGTTACAAGGTAATACTATATAACGTTATACGTTAGAAGCTATTACTATATGACGCTGCACGTTATAAGGTAATACTATATAACGTTATACGATACAAGGTACTAATATATATCGTTGTACGTTGTGAGTTAATATTATACAACGTTATACCATAGGAGGTATTACTATATAACGTTATAGGTAGGAAGCTAGTACTATATGACGTTATACGTTGTAAGGTAATAGTACACAACGTTATACGTTAGTAGATATTACTATACGATGTTATACGTTATAAGATAATATTTTATAAGGTTGTACGTTATTAGGTAATACTACATAACGTTTCACGTTGTAAGGTAATTTTGTATAACGTTATACGTGAGAAGCTATTACTATATGACGTTATACCTTATAAGGTAATACTATATAACTTAAAACGTTATTAGGTAACAGCTTATAACGTTATCCGTTAGAAGCTATTACTATATGACGTTATACCTTATAAGGTAATACTATATAACGTTATACGTTAGAAGCTATTACTATATGACGTTATACGTTATAAGGTAATACTATATAACGTTGTACGTTATTAGGTAATAGCTTATAACGTTATACGTTAGAAGGTGTTACTATATAACGTTATACATTATAAGGTAACACTATTTAACGTTATACGTAGGAAGCTATTACTACATGGCGTTATACGTTATAAGGTAGTACTACATAACTTTATACGTTATAAGGTAATAATATATAACGTTGTACGTTATAAGTTAATATTATACAACGTTATTCCATAGGAGGTATTACTTTGTAACGTTATACCATAGGAGGTATTACTATGTAACGTTATACGTAGGGAGCTATAACTATATGAGGTTATACGTTGTAAGGTAATAGTACATAACGTTATACTTTAGTAGATATTACTATACGACCTTATACGCTATAAGATAATATTTTATAAGGTTGTACGGTATTAGGTAATACTATATAACGTTACACGTTGTAAGGTAATTCTGTATAACGCTATACGTTATTAAGTATTACTATATGACGTTATACGTTATAAGGTAATACTATATAACGTTGTACGTTATTAGGTAATAGCTTATAACGTTATACGTTAGAAGGTACTACTATATAACGTTATACCTTATAAGGTAATACTATTCAACGTTATACGTAGGAAGCTATTACTACATGGCGTTATACCTTATAAGGTAGTACTACATAACTTTATACGTTATAAGGTAATAATATATAACGTTGTACGTTATAAGTTAATATTATACAACGCTATACCATAGGAGGTATTACTATGTAACGTTATACGTAGGAAGCTATAACTATATGACGTTATACGTTGTAAGGTAATAATACATAACGTTATACGTTAGAAGCTATTACCATATGACGTTATACGTTATAAGGTAATACTATATAACGTTGTACGTTATTAGGTAATTGCTTATAACGTTATACGTTAGAAGCTATTACTACATGACGTTATACGTTACAAGGTAATACTATATAAAGTTATACGTTAGAAGCTATTACTATATGACGCTGCTCGTTATAAGGTAATACTATATAACGTTATACGATACAAGGTACTAATATATATCGTTGTACGTTGTAAGTTATTATTATACAACGTTATACCATAGGAGGTATTACTATATAACGTTGTAGGTAGGAAGCTAGTACTACATGACGTTATACGTTGTAAGGTAATAGTACACAACGTTATACGTTAGTAGATATTACTATACGACGTTATACGTTATAAGTTAATATATTATAAGGTTGTACGTTATTAGGTAATACTATATAACGTTTCACGTTGTAAGGTAATTCTGTATAACGTTATACGTTATTAGCTTTTACTATATGACGTTATACGTTATAAGGTAATACTATATGACTCTGTACGTTATTAAGTAATACTATATAACATCATACGTTAGAAAGTAATACTATATAGCGATATACGTTATTCGGTAATAGCTTATAACGTTATACGTTAGAAGCTATTTCTATATGACGTTATACCTTATAAGGTAATACTATATAACGTTATACGTTATAAGGTAATACTATATGACGTTGTCCGTTATAAGGTAATAGTAGATAACGTTATACGTTATATGGTAATACTATATAACGTTGTACGTTATTAGGTAATTGCTTATAACGTTATACGTTAGAAGCTATTACTATATGACGTTGCACGTTATAAGGTAATACTATATAACGTTATACGATACAAGGTACTAATATATATCGTTGTACGTTGTGAGTTAATATTATACAACGTTATACCATAGGAGGTATTACTATATAACGTTATAGGTAGGAAGCTAGTACTATATGACGTTATACGTTGTAAGGTAATAGTACACAACGTTATACGCTAGTAGATATTACTATACGACGTTATACGTTATAAGATAATATTTTATAAGGTTGTTCGTTATTAGGTAATACTATATAAAGATTCACGTTGTAAGGTAATTTTGTATAACGTTATACGTGAGAAGCTATTACTATATGACGTTATACCTTATAAGGTAATACTATATAACGTAAAACGTTATTAGGTAATAGCTTATAACGTTATCCGTTAGAAGCTATTACTATATGACGTTTTACCTTATAAGGTAATACTATATAACTTTGTACGTTATTTAGTAATTGCTTATAACGTTATACGTTAGAAGCTATTACTATATGACGTTATACGTTACAGGGTAATACTTTATAACGTTATACGTTAGAAGCTATTACTGTATGACGTTGCACGCTATAAGGTAATACTATATAACGTTATACGGTACAAGGTACCAATATATATCGTTGTACGTTGTAAGTTAATATGATACAACGTTATACCTTAGGAGGCATTACTATATAACGTTATAGGTAGGAAGCTAGTACTATATGACGTTATATGGTTGTAAGGTAATAGTACACAACGTTATACGTTAGTAGATATTACTATACGACGTTATACGTTATAAGTTAATATTTTATATGGTTGTAGGTTATTAGGTAATACTATATAACGTTTCACGTTGTAAGGTAATTCTGTATAACGTTATACGTTATTAGCTATTACTATATGACGTTATACGTTATAAGGTAATACTATATAACGTTGTACGTTATAAGGTAATACTATATAACATTATACGTCAGAAGATATTACTATATGACGTTATACGATATAAGGTAATAGTACATAACTTTATACGTTATAAGGTAATACTACATAACATTATTCGTCATAAGGTAATAATATATAACGTTGTACGTTATAAGTTAATATTATTCAACGTTATACCATAGGAGGTATTACTATGTAACGTTATATCATAGGAGGTATTGCTATGTAACGTTATACGTAGGAAGCTATTACTATATGACGTTATACGTTATAAGGTAATACTATATAACGTTGTACGTTATTAGGTAATTGCTTATAACGTTATACGTTAGATGCTATTACTATATGACGTTATACCTTATAAAGTAATACTGTATAACGTTATACGGTACAAGGTACTAATATATGTCGTTGTACGTTGTAAGTTAATATTATACAACGTTATACCATAGGAGGGATTACTATATAACGCTATAGGTAGGAAGCTATTACTATATGACGTTATTCGTTGTAAGGTAATAGTACACAACGTTATACGTTAGAAGCTATTACTATATGACGTTGCACGTTATAATGTAATACTATATAACGTTGTACGTTAGAAGCCATTACTATGTGACGTTATACCTTATAAGGTAGTACTATATAACGTTAAACGTTAGAAGCTATTACTCTATGACGTTATACGTTATAAGGTAATACTATTTAACGTTATACGTTAGAAGCTATTAGTATATGACGTTGTACGTTATAAGGTAATACTAGATAACGTTATACGTTATAAGGTAATACTATATAACGTTGTACGTTAGAAGCCATTACTATGTGACGTTATACGTTATAAGGTAGTATTATATAACGTTGTACGTTAGAAGCCATTACTATGTGACGTTATACCTTATAATGTAGTACTATACAATGTTATACGTTAGAAGCTATTGCTATATGACGTTATACGTTATAAGGTAATACTATATAGCGTTATACGTTAGAAGCTATTACTATATGACGTTATACGTTATAAGGTAATTCTATATAACGTTATACGTTAGAAGCTATTACTATATGACGTTGTACGTTATAAGGTAATACTAGATAACGTTATACGTTATAAGGTAATACTATATAACGTTGTACGTTAGAAGCCATTACCATGTGACGTTATACGTTATAAGGTAGTATTATATAACGTTGTACGTTAGAAGCCATTACTATGTGACGTTATACCTTATAATGTAGTACTATACAATGTTATACGTTAGAAGCTATTGCTATATGACGTTATACGTTATAAGGTAATACTATATAGCGTTATACGTTATAAGGTAATACTATATAACGTTGTGCTTTATTAGGTAATAGCTTATAACGTTATACGTTAGAAGGCATTACTTTACAACGTTATACCTTATAAGGTAATACTATTTAACGTTATACGTAGGAAGCTATTACTACATGGCGTTACACGTTATAAGGTAGTACTACATAACTTTATTCGTTATAAGGTAATCAAATATAACGTTATACGTTATAAGGTAATACTATATAACATTATACGTCAGAAGCTGTTACTATATGACGTTATACGTTATAAGGTAATAGTACATAACGTTATACGTTATAAGGTAATTCTATATAACATTATACGTTAAAAGGTAATACTATACAACGTTGTACGTTATAAGGTAATAGTACATAACATTATACGTTATAAGGTAATAATATATATCGTTGTAGGTTGTAAGTTAATATTATACAACGTTAAACCATAGGAGGTATTACTATATAACGTTATAGGTAGGAAGCTATTACTATATGGCGTTATACCTTATAAGCTAATACTACATAACTTTATACGTTATAAGGCAATCAAATATAACGTTATACGTTATAAGATAATACTATATAGCGTTATACGTTATAAGGTAACCGAATATAACGTTATACGTTAGAAGCTCTCACTATATGACGTTATACGTTATAAGGTAACCGAATATAACGTTATACGTTAAGTGCTCTCACTATATGACGTTATACGTTATAAGGTAATACTATATATAACTTTGTACGGTATTTAGTAATACTATATAACGTTATACGTTATAAGGTAATAGTATATAACATTATACGTGAGAAGCTATTACTATATGACGTTATACGTTATAAGGTAATAGTACATAACGTTATACGTTATAAGGTAATACTACGTAACATTATTCGTTATAAGGTAATAATATATAACGTTGTACGTTATAAGTTAATATTATACAACGTTATACCATAGGAGGTATTAATATGTAACGTTATACGTAGGAAGCTATTACTATATGACGTTATACCTTATAAGGTAATACTATATAACGTTATACGTTAAAAGCTACTACTATATGATGTTATACCTTATAAGGTAATACTATATAACGTTATACGTTAGAAGCTATTTCCATTTAACGTTATACGTTATAAGGTAATACTATATCACGTTATGCGTCAGAATCTATTACTATATGACGTTATACGTTCTATGGTAATAGTACATAACGTTATACGTTATAAGGTAATACTAAATAACATTATACGTTATAAGGTATTAATATATAACGTTGTACGTTATAAGTTAATATTATACAACGTTATACCATAGGAAGTATTACTATGTAACGTTATGCCATAGGAGGTATTACTATGTAACGTTATACGTTGGAGGCTATTACTATATGACGTTATACGTTGTAAGGTAATGGTACATAACGTTATACGTTAGAAGCTATTACTATATGACATTATACCTTGTAAGGTAATACTATATAACGTTATACGAAGCAAGGTAATAATATATATCGTTGTAGGTTGTAAGTTAATATTATACAACGTTAAACCATAGGAGGTATTACTATATAACGTTATAGGTAGGAAGCTATTACTATATGGCGTTATACCTTATAAGCTAATACTACATAACTTTATACGTTATAAGGCAATCAAATATAACGTTATACGTTATAAGATAATACTATATAGCGTTATACGTTATAAGGTAACCAAATATAACGTTATACGTTAGAAGCTCTCACTATATGTCGTTATACGTTATAAGGTAACCGAATATAACGTTATACGTTAGGTGCTCTCACTATATGACGTTATACGTTATAAGGTAATACTATATATAACTTTGTACGGTATTTAGTAATACTATATAACGTTACAGTTTATAACGTTATACGTTAGAAGCTATTACTATATGACGTTATACGTTATAAGGTAATACTATATAACGTTATACGATACAAGGTACTAATATATATCGTTGTACGTTGTAAGTTAATATCATACAACGTTATACCATAGGAGGTATTGCTATATAACATTATAGGTATGAAGCTAGTACTATATGATATTATACGTTGTACGGTAATAGTACACAATGTTATACGTTAGTAGATATTACTATACGACGTTATACGTTATAAGTTAATATTTTATAAGGTTGTACGTTATTAGGTAATACTATATAACGTTACTGGTTGTGAGGTAATTCTGTATAACGTTATACGTTATTAGCTATTACTATACGACGTTATACGTTATAAGGTAATACTAGATAACGTTATACGTTATAAGGTAATACTATATAACATTATACGTGAGAAGCTATTACTATATGACGTTATACGTTATAAGGTAATACTATATAACGTTATACGTTAGAAGCTAATACTATATGACGTTATACGTCATAAGGTAATACTATATAACGTTATACGTTAGAAGCTATGACTATATGACATTATACCTTATAAGGTAATACTATATAACGTTATACGTTAGAATCTATTACTCTATGACATTATACGTTATACGGTAATACTATATAACGTTGTACGTTAGAAGCCATTACTATGTGACGTTATACCTTATAAGGTAGTACTATATAACGTTAAACGTTAGAAGCTATTACTCTATGACGTTATACGTTATAAGGTAATACTATTTAACGTTATACGTTAGAAGCTATTACTATATGACGTTATACGTTATAAGGTAATTCTATATAACGTTATACGTTAGAAGCTATTACTATATGACGTTATACGTTATAAGGTAATTCTATATAACGTTATACGTTAGAAGCTATTACTATATGACGTTGTACGTTATAAGGTAATACTAGATAACGTTATACGTTATAAGGTAATACTATATAACGTTGTACGTTAGAAGCCATTACCATGTGACGTTATACGTTATAAGGTAGTATTATATAACGTTGTACGTTAGAAGCCATTACTATGTGACGTTATACCTTATAATGTAGTACTATACAATGTTATACGTTAGAAGCTATTGCTATATGACGTTATACGTTATAAGGTAATACTATATAGCGTTATACGTTATAAGGTAATACTATATAACATTATACGTGAGAAGCTATTACTATATGACGTTATACGTTATAAGGTAATACTATATAACGTTATACGTTAGAAGCTAATACTATATGACGTTATACGTCATAAGGTAATACTATATAACGTTATACGTTAGAAGCTATGACTATATGACATTATACCTTATAAGGTAATACTATATAACGTTATACGTTAGAATCTATTACTCTATGACATTATACGTTATACGGTAATACTATATAACGTTGTACGTTAGAAGCCATTACTATGTGACGTTATACCTTATAAGGTAGTACTATATAACTTTAAACGTTAGAAGCTATTACTCTATGACGTTATACGTTATAAGGTAATACTATTTAACGTTATACGTTAGAAGCTATTACTATATGACGTTATACGTTATAAGGTAATTCTATATAACGTTATACGTTAGAAGCTATTACTATATGACGTTATACGTTATAAGGTAATTCTATATAACGTTATACGTTAGAAGCTATTACTATATGACGTTGTACGTTATAAGATAATACTAGATAACGTTATACGTTATAAGGTAATACTATATAACGTTGTACGTTAGAAGCCATTACCATGTGACGTTATACGTTATAAGGTAGTATTATATAACGTTGTACGTTAGAAGCCATTACTATGTGACGTTATACCTTATAATGTAGTACTATACAATGTTATACGTTAGAAGCTATTGCTATATAACGTTATACGTTAGAAGCTATTACTATATGACGTTATACGTTATAAGGTAATTCTATATAACGTTATACGTTAGAAGCTATTACTATATGACGTTGTACGTTATAAGGTAATACTAGATAACGTTATACGTTATAAGGTAATACTATATAACGTTGTACGTTAGAAGCCATTACCATGTGACGTTATACGTTATAAGGTAGTATTATATAACGTTGTACGTTAGAAGCCATTACTATGTGACGTTATACCTTATAATGTAGTACTATACAATGTTATACGTTAGAAGCTATTGCTATATGACGTTATACGTTATAAGGTAATACTATATAGCGTTATACGTTATAAGGTAATACTATATAACATTATACGTGAGAAGCTATTACTATATGACGTTATACGTTATAAGGTAATACTATATAACGTTATACGTTAGAAGCTAATACTATATGACGTTATACGTCATAAGGTAATACTATATAACGTTATACGTTAGAAGCTATGACTATATGACATTATACCTTATAAGGTAATACTATATAACGTTATACGTTAGAATCTATTACTCTATGACATTATACGTTATACGGTAATACTATATAACGTTGTACGTTAGAAGCCATTACTATGTGACGTTATACCTTATAAGGTAGTACTATATAACTTTAAACGTTAGAAGCTATTACTCTATGACGTTATACGTTATAAGGTAATACTATTTAACGTTATACGTTAGAAGCTATTACTATATGACGTTATACGTTATAAGGTAATTCTATATAACGTTATACGTTAGAAGCTATTACTATATGACGTTATACGTTATAAGGTAATTCTATATAACGTTATACGTTAGAAGCTATTACTATATGACGTTGTACGTTATAAGATAATACTAGATAACGTTATACGTTATAAGGTAATACTATATAACGTTGTACGTTAGAAGCCATTACCATGTGACGTTATACGTTATAAGGTAGTATTATATAACGTTGTACGTTAGAAGCCATTACTATGTGACGTTATACCTTATAATGTAGTACTATACAATGTTATACGTTAGAAGCTATTGCTATATGACGTTATACGTTATAAGGTAATACTATATAGCGTTATACGTTATAAGGTAATACTATATAACTTTGTGCTTTATTAGGTAATAGCTTATAACGTTATACGTTAGAAGGCATTACTTTACAACGTTATACCTTATAAGGTAATACTATTTAACGTTATACGTAGGAAGCTATTACTACATGGCGTTACACGTTATAAGGTAGTACTACATAACTTTATTCGTTATAAGGTAATCAAATATAACGTTATACGTTATAAGGTAATACTATATAACATTATACGTCAGAAGCTGTTACTATATGACGTTATACGTTATAAGGTAATAGTACATAACGTTATACGTTATAAGGTAATTCTATATAACATTATACGTTAAAAGGTAATACTATACAACGTTGTACGTTATAAGGTAATAGTACATAACATTATACGTTATAAGGTAATAATATATATCGTTGTAGGTTGTAAGTTAATATTATACAACGTTAAACCTATGGTTTTACTATAGGAGGTATTACTATATAACGTTATAGGTAGGAAGCTATTACTATATGGCGTTATACCTTATAAGCTAATACTACATAACTTTATACGTTATAAGGCAATCAAATATAACGTTATACGTTATAAGATAATACTATATAGCGTTATACGTTATAAGGTAACCGAATATAACGTTATACGTTAGAAGCTCTCACTATATGACGTTATACGTTATAAGGTAACCGAATATAACGTTATACGTTAGGTGCTCTCACTATATGACGTTATACGTTATAAGGTAATACTATATATAACTTTGTACGGTATTTAGTAATACTATATAACGTTATACGTTATAAGGTAATAGTATATAACATTATACGTGAGAAGCTATTACTATATGACGTTATACGTTATAAGGTAATAGTACATAACGTTATACGTTATAAGGTAATACTACGTAACATTATTCGTTATAAGGTAATAATATATAACGTTGTACGTTATAAGTTAATATTATACAACGTTATACCATAGGAGGTATTAATATGTAACGTTATACGTAGGAAGCTATTACTATATGACGTTATACCTTATAAGGTAATACTATATAACGTTATACGTTAAAAGCTACTACTATATGATGTTATACCTTATAAGGTAATACTATATAACGTTATACGTTAGAAGCTATTTCCATTTAACGTTATACGTTATAAGGTAATACTATATCACGTTATGCGTCAGAATCTATTACTATATGACGTTATACGTTCTATGGTAATAGTACATAACGTTATACGTTATAAGGTAATACTAAATAACATTATACGTTATAAGGTATTAATATATAACGTTGTACGTTATAAGTTAATATTATACAACGTTATACCATAGGAAGTATTACTATGTAACGTTATGCCATAGGAGGTATTACTATGTAACGTTATACGTTGGAAGCTATTACTATATGACGTTATACGTTGTAAGGTAATGGTACATAACGTTATACGTTAGAAGCTATTACTATATGACATTATACCTTGTAAGGTAATACTATATAACGTTATACGATACAAGGTAATAATATATATCGTTGTAGGTTGTAAGTTAATATTATACAACGTTAAACCATAGGAGGTATTACTATATAACGTTATAGGTAGGAAGCTATTACTATATGGCGTTATACCTTATAAGCTAATACTACATAACTTTATACGTTATAAGGCAATCAAATATAACGTTATACGTTATAAGATAATACTATATAGCGTTATACGTTATAAGGTAACCAGATATAACGTTATACGTTAGAAGCTCTCACCATATGTCGTTATACGTTATAAGGTAACCGAATATAACGTTATACGTTAGGTGCTCTCACTATATGACGTTATACGTTATAAGGTAATACTATATATAACTTTGTACGGTATTTAGTAATACTATATAACGTTACAGTTTATAACGTTATACGTTAGAAGCTATTACTATATGACGTTATACGTTATAAGGTAATACTATATAACGTTATACGATACAAGGTACTAATATATATCGTTGTACGTTGTAAGTTAATATCATACAACGTTATACCATAGGAGGTATTGCTATATAACATTATAGGTATGAAGCTAGTACTATATGATATTATACGTTGTACGGTAATAGTACACAATGTTATACGTTAGTAGATATTACTATACGACGTTATACGTTATAAGTTAATATTTTATAAGGTTGTACGTTATTAGGTAATACTATATAACGTTACTCGTTGTGAGGTAATTCTGTATAACGTTATACGTTATTAGCTATTACTATACGACGTTATACGTTATAAGGTAATACTAGATAACGTTATACGTTATAAGGTAATACTATATAACGTTGTATGTTAGAAGCCATTACTATGTGACGTTATACGTTATAAGGTAGTACTATATAATGTTATACGTCAGAAGCTATTACTATATGACGTTATACGTTATAAGGTAGTGCTACATAACTTTATTCGTTATAAGGTAATCAAATATAACTTTATACGTTATAAGATAATACTATATAACGTTATACGTTATTAGCTATTACTATACGACGTTATACGTTATAAGGTAATACTACATAACGTTATTCGTTATAAGGTAATACTATATAACTTTGTACGATATTTAGTAATACTATATAACGTTATACGTTATAAGGTAATAGTATATAACATTATACGTGAGAAGCTATTACTATATGACGTTATACGTTATAAGGTAATAGTACATAACGTTATACGTTATAAGGTAATACTACATAACATTATTCGTTATAAGGTAATAATATATAACGTCGTACGTTATAAGTTAATATTATACAACGTTATACCATAGGAGGTATTACTATGTAACGTTATACGTAGGAAGCTATTCCTATATGACGTTATACCTTATAAGGTAATATTATATAACGTTATACGTTAGAAGCTACTACTATATGATGTTATACCTTATAAGGTAATACTATATAACGTTATACGTTAGAAGCTATTACTCTATGACGTTATACGTTATAAGGTAATACTATTTAACGTTATACGTTAGAAGCTATTACTATATGACGTTATACGTTATAAGGTAATACTATATAACGTTATACGTTAAAAGCTATGACTATATGACGTTATACCTTATAAGGTAATACTATATAACGTTGTACGTTAGAAGCCATTACTATGTGACGTTATACGTTTTAAGGTAGTACTATATAATGTTATACGTCAGAAGCTATAACTATATGACGTTATACGTTACAAGGTAATAGTACATAACGTTATACGTTATAAGGTAATACTATATAACATTATACGTTATAAGGTAATAATATATAACGTTGTACGTTATAAGTTAATATTATACAACGTTATACCACAGGAGGTATTACTATGTAACGTTATGCCATAGGAGGTATTACTATATAACGTTATAAGTAGGAAGCTAGTACTATACGATGTTATACGTTGTAAGGTAATAGTACACAACGTTATACGTTAGTAGATATTACTATTCGACGTTATACGTTATAAGTTAATATTTTATAATGTTGTACGTTATTAGGGACTACTATAGAACGTTACACGTTGTAAGGTAATTCTGTATAACGTTATACGTTAGTAGATATTACTATACGACGTTATACGTTATAAGTTAATATTTAATACGGTTGTACGTTATTAGGTAATACTATATAACGTTACACGTTGTAAGGTAATTCTGTATAACGTTATACGTTATTAGCTATTACTATACGACGTTATACGTTATAAGGTAATACTATATAACGTTGTACGTTATTAAGTAATACTATATAACATCATACGTTATAAGGTAATACTATATAGCGTTATAAGTTATTAGGTAATAGCTTATAACGTTATACGTTAGAAGCTATTACTCTATGACGTTATACGTTATAAGGTAATACTATATAACGTTATACGTAAGAAGCTATTACTCTATGACGTTATATGTTATAAGGTAATACTATTTAACGTTATACGTTAGAAGCTATTACTATATGACGTTATACGTTATAAGGTAGTACTATATAATGTTATACGTCAGAAGCTATTACTATATGACGTTATACGTTATAAGGTAATAATATATAACGTTGTACGTTATAAGTTAATATTATACAACGTTATACCACAGGAGGTATTTCTATGTAACGTTATGCCATAGGAGGTATTACTATATAACGTTATAGGTAGGAAGCTAGTACTATACGATGTTATACGTTGTAAGGTAATAGTACACAAGGTTATACGTTAGTAGATATAACTATACGACGTTATACGTTATAAGGTAATAGTACAGAAAGTTATACGTAATAAGGTAATACTACATAACATTATACGTTATAAGGTAATAATATATAACGTAGTACGTTATAAGGTAATACTACATAACATTATACGTTATAAGGTAATAATATATAACGTTGTACGTTGTATGGTAATATTATACAACGCTAAACCATAGGAGGTATTACTATGTAACGTTATGCCATAGGAGGTATTACTATGTAACGTTATACGTTGGAAGCTGTTACTCTCTGACGTTATACGTTATAAGGTAATACTATTTAACGCTATACGTTAGAAGCTATTACTATATGACGTTATACCTTATAAGGTAATACTATATAACGTTGTACGTTAGAAGCCATTACTATGTGACGTTATACGTTTTAAGGTAGTACTATATAATGTTGTACGTCAGAAGCTATTACTATATGACGTTATACGTTATAAGGTAATAGTACATTACGTTATACGTTATAAGGTAATACTACATAACATTATACGTTATAAGGTAATAATATATAACGTTGTACGTTATAAGTTAATATTATACAACGTTATACCACAGGAGGTATTACTATGTAACGTTATGCCATAGGAGGTATTACTATATAACGTTATAGGTAGCAAGCTAGTACTATATGATGTTATACGTTGTAAGGTAATAGTACATAACGTTATACGTTATAAGGTAATACTACATAAAATTATACGTTATAAGGTAATAATATATAACGTTGTACGCTATAAGTTAATATTATACAACGTTATACCATAGGAGGTATTACTATGTAACGTTATACGTTGGAAGCTATTACTATATGACGTTATACGTTGTAAGGTAATGGTACATAACGTTATACGTTAGAAGCTATTACTATATGACGTTATACGTTATAAGGTAATAGTACATAACGTTATATGTTATAAGGTAATACTACATAAAATTATACGTTATAAGGTAATAATATATAACGTTGTACGCTATAAGTTAATATTATACAACGTTATACCATAGGAGGTACTACTATGTAACGTTATCCCATAGGAGGTATTACTATGTAACGTTATAAGTAGGAAGCTATTACTATATGACGTTATACGTTGTAAGGTAATAGTACATAACGTTATACGTTAGAAGCTATAAGTCTTTTACGTTATACCTTATAAGGTAATACTATATAACGTTATACGTTAGAAGCTATTACTATATGACGTTATACCTTATAAGGTAATACTATATAACGTTATACGTCTGAAGCTATTACTATATGACGTTATAAGTTATAAGGTAATAGTATATAGCGTTATGCGTTATAAGGTAATACTATATAACGTTGTACTTTATTAGGAAATAGCTTATAACGTTATACGTTAGAAGGCATTACTATATAACGTTATACCTTATAAGGTAATACTATTTAACGTTATACGTAGGAAGCTATTACTACATGGCGTTAGACCTTATAAGGTAGTACCACATAACTTTATTCGTTATAAGGTAATCAAATATAACGTTATACGGTATAAGGTAATACTCTATAACATTATACGTCAGATGCTATTACTATATGACGTTATACGTTATAAGGTAATAGTACATAACGTTATACGTTATAAGGTAATACTATATAACATTATACGTTATAAGGTAATACTATATAACGTTATACGTTAGAAGCTATTTCCATTTAACGTTATACGTTATAAGGTAATACTATATCACGTTATGCGTCAGAATCTATTACTATATGACGTTATACGTTCTATGGTAATAGTACATAACGTTATACGTTATAAGGTAATACTAAATAACATTATACGTTATAAGGTATTAATATATAACGTTGTACGTTATAAGTTAATATTATACAACGTTATACCATAGGAAGTATTACTATGTAACGTTATGCCATAGGAGGTATTACTATGTAACGTTATACGTTGGAAGCTATTACTATATGACGTTATACGTTGTAAGGTAATGGTACATAACGTTATACGTTAGAAGCTATTACTATATGACATTATACCTTGTAAGGTAATACTATATAACGTTATACGATACAAGGTAATAATATATATCGTTGTAGGTTGTAAGTTAATATTATACAACGTTAAACCATAGGAGGTATTACTATATAACGTTATAGGTAGGAAGCTATTACTATATGGCTTTATACCTTATAAGCTAATACTACATAACTTTATACGTTATAAGGCAATCAAATATAACGTTATACGTTATAAGATAATACTATATAGCGTTATACGTTATAAGGTAACCGAATATAACGTTATACGTTAGAAGCTCTCACTATATGACGTTATACGTTATATGGTAACCGAATATAACGTTATACGTTAGGTGCTCTCACTATATGACGTTATACGTTATAAGGTAATACTATATATAACTTTGTACGTTATTTAGTAATACTATATAACGTTACAGTTTATAACGTTATACGTTAGAAGCTATTACTATATGACGTTATACGTTATAAGGTAATACTATATAACATTATACGTCAGAAGCTGTTACTATATGACGTTATACGTTATAAGGTAATAGTACATAACGTTATACATTATAAGGTAATACTACATAACATTATACGTTATAAGGTAATAATATATAACGTAGTACGTTATAAGGTAATACTACATAACATTATACGTTATAAGGTAATAATATATAACGTTGTATGTTGTATGGTAATATTATACAACGCTAAACCATAGGAGGTATTACTATGTAACGTTATGCCATAGGAGGTATTACTATGTAACGTTATACGTTGGAAGCTGTTACTCTCTGACGTTATACGTTATAAGGTAATACTATTTAACGCTATACGTTAGAAGCTATTACTATATGACGTTATACCTTATAAGGTAATACTATATAACGTTGTACGTTAGAAGCCATTACTATGTGACGTTATACGTTTTAAGGTAGTACTATATAATGTTGTACGTCAGAAGCTATTACTATATGACGTTATACGTTATAAGGTAATAGTACATAACGTTATACGTTATAAGGTAATACTACATAACATTATACGTTATAAGGTAATAATATATAACGTTGTACGTTATAAGTTAATATTATACAACGTTATACCACAGGAGGTATTACTATGTAACGTTATGCCATAGGAGGTATTACTATATAACGTTATAGGTAGCAAGCTAGTACTATATGATGTTATACGTTGTAAGGTAATAGTACATAACGTTATACGTTATAAGGTAATACTACATAAAATTATACGTTATAAGGTAATAATATATAACGTTGTACGCTATAAGTTAATATTATGCAACGTTATACCATAGGAGGTATTACTATGTAACGTTATACGTTGGAAGCTATTACTATATGACGTTATACGTTGTAAGGTAATGGTACATAACGTTATACGTTAGAAGCTATTACTATATGACGTTATACGTTATAAGGTAATAGTACATAACGTTATACGTTATAAGGTAATACTACATAAAATTATACGTTATAAGGTAATAATATATAACGTTGTACGCTATAAGTTAATATTATACAACGTTATACCATAGGAGGTACTACTATGTAACGTTATCCCATAGGAGGTATTACTATGTAACGTTATAAGTAGGAAGCTATTACTATATGACGTTATACCTTATAAGGTAATACTATATAACGTTATACGTTAGAAGCTATTACTATGTAACTTTATACGTTGGAAGCTATTACTGTATAACGTTAAACGTTAGAAGCTATTACTCTATGACGTTATACGTTATAAGGTAATACTATATAACGTTATACGTTAGAAGCTATTACTCTATGACGTTATACGTTATAAGGTAATACTATTTAAGGTTATACGTTAGAAGCTATTACTATATGACGTTATACGTTATAAGGTAATACTATATAACGTTATACGTTAAAAGCTATGACTATATGACGTTATACGTTATACGGTAATACTATTTAACGTTATACGTAGGAAGCTATTACTATATGACGTTATACGTTATAAGGTAATACTATTTAACGTTATACGTAGGAAGGTATTACTACATGGCGTTATACCTTATAAGGTAGTGCTACATAACTTTATTTGTTATAAGGTAATCAAATATAACGTTGTACGTTATAAGGTAATACTATATAACATTATACGTCAGAAGCTACTATTATATGACGTTATACGTTATAAGGTAACACTGTATAACGTTATACCTTATTATGTAATAGCATATAACGTTATACGTTAGAAGCTATTACTATATGACGTTATACCTTATAAGGTAATACTATATAACGTTATACGATAGAAGCTATTACTATATAACGTTATACCGGATAAGGTAAAACTATTTAACGTTATACGGAGGAAGCTATTACTACATGGCGTTATACCTTATAAGGTAGTACCACATAACTTTAAATGTTATAAGGTAATCAAATATAACGTTATACGTTATAAGGTAATACGATATAACGTTATACGTTAAAAGGTAATACTATATAACGTTATACGTTAGAAGGTATTACTATATAACGTTATACCTTATAAGGTAATACTATATAACATTATACGTCAGAAGCTACTACTATATGACGTTATACGTTATAAGGTAACACTGTATAACGTTATACCTTATCATGTAATAGCTTATAACGTTATACGTTAGAAGCTATTACTATATGACGTTATATCTTATAAGGTAATACTACATAACGTTATACGTTAGAAGCTATTACTATGTAACTTTATACGTTGGAAGCTATTACTATATGACGTTATACGTTACAAGCTATTACTCTGTGACGTTATACCTTATAAGGTAATACTATATAGCATTATAGGTTAGAAGCTATTACTATGTGACGTTATACCTTATAAGGTAAGACTATATGACGTTATACGTTGTAAGGTAATGGTACATAACGTTATACGTTAGAAGCTATTACTATATGACGTTATACCTTATAAGGTAATACTATTTAACGTTATACGATAGAAGCTATTACTATATAACGTTATACCGGATAAGGTAAAACTATTTAACGTTATACGGAGGAAGCTATTACTACATGGCGTTATACCTTATAAGGTAGTACCACATAACTGTACACGTTATAAGGTAATCAAATATAACGTTATACGTTATAAGGTAATACGATATAACGTTATACGTTAAAAGGTAATACTATATAACGTTATACGTTAAAAGGTAATACTATATAACGTTATACGTTATAAGGTAATACGATATAACGTTATACGTTAAAAGGTAATACTATATAACGTTATACGTTAAAAGGTAATACTATATAACGTTATACGTTAGAAGGTATTACTATATAACGTTATACCTTATAAGGTAATACTATTTAACGTTATACGATAGAAGCTATTACTATATAACGTTATACCGGATAAGGTAAAACTATTTAACGTTATACGGAGGAAGCTATTACTACATGGCGTTATACCTTATAAGGTAGTACCACATAACTTTACACGTTATAAGGTAATCAAATATAACGTTATACGTTATAAGGTAATACGATATAACGTTATACGTTAAAAGGTAATACTATATAACGTTATACGTTAAAAGGTAATACTATATAACGTTATACGTTAGAAGGTATTACTATATAACGTTATACCTTATAAGGTAATACTATTTAACGTTATACATTAGAAGCTATTACTATATGACGTTATACGTTATAAGGTAATAGTACATAACGTTATACGTTATAAGGTAATTCTATATAACGTTATACGTTAAAAGGTAATACTATACAACGTTGTACGTTATAAGGTAATAGTACATAATGTTATATGTTATAAGGTAATACTACATAACATTATACGTTATAAGGTAATAATATATAACGTTGTACGTTGTAAGTTAATATTATACAACGTTATACCATAGGAGGTGTTACTATGTAAAGTTATGCCATAGGAGGTATTACTATGTAACGTTATACGTTGGAAGCTATTACTATATAACATTAAACGTTGTAAGGTAATGGTACATATTGTTATACGTTAGAAGCTATTACTATATGACGTTATACCTTATAAGGTAAAACTATATAACGTTATACGTTAGAAGCTATTACTATGTAACTTTATACGTTGGAAGCTATTAATGTATAACGTTAAACGTTAGAAGCTATTTCTCTATGACGTTATACGTTATAAGGTAATACTATATAACGTTATACGTTAGAAGCTATTACTCTATGACGTTATACGTTATAAGGTAATACTATTTAAGGTTATACGTTAGAAGCTATTACTCTATGACGTTATACGTTATACGGTAATACTATATAACGTTATACGTTTGAAGCTATTACTATATGTCGTTGTACGTTATAAGGTAATACTAGAAAACGTTATACGTTATAAGGTAATACTATATAACGTTGTACGTTAGAAGCCATTACTATGTGACGTTATACGTTATAAGGTACTACTATATAATGTTATACGTCAGAAGCTATTACTATATAACGTTATACGTTATAAGGCAATACTATTTAACGTTATACGTAGGAAGGTATTACCACATGGCGTTATACCTTATAAGGTAGTGCTACATAACTTTATTTGTTATAAGGTAATCAAATATAACGTTATACGTTATAAGGTAATACTATATAACATAATACGTCAGAAGCTACTACTATATGACGTTATACGTTATAAGGTAACACTGTATAACGTTATACCTTATTATGTACTAGCATATAACGTTATACGTTAGAAGCTATTACTACATGACGTTATATCTTATAAGGTAATACTACATAACGTTATACGTTAGAAGCTATTACTATGTAACTTTATACGTTGGAAGCTATTACTATATGACGTTATACGTTACAAGCTATTACTCTATGACATTATACCTTATAAGGTAATACTATATAGCATTATAGGTTAGAAGCTATTACTATGTGACGTTATACCTTATAAGGTAAGACTATATGACGTTATACGTTGTAAGGTAATGGTACATAACGTTATACGTTAGAAGCTATTACTATATGACGTTATACCTTATAAGGTAATACTATATAATGTTATACGTCAGAAGCTATTACTATATAACGTTATACCTTATAAGGTAATACTATATAACGTTATACGTTAGAAGCTATTACTATATGACGTTATACCTTATAAGGTAATACTATATAACGTTATACGATAGAAGCTATTACTATATAACGTTATACCGGATAAGGTAAAACTATTTAACGTTATAAGGAGGAAGCTATTACTACATGGCGTTATACCTTATAAGGTAGTACCACATAACTTTACACGTTATAAGGTAATCAAATATAACGTTATACGTTATAAGGTAATACGGTATAACGTTATACGTTAAAAGGTAATACTATATAACGTTATACGTTAAAAGGTAATACTATATAACGTTATACGTTAGAAGGTATTACTATATAACGTTATACCTTATAAGGTAATACTATTTAACGTTATACGTAGGAAGCTATTACTGCATGGCGTTATACCTTATAAGGTAGTACTACATAACTTTATTCGTTATAAGGTAATCAAATATAACGTTATACGTTACAAGGTAATTCTATATAACGTTATACGTTAGAAGCTATTACTATATGACGTTATACGTTATAAGGTAATAGTACATAACGTTATATGTTATAAGGTAATTCTATATAACGTTATACGTTAAAAGGTAATACTATACAACGTTGTACGTTATAAGGTAATAGTACATAATGTTATATGTTATAAGGTAATACTACATAACATTATACGTTATAAGGTAATGATATATAACGTTGTACGTTGTAAGTTAATATTATACAACGTTATACCATAGGAGGTATTACTATGTAAAGTTATGCCATAGGAGGTATTACTATGTAACGTTATACGTTGGAAGCTATTACTATATAACATTAAACGTTGTAAGGTAATGGTACATATTGTTATACGTTAGAAGCTATTACTATATGACGTTATACCTTATAAGGTAATACTATATAACGTTATACGTTAGAAGCTATTACTATGTAACTTTATACGTTGGAAGCTATTACTGTATAACGTTAAACGTTAGAAGCCATTTCTCTATGACGTTATACGTTATAAGGTAATACTATATAACGTTATACGTTAGAAGCTATTACTCTATGACGTTGTACGTTATAAGGTAATACTAGAAAACGTTATACGTTATAAGGTAATACTTTATAACGTTGTACGTTAGAAGCTATTACTATATAACGTTATACGTTATAAGGTAATACTATTTAACGTTATACGTAGGAAGGTATTACTACATGGCGTTATACCTTATAAGGTAGTGCTACATAACTTTATTTGTTATAAGGTAATCAAATATAACGTTATACGTTATAAGGTAATACTATATAACATTATACGTCAGAAGCTACTACTATATGACGTTATACGTTATAAGGTAACACTGTATAACGTTATACCTTATTATGTACTAGCATATAACGTTATACGTTAGAAGCTATTACTATATGACGTTATATCTTATAAGGTAATACTACATAACGTTATACGTTAGAAGCTATTACTATGTAACTTTATACGTTGGAAGCTATTACTATATGACGTTATACGTTACAAGCTATTACCCTATGACGTTATACCTTATAAGGTAATACTATATAGCATTATAGGTTAGAAGCTATTACTATGTGACGTTATACCTTATAAGGTAAGACTATATGACGTTATACGTTGTAGGGTAATGGTACATAACGTTATACGTTAGAAGCTATTACTATATGACGTTATACCTTATAAGGTAATACTATATAATGTTATACGTCAGAAGATATTACTATATAACGTTATACCTTATAAGGTAATACTATTTAACGTTATACGTAGGAAGCTATTACTACATGGCGTTATAGCTTATAAGGTAGTACTACATAACTTTGTTCGTTATAAGGTAATCAAATATAACGTTATACGTTATAGGGTAATGCTATATAACATTATACGTCAGAAGCTATTATTATATGACGTTATACGTTATAAGGTAATAGTACATAACGTTATACGTTATAAGGTAATACTACATAACATTATACGTTATAAGGTAATAATATATAACGTTGTACGTTCTAAGGTAATATTATACAACGTTATACCATAGGAGGTATTACTATGTAACGTTATGCCATAGGAGGTATTACTGTGTAACGTTATACGTTGGAAGCTATTACTATATGACGTTAAACGTTGTAAGGTAATGGTACTTAACGTTATACGTTAGAAGCTATTACTATATGACGTTATACCTTATAAGATAATACTATATAACGTTATACGTTATAAGGTAATACAATATAGCGTTATACGTTAGAAGCTATTACTATATGACGTTATACCTTATTAGGTAATACTATATAACGTTATACGTTAGAAGCTATTACCATATGACGTTGTACGTTATTAGGTAATAGCTTATAACGTTATACGTTAGAAGGTATTACTATATAACGCTATACCTTATAAGGTAATACTATTTAACGTTATACGTAGGAAGATATTACTATATGACGTTATACGTTATAAGGTTATAGTACATACCGTTATACGTTATAAGGTAATACTACATAACATTATACGTTATAAGGTAATAATATATAACGTTGTACGTTATAAGTTAATATTATACAACGTTATACCATAGGAGGTACTACTATGTAACGTTATACCATAGGAGGTATTACTATGTAACGTTATAAGTAGGAAGCTATTACTATATGACGTTATACGTTGTAAGGTAATAGTACATAACGTTATACGTTAGAAGCTATAACTATATTACGTTATACCTTATAAGGTAATACTATATAACGTTATACGTTAGAAGCTATTACTATATGACGTTATACCTTATAAGGTAATACTATATAACGTTATAAGAAAGAAGCTATTACTATATAACGTTATACCGGATAAGGTAAGACTATTTAACGTTATAAGGAGGAAGCTATTACTACATGGCGTTATACCTTATAAGGTAGTACCACATAACTTTACACGTTATAAGGTAATCAAATATAACGTTATACGTTATAAGGTAATACGATATAACGTTATACGTTAAAAGGTAATACTATATAACGTTATACGTTAAAAGGTAATACTATATAACGTTATACGTTAGAAGGTATTACTATATAACGTTATACCTTATAAGGTAATACTATTTAACGTTATACGTAGGAAGCTATTACTGCATGGCGTTATACCTTATAAGGTAGTACTACATAACTTTATTCGTTATAAGGTAATCAAATATAACGTTATACGTTACAAGGTAATTCTATATAACGTTATACGTTAGAAGCTATTACTATATGACGTTATACGTTATAAGGTAATAGTACATAACGTTATACGTTATAAGGTAATTCTATATAACGTTATACGTTAAAAGGTAATACTATACAACGTTGTACGTTATAAGGTAATAGTACATAATGTTATATGTTATAAGGTAATACTACATAACATTATACGTTATAAGGTAATAATATATAACGTTGTACGTTGTAAGTTAATATTATACAACGTTATACCATAGGAGGTATTACTATGTAAAGTTATGCCATAGGAGGTATTACTATGTAACGTTATACGTTGGAAGCTATTACTATATAACATTAAACGTTGTAAGGTAATGGTACATATTGTTATACGTTAGAAGCTATTACTATATGACGTTATACCTTATAAGGTAATACTATATAACGTTATACGTTAGAAGCTATTACTATGTAACTTTATACGTTGGAAGCTATTACTGTATAACGTTAAACGTTAGAAGCTATTTCTCTATGACGTTATACGTTATAAGGTAATACTATATAACGTTATACGTTAGAAGCTATTACTCTATGACGTTATACGTTATATGGTACTACTATATAATGTTATACGTCAGAAGCTATTACTATATAACGTTATACGTTATAAGGTAATACTATTTAACGTTATACGTAGGAAGGTATTACTACATGGCGTTATACCTTATAAGGTAGTGCTACATAACTTTATTTGTTATAAGGTAATCAAATATAACGTTATACGTTATAAGGTAATACTATATAACATTATACGTCAGAAGCTACTACTATATGACGTTATACGTTATAAGGTAACACTGTATAACGTTATACCTTATTATGTACTAGCATATAACGTTATACGTTAGAAGCTATTACTATATGACGTTATATCTTATAAGGTAATACTACATAACGTTATACGTTAGAAGCTATTACTATGTAACTTTATACGTTGGAAGCTATTACTATATGACGTTAAACGTTGTAAGGTAATGGTACTTAACGTTATACGTTAGAAGCTATTACTATATGACGTTATACCTTATAAGATAATACTATATAACGTTATACGTTATAGGGTAATGCTATATAACATTATACGTCAGAAGCTATTATTATATGACGTTATACGTTATAAGGTAATAGTACATAACGTTATACGTTATAAGGTAATACTACATAACATTATACGTTATAAGGTAATAATATATAACGTTGTACGTTCTAAGGTAATATTATACAACGTTATACCATAGGAGGTATTACTATGTAACGTTATGCCATAGGAGGTATTACTGTGTAACGTTATACGTTGGAAGCTATTACTATATGACGTTAAACGTTGTAAGGTAATGGTACTTAACGTTATACGTTAGAAGCTATTACTATATGACGTTATACCTTATAAGATAATACTATATAACGTTATACGTTATAAGGTAATACTATATAGCGTTATACGTTAGAAGCTATTACTATATGACGTTATACCTTATTAGGTAATACTATATAACGTTATACGTTAGAAGCTATTACCATATGACGTTGTACGTTATTAGGTAATAGCTTATAACGTTATACGTTAGAAGGTATTACTATATAACGCTATACCTTATAAGGTAATACTATTTAACGTTATACGTAGGAAGATATTACTATATGACGTTATACGTTATAAGGTTATAGTACATACCGTTATACGTTATAAGGTAATACTACATAACATTATACGTTATAAGGTAATAATATATAACGTTGTACGTTATAAGTTAATATTATACAACGTTATACCATAGGAGGTACTACTATGTAACGTTATACCATAGGAGGTATTACTATGTAACGTTATAAGTAGGAAGCTATTACTATATGACGTTATACGTTGTAAGGTAATAGTACATAACGTTATACGTTAGAAGCTATAACTATATTACGTTATACCTTATAAGGTAATACTATATAACGTTATACGTTAGAAGCTATTACTATATGACGTTATACCTTATAAGGTAATACTATATAACGTTATAAGAAAGAAGCTATTACTATATAACGTTATACCGGATAAGGTAAGACTATTTAACGTTATAAGGAGGAAGCTATTACTACATGGCGTTATACCTTATAAGGTAGTACCACATAACTTTACACGTTATAAGGTAATCAAATATAACGTTATACGTTATAAGGTAATACGATATAACGTTATACGTTAAAAGGTAATACTATATAACGTTATACGTTAAAAGGTAATACTATATAACGTTATACGTTAGAAGGTATTACTATATAACGTTATACCTTATAAGGTAATACTATTTAACGTTATACGTAGGAAGCTATTACTGCATGGCGTTATACCTTATAAGGTAGTACTACATAACTTTATTCGTTATAAGGTAATCAAATATAACGTTATACGTTACAAGGTAATTCTATATAACGTTATACGTTAGAAGCTATTACTATATGACGTTATACGTTATAAGGTAATAGTACATAACGTTATACGTTATAAGGTAATTCTATATAACGTTATACGTTAAAAGGTAATACTATACAACGTTGTACGTTATAAGGTAATAGTACATAATGTTATATGTTATAAGGTAATACTACATAACATTATACGTTATAAGGTAATAATATATAACGTTGTACGTTGTAAGTTAATATTATACAACGTTATACCATAGGAGGTATTACTATGTAAAGTTATGCCATAGGAGGTATTACTATGTAACGTTATACGTTGGAAGCTATTACTATATAACATTAAACGTTGTAAGGTAATGGTACATATTGTTATACGTTAGAAGCTATTACTATATGACGTTATACCTTATAAGGTAATACTATATAACGTTATACGTTAGAAGCTATTACTATGTAACTTTATACGTTGGAAGCTATTACTGTATAACGTTAAACGTTAGAAGCTATTTCTCTATGACGTTATACGTTATAAGGTAATACTATATAACGTTATACGTTAGAAGCTATTACTCTATGACGTTATACGTTATATGGTACTACTATATAATGTTATACGTCAGAAGCTATTACTATATAACGTTATACGTTATAAGGTAATACTATTTAACGTTATACGTAGGAAGGTATTACTACATGGCGTTATACCTTATAAGGTAGTGCTACATAACTTTATTTGTTATAAGGTAATCAAATATAACGTTATACGTTATAAGGTAATACTATATAACATTATACGTCAGAAGCTACTACTATATGACGTTATACGTTATAAGGTAACACTGTATAACGTTATACCTTATTATGTACTAGCATATAACGTTATACGTTAGAAGCTATTACTATATGACGTTATATCTTATAAGGTAATACTACATAACGTTATACGTTAGAAGCTATTACTATGTAACTTTATACGTTGGAAGCTATTACTATATGACGTTAAACGTTGTAAGGTAATGGTACTTAACGTTATACGTTAGAAGCTATTACTATATGACGTTATACCTTATAAGATAATACTATATAACGTTATACGTTAAAAGGTAATACTATATTACGTTATACGTCAGAAGCTATTACTATATGACGTTTTACGTTATAAGGTAATACTATATAGCGTTATACGTTAGAAGCTATTACTATATGACGTTATACCTTATCAGGTAATACTATATAACGTTGTACGTTATTAGGTAATAGCTTATAACGTTATACGTTAGAAGGTATTACTATATAACGTTATACCTTATAAGGTAATACTATTTAACGTTATACGTAGGAAGATATTACTATATGACGTTATACGTTATAAGGTTATAGTACATACCGTTATACGTTATAAGGTAATACTACATAACATTATACGTTATAAGGTAATAATATATAACGTTGTACGTTATAAGTTAATATTATACAACGTTATACCATAGGAGGTACTACTATGTAACGTTATACCATAGGAGGTATTACTATGTAACGTTATAAGTAGGAAGCTATTACTATATGACGTTATACGTTGTAAGGTAATAGTACATAACGTTATACGTTAGAAGCTATAACTATATTACGTTATACCTTATAAGGTAATACTATATAACGTTATACGTTAGAAGCTATTACTATATGACGTTATACCTTATAAGGTAATACTATATAACGTTATACGATAGAAGCTATTACTATATAACGTTATACCGGATAAGGTAAAACTATTTAACGTTATACGGAGGAAACTATTACTACATGGCGTTATACCTTATAAGGTAGTACCACATAACTTTACACGTTATAAGGTAATCAAATATAACGTTATACGTTATAAGGTAATACGATATAACGTTATACGTTAAAAGGTAATACTATATAACGTGATACGTTAAAAGGTAATACTATATAACGTTATACGTTAGAAGGTATTACTATATAACGTTATACCTTATAAGGTAATACTATTTAACGTTATACGTAGGAAGCTATTACTGCATGGCGTTATACCTTATAAGGTAGTACTACATAACTTTATTCGTTATAAGGTAAGCAAATATAACGTTATACCTTACAAGGTAATTCTATATAACGTTATACGTTAGAAGCTATTACTATATGACGTTATACGTTATAAGGTAATAGTACATAACGTTATACGTTATAAGGTAATTCTATATAACGTTATACGTTAAAAGGTAATACTATACAACGTTGTACGTTATAAGGTAATAGTACATAATGTTATATGTTATAAGGTAATACTACATAACATTATACGTTATAAGGTAATAATATATAACGTTGTACGTTGTAAGTTAATATTATACAACGTTATACCATAGGAGGTATTACTATGTAAAGTTATGCCATAGGAGGTATTACTATGTAACGTTATACGTTGGAAGCTATTACTATATAACACTAAACGTTGTAAGGTAATGGTACATATTGTTATACGTTAGAAGCTATTACTATATGACGTTATATCTTATAAGGTAATACTACATAACGTTATACGTTAGAAGCTATTACTATGTAACTTTATACGTTGGAAGCTATTACTATATGACGTTATACGTTACAAGCCATTACTCTGTGACGTTATACCTTATAAGGTAATACTATATAGCATTATAGGTTAGAAGCTATTACTATGTGACGTTATACCTTATAAGGTTAGACTATATGACGTCATACGTCAGAAGCTATTACTATATAACGTTATACCTTATAAGGTAATGCTATTTAACGTTATACGTTGGAAGCTATTACTATATGACGTTAAACGTTGTAAGGTAATGGTACTTAACGTTATACGTTAGAAGCTATTACTATATGACGTTATACCTTATAAGATAATACTATATAACGTTATACGTTAAAAGGTAATACTATATAACGTTATACGTTAGAAGCTATTACTATATGACGTTATACGTTGTAGGTATTAGTACATAACGTTATACGTTAGAAGCTATAATTATATTACGTTATACCTTATAAGGTAATACTATATAACGTTATACGTTAGAAGCTATTACTATATGACGTTATACCTAATAAGGTAATACTATATAACGTTATACGTCAGAAGCTATTACTATATGACGTTTTACGTTATAAGGTAATACTATATAGCGTTATACGTTAGAAGCTATTACTATATGACGTTATACCTTATCAGGTAATACTATATAACGTTATACGTTAGAAGCTATTACCATATGACGTTGTACGTTATAAGGTAATACTAGATAACGTTATACGTTATAAGGTAATACTATATAACGTTGTACGTTATAAGGTAATACTAGATAACGTTATACGTTATAAGGTAATACTATATAACGTTGTACGTTATTAGGTAATAGCTTATAACGTTATACGTTAGAAGGTATTACTATATAACGTTATACCTTATAAGGTAATACTATTTAACGTTATACGTAGGAAGATATTACTATATGACGTTATACGTTATAAGGTTATAGTACATACCGTTATACGTTATAAGGTAATACTACATAACATTATATGTTATAAGGTAATAATATATAACGTTGTACGTTATAAGTTAATATTATACAACGTTATACCATAGGAGGTACTACTATGTAACGTTATACCATAGGAGGTATTACTATGTAACGTTATAAGTAGGAAGCTATTACTATATGACGTTATACGTTGTAAGGTAATAGTACATAACGTTATACGTTAGAAGCTATATCTATATTACGTTATACCTTATAAGGTAATACTATATAACGTTATACGTTAGAAGCTATTACTATATGACGTTATACCTTATAAGGTAATACTATATAACGTTATACGATAGAAGCTATTACTATATAACGTTATACCTTATAAGGTAATACTATATAACGTTATACGTCTGAAGCTATTACTATATGACGTTATACGTTATAAGGTAATGCTATATAGCGTTATAGGTTAGAAGCTATAACTACATTACGTTATACCTTATAAGGTAATACTATATAACGTTATACGTTAGAAGCTATTACTATATGACGTTATACGTTATAAGGTAATACTATTTAAGGTTATACGTTAGAAGCTATTACTCTATGACGTTATACGTTATACGGTAATACTATATAACGTTATACGTTTGAAGCTATTACTATATGTCGTTGTACGTTATAAGGTAATACTAGAAAACGTTATACGTTATAAGGTAATACTATATAACGTTGTACGTTAGAAGCCATTACTATGTGACGTTATACGTTATAAGGTACTACTATATAATGTTATACGTCAGAAGCTATTACTATATAACGTTATACGTTATAAGGTAATACTATTTAACGTTATACGTAGGAAGGTATTATTACATGGCGTTATACCTTATAAGGTAGTACTATATAACTTTATTCGTTATAAGGTAATCAAATATAACGTTATTCTTTATAAGGTAATACTATATAACATTATACGTCAGAAGCTACTACTATATGACGTTATACGTTATAAGGTAATAGTACATAACGTTTTACGTTATAAGGTAATTCTATATAACGTTATACGTTAAAAGGTAATACTATACAACGTTGTACGTTATAAGGTAATAGTACATAATGTTATACGTTATAAGGTAATACTACATAACATTATACATTATAAGGTAATAATATATAACGTTGTACGTTGTAAGTTAATATTATACAACGTTATACCATTGGAGGTATTACTATGTAAAGTTATGCCATAGGAGGTATTACTATGTAACGTTATACGTTGGAAGCTATTACTATATAACATTAAACGTTGTAAGGTAATGGTACATATTGTTATACGTTAGAAGCTATTACTATATGACGTTATACCTTATAAGGAAATACTATATAACGTTATACGTTAGAAGCTATTACTATGTAACTTTATACGTTGGAAGCTATTACTGTATAACGTTAAACGTTAGAAGCTATTACTCTATGACGTTATACGTTTTAAGGTAATACTATATAACGTTATACGTTAGAAGCTATTACTCTATGACGTTATACGTTATAAGGTAATACTATTTAACGTTATACGTTAGAAGCTATTACTATATGACGTTATACGTTATAAGGTAATACTATATAACGTTATACGTTAAAAGCTATTACTATATAACGTTATACGTTATAAGGTACTACTATATAACGTTATACGTCAGAAGCTATTACTATATAACGTTATACGTTATAAGGTAATACTATTTAACGTTATACGTAGGAAGGTATTACTACATGGCGTTATACCTTATAAGGTAGTGCTACATAACTTTATTTGTTATAAGGTAATCAAATATAACGTTATACGTTATAAGGTAATACTATATAACATTATACGTCAGAAGCTACTACTATATGACGCTATACGTTATAAGGTAACACTGTATAACGTTATACCTTATTATGTAATAGCTTATAACGTTATACGTTAGAAGCTATTACTATATGACGTTATATCTTATAAGGTAATACTACATAACGTTATACGTTAGAAGCTATTACTATGTAACTTTATACGTTGGAAGCTATTACTATATGACGTTATACGTTACAAGCCATTACTCTGTGACGTTATACCTTATAAGGTAATACTATATAGCATTATAGGTTAGAAGCTATTACTATGTGACGTTATACCTTATAAGGTTAGACTATATGACGTCATACGTCAGAAGCTATTACTATATGACGTTATACCTTATCAGGTAATACTATATAACGTTATACGTTAGAAGCTATTACTATATAACGTTATACCTTATAAGGTAATACTATTTAACGTTATACGTAGGAAGCTATTACTACATGGCGTTATACCTTATAAGGTAGTACTACATAACTTTATTCGTTATAAGGTAATCAAATATAACGTTATACGTTATAGGGTAATGCTATATAACATTATACGTCAGAAGCTATTATTATATGACGTTATACGTTATAAGGTAATAGTACATAACGTTATACGTTATAAGGTAATACTACATAACATTATACGTTATAAGGTAATAATATATAACGTTGTACGTTGTAAGGTAATATTATACAACGGTATACCATAGGAGGTATTACTATGTAACGTTATGCCATAGGAGGTATTACTATGTAACGTTATACGTTGGAAGCTATTACTATATGACGTTAAACGTTGTAAGGTAATGGTACATAACGTTATACGTTAGAAGCTATTACTATATGACGTTATACCTTATAAGATAATACTATATAACGTTATACGTTAAAAGGTAATACTATATAACGTTATACGTTAGAAGCTATTACTATATGACGTTATACGTTGTAAGGTATTAGTACATAACGTTATACGTTAGAAGCTATAACTATATTACGTTATACCTTATAAGGTAATACTATATAACGTTATACGTTAGAAGCTATTACTATATGACGTTATACCTAATAAGGTAATACTATATAACGTTATACGTCAGAAGCTATTACTATATGACGTTTTACGTTATAAGGTAATACTATATAGCGTTATACGATAGAAGCAATTACTATATAACGTTATACCGGATAAGGTAAAACTATTTAACGTTATACGGAGGAAGCTATTACTACATGGCGTTATACCTTATAAGGTAGTACCACATGACTTTACATGTTATAAGGTAATCAAATATAACGTTATACGTTATAAGGTAATACGATATAACGTTATACGTTAAAAGGTAATACTATATAACGTTATACGTTAAAAGGTAATACTATATAACGTTATACGTTAGAAGGTATTACTATATGACGTTATACCTTATAAGGTAATACTATATAGCGTCATACGTTAGAAGCTATTACTATGTGACGTTATACCTTATAACGTAGTACTACATAACTTTATTCGTTATAAGGTGACCAAATATAACGTTATACGTTATAAGGTAATACTATATAACATTATACGTCAGAAGCTGTTACTATATGACGTTATACGTTATAAGGTAATAGTACATAACGTTATACGTTATAAGGTAATACTACATAACATTATACGTTATAAGGTAATAATATATAACGTTGTACGTTATAAGGTAATACTAGATAACGTTATACGTTATAAGGTGGTACTATATAACGTTAGACGTTGTAAGGTAATGGTACATGACGTTATACGTTAGAAGCTATTACAATATGACGTTATACCTTATAAGGTAATACTATATAGCGTTATACGTTAGAAGCTATTACTATGTGACGTTATACCTTATAAGGTAGTACTATATAATGTTATACGTCAGAAGCTATTACTATATAACGTAATACCTTATAAGGTAATACTATTTAACGTTATACGTAGGAAGCTATTACTACATGGCGTTATACCTTATAAGGTAGTACTACATAACTTTATTCGTTATAGGGTAATCAAATATAACGTTATACGCTATGAGGTTAATACTATATAACATTATACGTCAGAAGCTATTACTATATGACGTTATACCTTATAAGGTAATACTGTATAACTTTATACGTTAGAAGCTATTACTATATGACGTTGTACGTTATAAGGTAATACTAGATAACGTTATACGTTATAAGGTAATACTATATAACGTTGTACGTTAGAAGCTATGACTATATGACGTTATACCTTATAAGGTAATACTATATAACGTTATACGTTAGAATCTATTACTCTATGACGTTATACGTTATACGGTAATACTATATAACGTTATACGTTAGAAGCTATTACTATATGACGTTGTACGTTATAAGGTAATAGTATATAACATTATACGTGAGAAGCTATTACTATATGACGTTATACGTTATAAGGTAATACTACATAACATTATTCGTTATAAGGTAATAATATATAACGTTGTACGTTATAAGTTAATATTATACATCGTTATACCATAGGAGGTACTACTATGTAACGTTATACCATAGGAGGTATTACTATGTAACGTTATACGTTGGAAGCTATTACTACATGACGTTATACGTTGTAAGGTAATGGTACATAACGTTATACGTTAGAAGCTATTACTATATGACGTTATACCTTATAAGGTAATACTGTATAACGTTATACGCTAGAAGCTATTACTATATGACGTTGTACGTTATAAGGTAATACTAGATAACGTTATACGTTATAAGGTAATACTATATGACGTTGTACGTTAGAAGCTATGACTATATGACGTTATACCTTATAAGGTAATACTATATAACGTTATACGTTAGAATCTATTACTCTATGACGATATACGTTATACGGTAATACTATATAACGTTATACGTTAGAAGCTATTACTATATGACGTTGTACGTTATAAGGTAATACTAGATAACGTTATACGTTATAAGGTAATACTATATAACGTTGTACGTTAGAAGCCATTACTATGTGACGTTATACCTTATAAGATAGTACTATATAATGTTATACGTAGGAAGCTATTACTACATGGCGTTATACCTAATAAGGTAATACTATATAATGTTATACGTCAGAAGCTATTACTATATGACGTTTTACGTTATAAGGTAATACTATATAGCGTTATACGTTAGAAGCTATTACTATATGACGTTATACCTTATAAGGTAATACTATATAACGTTATACGTTAGAAGCTATTACTATATGACGTTATACCTAATCAGGTAATACTATATAACGTTATACGTTGGAAGCTATTACTATATGACGTTAAACGTTGTAAGGTAATGGTACATAACGTTATACGTTAGAAGCTATTACTATATGACGTTATACCTTATAAGATAATACTATATAACGTTATACGTTAAAAGGTAATACTATATAACGTTATACGTTAGAAGCTATTACTATATGACGTTATACGTTGTAAGGTATTAGTACATAACGTTATACGTTAGAAGCTATAACTATATTACGTTGTACCTTATAACGTAATACTATATAACGTTATACGTTAGAAGCTATTACTATATGACGTTATACCTAATAAGGTAATACTATATAACGTTATACGTCAGAAGCTATTACTATATGACGTTTTACGTTATAAGGTAATACTATATAGCGTTATACGTTAGAAGCTATTACTATATGACGTTATTCCTTATCAGGTAATACTATATAACGTTATACGTTAGAAGCTATTACTATATGACGTTGTACGTTATAAGGTAATACTGGATAACGTTATACGTTATAAGGTAATACTATATAACGTTAGACGTTGTAAGGTAATGGTACATAACGTTATACGTTAGAAGCTATTACAATATGACGTTATACCTTATAAGGTAATACTATATAGCGTTATACGTTAGAAGCTATTACTATGTGACGTTATACCTTATAAGGTAGTACTATATACTGTTATACGTCAGAAGCTATTACTATTTAACGTTATACCTTATAAGGTAATACTATTTAACGTTATACGTAGGAAGATATTACTACATGGCGTTATACCTTATAAGGTAGTACTACATAACTTTATTCGTTATAGGGTAATCAAATATAACGTTATACGCTATGAGGTAATACTATATAACATTATACGTCAGAAGCTATTACTATATGACGTTATACCTTATAAGGTAATACTGTATAACGTTATACGTTAGAAGCTATTACTATATGACGTTGTACGTTGTAAGGTAATACTAGATAACGTTATACGTTATAAGGTAATACTATATAACGTTGTACGTTAGAAGCTATGACTATATGACGTTATACCTTATAAGGTAATACTATATAACGTTATACGTTAGAAGCTATTACTATATGACGTTGTACGTTATAAGGTAATACTAGATAACGTTATACGTTAAAAGGTAATACTATATAACGTTATACGTTAGAAGCTATTACTATATGACGTTATACCTAATAAGGTAATACTATATAACGTTATACTTTAGAAGCTACTACTATATGACGTTATACCTAATAAGGTAATACTATATAACGTTATACGTCAGAAGCTATTACTATGTGACGTTTTACGTTATAAGGTAATACTATATAGCGTTATACGTTAGAAGCTATTACTATATGACGTTATACCTTATAAGGTAATACTATATAACGTTATACGTTAGAAGCTATTACTATATGACATTATACCTAATAAGGTAATACTATATAACGTTATACGTTGGAAGCTATTACTATAAGACGTTAAACGTTGTAAGGTATTAGTACGTAACGTTATACGTTAGAAGCCATAACTACATTACGTTATACCTTATAAGGTAATACTATATAACGTTATACTTTAGAAGCTATTACTATATGACGTTATACCTAATAAGGTAATACTATATAGCGTTATACGTTAGAAGCTATTACTATATGACGTTATTCCTTATCAGGTAATACTACATAACGTTATACGTTAGAAGCTATTACTATATGACGTTGTACGTTATAAGGTAATACGAGATAACGTTATACGTTATAAGGTAATACTATATAACGTTATACCTTATAAGGTAATACTATTTAACGTTATACGTAGGAAGGTATTACTACGTGGCGTTATACCTTATAAGGTAGTGCAACATAACTTTATTCGTTATAAGGTAATCAAATATAACGTTATACGTTATAAGGTAATACTATATAACGTTATACGTTAAAAGGTAATACTATACAACGTTGTACGTTACAAGGTAATAGTAGATAACGTTATACGTTATAAGGTAATACTATATAACTTTTTACGTTATTTAGTAATACTATATAACGTTACACGTTATAAGGTAATAGTATATAACATTATACGTGAGAAGCTATTACTATATAATGTTATACGTCAGAAGCTATTACTATATGACGTTTTACGTTATAAGGTAATACTATATAGCGTTATACGTTAGAAGCTATTACTATATGACGTTATACCTTATAAGGTAATACTATATAACGTTATACGTTAGAAGCTATTACTATATGACGTTATACCTAATCAGGTAATACTATATAACGTTATACGTTGGAAGCTATTACTATATGACATTAAACGTTGTAAGGTAATGGTACATAACGTTATACGTTAGAAGCTATTACTATATGACGTTATACCTTATAAGATAATACTATATAACGTTATACGTTAAAAGGTAATACTATATAACGTTATACGTTAGAAGCTATTACTATATGACGTTATACGTTGTAAGGTATTAGTACATAACGTTATACGTTAGAAGCTATAACTATATTACGTTATACCTTATAAGGTAATACTATATAACGTTATATGTTAGAAGCTATTACTATATGACGTTATACCTAATAAGGTAATACTATATAACGTTATACGTCAGAAGCTATTACTATATGACGTTTTACGTTATAAGGTAATGCTATATAGCGTTATACGTTAGAAGCTATTACTATATGACGTTATTCCTTATCAGGTAATACTATATAACGTTATACGTTAGAAGCTATTACTACATGACGTTGTACGATATAAGGTAATACTAGATAACGTTATACGTTATAAGGTAATACTATATAACGTTGTACGTTATAAGGTAATACTAGATAACGTTATACGTCATAAGGTAATACTATATCACGTTGTACGTTATTAGGTAATAGCTTATAACGTTATACGTTAGAAGGTATTACTATATAACGTTATACCTTATAACGTAATACTATTTAACGTTATACGTTGGAAGCTATTACTATATGACGTTATACGTTATAAGGTTATAGTACATACCGTTATACGTTATAAGGTAATACTACATAACATTATACGTTATAAGGTAATAATATATAATGATGTACGTTATAAGTTAATATTATACAACGTTATACCATAGGAGGTACTACTATGTAACGTTATACCTTATAAGGTAATACTATATAACGTTATACGTTAGAAGCTATTACTATATGACGTTATACCTAATCAGGTAATACTATATAACGTTATACGTTGGAAGCTATTACTATATGACGTTAAACGTTGTAAGGTAATGGTACATAACGTTATACGTTAGAAGCTATTACTATATGACGTTATACCTTATAAGATAATACTATATAACGTTATACGTTAAAAGGTAATACTATATAACGTTATACGTTAGAAGCTATTACTATATGACGTTATACGTTGTAAGGTATTAGTACATAACGTTATACGTTAGAAGCTGTAACTATATTACGTTATACCTTATAAGGTAATACTATATAACGTTATATGTTAGAAGCTATTACTATATGACGTTATACCTAATAAGGTAATACTATATAACGTTATACGTCGGAAGCTATTACTATATGACGTTTTACGTTATAAGGTAATGCTATATAGCGTTATACGTTAGAAGCTATTACTATATGACGTTATTCCTTATCAGGTAATACTATATAACGTTATACGTTAGAAGCTATTACTACATGACGTTGTACGATATAAGGTAATACTAGATAACGTTATACGTTATAAGGTAATACTATATAACGTTGTACGTTATAAGGTAATACTAGATAACGTTATACGTCATAAGGTAATACTATATCACGTTGTACGTTATTAGGTAATAGCTTATAACGTTATACGTTAGAAGGTATTACTATATAACGTTATACCTTATAACGTAATACTACTTAACGTTATACGTTGGAAGCTATTACTATATGACGTTATACGTTATAAGGTTATAGTACATACCGTTATACGTTATAAGGTAATACTACATAACATTATACGTTATAAGGTAATAATATATAACGATGTACGTTATAAGTTAATATTATACAACGTTATACCATAGGAGGTACTACTATGTAACGTTATACCATAGGAGGTATTACTATGTAACGTTATACGTTGGAAGCTATTACTACATGACTTTATACGTTGTAAGGTAATGGTACATAACGTTATACGTTAGAAGCTACTACTATATGACGTTATACCTTATAAGGTAATACTGTATAACGTTATACGTTAGAAGCTATAACTATATGACGTTGTACGTTATAAGGTAATACTAGATAACGTTATACGTTATAAGGTAATACTATATAACGTTGTACGTTAGAAGCTATGACTATATGACGTTATACCTTATAAGGTATTACTATATAACGTTATACGTCAGAATCTATTACTCTATGACGTTATACGTTATACGGTAATACTATATAACGTTATACGTTAGAAGCTATTACTATATGACGTTGTACGTTATAAGGTAATACTAGATAACGTTATACGTTATAAGGTAATACTATATAACGTTGTACGTTAGAAGCCATTACTATGTGACGTTATACCTTATAAGATAGTACTATATAATGTTATACGTAGGAAGCTATTACTATATGGCGTTATACCTAATAAGGTAATACTATATAATGTTATACGTCAGAAGCTATTACTATATGACGTTTTACGTTATAAGGTAATACTATATAGCGTTATACGTTAGAAGCTATTACTATATGACGTTATACCTTATAAGGTAATACTATATAACGTTATACGTTAGAAGCTATTACTATATGACGTTATACCTAATCAGGTAATACTATATAACGTTATACGTTGGAAGCTATTACTATATGACGTTAAACGTTGTAAGGTAATGGTACATAACGTTATACGTTAGAAGCTATTACTATATGACGTTATACCTTATAAGATAATACTATATAACGTTATACGTTAAAAGGTAATACTATATAACGTTATACGTTAGAAGCTATTACTATATGACGTTATACGTTGTAAGGTATTAGTACATAACGTTATACGTTAGAAGCTATAACTATATTACGTTATACCTTATAAGGTAATACTATATAACGTTATACGTTAGAAGCTATTACTATATGACGTTATACCTTATCAGGTACTACTATATAACGTTATACGATAGAAGCAATTACTATATAACGTTATACCGGATAAGGTAAAACTATTTAACGTTATACGGAGGAAGCTATTACTACATGGCGTTATACCTTATAAGGTAGTACCACATGACTTTAAATGTTATAAGGTAATCAAATATAACGTTATACGTTATAAGGTAATACGATATAACGTTATACGTTAAAAGGTAATACTATTAAACGTTATACGTTAAAAGGTAATACTATATAACGTTATACGTTAGAAGGTATTACTATATGACGTTATACCTTATAAGGTAATACTATATAGCGTCATACGTTAGAAGCTATTACTATGTGACGTTATACCTTATAACGTAGTACTACATAACTTTATTCGTTATAAGGTAACCAAATATAACGTTATACGTTATAAGGTAATACTATATAACATTATACGTCAGAAGCTGTTACTATATGACGTTATACGTTATAAGGTAATAGTACATAACGTTATACGTTATAAGGTAATACTACATAACATTATACGTTATAAGGTAATAATATATAACGTTGTACGTTATAAGGTAATACTAGATAACGTTATACGTTAGAAGCTATTACTATATGACGTTATACCTTATCAGGTACTACTATATAACGTTATACGATAGAAGCAATTACTATATAACGTTATACCGGATAAGGTAAAACTATTTAACGTTATACGGAGGAAGCTATTACTACATGGCGTTATACCTTATAAGGTAGTACCACATGACTTTACATGTTATAAGGTAATCAAATATAACGTTATACGTTATAAGGTAATACGATATAACGTTATACGTTAAACGGTAATACTATATAACGTTATACGTTAAAAGGTAATACTATATAACGTTATACGTTAGAAGGTATTACTATATGACGTTATACCTTATAAGGTAATACTATATAGCGTCATACGTTAGAAGCTATTACTATGTGACGTTATACCTTATAACGTAGTACTACATAACTTTATTCGTTATAAGGTAACCAAATATAACGTTATACGTTATAAGGTAATACTATATAACATTATACGTCAGAAGCTGTTACTATATGACGTTATACGTTATAAGGTAATAGTACATAACGTTATACGTTATAAGGTAATACTACATAACATTATACGTTATAAGGTAATAATATATAACGTTATACGTTAAAAGGTAATACTATATAACGTTATACGTTAGAAGCTATTACTATATGACGTTATACGTTGTAAGGTATTAGTACATAACGTTATACGTTAGAAGCTATAACTATATTACGTTATACCTTATAAGGTAATTCTATATAACGTTATACGTTAGAAGCTATTACTATATGACGTTATACCTAATAAGGTAATACTATATAACGTTATACGTTAAAAGGTAATACTATATAACGTTATACGTTAAAAGGTAATACTATATAACGTTATACGTTAGAAGGTATTACTATATGACGTTATACCTTATAAGGTAATACTATATAGCGTAATACGTTAGAAGCTATTACTATGTGACGTTATACCTTATAACGTAGTACTACATAACTTTATTCGTTATAAGGTGACCAAATATAACGTTATACGTTATAAGGTAATACTATATAACATTATACGTCAGAAGCTGTTACTATATGACGTTTTACGTTATAAGGTAATACTATATAGCGTTATACGTTAGAAGCTATTACTATATGACGTTATACCTTATAAGGTAATACTATATAACGTTATACGTTAGAAGCTATTACTATATGACGTTATACCTAATCAGGTAATACTATATAACGTTATACGTTGGAAGCTATTACTATATGACGTTAAACGTTGTAAGGTAATGGTACATAACGTTATACGTTAGAAGCTATTACTATATGACGTTATACCTTATAAGATAATACTATATAACGTTATACGTTAAAAGGTAATACTATATAACGTTATACGTTAGAAGCTATTACTATATGACGTTATACGTTGTAAGGTATTAGTACATAACGTTATACGTTAGAAGCTATAACTATATTACGTTATACCTTATAAGGTAATACTATATAACGTTATACGTTAGAAGCTATTACTATATGACGTTATACCTTATCAGGTACTACTATATAACGTTATACGATAGAAGCAATTACTATATAACGTTATACCGGATAAGGTAAAACTATTTAACGTTATACGGAGGGAGCTATTACTACATGGCGTTATACCTTATAAGGTAGTACCACATGACTTTAAATGTTATAAGGTAATCAAATATAACGTTATACGTTATAAGGTAATACGATATAACGTTATACGTTAAAAGGTAATACTATATAACGTTATACGTTAAAAGGTAATACTATATAACGTTATACGTTAGAAGGTATTACTATATGACGTTATACCTTATAAGGTAATACTATATAGCGTCATACGTTAGAAGCTATTACTATGTGATGTTATACCTTATAACGTAGTACTACATAACTTTATTCGTTATAAGGTAACCAAATATAACGTTATACGTTATAAGGTAATACTATATAACATTATACGTCAGAAGCTGTTACTATATGACGTTATACGTTATAAGGTAATAGTACATAACGTTATACGTTATAAGGTAATACTACATAACATTATACGTTATAAGGTAATAATATATAACGTTGTACGTTGTAAGGTAATATTATACAACGGTATACCATAGGAGGTATTACTATGTAACGTTATGCCATAGGAGGTATTACTATGTAACGTTATACGTTGGAAGCTATTACTATATGACGTTAAACGTTGTAAGGTAATGGTACATAACGTTATACGTTAGAAGCTATTACTATATGACGTTATACCTTATAAGATAATACTATATAACGTTATACGTTAAAAGGTAATACTATATAACGTTATACGTTAGAAGCTATTACTATATGACGTTATACGTTGTAAGGTATTAGTACATAACGTTATACGTTAGAAGCTATAACTATATTACGTTATACCTTATAAGGTAATACTATATAACGTTATACGTTAGAAGCTATTACTATATGACGTTATACCTAATAAGGTAATACTATATAACGTTATACGTCAGAAGCTATTACTATATGACGTTTTACGTTATAAGGTAATACTATATAGCGTTATACGATAGAAGCAATTACTATATAACGTTATACCGGATAAGGTAAAACTATTTAACGTTATACGGAGGAAGCTATTACTACATGGCGTTATACCTTATAAGGTAGTACCACATGACTTTACATGTTATAAGGTAATCAAATATAACGTTATACGTTATAAGGTAATACGATATAACGTTATACGTTAAAAGGTAATACTATATAACGTTATACGTTAAAAGGTAATACTATATAACGTTATACGTTAGAAGGTATTACTATATGACGTTATACCTTATAAGGTAATACTATATAGCGTCATACGTTAGAAGCTATTACTATGTGACGTTATACCTTATAACGTAGTACTACATAACTTTATTCGTTATAAGGTGACCAAATATAACGTTATACGTTATAAGGTAATACTATATAACATTATACGTCAGAAGCTGTTACTATATGACGTTATACGTTATAAGGTAATAGTACATAACGTTATACGTTATAAGGTAATACTACATAACATTATACGTTATAAGGTAATAATATATAACGTTGTACGTTATAAGGTAATACTAGATAACGTTATACGTTATAAGGTAGTACTATATAACGTTAGACGTTGTAAGGTAATGGTACATAACGTTATACGTTAGAAGCTATTACAATATGACGTTATACCTTATAAGGTAATACTATATAGCGTTATACGTTAGAAGCTATTACTATGTGACGTTATACCTTATAAGGTAGTACTATATAATGTTATACGTCAGAAGCTATTACTATATAACGTAATACCTTATAAGGTAATACTATTTAACGTTATACGTAGGAAGCTATTACTACATGGCGTTATACCTTATAAGGTAGTACTACATAACTTTATTCGTTATAGGGTAATCAAATATAACGTTATACGCTATGAGGTTAATACTATATAACATTATACGTCAGAAGCTATTACTATATGACGTTATACCTTATAAGGTAATACTGTATAACTTTACTCGTTAGAAGCTATTACTATATGACGTTGTACGTTATAAGGTAATACTAGATAACGTTATACGTTATAAGGTAATACTATATAACGTTGTACGTTAGAAGCTATGACTATATGACGTTATACCTTATAAGGTAATACTATATAACGTTATACGTTAGAATCTATTACTCTATGACGTTATACGTTATACGGTAATACTATATAACGTTATACGTTAGAAGCTATTACTATATGACGTTGTACGTTATAAGGTAATAGTATATAACATTATACGTGAGAAGCTATTACTATATGACGTTATACGTTATAAGGTAATAGTACATAACGTTATACGTTATAAGGTAATACTACATAACATTATTCGTTATAAGGTAATAATATATAACGTTGTACGTTATAAGTTAATATTATACAACGTTATACCATAGGAGGTACTACTATGTAACGTTATACCATAGGAGGTATTACTATGTAACGTTATACGTTGGAAGCTATTACTACATGACGTTATACGTTGTAAGGTAATGGTACATAACGTTATACGTTAGAAGCTATTACTATATGACGTTATACCTTATAAGGTAATACTGTATAACGTTATACGCTAGAAGCTATTACTATATGACGTTGTACGTTATAAGGTAATACTAGATAACGTTATACGTTATAAGGTAATACTATATAACGTTGTACGTTAGAAGCTATGACTATATGACGTTATACCTTATAAGGTAATACTATATAACGTTATACGTTAGAATCTATTACTCTATGACGATATACGTTATACGGTAATACTATATAACGTTATACGTTAGAAGCTATTACTATATGACGTTGTACGTTATAAGGTAATACTAGATAACGTTATACGTTATAAGGTAATACTATATAACGTTGTACGTTAGAAGCTATGACTATATGACGTTATACCTTATAAGGTAATACTATATAACGTTATACGTTAGAATCTATTACTCTATGACGATATACGTTATACGGTAATACTATATAACGTTATACGTTAGAAGCTATTACTACATGGCGTTATACCTAATAAGGTAATACTATATAATGTTATACGTCAGAAGCTATTACTATATGACGTTTTACGTTATAAGGTAATACTATATAGCGTTATACGTTAGAAGCTATTACTATATGACGTTATACCTTATAAGGTAATACTATATAACGTTATACGTTAGAAGCTATTACTATATGACGTTATACCTAATCAGGTAATACTATATAACGTTATACGTTGGAAGCTATTACTATATGACGTTAAACGTTGTAAGGTAATGGTACATAACGTTATACGTTAGAAGCTATTACTATATGACGTTATACCTTATAAGATAATCCTATATAACGTTATACGTTAAAAGGTAATACTATATAACGTTATACGTTAGAAGCTATTACTATATGACGTTATACGTTGTAAGGTATTAGTACATAACGTTATACGTTAGAAGCTATAACTATATTACGTTATACCTTATAACGTAATACTATATAACGTTATACGTTAGAAGCTATTACTATATGACGTTATACCTAATAAGGTAATACTATATAACGTTATACGTCAGAAGCTATTACTATATGACGTTTTACGTTATAAGGTAATACTATATAGCGTTATACGTTAGAAGCTATTACTATATGACGTTATTCCTTATCAGGTAATACTATATAACGTTACACGTTAGAAGCTATTACTATATGACGTTGTACGTTATAAGGTAATACTGGATAACGTTATACGTTATAAGGTAATACTATATAACGTTAGACGTTGTAAGGTAATGGTACATAACGTTATACGTTAGAAGCTATTACAATATGACGTTATACCTTATAAGGTAATACTATATAGCGTTATACGTTAGAAGCTATTACTATGTGACGTTATACCTTATAAGGTAGTACTATATAATGTTATACGTCAGAAGCTATTACTATTTAACGTTATACCTTATAAGGTAATACTATTTAACGTTATACGTAGGAAGATATTACTACATGGCGTTATACCTTATAAGGTAGTACTACATAACTTTATTCGTTATAGGGTAATCAAATATAACGTTATACGCTATGAGGTAATACTATATAACATTATACGTCAGAAGCTATTACTATATGACGTTATACCTTATAAGGTAATACTGTATAACGTTATACGTTAGAAGCTATTACTATATGACGTTGTACGTTATAAGGTAATACTAGATAACGTTATACGTTATAAGGTAATACTATATAACGTTGTACGTTAGAAGCTATGACTATATGACGTTATACCTTATAAGGTAATACTATATAACGTTATACGTTAGAAGCTATTACTATATGACGTTGTACGTTATAAGGTAATACTAGATAACGTTATACGTTAAAAGGTAATACTATATAACGTTATACGTTAGAAGCTATTACTATATGACGTTATACCTAATAAGGTAATACTATATAACGTTATACGTTGGAAGCTATTACTATATGACGTTAAACGTTGTAAGGTATTAGTACATAACGTTATACGTTAGAAGCCATAACTACATTACGTTATACCTTATAAGGTAATACTATATAACGTTATACTTTAGAAGCTACTACTATATGACGTTATACCTAATAAGGAAATACTATATAACGTTATACGTCAGAAGCTATTACTATGTGACGTTTTACGTTATAAGGTAATACTATATAGCGTTATACGTTAGAAGCTATTACTATATGACGTTATACCTTATAAGGTAATACTATATAACGTTATACGTTAGAAGCTATTACTATATGACATTATACCTAATAAGGTAATACTATATAACGTTATACGTTGGAAGCTATTACTATATGACGTTAAACGTTGTAAGGTATTAGTACATAACGTTATACGTTAGAAGCCATAACTACATTACGTTATACCTTATAAGGTAATACTATATAACGTTATACTTTAGAAGCTATTACTATATGACGTTATACCTAATAAGGTAATACTATATAGCGTTATACGTTAGAAGCTATTACTATATGACGTTATTCCTTATCAGGTAATACTACATAACGTTATACGTTAGAAGCTATTACTATATGACGTTGTACGTTATAAGGTAATACTAGATAACGTTATACGTTATAAGGTAATACTATATAACGTTATACCTTATAAGGTAATACTATTTAACGTTATACGTAGGAAGCTATTACTATATGACGTTATACCTTATAAGGTAATACTTTGTAACGTTATACGTTATAAGGTAATACTATATAACGTTGTACGTTATTAGGTATTAGCTTATAACGTTATACGTTAGAAGGTATTACTATATAACGTTATACCTTATAAGGTAATACTATTTAACGTTATACGTAGGAAGGTATTACTACGTGGCGTTATACCTTATAAGGTAGTGCAACATAACTTTATTCGTTATAAGGTAATCAAATATAACGTTATACGTTATAAGGTAATACTATATAACGTTATACGTTAAAAGCTATTACTATATGACGTTATACCTTATAAGGTAATACTATACAACGTTATACGTTAGAAGCTATTACTATATGACGTTATACCTAATCAGGTAATACTATATAACGTTATACGTTGGAAGCTATTACTATATGACGTTAAACGTTGTAAGGTAATGGTACATAACGTTATACGTTAGAAGCTATTACTATATGACGTTATACCTTATAAGATAATACTATATAACGTTATACGTTAAAAGGTAATACTATATAACGTTATACGTTAGAAGCTATTACTATATGACGTTATACGTTGTAAGGTATTAGTACATAACGTTATACGTTAGAAGCTATAACTATATTACGTTATACCTTATAAGGTAATACTATATAACGTTATAGGTTAGAAGCTATTACTATATGACGTTATACCTAATAAGGTAATACTATATAACGTTATACGTCAGAAGCTATTACTATATGACGTTTTACGTTATAAGGTAATGCTATATAGCGTTATACGTTAGAAGCTATTACTATATGACGTTATTCCTTATCAGGTAATACTATATAACGTTATACGTTAGAAGCTATTACTACATGACGTTGTACGATATAAGGTAATACTAGATAACGTTATACGTTATAAGGTAATACTATATAACGTTGTACGTTATAAGGTAATACTAGATAACGTTATACGTCATAAGGTAATACTATATCACGTTGTACGTTATTAGGTAATAGCTTATAACGTTATACGTTAGAAGGTATTACTATATAACGTTATACCTTATAACGTAATACTATTTAACGTTATACGTTGGAAGCTATTACTATATGACGTTATACGTTATAAGGTTATAGTACATACCGTTATACGTTATAAGGTAATACTACATAACATTATACGTTATAAGGTAATAATATATAATGATGTACGTTATAAGTTAATATTATACAACGTTATACCATAGGAGGTACTACTATGTAACGTTATACCTTATAAGGTAATACTATATAACGTTATAGGTTAGAAGCTATTACTATATGACGTTATACCTAATAAGGTAATACTATATAACGTTATACGTTGGAAGCTATTACTATATGACGTTAAACGTTGTAAGGTAATGGTACATAACGTTATACGTTAGAAGCTATTACTATATGACGTTATACCTTATAAGATAATACTATATAACGTTATACGTTAAAAGGTAATACTATATAACGTTATACGTTAGAAGCTATTACTATATGACGTTATACGTTGTAAGGTATTAGTACATAACGTTATACGTTAGAAGCTGTAACTATATTACGTTATACCTTATAAGGTAATACTATATAACGTTATATGTTAGAAGCTATTACTATATGACGTTATACCTAATAAGGTAATACTATATAACGTTATACGTCAGAAGCTATTACTATATGACGTTTTACGTTATAAGGTAATGCTATATAGCGTTATACGTTAGAAGCTATTACTATATGACGTTATTCCTTATCAGGTAATACTATATAACGTTATACGTTAGAAGCTATTACTACATGACGTTGTACGATATAAGGTAATACTAGATAACGTTATACGTTATAAGGTAATACTATATAACGTTGTACGTTATAAGGTAATACTAGATAACGTTATACGTCATAAGGTAATACTATATCACGTTGTACGTTATTAGGTAATTGCTTATAACGTTATACGTTAGAAGGTATTACTATATAACGTTATACCTTATAACGTAATACTATTTAACGTTATACGTTGGAAGCCATTACTATATGACGTTATACGTTATAAGGTTATAGTACATACCGTTATACGTTATAAGGTAATACTACATATCATTATACGTTATAAGGTAATAATATATAACGATGTACGTTATAAGTTAATATTATACAACGTTATACCATAGGAGGTACTACTATGTAACGTTATACCATAGGAGGTATTACTATGTAACGTTATAAGTAGGAAGCTATTACTATATGACGTTATACGTTGTAAGGTAATAGTACATAACGTTATACGTTAGAAGCTATAACTATATTACGTTATACCTTATAAGGTAATACTATATAACGTTATACGTTAGAAGCTATTACTATATGACGTTATACCTTATCAGGTACTACTATATAACGTTATACGATAGAAGCAATTACTATATAACGTTATACCGGATAAGGTAAAACTATTTAACGTTATACGGAGGAAGCTATTACTACATGGCGTTATACCTTATAAGGTAGTACCACATGACTTTACATGTTATAAGGTAATCAAATATAACGTTATACGTTATAAGGTAATACGATATAACGTTATACGTTAAAAGGTAATGCTATATAACGTTATACGTTAAAAGGTAATACTATATAGCGTTATACGTTAGAAGCTATTACTATATGACGTTATACCTTATAAGGTAATACTATATAGCGTCATACGTTAGAAGCTATTACTATGTGACGTTATACCTTATAACGTAGTACTACATAACTTTATTCGTTATAAGGTAACCAAATATAACGTTATACGTTATAAGGTAATACTATATAACATTATACGTCAGAAGCTGTTACTATATGACGTTATACGTTATAAGGTAATAGTACATAACGTTATTCGTTATAAGGTAATACTACATAACATTATACGTTATAAGGTAATAATATATAACGTTGTACGTTATAAGGTAATACTAGATAACGTTATACGTTATAAGGTAATACTATATATCGTTGTACGTTATTAGGTATTAGCTTATAACGTTATACGTTAGAAGGTATTACTATATAACGTTATACCTTATAAGGTAATACTATTTAACGTTATACGTAGGAAGGTATTACTACGTGGCGTTATACCTTATAAGGTAGTGCAACATAACTTTATTCGTTATAAGGTAATCAAATATAACGTTATACGTTATAAGGTAATACTATATAACGTTATACGTTAAAAGGTAATACTATACAACGTTGTACGTTACAAGGTAATAGTAGATAACGTTATACGTTATAAGGTAATACTATATAACTTTTTACGTTATTTAGTAATACTATATAACGCTATACGTTATAAGGTAATAGTATATAACATTATACGTGAGAAGCTATTACTATATCACGTTATACGTTATAAGGTAATAGTACATAACGTTATACGTTATAAGGTAATACTACATAACATTATTCGTTATAAGGTAATAATATATAACGTTGTACGTTATAAGTTAATATTATACAACGTTATACCATAGGAGGTACTACTATGTAACGTTATACCATAGGAGGTATTACTATGTAACGTTATACGTTGGAAGCTATTACTACATGACGTTATACGTTGTAAGGTAATGGTACATAACGTTATACGTTAGAAGCTACTACTATATGACGTTATACCTTATAAGGTAATACTGTATAACGTTATACGTTAGAAGCTATAACTATATGACGTTGTACGTTATAAGGTATTACTAGATAACGTCATACGTTATAAGGTAATACTATATAACGTTGTACGTTAGATGCTATGACTATATGACGTTATACCTTATAAGGTATTACTATATAACGTTATACGTCAGAATCTATTACTCTATGACGTTATACGTTATACGGTAATACTATATAACGTTATACGTTAGAAGCTATTACTATATGACGTTGTACGTTATAAGGTAATACTAGATAACGTTATACGTTATAAGGTAATACTATATAACGTTGTACGTTAGAAGCCATTACTATGTGACGTTATACCTTATAAGATAGTACTATATAATGTTATACGTAGGAAGCTATTACTACATGGCGTTATACCTAATAAGGTAATACTATATAATGTTATACGTCAGAAGCTATTACTATATGACGTTTTACGTTATAAGGTAATACTATATAGCGTTATACGTTAGAAGCTATTACTATATGACGTTGTACCTTATAAGGTAATACTATATAACGTTATACGTTAGAAGCTATTACTATATGACGTTATACCTAATCAGGTAATACTATATAACGTTATACGTTGGAAGCTATTACTATATGACGTTAAACGTTGTAAGGTAATGGTACATAACGTTATACGTTAGAAGCTATTACTATATGACGTTATACCTTATAAGATAATACTATATAACGTTATACGTTAAAAGGTAATACTATATAACGTTATACGTTAGAAGCTATTACTATATGACGTTATACGTTGTAAGGTATTAGTACATAACGTTATACGTTAGAAGCTATAACTATATTACGTTATACCTTATAAGGTAATACTATATAACGTTATACGTTAGAAGCTATTACTATATGACGTTATACCTTATCAGGTACTACTATATAACGTTATACGATAGAAGCAATTACTATATAATGTTATACCGGATAAGGTAAAACTATTTAACGTTATACGGAGGAAGCTATTACTACATGGCGTTATACCTTATAAGGTAGTACCACATGACTTTAAATGTTATAAGGTAATCAAATATAACGTTATACGTTATAAGGTAATACGATATAACGTTATACGTTAAAAGGTAATACTATATAACGTTATACGTTAAAAGGTAATACTATATAACGTTATACGTTAGAAGGTATTACTATATGACGTTATACCTTATAAGGTAATACTATATAGCGTCATACGTTAGAAGCTATTACTATGTGACGTTATACCTTATAACGTAGTACTACATAACTTTATTCGTTATAAGGTAACCAAATATAACGTTATACGTTATAAGGTAATACTATATAACATTATACGTCAGAAGCTGTTACTATATGACGTTATACGTTATAAGGTAATAGTACATAACGTTATACGTTATAAGGTAATACTACATAACATTATACGTTATAAGGTAATAATATATAACGTTGTACGTTATAAGGTTTTACTAGATAACGTTATACGTTAGAAGCTATTACTATATGACGTTATACCTTAGCAGGTACTACTATATAACGTTATACGATAGAAGCAATTACTATATAACGTTATACCGGATAAGGTAAAACTATTTAACGTTATACGGAGGAAGCTATTACTACATGGCGTTATACCTTATAAGGTAGTACCACATGACTTTACATGTTATAAGGTAATCAAATATAACGTTATACGTTATAAGGTAATACGATATAACGTTATACGTTAAAAGGTAATACTATATAACGTTATACGTTAAAAGGTAATACTATATAACGTTATACGTTAGAAGGTATTACTATATGACGTTATACCTTATAAGGTAATACTATATAGCGTCATACGTTAGAAGCTATTACTATGTGACGTTATACCTTATAACGTAGTACTACATAACTTTATTCGTTATAAGGTAACCAAATATAACGTTATACGTTATAAGGTAATACTATATAACATTATACGTCAGAAGCTGTTACTATATGACGTTATACGTTATAAGGTAATAGTACATAACGTTATACGTTATAAGGTAATACTACATAACATTATACGTTATAAGGTAATAATATATAACGTTGTACGTTATAAGGTAATACTAGATAACGTTATACGTTATAAGGTAATACTATATAACGTTAGACGTTGTAAGGTAATGGTACATAACGTTATACGTTAGAAGCTATTAGAATATGACGTTATACCTTATAAGGTAATACTATATAGCGTTATACGTTAGAAGCTATTACTATATGACGTTATACCTTATAAGGTAGTACTATATAATGTTATACGTCAGAAGCTATTACTATATAACGTTATACCTTATAAGGTAATACGATTTAACGTTATACGTAGGAAGCTATTACTACATGGCGTTATACCTTATAAGGTAGTACTACATAACTTTATTCGTTATAGGGTAATCAAATATAACGTTATACGTTATGAGGTAATACTATATAACATTATACGTCAGAAGCTGTTACTATATGACGTTATACGTTATAAGGTAATAGTACATAACGTTATACGTTATAAGGTAATACTACATAACATTATACGTTATAAGGTAATAATATATAACGTTGTACGTTATAAGGTAATACTAGATAACGTTATACGTTAGAAGCTATTACTATATGACGTTATACCTTATCAGGTACTACTATATAACGTTATACGATAGAAGCAATTACTATATAACGTTATACCGGATAAGGTAAAACTATTTAACGTTATACGGAGGAAGCTACTACTACATGGCGTTATACCTTATAAGGTAGTACCACATGACTTTATTCGTTATAGGGTAATCAAATATAACGTTATACGCTATGAGGTTAATACTATATAACATTATACGTCAGAAGCTATTACTATATGACGTTATACCTTATAAGGTAATACTGTATAACTTTATACGTTAGAAGCTATTACTATATGACGTTGTACGTTATAAGGTAATACTAGATAACGTTATACGTTATAAGGTAATACTATATAACGTTGTACGTTAGAAGCTATGACTATATGACGTTATACCTTATAAGGTAATACTATATAACGTTATACGTTAGAATCTATTACTCTATGACGTTATACGTTATACGGTAATACTATATAACGTTATACGTTAGAAGCTATTACTATATGACGTTGTACGTTATAAGGTAATAGTATATAACATTATACGTGAGAAGCTATTACTATATGACGTTATACGTTATAAGGTAATAGTACATAACGTTATACGTTATAAGGTAATACTACATAACATTATTCGTTATAAGGTAATAATATATAACGTTGTACGTTATAAGTTAATATTATACAACGTTATACCATAGGAGGTACTACTATGTAACGTTATACCATAGGAGGTATTACTATGTAACGTTATACGTTGGAAGCTATTACTACATGACGTTATACGTTGTAAGGTAATGGTACATAACGTTATACGTTAGAAGCTATTACTATATGACGTTATACCTTATATGGTAATACTGTATAACGTTATACGCTAGAAGCTATTACTATATGACGTTGTACGTTATAAGGTAATACTAGATAACGTTATACGTTATAAGGTAATACTATATAACGTTGTACGTTAGAAGCTATGACTATATGACGTTATACCTTATAAGGTAATACTATATAACGTTATACGTTAGAGTCTATTACTCTATGACGATATACGTTATACGGTAATACTATATAACGTTATACGATAGAAGCTATTACTATATGACGTTGTACGTTATAAGGTAATACTAGATAACGTTATACGTTATAAGGTAATACTATATAACGTTGTACGTTAGAAGCCATTACTATGTGACGTTATACCTTATAAGATAGTACTATATAATGTTATACGTAGGAAGCTATTACTACATGGCGTTATACCTAATAAGGTAATACTATATAATGTTATACGTCAGAAGCTATTACTATATGACGTTTTACGTTATAAGGTAATACTATATAGCGTTATACGTTAGAAGCTATTACTATATGACGTTATACCTTATAAGGTAATACTATATAACGTTATACGTTAGAAGCTATTACTATATGACGTTATACCTAATCAGGTAATACTATATAACGTTATACGTTGGAAGCTATTACTATATGACGTTAAACGTTGTAAGGTAATGGTACATAACGTTATACGTTAGAAGCTATTACTATATGACGTTATACCTTATAAGATAATACTATATAACGTTATACGTTAAAAGGTAATACTATATAACGTTATACGTTAGAAGCTATTACTATATGACGTTATACGTTGTAAGGTATTAGTACATAACGTTATACGTTAGAAGCTATAACTATATTACGTTATACCTTATAACGTAATACTATATAACGTTATACGTTAGAAGCTATTACTATATGACGTTATACCTAATAAGGTAATACTATATAACGTTATACGTCAGAAGCTATTACTATATGACGTTTTACGTTATAAGGTAATACTATATAGCGTTATACGTTAGAAGCTATTACTATATGACGTTATTCCTTATCAGGTAATACTATATAACGTTATACGTTAGAAGCAATTACTATATGACGTTGTACGTTATAAGGTAATACTGGATAACGTTATACGTTATAAGGTAATACTATATAACGTTAGACGTTGTAAGGTAATGGTACATAACGTTATACGTTAGAAGCTATTACAATATGACGTTATACCTTATAAGGTAATACTATATAGCGTTATACGTTAGAAGCTATTACTATGTGACGTTATACCTTATAAGGTAGTACTATATAATGTTATACGTCAGAAGCTATTACTATTTAACGTTATACCTTATAAGGTAATACTATTTAACGTTATACGTAGGAAGATATTACTACATGGCGTTATACCTTATAAGGTAGTACTACATAACTTTATTCGTTATAGGGTAATCAAATATAACGTTATACGCTATGAGGTAATACTATATAACATTATACGTCAGAAGTTATTACTATATGACGTTATACCTTATAAGGTAATACTGTATAACGTTATACGTTAGAAGCTATTACTATATGACGTTGTACGTTATAAGGTAATACTAGATAACGTTATACGTTATAAGGTAATACTATATAACCTTGTACGTTAGAAGCTATGACTATATGACGTTATACCTTATAAGGTAATACTATATAACGTTATACGTTAGAAGCTATTACTATATGACGTTGTACGTTATAAGGTAATACTAGATAACGTTATACGTTAAAAGGTAATACTATATAACGTTATACGTTAGAAGCTATTACTATATGACGTTATACCTAATAAGGTAATACTATATAACGTTATACGTTGGAAGCTATTACTATATGACGTTAAACGTTGTAAGGTATTAGTACATAACGTTATACGTTAGAAGCCATAACTACATTACGTTATACCTTATAAGGTAATACTATATAACGTTATACTTTAGAAGCTACTACTATATGACGTTATACCTAATAAGGTAATACTATATAACGTTATACGTCAGAAGCTATTACTATGTGACGTTTTACGTTATAAGGTAATACTATATAGCGTTATACGTTAGAAGCTATTACTATATGACGTTATACCTTATAAGGTAATACTATATAACGTTATACGTTAGAAGCTATTACTATATGACATTATACCTAATAAGGTAATACTATATAACGTTATACGTTGGAAGCTATTACTATATGACGTTAAACGTTGTAAGGTATTAGTACATAACGTTATACGTTAGAAGCCATAACTACATTACGTTATACCTTATAAGGTAATACTATATAACGTTATACTTTAGAAGCTATTACTATATGACGTTATACCTAATAAGGTAATACTATATAGCGTTATACGTTAGAAGCTATTACTATATGACGTTATTCCTTATCAGGTAATACTACATAACGTTATACGTTAGAAGCTATTACTATATGACGTTGTACGTTATAAGGTAATACTAGATAACGTTATACGTTATAAGGTAATACTATATAACGTTATACCTTATAAGGTAATACTATTTAACGTTATACGTAGGAAGCTATTACTATATGACGTTATACCTTATAAGGTAATACTTTGTAACGTTATACGTTATAAGGTAATACTATATAACGTTGTACGTTATTAGGTATTAGCTTATAACGTTATACGTTAGAAGGTATTACTATATAACGTTATACCTTATAAGGTAATACTATTTAACGTTATACGTAGGAAGGTATTACTACGTGGCGTTATACCTTATAAGGTAGTGCAACATAACTTTATTCGTTATAAGGTAATCAAATATAACGTTATACGTTATAAGGTAATACTATATAACGTTATACGTTAAAAGCTATTACTATATGACGTTATACCTTATAAGGTAATACTATATAACGTTATACGTTAGAAGCTATTACTATATGACGTTATACCTAATCAGGTAATACTATATAACGTTATACGTTGGAAGCTATTACTATATGACGTTAAACGTTGTAAGGTAATGGTACATAACGTTATACGTTAGAAGCTATTACTATATGACGTTATACCTTATAAGATAATACTATATAACGTTATACGTTAGAAGCTATTACTATATGACGTTATACGTTGTAAGGTATTAGTACATAACGTTATACGTTAGAAGCTATAACTATATTACGTTATACCTTATAAGGTAATACTATATAACGTTATAGGTTAGAAGCTATTACTATATGACGTTATACCTAATAAGGTAATACTATATAACGTTATACGTCAGAAGCTATTACTATATGACGTTTTACGTTATAAGGTAATGCTATATAGCGTTATACGTTAGAAGCTATTACTATATGACGTTATTCCTTATCAGGTAATACTATATAACGTTATACGTTAGAAGCTATTACTACATGACGTTGTACGATATAAGGTAATACTAGATAACGTTATACGTTATAAGGTAATACTATATAACGTTGTACGTTATAAGGTAATACTAGATAACGTTATACGTCATAAGGTAATACTATATCACGTTGTACGTTATTAGGTAATAGCTTATAACGTTATACGTTAGAAGGTATTACTATATAACGTTATACCTTATAACGTAATACTATTTAACGTTATACGTTGGAAGCTATTACTATATGACGTTATACGTTATAAGGTTATAGTACATACCGTTATACGTTATAAGGTAATACTACATAACATTATACGTTATAAGGTAATAATATATAATGATGTACGTTATAAGTTAATATTATACAACGTTATACCATAGGAGGTACTACTATGTAACGTTATACCTTATAAGGTAATACTATATAACGTTATACGTTAGAAGCTATTACTATATGACGTTATACCTAATCAGGTAATACTATATAACGTTATACGTTGGAAGCTATTACTATATGACGTTAAACGTTGTAAGGTAATGGTACATAACGTTATACGTTAGAAGCTATTACTATATGACGTTATACCTTATAAGATAATACTATATAACGTTATACGTTAAAAGGTAATACTATATAACGTTATACGTTAGAAGCTATTACTATATGACGTTATACGTTGTAAGGTATTAGTACATAACGTTATACGTTAGAAGCTGTAACTATATTACGTTATACCTTATAAGGTAATACTATATAACGTTATATGTTAGAAGCTATTACTATATGACGTTATACCTAATAAGGTAATACTATATAACGTTATACGTCAGAAGCTATTACTATATGACGTTTTACGTTATAAGGTAATGCTATATAGCGTTATACGTTAGAAGCTATTACTATATGACGTTATTCCTTATCAGGTAATACTATATAACGTTATACGTTAGAAGCTATTACTACATGACGTTGTACGATATAAGGTAATACTAGATAACGTTATACGTTATAAGGTAATACTATATAACGTTGTACGTTATAAGGTAATACTAGATAACGTTATACGTCATAAGGTAATACTATATCACGTTGTACGTTATTAGGTAATAGCTTATAACGTTATACGTTAGAAGGTATTACTATATAACGTTATACCTTATAACGTAATACTATTTAACGTTATACGTTGGAAGCTATTACTATATGACGTTATACGTTATAAGGTTATAGTACATACCGTTATACGTTATAAGGTAATACTACATATCATTATACGTTATAAGGTAATAATATATAACGATGTACGTTATAAGTTAATATTATACAACGTTATACCATAGGAGGTACTACTATGTAACGTTATACCATAGGAGGTATTACTATGTAACGTTATAAGTAGGAAGCTATTACTATATGACGTTATACGTTGTAAGGTAATAGTACATAACGTTATACGTTAGAAGCTATAACTATATTACGTTATACCTTATAAGGTAATACTATATAACGTTATACGTTAGAAGCTATTACTATATGACGTTATACCTTATCAGGTACTACTATATAACGTTATACGATAGAAGCAATTACTATATAACGTTATACCGGATAAGGTAAAACTATTTAACGTTATACGGAGGAAGCTATTACTACATGGCGTTATACCTTATAAGGTAGTACCACATGACTTTACATGTTATAAGGTAATCAAATATAACGTTATACGTTATAAGGTAATACTATATAACATTATACGTCAGAAGCTGTTACTATATGACGTTATACGTTATAAGGTAATAGTACATAACGTTATTCGTTATAAGGTAATACTTCATAACATTATACGTTATAAGGTAATAATATATAACGTTGTACGTTATAAGGTAATACTAGATAACGTTATACGTTATAAGGTAATACTATATAACGTTGTACGTTATTAGGTATTAGCTTATAACGTTATACGTTAGAAGGTATTACTATATAACGTTATACCTTATAAGGTAATACTATTTAACGTTATACGTAGGAAGGTATTACTACGTGGCGTTATACCTTATAAGGTAGTGCAACATAACTTTATTCGTTATAAGGTAATCAAATATAACGTTATACGTTATAAGGTAATACTATATAACGTTATACGTTAAAAGGTAATACTATACAACGTTGTACGTTACAAGGTAATAGTAGATAACGTTATACGTTATAAGGTAATACTATATAACTTTTTACGTTATTTAGTAATACTATATAACGCTATACGTTATAAGGTAATAGTATATAACATTATACGTGAGAAGCTATTACAATATCACGTTATACGTTATAAGGTAATAGTACATAACGTTATACGTTATAAGGTAATACTACATAACATTATTCGTTATAAGGTAATAATATATAACGTTGTACGTTATAAGTTAATATTATACAACGTTATACCATAGGAGGTACTACTATGTAACGTTATACCATAGGAGGTATTACTATGTAACGTTATACGTTGGAAGCTATTACTACATGACGTTATACGTTGTAAGGTAATGGTACATAACGTTATACGTTAGAAGCTACTACTATATGACGTTATACCTTATAAGGTAATACTGTATAACGTTATACGTTAGAAGCTATAACTATATGACGTTGTACGTTATAAGGTAATACTAGATAACGTTATACGTTATAAGGTAATACTATATAACGTTGTACGTTAGAAGCTATGACTATATGACGTTATACCTTATAAGGTATTACTATATAACGTTATACGTCAGAATCTATTACTCTATGACGTTATACGTTATACGGTAATACTATATAACGTTATACGTTAGAAGCTATTACTATATGACGTTGTACGTTATAAGGTAATACTAGATAACGTTATACGTTATAAGGTAATACTATATAACGTTGTACGTTAGAAGCCATTACTATGTGACGTTATACCTTATAAGATAGTACTATATAATGTTATACGTAGGAAGCTATTACTACATGGCGTTATACCTAATAAGGTAATACTATATAATGTTATACGTCAGAAGCTATTACTATATGACGTTTTACGTTATAAGGTAATACTATATAGCGTTATACGTTAGAAGCTATTACTATATGACGTTATACCTTATAAGGTAATACTATATAACGTTATACGTTAGAAGCTATTACTATATGACGTTATACCTAATCAGGTAATACTATATAACGTTATACGTTGGAAGCTATTACTATATGACGTTAAACGTTGTAAGGTAATGGTACATAACGTTATACGTTAGAAGCTATTACTATATGACGTTATACCTTATAAGATAATACTATATAACGTTATACGTTAAAAGGTAATACTATATAACGTTATACGTTAGAAGCTATTACTATATGACGTTATACGTTGTAAGGTATTAGTACATAACGTTATACGTTAGAAGCTATAACTATAATACGTTATACCTTATAAGGTAATACTATATAACGTTATACGTTAGAAGCTATTACTATATGACGTTATACCTTATCAGGTACTACTATATAACGTTATACGATAGAAGCAATTACTATATAATGTTATACCGGATAAGGTAAAACTATTTAACGTTATACGGAGGAAGCTATTACTACATGGCGTTATACCTTATAAGGTAGTACCACATGACTTTAAATGTTATAAGGTAATCAAATATAACGTTATACGTTATAAGGTAATACGATATAACGTTATACGTTAAAAGGTAATACTATATAACGTTATACGTTAAAAGGTAATACTATATAACGTTATACGTTAGAAGGTATTACTATATGACGTTATACCTTATAAGGTAATACTATATAGCGTCATACGTTAGAAGCTATTACTATGTGACGTTATACCTTATAACGTAGTACTACATAACTTTATTCGTTATAAGGTAACCAAATATAACGTTATACGTTATAAGGTAATACTATATAACATTATACGTCAGAAGATGTTACTATATGACGTTATACGTTATAAGGTAATAGTACATAACGTTATACGTTATAAGGTAATACTACATAACATTATACGTTATAAGGTAATAATATATAACGTTGTACGTTATAAGGTTTTACTAGATAACGTTATACGTTAGAAGCTATTACTATATGACGTTATACCTTAGCAGGTACTACTATATAACGTTATACGATAGAAGCAATTACTATATAACGTTATACCGGATAAGGTAAAACTATTTAACGTTATACGGAGGAAGCTATTACTACATGGCGTTATACCTTATAAGGTAGTACCACATGACTTTACATGTTATAAGGTAATCAAATATAACGTTATACGTTATAAGGTAATACGATATAACGTTATACGTTAAAAGGTAATACTATATAACGTTATACGTTAAAAGGTAATACTATATAACGTTATACGTTAGAAGGTATTACTATATGACGTTATACCTTATAAGGTAATACTATATAGCGTCATACGTTAGAAGCTATTACTATGTGACGTTATACCTTATAACGTAGTACTACATAACTTTATTCGTTATAAGGTAACCAAATATAACGTTATACGTTATAAGGTAATACTATATAACATTATACGTCAGAAGCTGTTACTATATGACGTTATACGTTATAAGGTAATAGTACATAACGTTATACGTTATAAGGTAATACTACATAACATTATACGTTATAAGGTAATAATATATAACGTTGTACGTTATAAGGTAATACTAGATAACGTTATACGTTATAAGGTAATACTATATAACGTTAGACGTTGTAAGGTAATGGTACATAACGTTATACGTTAGAAGCTATTAGAATATGACGTTATACCTTATAAGGTAATACTATATAGCGTTATACGTTAGAAGCTATTACTATATGACGTTATACCTTATAAGGTAGTACTATATAATGTTATACGTCAGAAGCTATTACTATATAACGTTATACCTTATAAGGTAATACGATTTAACGTTATACGTAGGAAGCTATTACTACATGGCGTTATACCTTATAAGGTAGTACTACATAACTTTATTCGTTATAGGGTAATCAAATATAACGTTATACGTTATGAGGTAATACTATATAACATTATACGTCAGAAGCTATAACTATATGACGTTATACGTTATAAGGTAATAGTACATAACGTTATACGTTATAAGGTAATACTACATAACATTATACGTTATAAGGTAATAATATATAACGTTGTACGTTATAAGTTAATATTATACAACGTTATACCATAGGAGGTACTACTATGTAACGTTATACCATAGGAGGTATTACTATGTAACGTTATACGTTGGAAGCTATTACTATATGACGTTATACCTTATAAGGTAATACGATATAACGTTATACGTTATAAGGTAATACTATATAACGTTATACCTTATAAGGTAATACTATTTAACGTTATACGTAGGAAGCTATTACTATATGACGTTATACCTTATAAGGTAATACTTTATAACGTTATACGTTATAAGGTAATACTATATAACGTTGTACGTTATTAGGTATTAGCTTATAACGTTATACGTTAGAAGGTATTACTATATAACGTTATACCTTATAAGGTAATACTATTTAACGTTATACGTAGGAAGGTATTACTACGTGGCGTTATACCTTATAAGGTAGTGCAACATAACTTTATTCGTTATAAGGTAATCAAATATAACGTTATACGTTATAAGGTAATACTATATAACGTTATACGTTAAAAGGTAATACTATACAACGTTGTACGTTACAAGGTAATAGTAGATAACGTTATACGTTATAAGGTAATACTATATAACTTTTTACGTTATTTAGTAATACTATATAACGTTATACGTTATAAGGTAATAGTATATAACATTATACGTGAGAAGCTATTACTATATGACGTTATACGTTATAAGGTAATAGTACATAACGTTATACGTTATAAGGTAATACTACATAACATTATTCGTTATAAGGTAATAATATATAACGTTGTACGTTATAAGTTAATATTATACAACGTTATACCATAGGAGGTACTACTATGTAACGTTATACCATAGGAGGTATTACTATGTAACGTTATACGTTGGAAGCTATTACTACATGACGTTATACGTTGTAAGGTAATGGTACATAACGTTATACGTTAGAAGCTATTACTATATGACGTTATACCTTATAAGGTAATACTGTATAACGTTATACGTTAGAAGCTATAACTATATGACGTTGTACGTTATAAGGTAATACTGGATAACGTTATACGTTATAAGGTAATACTATATAACGTTGTACGTTAGAAGCTATGACTATATGACGTTATACCTTATAAGATAGTACTATATAATGTTATACGTAGGAAGCTATTACTACATGGCGTTATACCTTATAAGGTAGTACTACATAACTTTATTCGTTATAGGGTAATCAAATATAACGTTATACGTTATGAGGTAATACTATATAACGTTATACGTTAGAAGCTATTACTATATGACGTTGTACGTTATAAGGTAATACTAGATAACGTTATACGTCATAAGGTAATACTATATCACGTTGTACGTTATTAGGTAATAGCTTATAACGTTATACGTTAGAAGGTATTACTATATAACGTTATACCTTATAACGTAATACTATTTAACGTTATACGTTGGAAGCCATTACTATATGACGTTATACGTTATAAGGTTATAGTACATACCGTTATACGTTATAAGGTAATACTACATATCATTATACGTTATAAGGTAATAATATATAACGATGTACGTTATAAGTTAATATTATACAACGTTATACCATAGGAGGTACTACTATGTAACGTTATACCATAGGAGGTATTACTATGTAACGTTATAAGTAGGAAGCTATTACTATATGACGTTATACGTTGTAAGGTAATAGTACATAACGTTATACGTTAGAAGCTATAACTATATTACGTTATACCTTATAAGGTAATACTATATAACGTTATACGTTAGAAGCTATTACTATATGACGTTATACCTTATCAGGTACTACTATATAACGTTATACGATAGAAGCAATTACTATATAACGTTATACCGGATAAGGTAAAACTATTTAACGTTATACGGAGGAAGCTATTACTACATGGCGTTATACCTTATAAGGTAGTACCACATGACTTTACATGTTATAAGGTAATCAAATATAACGTTATACGTTATAAGGTAATACGATATAACGTTATACGTTAAAAGGTAATACTATATAACGTTATACGTTAAAAGGTAATACTATATAACGTTATACGTTAGAAGGTATTACTATATGACGTTATACCTTATAAGGTAATACTATATAGCGTCATACGTTAGAAGCTATTACTATGTGACGTTATACCTTATAACGTAGTACTACATAACTTTATTCGTTATAAGGTAACCAAATATAACGTTAAACGTTATAAGGTAATACTATATAACATTATACGTCAGAAGCTGTTACTATATGACGTTATACGTTATAAGGTAATAGTACATAACGTTATTCGTTATAAGGTAATACTACATAACATTATACGTTATAAGGTAATAATATATAACGTTGTACGTTATAAGGTAATACTAGATAACGTTATACGTTATAAGGTAATACTATATATCGTTGTACGTTATTAGGTATTAGCTTATAACGTTATACGTTAGAAGGTATTACTATATAACGTTATACCTTATAAGGTAATACTATTTAACGTTATACGTAGGAAGGTATTACTACGTGGCGTTATACCTTATAAGGTAGTGCAACATAACTTTATTCGTTATAAGGTAATCAAATATAACGTTATACGTTATAAGGTAATACTATATAACGTTATACGTTAAAAGGTAATACTATACAACGTTGTACGTTACAAGGTAATAGTAGATAACGTTATACGTTATAAGGTAATACTATATAACTTTTTACGTTATTTAGTAATACTATATAACGCTATACGTTATAAGGTAATAGTATATAACATTATACGTGAGAAGCTATTACTATATCACGTTATACGTTATAAGGTAATAGTACATAACGTTATACGTTATAAGGTAATACTACATAACATTATTCGTTATAAGGTAATAATATATAACGTTGTACGTTATAAGTTAATATTATACAACGTTATACCATAGGAGGTACTACTATGTAACGTTATACCATAGGAGGTATTACTATGTAACGTTATACGTTGGAAGCTATTACTACATGACGTTATACGTTGTAAGGTAATGGTACATAACGTTATACGTTAGAAGCTACTACTATATGACGTTATACCTTATAAGGTAATACTGTATAACGTTATACGTTAGAAGCTATACCTATATGACGTTGTACGTTATAAGGTATTACTAGATAACGTCATACGTTATAAGGTAATACTATATAACGTTGTACGTTAGATGCTATGACTATATGACGTTATACCTTATAAGGTATTACTATATAACGTTATACGTCAGAATCTATTACTCTATGACGTTATACGTTATACGGTAATACTATATAACGTTATACGTTAGAAGCTATTACTATATGACGTTGTACGTTATAAGGTAATACTAGATAACGTTATACGTTATAAGGTAATACTATATAACGTTGTACGTTAGAAGCCATTACTATGTGACGTTATACCTTATAAGATAGTACTATATAATGTTATACGTAGGAAGCTATTACTACATGGCGTTATACCTAATAAGGTAATACTATATAATGTTATACGTCAGAAGCTATTACTATATGACGTTTTACGTTATAAGGTAATACTATATAGCGTTATACGTTAGAAGCTATTACTATATGACGTTGTACCTTATAAGGTAATACTATATAACGTTATACGTTAGAAGCTATTACTATATGACGTTATACCTAATCAGGTAATACTATATAACGTTATACGTTGGAAGCTATTACTATATGACGTTAAACGTTGTAAGGTAATGGTACATAACGTTATACGTTAGAAGCTATTACTATATGACGTTATACCTTATAAGATAATACTATATAACGTTATACGTTAAAAGGTAATACTATATAACGTTATACGTTAGAAGCTATTACTATATGACGTTATACGTTGTAAGGTATTAGTACATAACGTTATACGTTAGAAGCTATAACTATATTACGTTATACCTTATAAGGTAATACTATATAACGTTATACGTTAGAAGCTATTACTATATGACGTTATACCTTATCAGGTACTACTATATAACGTTATACGATAGAAGCAATTACTATATAATGTTATACCGGATAAGGTAAAACTATTTAACGTTATACGGAGGAAGCTATTACTACATGGCGTTATACCTTATAAGGTAGTACCACATGACTTTAAATGTTATAAGGTAATCAAATATAACGTTATACGTTATAAGGTAATACGATATAACGTTATACGTTAAAAGGTAATACTATATAACGTTATACGTTAAAAGGTAATACTATATAACGTTATACGTTAGAAGGTATTACTATATGACGTTATACCTTATAAGGTAATACTATATAGCGTCATACGTTAGAAGCTATTACTATGTGACGTTATACCTTATAACGTAGTACTACATAACTTTATTCGTTATAAGGTAACCAAATATAACGTTATACGTTATAAGGTAATACTATATAACATTATACGTCAGAAGCTGTTACTATATGACGTTATACGTTATAAGGTAATAGTACATAACGTTATACGTTATAAGGTAATACTACATAACATTATACGTTATAAGGTAATAATATATAACGTTGTACGTTATAAGGTTTTACTAGATAACGTTATACGTTAGAAGCTATTACTATATGACGTTATACCTTAGCAGGTACTACTATATAACGTTATACGATAGAAGCAATTACTATATAACGTTATACCGGATAAGGTAAAACTATTTAACGTTATACGGAGGAAGCTATTACTACATGGCGTTATACCTTATAAGGTAGTACCACATGACTTTACATGTTATAAGGTAATCAAATATAACGTTATACGTTATAAGGTAATACGATATAACGTTATACGTTAAAAGGTAATACTATATAACGTTATACGTTAAAAGGTAATACTATATAACGTTATACGTTAGAAGGTATTACTATATGACGTTATACCTTATAAGGTAATACTATATAGCGTCATACGTTAGAAGCTATTACTATGTGACGTTATACCTTATAACGTAGTACTACATAACTTTATTCGTTATAAGGTAACCAAATATAACGTTATACGTTATAAGGTAATACTATATAACATTATACGTCAGAAGCTGTTACTATATGACGTTATACGTTATAAGGTAATAGTACATAACGTTATACGTTATAAGGTAATACTACATAACATTATACGTTATAAGGTAATAATATATAACGTTGTACGTTATAAGGTAATACTAGATAACGTTATACGTTATAAGGTAATACTATATAACGTTAGACGTTGTAAGGTAATGGTACATAACGTTATACGTTAGAAGCTATTAGAATATGACGTTATACCTTATAAGGTAATACTATATAGCGTTATACGTTAGAAGCTATTACTATATGACGTTATACCTTATAAGGTAGTACTATATAATGTTATACGTCAGAAGCTATTACTATATAACGTTATACCTTATAAGGTAATACGATTTAACGTTATACGTAGGAAGCTATTACTACATGGCGTTATACCTTATAAGGTAGTACTACATAACTTTATTCGTTATAGGGTAATCAAATATAACGTTATACGTTATGAGGTAATACTATATAACATTATACGTCAGAAGCTGTTACTATATGACGTTATACGTTATAAGGTAATAGTACATAACGTTATACGTTATAAGGTAATACTACATAACATTATACGTTATAAGGTAATAATATATAACGTTGTACGTTATAAGGTAATACTAGATAACGTTATACGTTAGAAGCTATTACTATATGACGTTATACCTTATCAGGTACTACTATATAACGTTATACGATAGAAGCAATTACTATATAACGTTATACCGGATAAGGTAAAACTATTTAACGTTATACGGAGGAAGCTACTACTACATGGCGTTATACCTTATAAGGTAGTACCACATGACTTTATTCGTTATAGGGTAATCAAATATAACGTTATACGCTATGAGGTTAATACTATATAACATTATACGTCAGAAGCTATTACTATATGACGTTATACCTTATAAGGTAATACTGTATAACTTTATACGTTAGAAGCTATTACTATATGACGTTGTACGTTATAAGGTAATACTAGATAACGTTATACGTTATAAGGTAATACTATATAACGTTGTACGTTAGAAGCTATGACTATATGACGTTATACCTTATAAGGTAATACTATATAACGTTATACGTTAGAATCTATTACTCTATGACGTTATACGTTATACGGTAATACTATATAACGTTATACGTTAGAAGCTATTACTATATGACGTTGTACGTTATAAGGTAATAGTATATAACATTATACGTGAGAAGCTATTACTATATGACGTTATACGTTATAAGGTAATAGTACATAACGTTATACGTTATAAGGTAATACTACATAACATTATTCGTTATAAGGTAATAATATATAACGTTGTACGTTATAAGTTAATATTATACAACGTTATACCATAGGAGGTACTACTATGTAACGTTATACCATAGGAGGTATTACTATGTAACGTTATACGTTGGAAGCTATTACTACATGACGTTATACGTTGTAAGGTAATGGTACATAACGTTATACGTTAGAAGCTATTACTATATGACGTTATACCTTATATGGTAATACTGTATAACGTTATACGCTAGAAGCTATTACTATATGACGTTGTACGTTATAAGGTAATACTAGATAACGCTATACGTTATAAGGTAATACTATATAACGTTGTACGTTAGAAGCTATGACTATATGACGTTATACCTTATAAGGTAATACTATATAACGTTATACGTTAGAGTCTATTACTCTATGACGATATACGTTATACGGTAATACTATATAACGTTATACGATAGAAGCTATTACTATATGACGTTGTACGTTATAAGGTAATACTAGATAACGTTATACGTTATAAGGTAATACTATATAACGTTGTACGTTAGAAGCCATTACTATGTGACGTTATACCTTATAAGATAGTACTATATAATGTTATACGTAGGAAGCTATTACTACATGGCGTTATACCTAATAAGGTAATACTATATAATGTTATACGTCAGAAGCTATTACTATATGACGTTTTACGTTATAAGGTAATACTATATAGCGTTATACGTTAGAAGCTATTACTATATGACGTTATACCTTATAAGGTAATACTATATAACGTTATACGTTAGAAGCTATTACTATATGACGTTATACCTAATCAGGTAATACTATATAACGTTATACGTTGGAAGCTATTACTATATGACGTTAAACGTTGTAAGGTAATGGTACATAACGTTATACGTTAGAAGCTATTACTATATGACGTTATACCTTATAAGATAATACTATAGAACGTTATACGTTAAAAGGTAATACTATATAACGTTATACGTTAGAAGCTATTACTATATGACGTTATACGTTGTAAGGTATTAGTACATAACGTTATACGTTAGAAGCTATAACTATATTACGTTATACCTTATAACGTAATACTATATAACGTTATACGTTAGAAGCTATTACTATATGACGTTATACCTAATAAGGTAATACTATATAACGTTATACGTCAGAAGCTATTACTATATGACGTTTTACGTTATAAGGTAATACTATATAGCGTTATACGTTAGAAGCTATTACTATATGACGTTATTCCTTATCAGGTAATACTATATAACGTTATACGTTAGAAGCAATTACTATATGACGTTGTACGTTATAAGGTAATACTGGATAACGTTATACGTTATAAGGTAATACTATATAACGTTAGACGTTGTAAGGTAATGGTACATAACGTTATACGTTAGAAGCTATTACAATATGACGTTATACCTTATAAGGTAATACTATATAGCGTTATACGTTAGAAGCTATTACTATGTGACGTTATACCTTATAAGGTAGTACTATATAATGTTATACGTCAGAAGCTATTACTATTTAACGTTATACCTTATAAGGTAATACTATTTAACGTTATACGTAGGAAGATATTACTACATGGCGTTATACCTTATAAGGTAGTACTACATAACTTTATTCGTTATAGGGTAATCAAATATAACGTTATACGCTATGAGGTAATACTATATAACATTATACGTCAGAAGTTATTACTATATGACGTTATACCTTATAAGGTAATACTGTATAACGTTATACGTTAGAAGCTATTACTATATGACGTTGTACGTTATAAGGTAATACTAGATAACGTTATACGTTATAAGGTAATACTATATAACCTTGTACGTTAGAAGCTATGACTATATGACGTTATACCTTATAAGGTAATACTATATAACGTTATACGTTAGAAGCTATTACTATATGACGTTGTACGTTATAAGGTAATACTAGATAACGTTATACGTTAAAAGGTAATACTATATAACGTTATACGTTAGAAGCTATTACTATATGACGTTATACCTAATAAGGTAATACTATATAACGTTATACGTTGGAAGCTATTACTATATGACGTTAAACGTTGTAAGGTATTAGTACATAACGTTATACGTTAGAAGCCATAACTACATTACGTTATACCTTATAAGGTAATACTATATAACGTTATACTTTAGAAGCTACTACTATATGACGTTATACCTAATAAGGTAATACTATATAACGTTATACGTCAGAAGCTATTACTATGTGACGTTTTACGTTATAAGGTAATACTATATAGCGTTATACGTTAGAAGCTATTACTATATGACGTTATACCTTATAAGGTAATACTATATAACGTTATACGTTAGAAGCTATTACTATATGACATTATACCTAATAAGGTAATACTATATAACGTTATACGTTGGAAGCTATTACTATATGACGTTAAACGTTGTAAGGTATTAGTACATAACGTTATACGTTAGAAGCCATAACTACATTACGTTATACCTTATAAGGTAATACTATATAACGTTATACTTTAGAAGCTATTACTATATGACGTTATACCTAATAAGGTAATACTATATAGCGTTATACGTTAGAAGCTATTACTATATGACGTTATTCCTTATCAGGTAATACTACATAACGTTATACGTTAGAAGCTATTACTATATGACGTTGTACGTTATAAGGTAATACTAGATAACGTTATACGTTATAAGGTAATACTATATAACGTTATACCTTATAAGGTAATACTATTTAACGTTATACGTAGGAAGCTATTACTATATGACGTTATACCTTATAAGGTAATACTTTGTAACGTTATACGTTATAAGGTAATACTATATAACGTTGTACGTTATTAGGTATTAGCTTATAACGTTATACGTTAGAAGGTATTACTATATAACGTTATACCTTATAAGGTAATACTATTTAACGTTATACGTAGGAAGGTATTACTACGTGGCGTTATACCTTATAAGGTAGTGCAACATAACTTTATTCGTTATAAGGTAATCAAATATAACGTTATACGTTATAAGGTAATACTATATAACGTTATACGTTAAAAGCTATTACTATATGACGTTATACCTTATAAGGTAATACTATATAACGTTATACGTTAGAAGCTATTACTATATGACGTTATACCTAATCAGGTAATACTATATAACGTTATACGTTGGAAGCTATTACTATATGACGTTAAACGTTGTAAGGTAATGGTACATAACGTTATACGTTAGAAGCTATTACTATATGACGTTATACCTTATAAGATAATACTATATAACGTTATGCGTTAGAAGCTATTACTATATGACGTTATACGTTGTAAGGTATTAGTACATAACGTTATACGTTAGAAGCTATAACTATATTACGTTATACCTTATAAGGTAATACTATATAACGTTATAGGTTAGAAGCTATTACTATATGACGTTATACCTAATAAGGTAATACTATATAACGTTATACGTCAGAAGCTATTACTATATGACGTTTTACGTTATAAGGTAATGCTATATAGCGTTATACGTTAGAAGCTATTACTATATGACGTTATTCCTTATCAGGTAATACTATATAACGTTATACGTTAGAAGCTATTACTACATGACGTTGTACGATATAAGGTAATACTAGATAACGTTATACGTTATAAGGTAATACTATATAACGTTGTACGTTATAAGGTAATACTAGATAACGTTATACGTCATAAGGTAATACTATATCACGTTGTACGTTATTAGGTAATAGCTTATAACGTTATACGTTAGAAGGTATTACTATATAACGTTATACCTTATAACGTAATACTATTTAACGTTATACGTTGGAAGCTATTACTATATGACGTTATACGTTATAAGGTTATAGTACATACCGTTATACGTTATAAGGTAATACTACATAACATTATACGTTATAAGGTAATAATATATAATGATGTACGTTATAAGTTAATATTATACAACGTTATACCATAGGAGGTACTACTATGTAACGTTATACCTTATAAGGTAATACTATATAACGTTATACGTTAGAAGCTATTACTATATGACGTTATACCTAATCAGGTAATACTATATAACGTTATACGTTGGAAGCTATTACTATATGACGTTAAACGTTGTAAGGTAATGGTACATAACGTTATACGTTAGAAGCTATTACTATATGACGTTATACCTTATAAGATAATACTATATAACGTTATACGTTAAAAGGTAATACTATATAACGTTATACGTTAGAAGCTATTACTATATGACGTTATACGTTGTAAGGTATTAGTACATAACGTTATACGTTAGAAGCTGTAACTATATTACGTTATACCTTATAAGGTAATACTATATAACGTTATATGTTAGAAGCTATTACTATATGACGTTATACCTAATAAGGTAATACTATATAACGTTATACGTCAGAAGCTATTACTATATGACGTTTTACGTTATAAGGTAATGCTATATAGCGTTATACGTTAGAAGCTATTACTATATGACGTTATTCCTTATCAGGTAATACTATATAACGTTATACGTTAGAAGCTATTACTACATGACGTTGTACGATATAAGGTAATACTAGATAACGTTATACGTTATAAGGTAATACTATATAACGTTGTACGTTATAAGGTAATACTAGATAACGTTATACGTCATAAGGTAATACTATATCACGTTGTACGTTATTAGGTAATAGCTTATAACGTTATACGTTAGAAGGTATTACTATATAACGTTATACCTTATAACGTAATACTATTTAACGTTATACGTTGGAAGCTATTACTATATGACGTTATACGTTATAAGGTTATAGTACATACCGTTATACGTTATAAGGTAATACTACATATCATTATACGTTATAAGGTAATAATATATAACGATGTACGTTATAAGTTAATATTATACAACGTTATACCATAGGAGGTACTACTATGTAACGTTATACCATAGGAGGTATTACTATGTAACGTTATAAGTAGGAAGCTATTACTATATGACGTTATACGTTGTAAGGTAATAGTACATAACGTTATACGTTAGAAGCTATAACTATATTACGTTATACCTTATAAGGTAATACTATATAACGTTATACGTTAGAAGCTATTACTATATGACGTTATACCTTATCAGGTACTACTATATAACGTTATACGATAGAAGCAATTACTATATAACGTTATACCGGATAAGGTAAAACTATTTAACGTTATACGGAGGAAGCTATTACTACATGGCGTTATACCTTATAAGGTAGTACCACATGACTTTACATGTTATAAGGTAATCAAATATAACGTTATACGTTATAAGGTAATACTATATAACATTATACGTCAGAAGCTGTTACTATATGACGTTATACGTTATAAGGTAATAGTACATAACGTTATTCGTTATAAGGTAATACTTCATAACATTATACGTTATAAGGTAATAATATATAACGTTGTACGTTATAAGGTAATACTAGATAACGTTATACGTTATAAGGTAATACTATATAACGTTGTACGTTATTAGGTATTAGCTTATAACGTTATACGTTAGAAGGTATTACTATATAACGTTATACCTTATAAGGTAATACTATTTAACGTTATACGTAGGAAGGTATTACTACGTGGCGTTATACCTTATAAGGTAGTGCAACATAACTTTATTCGTTATAAGGTAATCAAATATAACGTTATACGTTATAAGGTAATACTATATAACGTTATACGTTAAAAGGTAATACTATACAACGTTGTACGTTACAAGGTAATAGTAGATAACGTTATACGTTATAAGGTAATACTATATAACTTTTTACGTTATTTAGTAATACTATATAACGCTATACGTTATAAGGTAATAGTATATAACATTATACGTGAGAAGCTATTACAATATCACGTTATACGTTATAAGGTAATAGTACATAACGTTATACGTTATAAGGTAATACTACATAACATTATTCGTTATAAGGTAATAATATATAACGTTGTACGTTATAAGTTAATATTATACAACGTTATACCATAGGAGGTACTACTATGTAACGTTATACCATAGGAGGTATTACTATGTAACGTTATACGTTGGAAGCTATTACTACATGACGTTATACGTTGTAAGGTAATGGTACATAACGTTATACGTTAGAAGCTACTACTATATGACGTTATACCTTATAAGGTAATACTGTATAACGTTATACGTTAGAAGCTATAACTATATGACGTTGTACGTTATAAGGTAATACTAGATAACGTTATACGTTATAAGGTAATACTATATAACGTTGTACGTTAGAAGCTATGACTATATGACGTTATACCTTATAAGGTATTACTATATAACGTTATACGTCAGAATCTATTACTCTATGACGTTATACGTTATACGGTAATACTATATAACGTTATACGTTAGAAGCTATTACTATATGACGTTGTACGTTATAAGGTAATACTAGATAACGTTATACGTTATAAGGTAATACTATATAACGTTGTACGTTAGAAGCCATTACTATGTGACGTTATACCTTATAAGATAGTACTATATAATGTTATACGTAGGAAGCTATTACTACATGGCGTTATACCTAATAAGGTAATACTATATAATGTTATACGTCAGAAGCTATTACTATATGACGTTTTACGTTATAAGGTAATACTATATAGCGTTATACGTTAGAAGCTATTACTATATGACGTTATACCTTATAAGGTAATACTATATAACGTTATACGTTAGAAGCTATTACTATATGACGTTATACCTAATCAGGTAATACTATATAACGTTATACGTTGGAAGCTATTACTATATGACGTTAAACGTTGTAAGGTAATGGTACATAACGTTATACGTTAGAAGCTATTACTATATGACGTTATACCTTATAAGATAATACTATATAACGTTATACGTTAAAAGGTAATACTATATAACGTTATACGTTAGAAGCTATTACTATATGACGTTATACGTTGTAAGGTATTAGTACATAACGTTATACGTTAGAAGCTATAACTATAATACGTTATACCTTATAAGGTAATACTATATAACGTTATACGTTAGAAGCTATTACTATATGACGTTATACCTTATCAGGTACTACTATATAACGTTATACGATAGAAGCAATTACTATATAATGTTATACCGGATAAGGTAAAACTATTTAACGTTATACGGAGGAAGCTATTACTACATGGCGTTATACCTTATAAGGTAGTACCACATGACTTTAAATGTTATAAGGTAATCAAATATAACGTTATACGTTATAAGGTAATACGATATAACGTTATACGTTAAAAGGTAATACTATATAACGTTATACGTTAAAAGGTAATACTATATAACGTTATACGTTAGAAGGTATTACTATATGACGTTATACCTTATAAGGTAATACTATATAGCGTCATACGTTAGAAGCTATTACTATGTGACGTTATACCTTATAACGTAGTACTACATAACTTTATTCGTTATAAGGTAACCAAATATAACGTTATACGTTATAAGGTAATACTATATAACATTATACGTCAGAAGATGTTACTATATGACGTTATACGTTATAAGGTAATAGTACATAACGTTATACGTTATAAGGTAATACTACATAACATTATACGTTATAAGGTAATAATATATAACGTTGTACGTTATAAGGTTTTACTAGATAACGTTATACGTTAGAAGCTATTACTATATGACGTTATACCTTAGCAGGTACTACTATATAACGTTATACGATAGAAGCAATTACTATATAACGTTATACCGGATAAGGTAAAACTATTTAACGTTATACGGAGGAAGCTATTACTACATGGCGTTATACCTTATAAGGTAGTACCACATGACTTTACATGTTATAAGGTAATCAAATATAACGTTATACGTTATAAGGTAATACGATATAACGTTATACGTTAAAAGGTAATACTATATAACGTTATACGTTAAAAGGTAATACTATATAACGTTATACGTTAGAAGGTATTACTATATGACGTTATACCTTATAAGGTAATACTATATAGCGTCATACGTTAGAAGCTATTACTATGTGACGTTATACCTTATAACGTAGTACTACATAACTTTATTCGTTATAAGGTAACCAAATATAACGTTATACGTTATAAGGTAATACTATATAACATTATACGTCAGAAGCTGTTACTATATGACGTTATACGTTATAAGGTAATAGTACATAACGTTATACGTTATAAGGTAATACTACATAACATTATACGTTATAAGGTAATAATATATAACGTTGTACGTTATAAGGTAATACTAGATAACGTTATACGTTATAAGGTAATACTATATAACGTTAGACGTTGTAAGGTAATGGTACATAACGTTATACGTTAGAAGCTATTAGAATATGACGTTATACCTTATAAGGTAATACTATATAGCGTTATACGTTAGAAGCTATTACTATATGACGTTATACCTTATAAGGTAGTACTATATAATGTTATACGTCAGAAGCTATTACTATATAACGTTATACCTTATAAGGTAATACGATTTAACGTTATACGTAGGAAGCTATTACTACATGGCGTTATACCTTATAAGGTAGTACTACATAACTTTATTCGTTATAGGGTAATCAAATATAACGTTATACGTTATGAGGTAATACTATATAACATTATACGTCAGAAGCTATAACTATATGACGTTATACGTTATAAGGTAATAGTACATAACGTTATACGTTATAAGGTAATACTACATAACATTATACGTTATAAGGTAATAATATATAACGTTGTACGTTATAAGTTAATATTATACAACGTTATACCATAGGAGGTACTACTATGTAACGTTATACCATAGGAGGTATTACTATGTAACGTTATACGTTGGAAGCTATTACTATATGACGTTATACCTTATAAGGTAATACGATATAACGTTATACGTTATAAGGTAATACTATATAACGTTATACCTTATAAGGTAATACTATTTAACGTTATACGTAGGAAGCTATTACTATATGACGTTATACCTTATAAGGTAATACTTTATAACGTTATACGTTATAAGGTAATACTATATAACGTTGTACGTTATTAGGTATTAGCTTATAACGTTATACGTTAGAAGGTATTACTATATAACGTTATACCTTATAAGGTAATACTATTTAACGTTATACGTAGGAAGGTATTACTACGTGGCGTTATACCTTATAAGGTAGTGCAACATAACTTTATTCGTTATAAGGTAATCAAATATAACGTTATACGTTATAAGGTAATACTATATAACGTTATACGTTAAAAGGTAATACTATACAACGTTGTACGTTACAAGGTAATAGTAGATAACGTTATACGTTATAAGGTAATACTATATAACTTTTTACGTTATTTAGTAATACTATATAACGTTATACGTTATAAGGTAATAGTATATAACATTATACGTGAGAAGCTATTACTATATGACGTTATACGTTATAAGGTAATAGTACATAACGTTATACGTTATAAGGTAATACTACATAACATTATTCGTTATAAGGTAATAATATATAACGTTGTACGTTATAAGTTAATATTATACAACGTTATACCATAGGAGGTACTACTATGTAACGTTATACCATAGGAGGTATTACTATGTAACGTTATACGTTGGAAGCTATTACTACATGACGTTATACGTTGTAAGGTAATGGTACATAACGTTATACGTTAGAAGCTATTACTATATGACGTTATACCTTATAAGGTAATACTGTATAACGTTATACGTTAGAAGCTATAACTATATGACGTTGTACGTTATAAGGTAATACTGGATAACGTTATACGTTATAAGGTAATACTATATAACGTTGTACGTTAGAAGCTATGACTATATGACGTTATACCTTATAAGATAGTACTATATAATGTTATACGTAGGAAGCTATTACTACATGGCGTTATACCTTATAAGGTAGTACTACATAACTTTATTCGTTATAGGGTAATCAAATATAACGTTATACGTTATGAGGTAATACTATATAACGTTATACGTTAGAAGCTATTACTATATGACGTTGTACGTTATAAGGTAATACTAGATAACGTTATACGTTATAAGGTAATACTATATAACGTTGTACGTTAGAAGCCATTACTATGTGACGTTATACCTTATAAGATAGTACTATATAATGTTATACGTAGGAAGCTATTACTACATGGCGTTATACCTAATAAGGTAATACTATATAATGTTATACGTCAGAAGCTATTACTATATGACGTTTTACGTTATAAGGTAATACTATATAGCGTTATACGTTAGAAGCTATTACTATATGACGTTATACCTTATAAGGTAATACTATATAACGTTATACGTTAGAAGCTATTACTATATGACGTTATACCTAATCAGGTAATACTATATAACGTTATACGTTGGAAGCTATTACTATATGACGTTAAACGTTGTAAGGTAATGGTACATAACGTTATACGTTAGAAGCTATTACTATATGACGTTATACCTTATAAGATAATACTATATAACGTTATACGTTAAAAGGTAATACTATATAACGTTATACGTTAGAAGCTATTACTATATGACGTTATTCCTTATCAGGTAATACTATATAACGTTATACGTTAGAAGCTATTACTACATGACGTTGTACGTTATAAGGTAATACTAGATAACGTTATACGTTATAAGGTAATACTATATAACGTTGTACGTTATAAGGTAATACTAGATAACGATATACGTCATAAGGTAATATTATATAACGTTGTACGTTATTAGGTAATAGCTTATAACGTTATACGTTGGAGGCTATTACTATATGACGTTATACGTTATAAGGTTATAGTACATACCGTTATACGTTATAGGGTAATACTACATAACATTATACGTTATAAGGTAATAATATATAACGATGTACGTTATAAGTTAATATTATACAACGTTATAGCATAGGAGGTACTACTATGTAACGTTATACCATAGGAGGTATTACTATGTAACGTTATAAGTAGGAAGCTATTACTATATGACGTTATACGTTGTAAGGTAATACTACATAACGTTATACGTTAGAAGCTATAACTATATTACGTTATACCTTATAAGGTAATACTATATAACGTTATACGTTAGAAGCTATTACTATATGACGTTATACCTTATCAGGTACTACTATATAACGTTATACGATAGAAGCAATTACTATATAACGTTATACCGTATAAGGTAAAACTATTTAACGTTATACGGAGGAAGCTATTACTACATGGCGTTATACCTTATAAGGTAGTACCACATGACTTTACATGTTATAAGGTAATCAAATATAACGTTATACGTTATAAGGTAATACGATATAACGTTATACGTTAAAAGGTAATACTATATAACGTTATACGTTAAAAGGTAATACTATATAACGTTATACGTTAGAAGGTATTACTATATGACGTTATACCTTATAAGGTAATACTATATAGCGTCATACGTTAGAAGCTATTACTATGTGACGTTATACCTTATAACGTAGTACTACATAACTTTATTCGTTATAAGGTAACCAAATATAACGTTATACGTTATAAGGTAATACTATATAACATTATACGTCAGAAGCTGTTACTATATGACGTTATACGTTATAAGGTAATAGTACATAACGTTATACGTTATAAGGTAATACTACATAACATTATACGTTATAAGGTAATAATATATAACGTTGTACGTTATAAGGTAATACTAGATAACGTTATACGTTATAAGGTAATACTATATAACGTTAGACGTTGTAAGGTAATGGTACATAACGTTATACGTTAGAAGCTATTACAATATGACGTTATACCTTATAAGGTAATACTATATAGCGTTATACGTTAGAAGCTATTACTATATGACGTTATACCTTATAAGGTAATACTATATAACGTTATACGTTAGAAGCTATTACTATTTGACGTTATACCTTATAAGGTAATACGATTTAACGTTATACGTAGGAAGCTATTACTATATAACGTTATACCTGATAAGGTAATACTATTTAACGTTATACGTTAGAAGCTATTACTATATGACGTTATACCTTATAAGGTAATACTATATAACGTTATACGTCTGAAGCTATTACTATATGACGTTATACGTTATAAGGTAATGCTATATAGCGTTATAGGTTAGAAGCTATTGTTATATGACGTTATACGTTATAAGGTAATACTATATAACGTTATACCTTATAAGGTAATACTATTTAACGTTATACGTAGGAAGGTATTACTACGTGGCGTTATACCTTATAAGGTAGTGCAACATAACTTTATTCGTTACAAGGTAATCAAATATAACGTTATACGTTATAGGGTAATGCTATATAACATTATACGTCAGAAGCTATTATTATATGACGTTATACGTTATAAGGTAATAGTACATAACGTTATACGTTATAAGGTAATACTACATAACATTATACGTTATAAGGTAATAATATATAACGTTGTACGTTGTAAGGTAATATTATACAACGTTATACCATAGGAGGTATTACTATGTAACGTTATGCCATAGGAGGTATTACTATGTAACGTTATACGTTGGAAGCTATTACTATATGACGTTAAACGTTGTAAGGTAATGGTACATAACGTTATACGTTATAAGGTAATACTACATAACATTATTCGTTATAAGGTAATAATATATAACGTTGTACGTTATAAGTTAATATTATACAACGTTATACCGTAGGAGGTATTACTATGTAACGTTATACGTAGGAAGCTATTACTATATGACGTTATACGTTGTAAGGTAATACTATATAACGTTATACGTTAGAAGCTATTACAATATGACGTTATACCTTATAAAGTAATACTATATAAAGTTATACGTTAGAAGCTATTACTATATGATGTTATACCATATAAGGTAATACTATATAACGTTATACGTTAGAAGCTATTACTATATGACGTTATACGTTATAAGGTAATAGTACATAACGTTATACGTTATAAGGTAATACTACATAACATTATACGTTATAAGGTAATAATATATAACCTTGTACGTTGTATGGTAATATTATACAACGTTATACCATAGGAGGTATTACTATGTAACGTTATGCCATAGGAGGTGTTACTATGTAACGTTATACGTTGGAAGCTATTACTATATGACGTTATACATTATAAGGCAATACTATATAACGTTATACGTTAGAAGCTATTACTCTATGACGTTATAAGTTATCAGGTAATACTATATAACGTTATACGTTATAAGGTAATACTATATAACGTTGTATGTTATAAGGTAATACTATATAACGTTATACGTTAGAAGCTATTACCATATGACGTTATACTTTATAACGTAATACTTTGTAACGTTATGCGTAAGAAGCTATTGCTATATGACATTATACCTTATAAGTTAATACTATATAACGTTATACGATACAAGGTAATAATATATATCGTTGTACGTTGTAAGTTAATATTATACAACGTTATACCATAGGAGGTATTGCTATATAACGTTATAGGTAGGAAGCTAGTACTATATGGCGTTATACCTTATAAGCTAATACTACATAACTTTATACGTTATAAGGTAATCACATATAACGTTATACGTTATAAGGTAGTACTATATAGCGTTATACGTTAGAAGCTATTACTATATGACGTTATACCTTATAAGGTAATACTATATAACGTTATACGTTAGAAGATATTACTATGTAACTTTATACGTTGGAAGCTATTACTATATGAAGTTATACGTTAGAAGCTATTACTCTATGACGTTATACGTTATAGGGTAATACTATATAACGTTACACGTTAGAAGCTATTACTCTATGATGTTATACGTTATAAGGTAATACTATATAACGTTATACGTTAGAAGCTAATACTATATGACGTTATACGTCATAAGGTAATACTATATAACGTTATACGTTAGAAGCTATGACTATATGACGTTATACCTTATAAGGTAATACTATATAACGTTATACGTTAGAATCTATTACTCTATGACGTTATACGTTATACGGTAATACTATATAACGTTGTACGTTATTAGGTAATAGCTTATAACGTTATACGTTAGAAGGTATTACTATATAACGTTATACCTTATAAGGTAATACTATTTAACGTTATACGTAGGAAGTTATTACTACATGGCGTTATACCTTATAAGGTAGTACTACATAACTTTATTCGTTATAAGGTAACCAAATATAACGTTATACGTTATAGGGTAATACTATATAACATTATACGTCAGAAGCTATTACTATATGACGTTATACGTTATACGGTAATAGTACATAACGTTATACGTTATAAGGTAATACTACATAACATTATTCGTAATAAGGTAATAATATATAACGTTGTACGTTATAAGTTAATATTATACAACGTTATACCATAGGAGGTATTACTATGTAACGTTATACGTAGGAAGCTATTACTATATGACGTTACACGTTGTAAGGTAATGGTACATAACGTTATACGTTAGAAGCTATTACTATATGACGTTATACCTTATAAGGTAATACTATATAACGTTATACGTTAGAAGCTATTACTATGTAACTTTATACGTTGGAAGCCATTACTATATGACGTTATACCTTATAAGGTAATACTATTTAACGTTATACGTAGGAAGCTATTACTACATGGCGTTATACCTTATAAGGTAGTACTACATAACTTTATTCGCTATAAGGTAACCAAATATAACGTTATACGTTATAAGGTAATACTATATAACATTATACGTCAGAAGCTATTACTATATGACGTTATACGTTATAAGGTAATAGTACATAACGTTATACGTTATAAGGTAATACTACATAACATTATTCGTAATAAGGTAATAATATATAACGTTGTACGTTATAAGTTAATATTATACAACGTTATACCATAGGAGGTATTACTATGTAACGTTATACGTAGGAAGCTATTACTATATGACGTTATACGTTGTAAGGTAATGGTACATAACGTCATACGTTAGAAGCTATTACTATATGACGTTATACCTTATAAGGTAATACTATATAACGTTATACGTTAGAAGCTATTACTATGTAACTTTATACGTTGGAAGCTATTACTATATGACGTTATACGTTAGAAGCTATTACTCTATGACGTTATACGTTATAAGGTAATACTATATGACGTTATACGTTATAAGGTAATACAATATAACGTTATACGTTAAAAGCAATGACTATATGTCGTTATACCTTATAAGGTAATACTATATAACGTTATACGTTAGAAGATATTACTATGTAACTTTATACGTTGGAAGCTATTACTATATGAAGTTATACGTTAGAAGCTATTACTCTATGACGTTATACGTTATAAGGTAATACTATATAACGTTACACGTTAGAAGCTATTACTCTATGACGTTATACGTTATAAGGTAATACTATATAACGTTATACGTTAGAAGCTAATACTATATGACGTTATACGTCATAAGGTAATACTATATAACGTTATACGTTAGAAGCTATGACTATATGACGTTATACCTTATAAGGTAATACTATATAACGTTATACGTTAGAATCTATTACTCTATGACGTTATACGTTATACGCTAATACTATATAACGTTATACGTTAGAAGCTATTACTATATGACGTTGTACGTTATAAGGTAATACTAGATAACGTTATACGTTATAAGGTAATACTATATAACGTTGTACGTTAGAAGCCATTACTATGTGACGTTATACCTTATAATGTAGTACTATATAATGTTATATGTCAGAAGCTATTACTATATCACGTTATACGTTATAAGGTAATACTATATAACGTTGTACGTTATTAGGTAATAGCTTATAACGTTATACGTTAGAAGGTATTACTATATGACGTTATACCTTATAAGGTAATACTATTTAACGTTATACGTAGGAAGCTATTACTACATGGCGTTATACCTTATAAGGTAGTACTACATAACTTTATTCGCTATAAGGTAACCAAATATAACGTTATACGTTATAAGGTAATACTATATAACATTATACGTCAGAAGCTATTACTATATGACGTTATACGTTATAAGGTAATAGTACATAACGTTATACGTTATAAGGTAATACTACATAACATTATTCGTAATAAGGTAATAATATATAACGTTGTACGTTATAAGTTAATATTATACAACGTTATACCATAGGAGGTATTACTATGCAACGTTATACGTAGGAAGCTATTACTATATGACGTTATACGTTGTAAGGTAATGGTACATAACGTCATACGTTAGAAGCTATTACTATATGACGTTATACCTTATAAGGTAATACTATATAACGTTATACGTTAGAAGCTATTACTATGTAACTTTATACGTTGGAAGCTATTACTATATGACGTTATACGTTAGAAGCTATTACTCTATGACGTTATACGTTATAAGGTAATACTATATGACGTTATACGTTATAAGGTAATACAATATAACGTTATACGTTAAAAGCTATGACTATATGTCGTTATACCTTATAAGGTAATACTATATAACGTTATACGTTAGAAGATATTACTATGTAACTTTATACGTTGGAAGCTATTACTATATGAAGTTATACGTTAGAAGCTATTACTCTATGACGTTATACGTTATAAGGTAATACTATATAACGTTACACGTTAGAAGCTATTACTCTATGACGTTATACGTTATAAGGTAATACTATATAACGTTATACGTTAGAAGCTAATACTATATGACGTTATACGTCATAAGGTAATACTATATAACGTTATACGTTAGAAGCTATGACTATATGACGTTATACCTTATAAGGTAATACTATATAACGTTATACGTTAGAATCTATTACTCTATGACGTTATACGTTATACGGTAATACTATATAACGTTATACGTTAGAAGCTATTACTATATGACGTTGTACGTTATAAGGTAATACTAGATAACGTTATACGTTATAAGGTAATACTATATAACGTTGTACGTTAGAAGCCATTACTATGTGACGTTATACCTTATAATGTAGTACTATATAATGTTATATGTCAGAAGCTATTACTATATCACGTTATACGTTATAAGGTAATACTATATAACGTTGTACGTTATTAGGTAATAGCTTATAACGTTATACGTTAGAAGGTATTACTATATAACGTTATACCTTATAAGGTAATACTATTTAACGTTATACGTAGGAAGTTATTACTACATGGCGTTATACCTTATAAGGTAGTACTACATAACTTTATTCGTTATAAGGTAACCAAATATAACGTTATACGTTATACGGTAATACTATATAACATTATACGTCAGAAGCTATTACTATATGACGTTATACGTTATACGGTAATAGTACATAACGTTATACGTTATAAGGTAATACTACATAACATTATTCGTAATAAGGTAATAATATATAACGTTGTACGTTATAAGTTAATATTATACAACGTTATACCATAGGAGGTATTACTATGTAACGTTATACGTAGGAAGCTATTACTATATGACGTTATACGTTGTAAGGTAATGGTACATAACGTCATACGTTAGAAGCTATTACTATATGACGTTATACCTTATAAGGTAATACTATATAACGTTATACGTTAGAAGCTATTACTATGTAACTTTATACGTTGGAAGCTATTACTATATGACGTTATACGTTAGAAGCTATTACTCTATGACGTTATACGTTATAAGGTAATACTATATGACGTTATACGTTATAAGGTAATACAATATAACGTTATACGTTAAAAGCTATGACTATATGTCGTTATACCTTATAAGGTAATACTATATGACGTTATTTGTTATAAGGTAATACTATATAACGTTGTACGTTAGAAGCCATTACTATGTGACGTTATACCTTATAAGGTAGTACTATATAATGTTATACGTCAGAAGCTATTACTATATGACGTTATACGTTATAAGGTAATACTATATAACGTTGTACGTTATTAGGTAATAGCTTATAACGTTATACGTTAGAAGGTATTACTATATAGCGTTATAAGTTAAAAGGTAATACTATACAACGTTGTACGTTATAAGGTAATAGTACATAACGTTATACGTTATAAGGTAATACTACATAACATTATACGTTATAAGGTAATAATATATAACGTTGTACGTTGTAAGTTAATATTATACAACGTTATACCACAGGAGGTATTACTATGTAACGTTATGCCATAGGAGGTATTACTATGTAACGTTATACGTTGGAAGCTATTACTATATGACGTTAAACGTTGTAAGGTAATGGTACATAACGTTATACGTTAGAAGCTATTACTATGTGACGTTATAACTTATAAGGTATTACTATATAACGATATACCTTAGAAGCTATTACTATGTAACTTTATACGTTGGAAGCTATTACTATATAACGTTAAACGTTAGAAGCTATTACTCTATGACGTTATACGTTAAGAGGTAATACTATTTAACGTTATACGTTAGAAGCCATTACTATGTGACGTTATACGTTTTAAGGTAGTACTATATACTGTTATACGTCAGAAGCTATTACTATATGACGTTATACGTTATAAGGTAATACTATATCACGTTGTACGTTATTAGGTAATAGCTTATAATGTTATACGTTAGAAGGTATTACTATACAACGTTATACCTTATAAGGTAATACTATTTAACATTATACGTAGGAAGCTATTACTACATGGCGTTATACCTTATAAGGTAATACTAGATAACGTTATACGTTATAACGTAATACTATATAACGTTATACGTTAAAAGGTAATACTATACATCGTTGTACGTTATAAGGTAATAGTATATACCGTTATACGTTATTAGGTAATACTACATAACATTATACGTTATAAGGTAATAATATATAACGTTGTACGTTGTAAGTTAATATTATACAACGTTATACCACAGGAGGTATTACTATGTAACGTTATGCCATAGGAGGTATTACTATGTAACGTTATACGTTGGAAGCTATTACTATATGACGTTAAACGTTGTAAGGTAATGGTACATAACGTTATACGTTAGAAGCTATTACTATGTGACGTTATAACTTATAAGGTATTACTATATAACGATATACCTTAGAAGCTATTACTATGTAACTTTATACGTTGGAAGCTATTACTATATAACGTTAAACGTTAGAAGCTATTACTCTATGACGTTATACGTTAAGAGGTAATACTATTTAACGTTATACGTTAGAAGCTGTTACTATATGACGTTCTTCGTTGTAAGGTAATACTACATAACGTTATACATTAGAAGCTATTACTATATGACGTAATACCTTATAAGGTAATACTATATAACGTTATATGTTAGAAGCTATTACTATATGACGTTATACCTTATAAGGTAATACTATATAACGTTATACGTTAGAAGCTATTACTATGTAACTTTATACGTTGGAAGCTATTACTATATGACGTTATACGTTACAAGCTACTGCTCTATGACGTTATACCTTATAAGGTAATACTATATAGCGTTATACGTTAGAAGCTATTACCATATGACGTTATACCTTATAAGGTAGTACTACATAACGTTATACGTTATAAGGTAATACTACATAACATTATACGTTATAAGGTAATAATATATAACGTTGTACGTTATAAGTTAATATTCTACAACGTTATACCATAGGAGGTACTACTATGTAACGTTATACCATAGGAGGTATTATTACTATATGACGTTATACGTTGTAAGGTAATGGTACATAACGTTATACGTTAGAAGCTATTACTATATGATGTTATACCTTATAAGGTAATACTATATAACGTTATACGTCAGAAGCTATTACAATATGACGTTATACCTTATAAGGTAATACTATATAAAGTTATACGTTAGAAGCTATTACTATGTGATGTTATACCTTATAAGGTAATACTATATAACGTTATACGTTAGAAGCTAATACCATATGACGTTATACGTTATAAGGTAATACTATATCACGTTATGCGTCAGAATCTATTACTATATGACGTTATACGTTATAAGGTAATAGTACATAACGTTATACGTTATAAGGTAATGCTACATAACATTATACGTTATAAGGTAATAATATATAACGTTGTACGTTGTATGGTAATATTATACAACGTTATACCATAGGAGGTATTACTATGCAACGTTATGCCATAGGAGGTATTACTGTGTAACGTTATACGTTGGAAGCTATTACTATATGACGTTATACGTTGTAAGGTAATACTATATAACGTTATACGTTAGAGGCTATTACCATATGACGTTATACCTTATAAGGTAATACTATATAACGTTATACGTTAGAAGCTATTTACTATATGATGTTATACCTTATAAGGTAATACTATATAACGTTATACGCTAGAAGCTATTACCATATGACGTAATATCTTATAAGGTAATACTATATGACGTTATACGTTAGAAGCTATTACCATATGACGTTATACTTTATAACGTAATACTTTGTAACGTTATGCGTAAGAAGCTATTGCTATATGACATTATACCTTATAAGTTAATACTATATAACGTTATACGATACAAGGTAATAATATATATCGTTGTACGTTGTAAGTTAATATTATACAACGTTATACCATAGGAGGTATTGCTATATAACGTTATAGGTAGGAAGCTTGTACTATATGTCGTTATACCCTATTAGGTAATACTATATAACGTTATACGTTAGAATCTATTACTCTATGACGTTACACGTTATACGGTAATGCTATATAACGTTGTACGTTAGAAGCTGTTACTATATGACGTTATTCGTTGTAAGGTAATACTATATAACGTTATACATTAGAAGCTATTACTATATGACGTAATACCTTATAAGGTAATACTATATAATGTTATACGTCAGAAGCTATTACTATATGACGTTATTCGTTGTAAGGTAATACTATATAACGTTATACATTAGAAGCTATTACTATATGACGTAATACCTTATAAGGTAATACTATATAATGTTATACGTCAGAAGCTATTACTATATGACGTTATACGTTATAAGGTAATACTATATAACGTTATACATTAGAAGCTATTACTATATGACGTAATACCTTATAAGGTAATACTATTTAACGTTATATGTAGGAAGCTATTACTACATGGCGTTATACCTTATAAGGTAATACTAGATAACGTTATACGTTATAAGATAATATTATATAACGTTATACGTTAAAAGGTAATACTATACATCGTTGTACGTTATAAGGTAATAGTATATAACGTTATACGTTATTAGGTAATACTACATAACATTATACGTTATAAGGTAATAATATATAACGTTGTACGTTGTAAGTTAATATTATACAACGTTATACCACAGGAGGTATTACTATGTAACGTTATGCCATAGGAGGTATTACTATGTAACGTTATACGTTGGAAGCTATTACTATATGACGTTAAACGTTGTGAGGTAATGGTACATAACGTTATACGTTAGAAGCTATTACTATATGACGTTATACCTTATGAGGTAATACTATATAACGTTATACGTTAGAAGCTATTACTATGTAACTTTATACGTTGGAAGATATTACTATATAACGTTAAACGTTGGAAGCTAATACTCTATGACGTTATACGTTATAAGGTAATACTATATAACGTTATACGTTAGAAGCTATTACTCTATGACGTTATACGTTATAAGGTAATACTATTTAACGTTATACGTTAGAAGCTGTTACTATATGACGTTATTCGTTGTAAGGTAATACTACATAACGTTATACATTAGAAGCTATTACTATATGACGTAATACCTTATAAGGTAATACTATATAACGTTATACGTTAGAAGCTATTACTATATGACGTTATACCTTATAAGGTAATACTATATAACGTTATACGTTAGAAGCTATTACTATGTAACTTTATACGTTGGAAGCTATCACTATATGACGTTATACGTTCCAAGCTATTGCTCTATGACGTTATACCTTATAAGGTGATACTATATAGCGTTATACGTTAGAAGCTATTACCATGTGACGTTATACCTTATAAGGTAAGACTATATGACGTTATGCGTTGTAAGGTAATGGTACATAACGTTATACGTTAGGAGCTATTACTATATGACGTTATACCTTATAAGGTAATACTATATAGCGTTATACGTTAGAAGCTATTACTATGTGACGTTATACCTTATAAGGTAGTACTATATAATGTTATACGTCAGAAGCTATTACTATATAACGTTATACCTCATAAGGTAATACTATTTAACGTTATACGTAGGAAGCTATTACTATATGGCGTTATACCTTATAAGGTAGTACTACATAACTTTATTCGTTATAAGGTAATCAAATATAACGTTATACGTTATAAGGTAATACTATATAACATTATACGTCAGATGCTATTACTATATGTCGTTATACGTTATAAGGTAATAGTACATAACGTCATACGTTATAAGGTAATACTATATATCATTGTACGTTAGAAGCCATTACTATGTGACGTTATACGTTATAAGGTAGTACTATATAATGTTATACGTCAGAAGCTATTACTATATGACGTTATACGTTATAAGGTAATAGTACATAACGTTATACGTTAAAAGGTTATACTATACAACGTTGTACTTTATAAGGTAATAGTAGATAACGTTATACGTTATAAGGTAATACTATATAACTTTGTACGTTATGTAGTAATACTATATAACGTTATACGTTATAAGGTAATACTATATAACATCATACGTGAGAAGCTATTACTATATGACGTTATACGTTATAAGGTAATAGTACATAACGTTATACGTTATAGGGTAATACTACATAACATTATTCGTTATAAGGTAATAATATATAACGTTGTACGTTATAAGTTAATATTATACAACGTTATACCATAGGAGGTACTACTATGTAACGTTATACGATAGAAGCTATTACTATATAACGTTATACCGGATAAGGTAATACTATTTAACGTTATACGGAGGAAGCTATTACTACATGGCGTTATACCTTATAAGGTAGTACTACATAACTTTACATGTTATAAGGTAATCAAATATAACGTTATACGTTATAAGGTAATACTATATAACGTTATACGTTAAAAGGTAATACTATATAACGTTATACGTTAAAAGGTAATACTATATAACGTTATACGTTATAAGGTAATACTATATAACGTTATACGTTAGAAGCTATTATTCTATGACGTTATACGTTATACGGTAATACTAGATAACGTTATACGCTATAAGGTAATACTATATATCGTTGTACGTTAGAAGCCATTACTATATGACGTTATACCTAATAAGGTAATACTATATAACGTTATACGTCAGAAGCTATTACTATATGACGTTGTACGTTATAAGGTAATACTAGATAACGTTATACGCTATAAGGTAATACTATATATCGTTGTACGTTAGAAGCCATTACTATGTGACGTTATACGTTATAAGGTAGTACTATATAATGTTATACGTCAGAAGCTATTACTATATGACGTTATACGTTATAAGGTAACACTAGATAACGTTATACGTTATGAGGTAATCCTATATAACGTTGAACGTTATACGGTAATACTAGATAACGTTATACGTTATAAGGTAATACTATATAACGTTGTACGTTATAGGGTAATACTACATAACATTATTCGTTATAAGGTAATAATATATAACGTTGTACGTTATAAGTTAATATTATACAACGTTATACCATAGGAGGTATTACTATGTAACGTTATGCCATAGGAGGTATTACTATGTAACGTTATACGTTGGAAGCTATTACTATATGACGTTATACGTTGTAAGGTAATGGTACATAACGTTATACGTTAGAAGCTATTACTCTATGACGTTATACGTTATAAGGTAATACTATATCACGTTATGCGTCAGAATCTATTACTATATGCCGTTATACGTTATAAGGTAATAGTACATAACGTTATACGTTATAAGGTAATACTACATAACATTATACGTTATAAGGTAATAATATATAACGTTGTACGTTGTATGGTAATATTATACAACGTTATACCATAGGATGTATTACTATGAAACGTTATGCCATAGGAGGTATTACTATGTAACGTTATACGTTGGAAGCTATTACTATATGACGTTATACGTTGTAAGGTAATGGTACATAACGTTATACGTTAGAAGCTATTACTCTATGACGTTATACGTTATAAGGTAATACTATATAACGTTATACGTTAGAAGCTATTACTCTATGACGTTATACGTTATAAGGTAATACTATTTAACGTTATACGTTAGAAGCTATTACTATATGAAGTTATACCTTATAAGGTAATACTATATAACGTTGTACGTTAGAAGCCATTACTATGTGACGTTATACGTTTTAAGGTAGTACTATATAATGTTATACTTCAGAACCTATTACTATATGACGTTATACGTTATAAGGTAATAGTACATAACGTTATACGTTATAAGGTAATACTATATGACGTTGCACGTTAGAAGCTAATACTATATAACGTTATACGATACAAGGTACTAATATATACCGTTGTACGTTGTAAGTTAATATCATAGAACGTTATACCATAGGATGTATTACTATATAACGTTATGGGTAGGAAGCTAGTACTATATGACGTTATACGTTATAAGGTAATAGTACATAACGTTATACCTTATAAGGTAATACTATATAACGTTGTACGTTAGAAGCCATTACTCTATGACGTTATACGTTGTAAGGTAATACTACATAACTTTATACGTTATAAGGTAATACTACATAACTTTATACGTTATAAGGTAATACTACATAACATTATACGATATAAGGTAATAATATATAACGTTGTACGTTATAAGTTAATATTATACAACGTTATACCATAGGAAGTACTACTATGTAACGTTATACCATAGGAGGTATTACTATGTAACGTTATACGTTGGAAGCTATTACTATATGACGTTATACGTTGTAAGGTAATGGTACATAACGTTATACGTTAGAAGCTATTACTATATGACGTTATACCTTATAAGGTAATACTATATAACGTTATACGTTAGAAGCTATTACTATGTAACATTATACGTTGCAAGCAATTACTATATGACGTTATACATTATAAGGTATTAGTACATAACGTTATACGTTATAAGGTAATACTATATAACGTTATACGTTAGAAGCTATTACTCTATGACGTTATACGTTATAAGGTAATACTATTTAACGTTATACGTTAGAAGCTATTACTATATGACGTTATACCTTATAAGGTAATACTATATAACGTTATACGTTAGAAGCTAATACTACATGACGTTATACGTCATAAGGTAATACTATATAACGTTATACGTTAGAAGCTATTACTATGTAACTTTATTCGTTGGAAGCTATTACTATATGACGTTATACGTTAGAAGCTATTACTCTATGACGTTATACGTTATAAGGTAATACTATATAACGTTATACGTTAGAAGCTATTACTCTATGACGTTATGCGTTATAAGGTAATACTATATGACGTTATACGTTAGAAGCTAATACTACATGACGTTATACGTCATAAGGTAATACTATATAACGTTATACGTTAGAAGCTATGACTATATGTCGTTATACCTTATTAGGTAATACTATATAACGTTATACGTTAGTATCTATTACTCTATGACGTTACACGTTATACGGTAATGCTATATAACGTTGTACGTTAGAAGCCATTACTATGTGACATTATACCTTATAAGGTAGTACTATATAATGTTATACGTTAGAAGCTAATACTACATGACGTTATACGTCATAAGGTATTACTATATAACGTTATACCTTATAAGGTAATACTATTTAACGTTATATGTAGGAAGCTATTACTACATGGCGTTATACCTTATAAGGTAATACTAGATAATATACGATATACGTTATACGTTATAAGATAATATTATATAACGTTATATGTTAAAATGTAATACTATACATCGTTGTACGTTATAAGGTAATAGTATATAACGTTATACGTTATTAGGTAATACTACATAACATTATACGTTATAAGGTAATAATATATAACGTTGTACGTTGTAAGTTAATATTATACAACGTTATACCACAGGAGGTATTACTATGTAACGTTATGCCATAGGAGGTATTACTATGTAACGTTATACGTTGGAAGCTATTACTATATGACGTTAAACGTTGTGAGGTAATGGTACATAACGTTATACGTTAGAAGCTATTACTATGTGACGTTATACCTTATAAGGTAATACTATATAACGTTATACGTTAGAAGCTATTACTATGTAACTTTATACGTTGGGAGCTATTACTATATAACGTTAAACGTTAGAAGCTATTACTCTATGACGTTATACGTTATAAGGTAATACTATATAACGTTATACGTTAGAAGCTATTACTCTATGACGTTATACGTTATAAGGTAATACTATTTAACGTTATACGTTAGAAGCTGTTACTATATGACGTTATTCGTTGTAAGGTAATACTACATAACGTTATACATTAGAAGCTATTACTATATGACGTAATACCTTATAAGGTAATACTATATAACGTTATACGTTAGAAGCTATTACTATGTGACGCTATACCTTATAAGCTAGTACTATATAACGTTATACGTCAGAAGCCATTACTATATAACGTTATACCTTATAAGGCAATACTATTTAACGTTATACGTAGGAAGCTATTACTACATGGCGTTATACCTTATAAGGTAGTACTACATAACTTTATTCGTTATAAGATAATCAAATATAACGTTATACGATATAAGGTAATACTATATAACATTATACGTCAGAAGCTATTACTATATGACGTTATACGTTATAAGGTAATACTACATAACATTATACGTTATAAGGTAATAATATATAATGTTGTACGTTATATGTTAATATTGTACAACGTTATACCATAGGAGGTACTACTATGTAACGTTATACCATAGGAGGTATTACTATGTAATGTTATAAGTAGGAAGCTATTACTATATGACGTTATACCTTATAAGGTAATACCATATAACGTTATACGTCTGAAGCTATTACTATATGACGTTATACGTTATAAGGTAATACTATATAGCGTTATACGTTATAAGGTAATACTCTATAACGTTATACGTTGAAAGGTAATACTATATAACGTTATACGTTAAAAGGTAGTACTATATAACGTTATACGTTAGAAGCTATTACTATATGACGTTATACGTTGTAAGGTAATAGTACATAACGTTATACGTTAGAAGCTATAACTATATTACGTTATACCTTATAAGGTAATACTATATAACGTTATACGTTAGAAGCTATTACTATATGACGTTATACCTAATAAGGTAATACTATATAGCGTTATACGTTAGAAGCTATTACTATATGACGTTATACGTTATAAGGTAATACTATATAATGTTGTACGTTATTAGGTAGTAGCTTATAACGTTATACGTTAGAAGGTATTACTATATAACGTTATACGTAGGAAGGTATTACTACATAGCGTTATACCTTATAAGGTAGTGCTGCATAACTTTATTCGTTATAAGTTAATCAAATATAACGTTATACGTTATAAGGTAATACTATATAACGTTATACGTTAGAAGCTATTATTCTATGACGTTATACGTTATACGGTAATACAATTTAACGTTATACGTTAGATGCTATTACTATATGACGTTGTACGTTATAAGGTAATACTAGATAACGTTATACGCTATAAGGTAATACTATATATCGTTGTACGTTAGAAGCCATTACTATGTGACGTTATACGTTATAAGGTAGTACTATATAATGTTATACGTCAGAAGCTATTACTATATGACGTTATACGTTATAAGGTAACACTAGATAACGTTATACGTTATGAGGTAATCCTATATAACGTTGTACGTTATAAGGTAATACTAGATAACGTTATACGTTATAAGGTAATACTATATAACGTTGTACGTTATTAGGTAATAGCTTATAACGTTATACGTTAGAAGGTATTACTATATATCGTTATACCTTATAAGGTAATACTATTTAACGTTATACGTAGGAAGGTATTACTGCATGGCGTTATACCTTATAAGGTAGTGCTACATAACTTTATTCTTTATAAGGTAATCAAATATAACGTTATACGTTATAAGGTAATACTATATAACGTTATACGTTAAAAGGTAATACTATACAACGTTGTACGTTATAAGGTAATACTATATAACGTTGTACGTTATTAGGTAATAGCTTATAACGTTATACGTTAGAAGGTATTACTATATATCGTTATACCTTATAAGGTAATACTATTTAACGTTATACGTAGGAAGGTATTACTGCATGGCGTTATACCTTATAAGGTAGTGCTACATAACTTTATTCTTTATAAGGTAATCAAATATAACGTTATACGTTATAAGGTAATATTATATAACGTTATATGTTAAAATGTAATACTATACATCGTTGTACGTTATAAGGTAATAGTATATAACGTTATACGTTATTAGGTAACACTACATAACATTATACGTTATAAGGTAATAATATATAACGTTGTACGTTGTAAGTTACTATTATACAACGTTATACCACAGGAGGTATTACTATGTAACGTTATGCCATAGGAGGTATTACTATGTAACGTTATACGTTGGAAGCTATTACTATATGACGTTAAACGTTGTGAGGTAATGGTACATAATGTTATACGTTAGAAGCTATTACTATGTGACGTTATACGTTATAAGGTAATACTATTTAACGTTATACGTTAGAAGCTGTTACTATATGACGTTATTCGTTGTAAGGTAATACTACATAACGTTATACATTAGAAGCTATTACTATATGACGTAATACCTTATAAGGTAATACTATATAACGTTATACGTTAGAAGCTATTACTATGTAACTTTATACGTTGGAAGCTATTACTATATAACGTTAAACGTTAGAAGCTATTACTCTATGACGTTATACGTTATAAGGTAATACTATATAACGTTATACGTTAGAAGCTATTACTCTATGACGTTATACGTTATAAGGTAATACTATTTAACGTTATACGTTAGAAGCTGTTACTATATGACGTTATTCGTTGTAAGGTAATACTACATAACGTTATACATTAGAAGCTATTACTATATGACGTAATACCTTATAAGGTAATACTATATAACGTTATACGTTAGAAGCTATTACTACGTGACGCTATACCTTATAAGCTAGTACTATATAACGTTATACGTCAGAAGCCATTACTATATAACGTTATACCTTATAAGGTAATACTATTTAACGTTATACGTAGGAAGCTATTACTACATGGCGTTATACCTTATAAGGTAGTACTACATAACTTTATTCGCTATAAGGTAATACTACATAACATTATACGATATAAGGTAATAATATATAACGTTGTACGTTATAAGTTAATATTATACAACGTTATACCATAGGAAGTACTACTATGTAACGTTATACCATAGGAGGTATTACTATGTAACTTATACGTTGGAAGCTATTACTATAAAACGTTAAACGTTAGAAGCTATTACTCTATGACGTTATACGTTATAAGGTAATACTATTTAACGTTATACGTTAGAAGCTATTACTATATGACGTTATACGTTATAAGGTAATACTATATAACGTTATACGTTAAAAGCTATGAGTATATGACGTTATACCTTATAAGGTAATACTACATAACATTATTCGCTATAAGGTAATAATATATAACGTTGTACGTTATAAGTTAATATTATACAACGTTATACCATAGGAGGTATTACTATGTAACGTTATAGGTAGGAAGCTATTACTATATGACGTTATACGTTGTAAGGTAATACTATATAACGTTATACGTTAGAAGCTATTACAATATGACGTTATACGTTATAAGGTAATAGTACATAACGTTATACGTTATAAGGTAATACTACATAACATTATACGTTATAAGGTAATAATATATAACGTTGTACGTTATTAGGTTAGAGCTTATAACGTTATACGTTTAGAAGGTATTACTATATAACGTTATACCTTATAAGGTAATACTATTTAACGTTATACGTAGGAAGGTATTACTACATGGCGTTATACCTTATAAGGTAGTGCTACATAACTTTATTCGTTATAAGGTAATCAAATATAACGTTATACGTTATAAGGTAATACTATATAACGTTATACGTTTAAAGGTAATACTATACAACGTTGTACGTTATTAGGTAATAGTAGATAACGTTATACGTTATAAGGTAATACTATATAATTTTGTACGTTATTTAGTAACACTATATAACGTTATACGTTATAAGGTAATACTATATAACATTATACGTGAGAAGCTATTACTATATGACGTTATACGTTATACGGTAATTCTATATAACGTTATACGTTAGAAGCTATTACTATATGACGTTGTACGTTATAAGGTAATACTAGATAACGTTATACGTTATAAGGTAATACTATATAACGTTGTACGTTAGAAGCCATTACTATTTGACGTTATACGTTATAAGGTAGTACTATATAATGTTATACGTCAGAAGCTATTACTATATGACGTTATACGTTATAAGGCAATACTATTTAACGTTATACGTTAGAAGCTATTACTATATGACGTTATACGTTATAAGGTAATACTATATAACGTTATACGTTAAAAGCTATGAGTATATGACGTTATACCTTATAAGGTAATACTACATAACGTTATACGTTAGAAGCTACTACTCTATGACGTTATACGTTATACGGTAATACTATATAACGTTATACGTTAGAAGCTATTACTATATGACGTTGTACGTTATAAGGTAATACTTGATAACGTTATACGTTATAAGGTAATACTATATAACGTTGTACGTTAGAAGCCATTACTATGTGACGTTATACGTTATAAGGTAGTACTATATAATGTTATACGTCAGAAGATATTACTATATGACATTATACGTTATAAGGTAATACTAGATAACGTTATACGTTATAAGGTAATCCTATATAACGTTGTACGTTATAAGTTAATACTAGATAACGTTATACGTTATAAGGTAATACTATATAACGTTGTACGTTATTAGGTAATAGCTTATAACGTTATACGTTTAGAAGGTATTACTATATAACGTTATACCTTATAAGGTAATACTATTTAACGTTATACGTAGGAAGGTATTACTACATGGCGTTATACCTTATAAGGTAGTGCTACATAACTTTATTCGTTATAAGGTAATCAAATATAACGTTATACGTTATAAGGCAATACTATATAACGTTATACGTTAAAAGGTAATACTATACAACGTTGTACGTTATAAGGTAATAGTAGATAACGTTATACGTTATAAGGTAATACTGTATAACTTTGTACGTTAATTAGTAATACTATATAACGTTATACGTTATAAGGTAATACTATATAACATTATACGTGAGAAGCTATTACTATATGACGTTATACGTTATAAGGTAATAGTACATAACGTTATACGTTATAAGGTAATACTACATAACATTATTCGCTATAAGGTAATAATATATAACGTTGTACGTTATAAGTTAATATTATACAACGTTATACCATAGAAGGTATTACTATGTAACGTTATAGGTAGGAAGCTATTACTATATGACGTTATACGTTGTAAGGTAATACTATATAACGTTATACGTTAGAAGCTATTACAATATGACGTTATACCTTATAAGGTAATACTATATAACGTTATACGTTAGAAGCTATTACTATATGATGTTATACCTTATAAGGTAATACTATATAACGTTATACGTTAGAAGCTATTACCATATGACGTTATACGTTATAAGGTAATACTATATCACGTTATGCGTCAGAATCTATTACTATATGACGCTATACGGTATAAGGTAATAGTACATAACGTTATACTTTATAAGGTAATACTATTTAACATTATACGTTAAAAGGTAATAATATATAACGTTGTACGTTGTATGGTAATATTATACAACGATATACCATAGGAGGTATTACTATGTAACGTTATGTCATAGGAGGTATTACTATGTAACGTTATACGTTGGAAGCTATTACTATATGACGTTATACGTTGTAAGGTAATGGTACATAACGTTATACGTTAGAAGCTATTACTCTATGACGTTATACGTTATAAGGTAATACTATTTAACATTATACGTTAGAAGCTATTACTCTATGACGCTATACGTTATAAGGTAATACTATTTAACGTTATACGTTAGAAGCTATTACTATATGACGTTATTCGTTATAAGGTAATACTACATAACGTTATACATTAGAAGCTATTACTATATGACGTAATACCTTATAAGGTAATACTATATAACGTTATGCGTAAGAAGCTATTGCTATATGACATTATACCTTATAAGGTAATACTATATAACGTTATACGATACAAGGTAATAATATATATCGTTGTACGTTATAAGTTAATATTATACAACGTTATACCATAGGAGGTACTACTATGTAACGTTATACCATAGGAGGTATTACTATGTAACGTTATAAGTAGGAAGTTATTACTATATGACGTTACGCGTTGTAAGGTAATAGTACATAACGTTATACGTTAGAAGCTATAACTATCTTACGTTATACCTTATAAGGTAATACCATTTAACGTTATACGTTAGAAGCTATTACTATATGACATTATACGTTATAAGGTAATAGTACATAACGTTATACGTTATAAGGTAATACTATATAACATTATACGTGAGAAGCTATTACTATATGACGTTATACGTTATAAGGTAATAGTACATAACGTTATACGTTATAAGGTAATACTACATAACATTATTCGTTATAAGGTAATAATATATAACGTTGTACGTTATAAGTTAATGTTATACAACGTTATACCATAGGAGGTATTACTATGTAACATTATACCATAGGAGGTATTACTAGGTAACGTTATACGTAGGAAGCTATTACTATATGACGTTATACGTTGTAAGGTAATGGTACATAACGTTATACGTTAGAAGCTATTACTATATGAGGTTATACCTTATAAGGCAATACTATATAACGTTATACGTTAGAAGCTATTACTATGTAACTTTATATGTTGGGAGCAATGACTATATGACGTTATACGTTAGAAGTTATTACTCTATGACCTTATACGTTATAAGGTAATACTATATACCGTTGTACGTTAGAAGCCATTACTATGTGACGTTATACCTTATAAGGTAGTACTATATAATGCTATACGTCAGATGCTATTACTATATGACGTTATACGTTATAAGGTAATACTATATAACGTTATTACTTATATAACTTTTATTACTATTACTTAACTTATATAACGTTGTACGTTATTAGGTAATTGCTTATAACGTTATACGTTAGAAGGTATTACTATATAACGTTATACCTTATAAGGTAATACTATTTGACGTTATACGTAGGAAGCTATTACTACATGGCGTTATACCTTATAAGGTAGTACTACATAACTTTATTCGTTATAAGGTAATCAAATATAACGTTATACGTTATAAGGCAATACTATATAACATTATACGTCAGAAGCTATTACTATATGACGTTATACATTATGAGGTAATACTACATAACGTTATACGTTAGAAGCTATTACTCTATGACGTTATACGTTATACGGTAATACTATATAACGTTATACGTTATAAGGTAATACTATATAACGTTGTACGTTAGAAGCCATTACTATTTGACGTTATACGTTATAAGGTAGTACTATATAATGTTATACGTCAGAAGCTATTACTATATGACGTTATACGTTATAAGGCAATACTATTTAACGTTATACGTTAGAAGCTATTACTATATGACGTTATACGTTATAAGGTAATACTATATAACGTTATACGTTAAAAGCTATGAGTATATGACGTTATACCTTATAAGGTAATACTACATAACGTTATACGTTAGAAGCTATTACTCTATGACGTTATACGTTATACGGTAATACTATATAACGTTATACGTTAGAAGCTATTACTATATGACGTTGTACGTTATAAGGTAATACTTGATAACGTTATACGTTATAAGGTAATACTATATAACGTTGTACGTTAGAAGCCATTACTATGTGACGTTATACGTTATAAGGTAGTACTATATAATGTTATACGTCAGAAGCTATTACTATATGACATTATACGTTATAAGGTAATACTAGATAACGTTATACGTTATAAGGTAATCCTATATAACGTTGTACGTTATAAGTTAATACTAGATAACGTTATACGTTAAAAGCTATGAGTATATGACGTTATACCTTATAAGGTAATACTACATAACGTTATACGTTAGAAGCTATTACTCTATGACGTTATACGTTATACGGTAATACTATATAACGTTATACGTTAGAAGCTATTACTATATGACGTTGTACGTTATAAGGTAATACTTGATAACGTTATACGTTATAAGGTAATACTATATAACGTTGTACGTTAGAAGCCATTACTATGTGACGTTATACGTTATAAGGTAGTACTATATAATGTTATACGTCAGAAGCTATTACTATATGACATTATACGTTATAAGGTAATACTAGATAACGTTATACGTTATAAGGTAATCCTATATAACGTTGTACGTTATAAGTTAATACTAGATAACGTTATACGTTATAAGGTAATACTATATAACGTTGTACGTTATTAGGTAATAGCTTATAACGTTATACGTTTAGAAGGTATTACTATATAACGTTATACCTTATAAGGTAATACTATTTAACGTTATACGTAGGAAGGTATTACTACATGGCGTTATACCTTATAAGGTAGTGCTACATAACTTTATTCGTTATAAGGTAATCAAATATAACGTTATACGTTATAAGGTAATACTATATAACGTTATACGTTAAAAGGTAATACTATACAACGTTGTACGTTATAAGGTAATAGTAGATAACGTTATACGTTATAAGGTAATACTGTATAACTTTGTACGTTAATTAGCAATACTATATAACGTTATACGTTATAAGGTAATACTATATAACATTATACGTGAGAAGCTATTACTATATGACGTTATACGTTATAAGGTAATAGTACATAACGTTATACGTTATAAGGTAATACTACTTAACATTATTCGCTATAAGGTAATAATATATAACGTTGTACGTTATAAGTTAATATTATACAACGTTATACCATAGGAGGTATTACTATGTAACGTTATAGGTAGGAAGCTATTACTATATGACGTTATACGTTGTAAGGTAATACTATATAACGTTATACGTTAGAAGCTATTACAATATGACGTTATACCTTATAAGGTAATACTATATCACGTTATGCGTCAGAATCTATTACTATATGACGCTATACGGTATAAGGTAATAGTACATAACGTTATACTTTATAAGGTAATACTATTTAACATTATACGTTAAAAGGTAATAATATATAACGTTGTACGTTGTATGGTAATATTATACAACGATATACCATAGGAGGTATTACTATGTAACGTTATGTCATAGGAGGTATTACTATGTAACGTTATACGTTGGAAGGTATTACTATATGACGTTATACGTTGTAAGGTAATGGTACATAACGTTATACGTTAGAAGCTATTACTCTATGACGTTATACGTTATAAGGTAATACTATTTAACATTATACGTTAGAAGCTATTACTCTATGACGTTATACGTTATAAGGTAATACTATTTAACGTTATACGTTAGAAGCTATTACTATATGACATTATACCTTATAAGGTAATACTATATAACGTTATACGATACAAGGTAATAATATATATCGTTGTACGTTATAAGTTAATATTATACAACGTTATACCATAGGAGGTACTACTATGTAACGTTATACCATAGGAGGTATTACTATGTAACGTTATACGTTGGAAGCTATTACTATATGACGTTATACGTTGTAAGGTAATGGTACATAACGTTATACGTCAGAAGCTATTTCTATATGACGTTATACCTTATCAGGTAATACTATATAACGTTATACGTTAGAAGCTATTACTATATGACGTTATACGTTATAAGGTAATAGTACATAACGTTATACGTTATAAGGTAATACTACATAACATTATACCTTATAAGGTAATAATATATAACGTTGTATGTTATAAGTTAATATTATACAACGTTATACCATAGGAGGTACTACTATGTAACGTTATACCATAGGAGGTATTACTATGTAACGTTATAAGTAGGAAGTTATTACTATATGACGTTGCGCGTTGTAAGGTAATAGTACATAACGTTATACGTTAGAAGCTATAACTATCTTACGTTATACCTTATAAGGTAATACCATTTAACGTTATACGTTAGAAGCTATTACTATATGACATTATACGTTATAAGGTAATAGTACATAACGTTATACGTTATAAGGTAATACTATATAACATTATACGTGAGAAGCTATTACTATATGACGTTATACGTTATAAGGTAATAGTACATAACGTTATACGTTATAAGGTAATACTACATAACATTATTCGTTATAAGGTAATAATATATAACGTTGTACGTTATAAGTTAATGTTATACAACGTTATACCATAGGAGGTATTACTATGTAACATTATACCATAGGAGGTATTACTAGGTAACGTTATACGTAGGAAGCTATTACTATATGACGTTATACGTTGTAAGGTAATGGTACATAACGTTATACGTTAGAAGCTATTACTATATGAGGTTATACCTTATAAGGCAATACTATATAACGTTATACGTTAGAAGCTATTACTATGTAACTTTATACGTTGGGAGCAATGACTATATGACGTTATACGTTAGAAGTTATTACTCTATGACCTTATACGTTATAAGGTAATACTATATACCGTTGTACGTTAGAAGCCATTACTATGTGACGTTATACCTTATAAGGTAGTACTATATAATGCTATACGTCAGATGCTATTACTATATGACGTTATACGTTATAAGGTAATACTATATAACGTTATTACTTATATAACTTTTATTACTATTACTTAACTTATATAACGTTATACGTTATTAGGTAATAGCTTATAACGTTATACGTTAGAAGGTATTACTATATAACGTTATACCTTATAAGGTAATACTATTTGACGTTATACGTAGGAAGCTATTACTACATGGCGTTATACCTTATAAGGTAGTACTACATAACTTTATTCGTTATAAGGTAATCAAATATAACGTTATACGTTATAAGGCAATACTATATAACATTATACGTCAGAAGCTATTACTATATGACGTTATACATTATAAGGTAATACTACATAACGTTATACGTTAGAAGCTATTACTCTATGACGTTATACGTTATACGGTAATACTATATAACGTTATACGTTATAAGGTAATACTATATAACGTTGTACGTTATTAGGTAATAGCTTATAACGTTATACGTTTACAAGGTATTACTATATAACGTTATACCTTATAAGGTAATACTATTTAACGTTATACGTAGGAAGGTATTACTACATGGCGTTATACCTTATAAGGTAGTGCTACATAACTTTATTCGTTATAAGGTAATCAAATATAACGTTATACGTTATAAGGTAATACTATATAACGTTATACGTTTAAAGGTAATACTATACAACGTTGTACGTTATTAGGTAATAGTAGATAACGTTATACGTTATAAGGTAATATTATATAATTTTGTACGTTATTTAGTAACACTATATAACGTTATACGTTATAAGGTAATACTATATAACATTATACGTGAGAAGCTATTACTATATGACGTTATACGTTATACGGTAATTCTATATAACGTTATACGTTAGAAGCTATTACTATATGACGTTGTACGTTATAAGGTAATACTAGATAACGTTATACGTTATAAGGTAATACTATATAACGTTGTACGTTAGAAGCCATTACTATTTGACGTTATACGTTATAAGGTAATACTATATAACGTTATACGTTAGAAGCTATTACTCTATGACGTTATACGTTATAAGGTAATACTATTTAACGTTATACGTTATAAGCTATTACTATATGACGTTATACGTTATAAGGTAATACTATATAACGTTATACGTTAAAAGCTATGGGTATATGACGTTATACCTTATAAGGTAATACTACATAACGTTATACGTTAGAAGCTATTACTCTATGACGTTATACGTTATACGGTAATACTATATAACGTTATACGTTAGAAGCTATTACTATATGACGTTGTACGTTATAAGGTAATACTTGATAACGTTATACGTTATAAGGTAATACTATATAACGTTGTACGTTAGAAGCCATTACTATGTGACGTTATACGTTATAAGGTAGTACTATATAATGTTATACGTCAGAAGATATTACTATATGACATTATACGTTATAAGGTAATACTAGATAACGTTATACGTTATAAGGTAATCCTATATAACGTTGTACGTTATAAGTTAATACTAGATAACGTTATACGTTATAAGGTAATACTATATAACGTTGTACGTTATTAGGTAATAGCTTATAACGTTATACGTTTAGAAGGTATTACTATATAACGTTATACCTTATAAGGTAATACTATTTAACGTTATACGTAGGAAGGTATTACTACATGGCGTTATACCTTATAAGGTAGTGCTACATAACTTTATTCGTTATAAGGTAATCAAATATAACGTTATACGTTATAAGGTAATACTATATAACGTTGTACGTTAGAAGCCATTACTATGTGACGTTATACGTTATAAGGTAGTACTATATAATGTTATACGTCAGAAGCTATTACTATATGACATTATACGTTATAAGGTAATACTAGATAACGTTATACGTTATAAGGTAATCCTATATAACGTTGTACGTTATAAGTTAATACTAGATAACGTTATACGTTATAAGGTAATACTATATAACGTTGTACGTTATTAGGTTAGAGCTTATAACGTTATACGTTTAGAAGGTATTACTATATAACGTTATACCTTATAAGGTAATACTATTTAACGTTATACGTAGGAAGGTATTACTACATGGCGTTATACCTTATAAGGTAGTGCTACATAACTTTATTCGTTATAAGGTAATCAAATATAACGTTATACGTTATAAGGTAATACTATATAACGTTATACGTTTAAAGGTAATACTATACAACGTTGTACGTTATTAGGTAATAGTAGATAACGTTATACGTTATAAGGTAATACTATATAATTTTGTACGTTATTTAGTAACACTATATAACGTTATACGTTATAAGGTAATACTATATAACATTATACGTGAGAAGCTATTACTATATGACGTTATACGTTATACGGTAATTCTATATAACGTTATACGTTAGAAGCTATTACTATATGACGTTGTACGTTATAAGGTAATACTAGATAACGTTATACGTTATAAGGTAATACTATATAACGTTGTACGTTAGAAGCCATTACTATTTGACGTTATACGTTATAAGGTAGTACTATATAATGTTATACGTCAGAAGCTATTACTATATGACGTTATACGTTATAAGGCAATACTATTTAACGTTATACGTTAGAAGCTATTACTATATGACGTTATACGTTATAAGGTAATACTATATAACGTTATACGTTAAAAGCTATGAGTATATGACGTTATACCTTATAAGGTAATACTACATAACGTTATACGTTAGAAGCTATTACTCTATGACGTTATACGTTATACGGTAATACTATATAACGTTATACGTTAGAAGCTATTACTATATGACGTTGTACGTTATAAGGTAATACTTGATAACGTTATACGTTATAAGGTAATACTATATAACGTTGTACGTTAGAAGCCATTACTATGTGACGTTATACGTTATAAGGTAGTACTATATAATGTTATACGTCAGAAGCTATTACTATATGACATTATACGTTATAAGGTAATACTAGATAACGTTATACGTTATAAGGTAATCCTATATAACGTTGTACGTTATAAGTTAATACTAGATAACGTTATACGTTATAAGGTAATACTATATAACGTTGTACGTTATTAGGTTAGAGCTTATAACGTTATACGTTTAGAAGGTATTACTATATTACGTTATACCTTATAAGGTAATACTATTTAACGTTATACGTAGGAAGGTATTACTACATGGCGTTATACCTTATAAGGTAATGCTACATAACTTTATTCGTTATAAGGTAATCAAATATAACGTTATACGTTATAAGGTAATACTATATAACGTTATACGTTTAAAGGTAATACTATACAACGTTATACGTTAGAAGCTATTACTATATGACGTTATTCGTTATAAGGTAATACTACATAACGTTATACATTAGAAGCTATTACTATATGACGTAATACCTTATAAGGTAATACTATATAACGTTATGCGTAAGAAGCTATTGCTATATGACATTATACCTTATAAGGTAATACTATATAACGTTATACGATACAAGGTAATAATATATATCGTTGTACGTTATAAGTTAATATTATACAACGTTATACCATAGGAGGTACTACTATGTAACGTTATACCATAGGAGGTATTACTATGTAACGTTATACGTTGGAAGCTATTACTATATGACGTTATACGTTGTAAGGTAATGGTACATAACGTTATACGTCAGAAGCTATTTCTATATGACGTTATACCTTATCAGGTAATACTATATAACGTTATACGTTAGAAGCTATTACTATATGACGTTATACGTTATAAGGTAATAGTACATAACGTTATGCGTTATAAGGTAATACTACATAACATTATACGTTATAAGGTAATAATATATAACGTTGTACGTTATAAGTTAATATTATACAACGTTATACCATAGGAGGTACTACTATGTAACGTTATACCATAGGAGGTATTACTATGTAACGTTATAAGTAGGAAGCTATTACTATATGACGTTACGCGTTGTAAGGTAATAGTACATAACGTTATACGTTAGAAGCTATAACTATCTTACGTTATACCTTATAAGGTAATACCATTTAACGTTATACGTTAGAAGCTATTACTATATGACGTTATACGTTATAAGGTAATAGTACATAACGTTATACGTTATAAGGTAATACTATATAACATTATACGTGAGAAGCTATTACTATATGACGTTATACGTTATAAGGTAATAGTACATAACGTTATACGTTATAAGGTAATACTACATAACATTATTCGTTATAAGGTAATAATATATAACGTTGTACGTTATAAGTTAATGTTATACAACGTTATACCATAGGAGGTATTACTATGTAACATTATACCATAGGAGGTATTACTATGTAACGTTATACGTAGGAAGCTATTACTATATGACGTTATACGTTGTAAGGTAATGGTACATAACGTTATACGTTAGAAGCTATTACTGTATGAGGTTATACCTTATAAGGCAATACTATATAACGTTATACGTTAGAAGCTATTACTATGTAACTTTATACGTTGGGAGCAATGACTATATGACGTTATACGTTAGAAGCTATTACTCTATGACCTTATACGTTATAAGGTAATACTATATACCGTTGTACGTTAGAAGCCATTACTATGTGACGTTATACCTTATAAGGTAGTACTATATAATGCTATACGTCAGATGCTATTACTATATGACGTTATACGTTATAAGGTAATACTATATAACGTTATTACTTATATAACTTTTATTACTATTACTTAACTTATATAACGTTGTACGTTATTAGGTAATAGCTTATAACGTTATACGTTAGAAGGTATTACTATATAACGTTATACCTTATAAGGTAATACTATTTGACGTTATACGTAGGAAGCTATTACTACATGGCGTTATACCTTATAAGGTAGTACTACATAACTTTATTCGTTATAAGGTAATCAAATATAACGTTATACGTTATAAGGCAATACTATATAACATTATACGTCAGAAGCTATTACTATATGACGTTATACATTATAAGGTAATACTACATAACGTTATACGTTAGAAGCTATTACTCTATGACGTTATACGTTATACGGTAATACTATATAACGTTATACGTTAGAAGCTATTACTATATGAGGTTATACCTTATAAGGCAATACTATATAACGTTATACGTTAGAAGCTATTACTATGTAACTTTATACGTTGGAAGCTATTACTATAAAACGTTAAACGTTAGAAGCTATTACTCTATGACGTTATACGTTATAAGGTAATACTATATAACGTTATACGTTAGAAGCTATTACTCTATGACGTTATACGTTATAAGGTAATACTATTTAACATTATACGTTAGAAGCTATTACTATATGACGTTATACGTTATAAGGTAATACTATATAACGTTATACGTTAAAAGCTATGAGTATATGACGTTATACCTTATAAGGTAATACTACATAACGTTATACGTTAGAAGCTATTACTCTATGACGTTATACGTTATACGGTAATACTATATAACGTTATACGTTAGAAGCTAATACTATATGACGTTGTACGTTATAAGGTAATACTTGATAACGTTATACGTTATAAGGTAATACTATATAACGTTGTACGTTAGAAGCCATTACTATGTAACGTTATACGTTATAAGGTAGTACTATATAATGTTATACGTCAGAAGCTATTACTATATGACATTATACGTTATAAAGTAATACTAGATAACGTTATACGTTATAAGGTATTCCTATATAACGTTGTACGTTATAAGTTAATACTAGATAACGTTATACGTTATAAGGCAATACTATATAACGTTGTACGTTATTAGGTTATAGCTTATAACGTTATACGTTTAGAAGGTATTACTATATAACGTTATACCTTATAAGGTAATACTATTTAACGTTATACGTAGGAAGGTATTACTACATGGCGTTATACCTTATAAGGTAGTGCTACATAACTTTATTCGTTATAAGGTAATCAAATATAACGTTATACGTTATAAGGTAATACTATATAACGTTATACGTTTAAAGGTAATACTATACAACGTTGTACGTTAGAAGCCATTACTATTTGACGTTATACGTTATAAGGTAATACTATATAACGTTATACGTTAGAAGCTATTACTCTATGACGTTATACGTTATAAGGTAATACTATTTAACGTTATACGTTAGAAGCTATTACTATATGACGATATACGTTATACGGTAATTCTATATAACGTTATACGTTAGAAGCTATTACTATATGACGTTGTACGTTATAAGGTAATACTAGATAACGTTATACGTGAGAAGCTATTACTATATGACGTTATACGTTATACGGTAATTCTATATAACGTTATACGTTAGAAGCTATTACTATATTACGTTGTACGTTATAAGGTAATACTAGATAACGTTATACGTTATAAGGTAATACTATATAACGTTGTACGTTAGAAGCCATTACTATTTGACGTTATACGTTATAAGGTAATACTATATAACGTTATACGTTAGAAGCTATTACTCTATGACGTTATACGTTATAAGGTAATACTATTTAACGTTATACGTTAGAAGCTATTACTATATGACGTTATACGTTATAAGGTAATACTATATAATGTTATACGTTAAAAGCTATGAGTATATGACGTTATACCTTATAAGGTAATACTACATAACGTTATACGTTAGAAGCTATTACTCTATGACGTTATACGTTATACGGTAATACTATATAACGTTATACGTTAGAAGCTATTACTATATGACGTTGTACGTTATAAGGTAATACTTGATAACGTTATACGTTATAAGGTAATACTATATAACGTTGTACGTTAGAAGCCATTACTATGTGACGTTATACGTTATAAGGTAGTACTATATAATGTTATACGTCAGAAGCTATTACTATATGACATTATACGTTATAAGGTAATACTAGATAACGCTATACGTTATAAGGTAATCCTATATAACGTTGTACGTTATAAGTTAATACTAGATAACGTTATACGTTATAAGGTAATACTATATAACGTTGTACGTTATTAGGTAATAGTTTATAACCTTATACGTTAGAAGGTATTACTATATAACGTTATACCTTATAAGGTAATACTATTTAACATTATACGTAGGAAGGTATTACTACATGGCGTTATACCTTATAAGGTAGTGCTGCATAACTTCTTTCGTTATAAGGTAATCAAATATAACGTTATACGTTATAAGGTAATACTATATAACGTTATACGTTAAAAGGTAATACTATACAACGTTGCACGTTATAAGGTAATAGTAGATAACGTTATACGTTATAAGGTAATACTATATAACATTGTACGTTATTTAGTAATACTATATAACGTTATACGTTATAGGGTAATACTATATAACATTTTACGTGAGAAGCTATTACTATATGACGTTATACGTTATAAGGTAATAGTACATAACTTTATACGTTATAAGGTAATACTACATAACATTATTCGTTATAAGGTAATACTATATAACGTTATACGTTAGAAGCTATTACTCTATGACGTTATACGTTATACGGTAATACTATATAACATTATACGTGAGAAGCTATTACTATATGACGTTATACGTTATACGGTAATTCTATATAACGTTATACGTTAGAAGCTATTACTATATGACGTTGTACGTTATAAGGTAATACTAGATAACGTTATACGTTATAAGGTAATACTATATAACGTTGTACGTTAGAAGCCATTACTATTTGACGTTATACGTTATAAGGTAGTACTATATAATGTTATACGTCAGAAGCTATTACTATATGACGTTATACGTTATAAGGTAATACTAGATAACGTTATACGTTATAAGGTAATCCTATATAACGTTGTACGTTATGAGTTAATACTAGATAACGTTATACGTTATAAGGTAATACTATATAACGCTGTACGTTATTAGGTAATAGCTTATAACGTTATACGTTAGAAGGTATTACTATATAAAGTTATACCTTATAAGGTAATACTATTTAACGTTATACGTAGGAAGGTATGACTACATGGCATTATACCTTATAAGATAGTGCTACATAACTTTATTCGTTATAAGGTAATCAAATATAACGTTATACGTTATAAGGTAATACTATATAACGTTATACGTTAAAGGGTAATACTATACAACGTTGTACGTTATAAGGTAATAGTAGATAACGTTATACGTTATAAGGTAATACTACATAATTTTGTACGTTATTTAGTAATACTATATAACGTTATATGTTATAAAGTAATACTATATAACATTATGCGTGAGAAGCTATTACTATATGACGTTATACGTTATACGGTAATTCTATAGAACGTTATACGTTAGAAGCTATTACTATATGACGTTGTATGTTATAAGGTAATACTAGATAACGTTATACGTTATAAGGTAATACTATATAACGTTGTACGTTAGAAGCCATTACTATGTGACGTTATACGTTATAAGGTAGTACTATATAATGTTATACGTCAGAAGCTATTACTATATGACGTTATACGTTATAAGGTAATACTAGATAAAGTTATACGTTATAAGGTAATCCTATATAACGTTGTACGTTATAAGTTAATACTAGATAACGTTATACGTTATAAGGTAATACTATATAACGTTGTACGTTATTAGGTAATAGCTTATAACGTTATACGTTAGAAGTTATTACTATATAACGTTATACCTTATAAGGTAATACTATTTAACGTTATACGTAGGAAGGTATTACTACATGGCATTATACCTTATAAGGTAGTGCTACATAACTTTATTCGTTATAAGGTAATCAAATATAACGTTATACGTTATAAGGTAATACTATATAACGCTATACGTTAAAAGGTAATACTATACAACGTTGTACGTTATAAGGTAATAGTAGATAACGTTATACGTTATAAGGTAATATTATATAATTTTGTACGTTGTTTAGTAATACTATATAACGTTATACGTTATAAGGTAATACTATATAACATTATACGTGAGATGCTATTACTATATGACGTTATACGTTATACGGTAATTCTATATAACGTTATACGTTAGAAGCTATTACTATATGACGTTGTACGTTATAAGGTAATACTAGATAACGTTATACTTTATAAGGTAATACTATATATCGTTGTACGTTAGAAGCCATTACTATGTGACGTTATACGTTATAAGGTTGTACTATATAATGTTATACCTCAGAAGCTATTTCCATATGACGTTATACGTTATAAGGTAATACTAGATAACGTTATACGTTATAAGGTAATCCTATATAACGTTGTACGTTATAAGTTAATACTACATAACGTTATACGTTATAAGGTAATACTATATAACGTTGTACGTTATTAGGTAATAGCTTATAACGTTAGACGTTGGAAGGTATTACTATATAACGTTATACCTTATAAGGTAATACTATTTAACGTTATACGTAGGAAGGTATTACTACATGGCGTTATACCTTATAAGGTAGTGCTGCATAACTTTATTCGTTATAAGGTAATCAAATTTAACGTTATACGTTATAAGGTAATACTATATAACGTTATACGTTAAAAGGTAATACTATACAACGTTGTACGTTATAAGGTAATAGTAGATAACGTTATACGTTAGAAGCTATTACCATATGACGTTATAGATTATAAGGTAATACTATATCACGTTATGCGTCAGAAGCTATTACTATATGCCGTTATACGTTGTAAGGTAATAGTACATAACGTAATACGTTATAAGGTAATACTACATAACATTATACGTTATGAGGTAGTACTATATAATTTTATACGTCAGAAGCTATTACTATATGACGTTATACGTTATAAGGTAATAGTAGATAACGTTATACGTTATAAGGTAAAACTATATAATTTTGTACGTTATTTAGTAATACTATATAACGTTATACGTTATAAGGTAATACTATATAACATTATACGTGTGAAGCTATTACTATATGACGTTATACGTTATACGGTAATTCTATATAACGTTATACGTTAGAAGCTATTACTATATGACGTTGTACGTTATAAGGTAATACTAGATAACGTTATACGTTATAAGGTAATACTATATATCGTTGTACGTTAGAAGCCATTACTATGTGACGTTATACGTTATAAGGTAGTACTATATAATGTCATACGTCAGAAGCTATTACTATATGACGTTATACGTTATAAGATAATACTAGATAACGTTATACGTTATAAGGTAATCCTATATAACGTTGTACGTTATAAGTTAATACTACATAACGTTATACGTTATAAGGTAATACTATATAACGTTGTACGTTATTAGGTAATAGCTTACAACGTTAGACGTTAGAAGGTATTACTATATAACGTTATACCTTATAAGGTAATACTATCTAACGTTATACGTAGGAAGGTATTACTACATGGCGTTATACCTTATAAGGTAGTGCTGCATAACTTTATTCGTTATAAGGTAATCAAATATAACGTTATACGTTATAAGGTAATACTATATAACGTTATACGTTATAAGGTAATACTATATATCGTTGTACGTTAGAAGCCATTACTATGTGACGTTATACCTTATAAGGTAGTACTGTATAATGTTATTCGTCAGAAGCTATTACTATATGACGTTTTACCTTATAAGGTAATACTATATAACGTTATACGTTAGAATCTATTACTCTATGACGTTATTCGTTATACGGTAATACTATATAACGGTATACGTTAGAAGCTATTACTATATGACGTTGTACGTTATAAGGTAATACTAGATAACATTATACGTTATAAGGTAATACTATATAACGTTGTACGTTAGAAGCCATTACTATGTGACGTTATACCTTATAAGGTAGTACTATATAATGTTATACGTCAGAAGCTACTACTATATGACGTTATACGTTATAAGGTAATACTATACAACGTTGTACGTTATTTAGTAATACTATATAACGTTGTACGTTATAAGGTAATACTATATAACGTTGTACGTTATAAGGTAATACTATATAACATTATACGTGAGAAGCTATTACTATATGACGTTATACGTTGTAAGGTAATGGTACATAACGTTATACGTTAGAAGCTATAACTATATTACGTTATACCTTATAAGGTAATACTATATAACGTTATACGTTAGCAGCTATTGCTATATGACGTTATACCTTATAAGGTAATACTATATAACGTTATACGTCAGAAGCTATTACTATATGACGTTATACGTTATAAGGTAATACTAGGTAACGTTATACGTTATAAGGTAATCCTATATAACGTTGTACGTTATAAGTTAATACTAGATAACGTTATACGTTATAAGGTAATACTATATAACGTTGTACGTTATTAGGTAATAGCTTATAACGTTATACGTTAGAAGGTATTATTATATAACGTTATACCTTATAAGGTAATACTATTTAACGTTATACGTAGGAAGGTATTACTACATGGCGTTATACCTTATAAGGTAGTGCTGCATAACTTTATTCGTTATAAGGTAATCAAATATAACGTTATACGTTATAAGGTAATACTATATAACGTTATACGTTAAAAGGTAATACTATACAACGTTGTACGTTATAAGGTAATAGTAGATAACGTTATACGTTATAAGGTAATACTATATAACATTGTACGTTATTTAGTAATACTATATAACGTTATACGTTATAAGGTAATACTATATAACATTTTACGTGAGAAGCTATTACTATATGACGTTATACGTTATAAGGTAATAGTACATAACGTTATACGTTATAAGGTAATACTACATAACATTATTCGTTATAAGGTAATACTATATAACGTTATACGTTAGAAGCTATTACTCTATGTCATTATGCGTTATAAGGTAATAGTACATAACGTTATACGTTATAAGGTAATACTACATAACATTATTCGTTATACGGTAATTCTATATAACGTTATACGTTATAAGGTAATACTATATAACGTTGTACGTTATTAGGTAATTGCTTATAACGTTATACGTTAGAAGGTATTACTATATAACGTTATACCTTATAAGGTAATACTATTTAACGTTATACGTAGGAAGGTATTACTACATGGCGTTATACCATATAAGGTAGTGCTACATAACTTTATTCGTTATAAGGTAATCAAATATAACGTTATACGTTATAAGATAATACTATATAACGTTATACGTTAAAAGGTAATACTATACAACGTTGTACGTTATAAGGTAATTGTAGATAACGTTATACGTTATAAGGTAATACTATATAATTTTGTACGTTATTTAGTAATACTATATAACGTTATACCTTATAAGGTAATACTATATAACATTATACGTGAGAAGCTACTACTATATGACGTTATACGTTATAAGGTAATAGTACAGAACGTTATACGTTATAAGGTAATACCACATAACATTATTCGTTATAAGGTAATAATATATAACGTTGTACGTTATAAGTTAATATTATACAACGCTATACAATAGGAGGTATTACTATGTAACGTTAAACGTTAGAAGCTATTACCATATGTCGTTATATGTTATAAGGTAATGCTATATAGCGTTGTACGTTGGTAGCTATTACTATATGACGTTATACGTTATAAGGTAATCAAATATAACGTTTTACGTAATAGGGTAATACTATATAGCGTTATACGTTAGAAGCTATTACTATATAACATTACATATTATAAGGTAATACTATATAACGTTATACATCAGAAGCTATTACTATATGACGTTATAAGTTATCAGGTAATACTATATAACGTTATACGTTATAAGGTAATACTATATAACGTTGTACGTTATTAGGTAATAGCTTATAACGTTATACGTTAGAAGGTATTACTATATGACGTTACACCTCACAAGGTAATTCTATTTAACGTTATACGTAGGAAGCTATTACTATATGGCGTCATACCTTATAAGGTAGTACTACATAACATTATACGTTATTAGGTAATCAAATATAACTTTATACGTTATATGGTAATACCATATAGCGTTATACGTTAGAAGCTATTACTATATAACATTACACATTATAAGGTAATACTATATAGCGTTATACGTTATTAGGTAATAGCTTATAACGTTATACGTTAGAACCTATTACTATATGACGATATACCGTATAAGGTAATACTATATAACGTTATACGTAGGAAGCTATTACTATATGACGTTATAACTGATAAGGTAATTCTATATAACGTTATACGTTAAAAGGTAATACTATATAACGTTATGCGCCAGATGCTATTACTATATGACGTTATACCTTATCAGGTAATAATATATAACGTTATACGTTAGAAGCTATTACCATGTGACGTTATACGTTATAGGGTAATATTATATGTCGTTATACGTTATAAGGTAGTACTATATAAAGATATACGTTAGACGCTAGTACTATATGACGTTATACCTTATAAGGTAATACTATATAACGTTATACGTTAGAAGCTATTACTATATGGCGTTATACGTTATAAGGTAATATTATATGACGTTTTACGTTATAAGGTAGTACTATATAACGTTATACGTAGGAAGCTAGCACTATATGACGTTATACGTTGTAAGGCAATAGTACATAACGTTATACGTTAGAAGCTATTACTATATGACGTTATACGTTAGCAGCTATTGCTATATGACGTTATACCTTATAAGGTAATACTTTATAACGTTATATGTTGGAAGCTATTACTATATGACGTCATACCTTATAAGGTAATACTATATAACGTTATACATTAGAAGCTATTACTATATGACGTTATACGTTTTAAGGTAATACTATATAACGTTATACGTTGGAAGCTATTACTATATGACATTATACCTTGTAAGGTAATACTATATAACGTTATACGATACAAGGTACTAATATAAATCATTGTACGTTGTAAGTTAATATCATACAACGTTATACCATAGGATGTATTACTATATAACGTTATGGGTAGGAAGCTAGTACTATATGATGTTATACGTTGTAAGGTAATAGCACACAACGTTATACGTTAGTAGATATTACTATACGACGTTATACGTTATAAGTTAATATTTTATAAGGTTGTACGTTATTAGGTAATACTATATAACGTTACACGTTGTAAGGTAATTCTGTATAACGTTATACGTTAGAAGCTACTACTATATGACGTTATTCGTTATAAGGTACTACTACATAACGTTATACATTAGAAGCTATTACTATATGACGTAATACCTTATAAGGTAATACTATATAACGTTATACGTTAGAAGCTATTACAATATGACGTAATACCTTATAAGGTAATACTATATAACGTTATACGTTAGAAGCTATTACCATATGACGTTATACTTTATAACGTAATACTTTGTAACGTTATGCGTAAGAAGCTATTGCTATATGACATTATACCTTATAAGGTAGTACTATATAACGTTATACGTTATAAGGTAATACTACATAACATTATACGTTATAAGGTAATAATATATAACGTTGTACGTTATAAGTTAATATTATACAACGTTATACCATAGGAGGTACTACTATGTATCGTCATACCATAGGAGGTATTACTATGTAACGTTATAAGTAGGAAGCTATTACTATATGACGTTATACGTTGTAAGGTAATAGTACATAACGTTATACGTTAGAAGCTATAACTATATTACGTTATACCTTATAAGGTAATACTATATAACGTTATACGTTAGAAGCTATTACTATATGACGTTATACCTTATAAGGTAATACTATATAACGTTATACGTTATAAGGTAATACTACATAACATTATACGTTATAAGGTAATAATATATAACGTTGTACGTTATAAGTTAATATTATACAACGTTATACCATAGGAGGTACTACTATGTATCGTCATACCATAGGAGGTATTACTATGTAACGTTATAAGTAGGAAGCTATTACTATATGACGTTATACGTTGTAAGGTAATAGTACATAACGTTATACGTTAGAAGCTATAACTATATTACGTTATACCTTATAAGGTAATACTATATTACGTTATACGTTAGAAGCTATTACTATATGACGTTATACCTTATAAGGTAGTACTGTATAATGTTATACGTCAGAAGCTATTACTATATGACGTTATACCTTATAAGGTAATACTATATAACGTTATACGTTAGAATCTATTACTCTATGACGTTATTCGTTATACGGTAATACTATATAACGGTATACGTTAGAAGCTATTACTATATGACGTTGTACGTTATAAGGTAATACTAGATAACATTATACGTTATAAGGTAATACTATATAACGTTGTACGTTATAAGGTAATACTAGATATCGTTATACGTTATAAGGTAATACTATATAACGTTGTACGTTATTAGGTAATGGCTTATAACGTTATACGTTAGAAGGTATTACTATATAACGTTATACCTTATAAGGTAATACTATTTAACGTTATACGTAGGAAGGTATTACTACATGGCGTTATACCTTATAAGGTAGTGCTACATAACTTTATTCGTTATAAGGTAATCAAATGTAACGTTATACGTTATAAGGTAATACTATATAACGTTATACGTTAAAAGGTAATACTATACAACGTTGTACGTTATTTAGTAATACTATATAACGTTGTACGTTATAAGGTAATACTATATAACATTATACGTGAGAAGCTATTACTATATGACGTTATACGTTGTAAGGTAATGGTACATAACGTTATACGTTAGAAGCTATTACTATATTACGTTATACCTTATAAGGTAATACTATATAACGTTATACGTTAGCAGCTATTGCTATATGACGTTATACCTTATAAGGTAATACTATATAACGTTATACGTCAGAAGCTATTACTATATGACGTTATACGTTATAAGGTAATACTAGATAACGTTATACGTTATAAGGTAATCCTATATAACGTTGTACGTTATAAGTTAATACTAGATAACGTTATACGTTATAAGGTAATACTATATAATGTTGTACGTTATTAGGTAGTAGCTTATAACGTTATACGTTAGAAGGTATTATTATATAACGTTATACCTTATAAGGTAATACTATTTAACGTTATACGTAGGAAGGTATTACTACATGGCGTTATACCTTATAAGGTAGTGCTGCATAACTTTATTCGTTATAAGGTAATCAAATATAACGTTATACGTTATAAGGTAATACTATATAACGTTATACGTTAAAAGATAATACTATACAACGTTGTACGTTATAAGGTAATAGTAGATACCGTTATAGGTTATAAGGTAATACTATATAACATTGTACGTTATTTAGTAATACTATATAACGTTATACGTTATAAGGTAATACTATATAACATTTTACGTGAGAAGCTATTACTATATGACGTTATAAGATATAAGGTAATAGTACATAACGTTATACGTTAGAAGCTATAACTATATTACGTTATACCTTATAAGGTAATACTATATAACGTTATACGTTAGCAGCTATTGCTATATGACGTTATACCTTATAAGGTAATACTATATAACGTTATACGTCAGAAGCTATTACTATATGACGTTATACGTCATAAGGTAATCCTATATAACGTTGTACGTTATAAGTTAATATTAGATAACGTTATACGTTATAAGGTAATACTATATAACGTTGTACGTTATTAGGTAATAGCTTATAACGTTATACGTTAGAAGGTATTATTATATAACGTTATACCTTATAAGGTAATACTATTTAACGTTATACGTAGGAAGGTATTACTACATGGCGTTATACCTTATAAGGTAGTGCTGCATAACTTTATTCCTTATAAGGTAATCAAATATAACGTTATACGTTATAAGGTAATACTATATAACGTTATACGTTAAAGGGTAATACTATACAACGTTGTACGTTATAAGGTAATAGTAGATAACGTTATACGTTATAAGGTAATACTATATAACATTGTACGTTATTTAGTAATACTATATAACGTTATACGTTATAAGGTAATACTATATAACATTTTACGTGAGAAGCTATTACTATATGACGTTGTACGTTATAAGGTAATACTAGATAACATTATACGTTATAAGGTAATACTATATAACGTTGTACGTTAGAAGCCATTACTATGTGACGTTATACCTTATAAGGTAGTACTATATAATGTTATACGTCAGAAGCTATTACTATATGACATTATACGTTATAAGGTAATACTAGATAACGTGATACGTTATAAGGTAATCCTATATAACGTTGTACGTTATAAGTTAATACTAGATAACGTTATACGTTATAAGGTAATACTATATAACGTTGTACGTTATTAGGTTAGAGCTTATAACGTTATACGTTTAGAAGGTATTACTATATAACGTTATACCTTATAAGGTAATACTATTTAACGTTATACGTAGGAAGGTATTACTACATGGCGTTATACCTTATAAGGTAGTGCTACATATCTTTATTCGTTATAAGGTAATCAAATATAACGTTATACGTTATAAGGTAATACTATATAACGTTATACGTTTAAAGGTAATACTATACAACATTGTACGTTATTAGGTAATAGTAGATAACGTTATACGTTATAAGGTAATACTATATAATTTTGTACGTTATTTAGTAACACTATATAACGTTATACGTTATAAGGTAATACTATATAACATTATACGTGAGAAGCTATTACTATATGACGTTATACGTTATACGGTAATTCTATATAACGTTATACGTTAGAAGCTATTACTATATGACGTTGTACGTTATAAGGTAATACTAGATAACGTTATACGTTATAAGGTAATACTATATAACGTTGTACATTAGAAGCCATTACTATTTGACGTTATACGTTATAAGGTAGTACTATATAATGTTATACGTCAGAAGCTATTACTATATGACGTTATACGTTATAAGGTAATACTATTTAACGTTATACGTTAGAAGCTATTACTATATGACGTTATACGTTATAAGGTAATACTATATAACGTTATACGTTAAAAGCTATGAGTATATGACGTTATACCTTATAAGGTAATACTACATAACGTTATACGTTAGAAGCTATTACTCTATGACGTTATACGTTATACGGTAATACTATATAACGTTATACGTTAGAAGCTATTACTATATGACGTTGTACGTTATAAGGTAATAGTAGATAACGTTATACGTTATAAGGTAATACTATATAACATTGTACGTTATTTAGTAATACTATATAACGTTATACGTTATAAGGTAATACTATATAACATTTTACGTGAGAAGCTATTACTATATGACGTTATACGTTATAAGGTAATAGTACATAACGTTATACGTTATAAGGTAATACTACATAACATTATTCGTTATAAGGTAATACTATATAACGTTATACGTTAGAAGCTATTACTCTATGACGTTATACGTTATACGGTAATACTATATAACATTATACGTGAGAAGCTATTACTATATGACGTTATACGTTATACGGTAATTCTATATAACGTTATACGTTAGAAGCTATTACTATATGACGTTGTACGTTATAAGGTAATACTAGATAACGTTATACGTTATAAGGTAATACTATATAACGTTTTACGTTAGAAGCCATTACTATTTGACGTTATACGTTATAAGGTAGTACTATATAATGTTATACGTCAGAAGCTATTACTATATGACGTTATACGTTATAAGGTAATACTAGATAACGTTATACGTTATAAGGTAATCCTATATAACGTTGTACGTTATAAGTTAATACTAGATAACGTTATACGTTATAAGGTAATACTATATAACGTTGTACGTTATTAGGTAATAGCTTGTAACGTTATACGTTAGAAGGTATTACTATATAACGTTATACCTTATAAGGTAATACTATTTAACGTTATACGTAGGAAGGTATTACTACATGGCATTATACCTTATAAGATAGTGCTACATAACTTTATTCGTTATAAGGTAATCAAATATAACGTTATACGTTATAAGGTAATACTATATAACGTTATACGTTAAAGGGTAATACTATACAACGTTGTACGTTATAAGGTAATAGTAGATAACGTTATACGTTATAAGGTAATACTACATAATTTTGAACGTTATTTAGTAATACTATATAACGTTATACGTTATAAGGTAATACTATATAACATTATGCGTGAGAAGCTATTACTATATGACGTTATACGTTATACGGTAATTCTATAGAACGTTATACGTTAGAAGCTATTACTATATGACGTTGTATGTTATAAGGTAATACTAGATAACGTTATACGTTATAAGGTAATACTATATAACGTTGTACGTTAGAAGCCATTACTATGTGACGTTATACGTTATAAGGTAGTACTATATAATGTTATACGTCAGAAGCTATTACTATATGACGTTATACGTTATAAGGTAATACTAGATAAAGTTATACGTTATAAGGTAATCCTATATAACGTTGTACGTTATAAATTAATACTAGATAACGTTATACGTTATAAGGTAATACTATTTAACGTTATACGTTAGAAGCTATTACTATATGACGTTATACGTTATAAGGTAATACTATATAACGTTATACGTTAAAAGCTATGAGTATATGACGTTATACCTTATAAGGTAATACTACATAACGTTATACGTTAGAAGCTATTACTCTATGACGTTATACGTTATACGGTAATACTATATAACGTTATACGTTAGAAGCTATTACTATATGACGTTGTACGTTATAAGGTAATACTATATAACGGTATACGTTATAAGGTAATACTATATAACGTTGTACGTTAGAAGCCATTACTATGTGACGTTATACGTTATAAGGTAGTACTATATAATGTTATACGTCAGAAGCTATTACTATATGACATTATACGTTATAAGGTAATACTAGATAACGTTATACGTTATAAGTTAATCCTATATAACGTTGTACGTTATAAGTTAATACTAGATAACGTTATACGTTATAAGGTAATACTATATAACGTTGTACGTTATTAGGTAATAGTTTATAACCTTATACGTTAGAAGGTATTACTATATAACGTTATACCTTATAAGGTAATACTATTTAACATTATACGTAGGAAGGTATTACTACATGGCGTTATACCTTATAAGGTAGTGCTGTATAACTTCTTTCGTTATAAGGTAATCAAATATAACGTTATACGTTATAAGGTAATACTATATAACGTTATACGTTAAAAGGTAATACTATACAACGTTGTACGTTATAAGGTAATAGTAGATAACGTTATACGTTATAAGGTAATACTATATAACATTGTACGTTATTTAGTAATACTATATAACGTTATACGTTATAAGGTAATACTATATAACATTTTACGTGAGAAGCTATTACTATATGACGTTATACGTTATAAGGTAATAGTACATAACTTTACACGTTATAAGGTAATACTACATAACATTATTCGTTATAAGGTAATACTATATAACGTTATACGTTAGAAGCTATTACTCTATGACGTTATACGTTATACGGTAATACTATATAACATTATACGTGAGAAGCTATTACTATATGACGTTATACGTTATACGGTAATTCTATATAACGTTATACGTTAGAAGCTATTACTATATGACGTTGTACGTTATAAGGTAATACTAGATAACGTTATACGTTATAAGGTAATACTATATAACGTTGTACGTTAGAAGCCATTACTATTTGACGTTATACGTTATAAGGTAGTACTATATAATGTTATACGTCAGAAGCTATTACTATATGACGTTATACGTTATAAGGTAATACTAGATAACGTTATACGTTATAAGGTAATCCTAAATAACGTTGTACGTTATAAGTTAATACTAGATAACGTTATACGTTATAAGGTAATACTATATAACGTTGTACGTTATTAGGTAATAGCTTATAACGTTATACGTTAGAAGGTATTACTATATAACGTTATACCTTATAAGGTAATACTATTTAACGTTATACGTAGGAAGGTATTACTACATGGCATTATACCTTATAAGATAGTGCTACATAACTTTATTCGTTATAAGGTAATCAAATATAACGTTATACGTTATAAGGTAATACTATATAACGTTATACGTTAAAGGGTAATACTATACAACGTTGTACGTTATAAGGTAATAGTAGATAACGTTATACGTTATAAGGTAATACTACATAATTTTGTACGTTATTTAGTAATACTATATAACGTTATACGTTATAAGGTAATACTATATAACATTATGCGTGAGAAGCTATTACTATATGACGTTATACGTTATACGGTAATTCTATAGAACGTTATACGTTAGAAGCTATTACTATATGACGTTGTATGTTATAAGGTAATACTAGATAACGTTATACGTTATAAGGTAATACTATATAACGTTGTACGTTAGAAGCCATTACTATGTGACGTTATACGTTATAAGGTAGTACTATATAATGTTATACGTCAGAAGCTATTACTATATGACGTTATACGTTATAAGGTAATACTAGATAAAGTTATACGTTATAAGGTAATCCTATATAACGTTGTACGTTACAAGTTAATACTAGATAACGTTATACGTTATAAGGTAATACTATATAACGTTGTACGTTATTAGGTAATAGCTTATAACGTTATACGTTAGAAGGTATTACTATATAACGTTATACCTTATAAGGTAATACTATTTAACGTTATACGTAGGAAGGTATTACTACATGGCATTATACCTTATAAGGTAGTGCTACATAACTTTATTCGTTATAAGCTAATCAAATATAACGTTATACGTTATAAGGTAATACTATATAACGCTATACGTTAAAAGGTAATACTATACAACGTTGTACGTTATAAGGTAATAGTAGATAACGTTATACGTTATAAGGTAATACTATATAATTTTGTACGTTGTTTAGTAATACTATATAACGTTATACGTTATAAGGTAATACTATATAACATTATACGTGAGATGCTATTACTATATGACGTTATACGTTATACGGTAATTCTATATAACGTTATACGTTAGAAGCTATTACTATATGACGTTGTACGTTATAAGGTAATACTAGATAACGTTATACTTTATAAGGTAATACTATATATCGTTGTACGTTAGAAGCCATTACTATGTGACGTTATACGTTATAAGGTTGTACTATATAATGTTATACGTCAGAAGCTATTTCCATATGACGTTATACGTTATAAGGTAATACTAGATAACGTTATACGTTATAAGGTAATCCTATATAACGTTGTACGTTATAAGTTAATACTACATAACGTTATACGTTATAAGGTAATACTATATAACGTTGTACGTTATTAGGTAATAGCTTATAACGTTAGACGTTGGAAGGTATTACTATATAACGTTATACCTTATAAGGTAATACTATTTAACGTTATACGTAGGAAGGTATTACTACATGGCGTTATACCTTATAAGGTAGTGCTGCATAACTTTATTCGTTATAAGGTAATCAAATTTAACGTTTTACGTTATAAGGTAATACTATATAACGTTATACGTTAAAAGGTAATACTATACAACGTTGTACGTTATAAGGTAATAGTAGATAACGTTATACGTTAGAAGCTATTACCATATGACGTTATAGATTATAAGGTAATACTATATCACGTTATGCGTCAGAAGCTATTACTATATGCCGTTATACGTTGTAAGGTAATAGTACATAACGTAATACGTTATAAGGTAATACTACATAACATTATACGTTATGAGGTAGTACTATATAATTTTATACGTCAGAAGCTATTACTATATGACGTTATACGTTGTAAGGTAATAGTAGATAACGTTATACGTTATAAGGTAAAACTATATAATTTTGTACGTTATTTAGTAATACTATATAACGTTATACGTTATAAGGTAATACTATATAACATTATACGTGAGAAGCTATTACTATATGACGTTATACGTTATACGGTAATTCTATATAACGTTATACGTTAGAAGCTATTACTATATGACGTTGTACGTTATAAGGTAATACTAGATAACGTTATACGTTATAAGGTAATACTATATATCGTTGTACGTTAGAAGCCATTACTATGTGACGTTATACGTTATAAGGTAGTACTATATAATGTTATACGTCAGAAGCTATTACTATATGACGTTATACGTTATAAGGTAATACTATATAACGTTGTACGTTATTAGGTAATAGCTTACAACGTTAGACGTTAGAAGGTATTACTATATAACGTTATACCTTATAAGGTAATACTATCTAACGTTATACGTAGGAAGGTATTACTACATGGCGTTATACCTTATAAGGTAGTGCTGCATAACTTTATTCGTTATAAGGTAATCAAATATAACGTTATACGTTATAAGGTAATACTATATAACGTTATACGTTATAAGGTAATACTATACAACGTTGTACGTTATAAGGCAATAGTAGATAACGTTATACGTTATAAGGCAATACTATACAACATTGTACGTTATTTAGTAATACTATATAACGTTATACGTTATAAGGGAATACTATATAACATTATACGTTAGAAGCTATTACTATATGACGTTATACGTTATAAGGTAATAGTACATAACGTTATACGTTATAAGGTAATACTACATAACATTATTCGTTATAAGGTAATAATATATAACGTTGTACGTTATAAGTTAATATTATACAACGCTATACCATAGGAGGTATTACTATGTAACGATAAACGTTAGAAGCTATTACTCTATGACGTTATACGTTATAAGGTAATACTATATAACGTTATACGTCAGAAGCTATTACTATATGACGTTATACCTTATAAGGTAATACTATATAACGTTATACGTTAGAAGCTATTACCATATGACGTTATAGATTATAAGGTAATACTATATCACGTTATGCGACAGAAGCTATTACTATATGCCGTTATACGTTGTAAGGTAATCGTACATAACGTAATACGTTATAAGGTAATACTACATAACATTATACGTTATAAGGTAATAATATATAACGTTGTACGTCATAAGTTAATATTATACAACGTTATACCATAGGAGGTATAACTATGTAACGTTTTGCCATAGGAGGTATTACTATATGACGTTATAGGTAGGAAGCTAGTACTATATGATGTTATACGTTGTAAGGTAATAGCACACAACGTTATACGTTATTAGATATTACTATATGACGTTATACGTTATAAGGCAATACTATATGACGTTGCACGTTAGAAGGTAATACTATATAACGTTATACGATACAAGGTACTAATATATATCATTGTACGTTGTAAGTTAATATCATACAACGTTATACCATAGGATGTATTACTACATAACGTTATGGGTAGGAAGCTAGTACTATATGATGTTATACGTTGTAAGGTAATAGCACACAACGTTATACGTTAGTAGATATTACTATACGACGTTATACGTTATAAGTTAATATTTTATAAGGTTGTACGTTATTAGGTAATACTATATAACGTTACACGTTGTAAGGTAATTCTGTATAACGTTATACGTTAGAAGCTACTACTATATGACGTTATTCGTTATAAGGTACTACTACATAACGTTATACATTAGAAGCTATTACTATATGACGTAATACCTTATAAGGTAATACTATATAACGTTATACGTTAGAAGCTTTTACAATATGACGTAATACCTTATAAGGTAATACTATATAAAGTTATACGTTAGAAGCTATTACCATATGACGTTATACTTTATAACGTAATACTTTGTAACGTTATGCGTAGGAAGCTATTGCTATATGACATTATACCTTATAAGGTAGTACTATATAACGTTATACGATACAAGGTAAGAATATATATCGTTGTACGTTGTAAGTTAATATTATACAACGTTATACCATAGGAGGTATTACTATATAACGTTATAGGTAGGAAGCTAGTACTATATGCCGTTATACCTTATAAGCTAATACTACATAACTTTATACGTTATAAGGCAATCAAATATAACGTTATACGTTATAAGGTAATACTATATAACGTTATACGTTATAAGGTAATACTACATAACATTATACGTTAAAAGGTAATAATATATAACGTTGTACGTTATAAGTTAATATTATACAACGTTATACCATAGGAGGTACTACTATGTAACGTCATACCATAGGAGGTATTACTATGTAACGTTATAAGTAGGAAGCTATTACTATATGACGTTATACGTTGTAAGGTAATAGTACATAACGTTATACGTTAGAAGCTATAACTATATTACGTTATACCTTATAAGGTAATACTATATAACGTTATACGTTAGAAGCTATTACTATATGACGTTATACCATATAAGGTAATACTATATAACGTTATACGTTATAAGGTAATACTATATAACGTTGTACGTTAGAAGCCATTACTATGTGACGTTATACCTTATAAGGTAGTACTGTATAATGTTATTCGTCAGAAGCTATTACTATATGACGTTTTACCTTATAAGGTAATACTATATAACGTTATACGTTAGAATCTATTACTCTATGACGTTATTCGTTATACGGTAATACTATATAACGGTATACGTTAGAAGCTATTACTATATGACGTTGTACGTTATAAGGTAATACTAGATAACGTTGTACGTTATAAGGTAATACTAGATATCGTTATACGTTATAAGGTAATACTATATAACGTTGTACGTTATTAGGTAATAGCTTATAACGTTATACGTTAGAAGGCATTACTATATAACGTTATACGTTAAAAGGTAATACTATACAACGTTGTACGTTATTTAGTAATACTATATAACGTTGTACGTTATAAGGTAATACTATATAACATTATACGTGAGAAGCTATTACTATATGACGTTATACGTTGTAAGGTAATGGTACATAACGTTATACGTTAGAAGCTATAACTATATTACGTTATACCTTATAAGGTAATACTATATAACGTTATACGTTAGCAGCTATTGCTATATGACGTTATTCGTTATACGGTAATACTATATAACGGTATACGTTAGAAGCTATTACTATATGACGTTGTACGTTATAAGGTAATACTAGATAACATTATACGTTATAAGGTAATACTATATAACGTTGTACGTTAGAAGCCATTACTATGTGACGTTATACCTTATAAGGTAGTACTATATAATGTTATACGTCAGAAGCTATTACTATATGACGTTATACGTTATAAGGTAATACTATATAACGTTGTACGTAATAAGGTAATACTAGATATCGTTATACGTTATAAGGTAATACTATATAACGTTGTACGTTATTAGGTAATAGCTTATAACGTTATACGTTAGAAGGCATTACTATATAACGTTATACCTTATAAGGTAATACTATTTAACGTTATACGTAGGAAGGTATTACTACATGGCGTTATACCTTATAAGGTAGTGCTACATAACTTTATTCGTTATAAGGTAATCAAATGTAACGTTATACGTTATAAGGTAATACTATATAACGTTATACGTTAAAAGGTAATACTATACAACGTTGTACGTTATTTAGTAATACTATATAACGTTGTACGTTATAAGGTAATACTATATAACATTATACGTGAGAAGCTATTACTATATGACGTTATACGTTGTAAGGTAATGGTACATAACGTTATACGTTAGAAGCTATAACTATATTACGTTATACCTTATAAGGTAATACTATATAACGTTATACGTTAGCAGCTATTGCTATATGACGTTATACCTTATAAGGTTATACTATATAACGTTATACGTCAGAAGCTATTACTATATGACGTTATACGTTATAAGGTAATACTAGATAACGTTATACGTTATAAGGTAATCCTATATAACGTTGTACGTTATAAGTTAATACTAGATAACGTTATACGTTATAAGGTAATACTATATAACGTTGTACGTTATTAGGTAATAGCTTATAACGTTATACGTTAGAAGGTATTATTATATAACGTTATACCTTATAAGGTAATACTATTTAACGTTATACGTAGGAAGGTAATACTATACAACGTTGTACGTTATAAGGTAATAGTAGATAACGTTATACGTTATAAGGTAATACTATATAACATTGTACGTTATTTAGTGATACTATATAACGTTATACGTTATAAGGTAATACTATATAACATTTTACGTGAGAAGCTATTACTATATGACGTTATAAGTTATAAGGTAATAGTACATAACGTTATACGTTAGAAGCTATAACTATATTACGTTATACCTTATAAGGTAATACTATATAACGTTATACGTTAGCAGCTATTGCTATATGACGTTATACCTTATAAGGTAATACTATATAACGTTATACGTCAGAAGCTATTACTATATGACGTTATACGTTATAAGGTAATACTAGATAACGTTATACGTTATAAGGTAAGCCTATATAACGTTGTACGTTATAAGTTAATACTAGATAACGTTATACGTTATAAGGTAATACTATATAACGTTGTACGTTATTAGGTAATAGCTTATAACGTTATACGTTAGAAGGTATTATTATATAATGTTATACCTTATAAGGTAATACTATTTAACGTTATACGTAGGAAGGTATTACGACATGGCGTTATACCTTATAAGGTAGTGCTGCATAACTTTATTCGTTATAAGGTAATCAAATATAAAGTTATACGTTATAAGGTAATACTATATAACGTTATACGTTAAAAGGTAATACTATTCAACGTTGTACGTTATAAGGTAATAGTAGATAACGTTATACGTTATAAGGTAATACTATATAACATTGTACGTTATTTAGTGATACTATATAACGTTATACGTTATAAGGTAATACTATATAACATTTTACGTGAGAAGCTATTACTATATGACGTTGTAAGTTATAAGGTAATAGTACATAACGTTATACGTTAGAAGATATAACTATATTACGTTATACCTTATAAGGTAATAATATATAACATTGTACGTTATTTAGTAATACTATATAACGTTATACGTTATAAGGTAATACTATATAACATTTTACGTGAGAAGCTATTACTATATGACGTTATACGTTATAAGTTAATATTATACAACGCTATACCATAGGAGGTATTACTATGTAACGTTAAACGTTAGAAGCTATTACCATATGTCGTTATATGTTATAAGGTAATGCTATATAGCGTTGTACTTTATTAGGTAATAGCTTATAACATTATACGTTAGAAGCTATTACTATGTGACGATATACCTTATAAGGTAGTACTATATAACGTTATACGTTGGTAGCTATTACTATATGACGTTATACGTTATAAGGTAATCAAATATAACGTTTTACGTAATAGGGTAATACTATATAGCGTTATACGTTAGAAGCTATTACTATATAACATTACACATTATAAGGTAATACTATATAACGTTATACATCAGAAGCTATTACTATATGACGTTATAAGTTATCAGGTAATACTATATAACGTTATACGTTATAAGGTAATACTATATAACGTTGTACGTTATTAGGTAATAGCTTATAACGTTATACGTTAGAAGGTATTACTATATGACGTTACACCTTACAAGGTAATTCTATTAAACGTTATACGTAGGAAGCTATTACTATATGGCGTCATACCTTATAAGGTAGTACTACATAACATTATACGTTATTAGGTAATCAAATATAACTTTATACGTTATATGGTAATACCATATAGCGTTATACGTTAGAAGCTATTACTATATAACATTACACATTATAAGGTAATACTATATAGCGTTATACGTTATTAGGTAATAGCTTATACCGTTATACGTTAGAACCTATTACTATATGACGATATACCGTATAAGGTAATACTATATAACGTTATACGTAGGAAGCTATTACTATATGACGTTATAACTGATAAGGTAATTCTATATAACGTTATACGTTAAAAGGTAATACTATATAACGTTATACGTTAAAAGGTAATACTATATAACGTTATGCGCCAGATGCTATTACTAGATGACGTTATACGTTATAAGGTAATACTATATAACGTTGTACCTTATTAAGTTATACTATATAACATTATACGTTATAAGGTAATACTATATGGCGTTAAAAGTTATTAGGTAATAGCTTACAACGTTATACGATAGAAGCTATTACTATATGACGTTATACCTTATCAGGTAATAATATATAACGTTATACGTTAGAAGCTATTACCATGTGACGTTATACGTTATAGGGTAATATTATATGTCGTTATACGTTATAAGGTAGTACTATATAAAGATATACGTTAGACGCTAGTACTATATGACGTTATACCTTATAAGGTAATACTATATAACGTTATACGTTAGAAGCTATTACTATATGGCGTTATACGTTATAAGGTAATATTATATGACGTTTTACGTTATAAGGTAGTACTATATAACGTTATACGTAGGAAGCTAGCACTATATGACGTTATACGTTGTAAGGCAATAGTACATAACGTTATACGTTAGAAGCTATTACTATATGACGTTATACGTTAGCAGCAATTGCTATATGACGTTATACCTTATAAGGTAATACTATATAACGTTATATGTTGGAAGCTATTACTATATGACGTTATACCTTATAAGGTAATACTATATAACGTTATACATTAGAAGCTATTACTATATGACGTTATACGTTTTAAGGTAATACTATATAACGTTATACGTTGGAAGCTATTACTATATGACATTATACCTTATAAGGTAATACTATATAACGTTATACGATACAAGGTACTAATATAAATCATTGTACGTTGTAAGTTAATATCATACAACGTTATACCATAGGATGTATTACTATATAACGTTATGGGTAGGAAGCTAGTACTATATGATGTTATACGTTGTAAGGTAATGGTACATAACGTTATACGTTAGAAGCTATTACTATATTACGTTATACCTTATAAGGTAATACTACATAACGTTATACGTTAGAAGCTATTACAATATGACGTAATACCTTATAAGGTAATACTATATAACGTTATACGTTAGAAGATATTACCATATGACGTTATACTTTATAACGTAATACTTTGTAACGTTATGCGTAAGAAGCTATTGCTATATGACATTATACCTTATAAGGTAGTACTATATAACGTTATACGATACAAGGTAAGAATATATATCGTTGTACGTTGTAAGTTAATATTATACAACGTTATACCATAGGAGGTATTACTATATAACGTTATAGGTAGAAAGCTAGTACTATATGCCGTTATACCTTATAAGCTAATACTACATAACTTTATACGTTATAAGGCAATCAAATATAACGTTATTAGTTATAAGGTAATACTATATGGCGTTATACGTTATAAGGTAATACTATATAACGTTATACGTTATAAGGTAATACTACATAACATTATACGTTATAAGATAATAATATATAACGTTGTACGTTATAAGTTAATATTATACAACGTTATACCATAGGAGGTACTACTATGTAACGTCATACCATAGGAGGTATTACTATGTAACGTTATAAGTAGGAAGCTATTACTATATGACGTTATACGTTGTAAGGTAATAGTACATAACGTTATACGTTAGAAGCTATAACTATATTACGTTATACCTTATAAGGTAATACTATATAACGTTATACGTTAGAAGCTATTACTATATGACGTTATACCTTATAAGGTAATACTATATAACGTTATACGTTATAAGGTAATACTATATAACGTTGTACGTTAGAAGCCATTACTATGTGACGTTATACCTTATAAGGTAGTACTGTATAATGTTATACGTCAGAAGCTATTACTATATGACGTTATACCTTATAAGGTAATACTATATAACGTTATACGTTAGAATCTATTACTCTATGACGATATTCGTTATACGGTAATACTATATAACGGTATACGTTAGAAGCTATCACTATATGACGTTGTACGTTATAAGGTAATACTAGATAACATTATACGTTATAAGGTAATACTATATAACGTTGTACGTTAGAAGCCATTACTATGTGACGTTATACCTTATAAGGTAGTACTATATAATGTTATACGTCAGAAGCTATTACTATATGACGTTATACGTTATAAGGTAATACTATATAACGTTGTACGTTATAAGGTAATACTAGATATCGTTATACGTTATAAGGTAATACTATATAACGTTGTACGTTATTAGGTAATAGCTTATAACGTTATACGTTAGAAGGTATTACTATATAACGTTATACCTTATAAGGTAATACTATTTAACGTTATACGTAGGAAGGTATTACTACATGGCGTTATACCTTATAAGGTAGTGCTACATAACTTTATTCGTTATAAGGTAATCAAATGTAACGTTAAACGTTATAAGGTAAGACTATATAACGTTATACGTTAAAAGGTAAAACTATACAACGTTGTACGTTATTTAGTAATACTATATAACGTTGTACGTTATAAGGTAATACTATATAACATTATACGTGAGAAGCTATTACTATATGACGTTATACGTTGTAAGGTAATGGTACATAACGTTATACGTTAGAAGCTATTACTATATTACGGTATACCTTATAAGGTAATACTATATAACGTTATACGTTAGCAGCTATTGCTATATGACGTTATACCTTATAAGGTAATACTATATAACGTTATACGTCAGAAGCTATTACTATATGACGTTATACGTTATAAGGTAATACTAGATAACGTTATACGTTATAAGGTAATCCTATATAACGTTGTACGTTATAAGTTAATACTAGATAACGTTATACGTTATAAGGTAATACTATATAACGTTGTACGTTATTAGGTAATAGCTTATAACGTTATACGTTAGAAGGTATTATTATATAACGTTATACCTTATAAGGTAATACTATTTAACGTTATACGTAGGAAGGTATTACTACATGGCGTTATACCTTATAAGGTAGTGCTGCATAACTTTATTCGTTATAAGGTAATCAAATATAACGTTATACGTTATAAGGTAATACTATATAACGTTATACGTTAAAGGGTATTACTATACAAAGTTTTACGTTATAAGGTAATAGTAGATAACGTTATACGTTATAAGGTAATACTATATAACATTGTACGTTATTTAGTAATACTATATAACGTTATACGTTATAAGGTAATACTACATAACATTATTCGTTATAAGGTAATACTATATAACGTTATACGTTAGAAGCTATTACTCTATGACGTTATACGTTATAAGGTAATAGTACATAACGTTATACGTTATAAGGTAATACTACATAACATTATTCGTTATACGGTAATTCCATATAACGTTATACGTTACAAGCTATTAGTATACAACGTTGTACGTTATCAGGTAATAGTAGATAACGTTATACGTTATAAGGTAATACTATATAATTTTGTACGTTATTTAGTAATCCTTTATAACGTTGTACGTTATAAGGTAATACTAGATAACGTTATACGTTATAAGGTAATACTATATAACGTTGTACGTTATTAGGTAATTGCTTATAACGTTATACGTTAGAAGGTATTACTATATAACGTTATACCTTATAAGGTAATACTATTTAACGTTATACGTAGGAAGGTATTACTACATGGCGTTATACCATATAAGGTAGTGCTACATAACTTTATTCGTTATAAGGTAATCAAAGATAACGTTATACGTTATAAGGTAATACTATATAACGTTATACGTTAAAAGGTAATACTACACAACGTTGTACGTTATAAGGTAATTGTAGATAACGTTATACGTTATAAGGTAATACTATATAATTTTGTACGTTATTTAGTAATACTATATAACGTTATACGTTATAAGGTAATACTATATAACATTATACGTGAGAAGCTACTACTATATGACGTTATACGTTATAAGGTAATAGTACAGAACGTTATACGTTATAAGGTAATACTACATAACATTATTCGTTATAAGGTAATAATATATAACGTTGTACGTTATAAGTTAATATTATACAACGCTATACCATAGGAGGTATTACTATGTAACGTTAAACGTTAGAAGCTATTACCATATGTCGTTATATGTTATAAGGTAATGCTATATAGCGTTGTACTTTATTAGGTAATAGCTTATAACGTTATACGTTAGAAGCTATTACTATGTGACGATATACCTTATAAGGTAGTACTATATAACGTTATACGTTGGTAGCTATTACTATATGACGTTATACGTTATAAGATAATCAAATATAACGTTTTACGTAATAGGGTAATACTATATAGCGTTATACGTTAGAAGCTATTACTATATAACATTACACATTATAAGGTAATACTATATAACGTTATACATCAGAAGCTATTACTATATGACGTTATAAGTTATCAGGTAATACTATATAACGTTATACGTTATAAGGTAATACTATATAACGTTGTACGTTATTAGGTAATAGCTTATAACGTTATACGTTAGAAGGTATTACTATATGACGTTACACCTTACAAGGTAATACTATTTAACGTTATACGTAGGAAGCTATTACTATATGGCGTCATACCTTATAAGGTAGTACTACATAACATTATACGTTATTAGGTAATCAAATATAACTTTATACGTTATATGGTAATACCATATAGCGTTATACGTTAGAAGCTATTACTATATAACATTACACATTATAAGGTAATACTATATAGCGTTATACGTTATTAGGTAATAGCTTATAACGTTATACGTTAGAACCTATTACTATATGACGATATACCGTATAAGGTAATACTATATAACGTTATACGTAGGAAGCTATTACTATATGACGTTATAACTGATAAGGTAATTCTATATAACGTTATACGTTAAAAGGTAATACTATATAACGTTATACGTTAAAAGGTAATACTATATAACGTTATGCGCCAGATGCTATTACTACATGACGTTATACGTTATAAGGTAATACTATATAACGTTGTACCTTATTAAGTTATACTATATAACATTATACGTTATAAGGTAATACTATATGGCGTTAAAAGTTATTAGGTAATAGCTTACAACGTTATACGATAGAAGCTATTACTATATGACGTTATACCTTATCAGGTAATAATATATAACGTTATACGTTAGAAGCTATTACCATGTGACGTTATACGTTATAGGGTAATATTATATGTCGTTATACGTTATAAGGTAGTACTATATAAAGATATACGTTAGACGCTAGTACTATATGACGTTATACCTTATAAGGTAATACTATATAACGTTATACGTTAGAAGCTATTACTATATGGCGTTATACGTTATAAGGTAATATTATATGACGTTTTACGTTATAAGGTAGTACTATATAACGTTATACGTAGGAAGCTAGCACTATATGACGTTATACGTTGTAAGGCAATAGTACATAACGTTATACGTTAGAAGCTATTACTATATGACGTTATACGTTAGCAGCAATTGCTATATGACGTTATACCTTATAAGGTAATACTATATAACGTTATATGTTGGAAGCTATTACTATATGACGTTATACCTTATAAGGTAATACTATATAACGTTATACATTAGAAGCTATTACTATATGACGTTATACGTTTTAAGGTAATACTATATAACGTTATACGTTGGAAGCTATTACTATATGACATTATACCTTCTAAGGTAATACTATATAACGTTATACGATACAAGGTACTAATATAAATCATTGTACGTTGTAAGTTAATATCATACAACGTTATACCATAGGATGTATTACTATATAACGTTATGGGTAGGAAGCTAGTACTATATGATGTTATACGTTGTAAGGTAATGGTACATAACGTTATACGTTAGAAGCTATTACTATATTACGTTATACCTTATAAGGTAATACTATATAACGTTATACGTTAGAAGCTATTACAATATGACGTAATACCTTATAAGGTAATACTATATAACGTTATACGTTAGAAGATATTACCATATGACGTTATACTTTATAACGTAATACTTTGTAACGTTATGCGTAAGAAGCTATTGCTATATGACATTATACCTTATAAGGTAGTACTATATAACGTTATACGATACAAGGTAAGAATATATATCGTTGTACGTTGTAAGTTAATATTATACAACGTTATACCATAGGAGGTATTACTATATAACGTTATAGGTAGAAAGCTAGTACTATATGCCGTTATACCTTATAAGCTAATACTACATAACTTTATACGTTATAAGGCAATCAAATATAACGTTATTAGTTATAAGGTAATACTATATGGCGTTATACGTTATAAGGTAATACTATATAACGTTATACGTTATAAGGTAATACTACATAACATTATACGTTATAAGATAATAATATATAACGTTGTACGTTATAAGTTAATATTATACAACGTTATACCATAGGAGGTACTACTATGTAACGTCATACCATAGGAGGTATTACTATGTAACGTTATAAGTAGGAAGCTATTACTATATGACGTTATACGTTGTAAGGTAATAGTACATAACGTTATACGTTAGAAGCTATAACTATATTACGTTATACCTTATAAGGTAATACTATATAACGTTATACGTTAGAAGCTATTACTATATGACGTTATACCTTATAAGGTAATACTATATAACGTTATACGTTATAAGGTAATACTATATAACGTTGTACGTTAGAAGCCATTACTATGTGACGTTATACCTTATAAGGTAGTACTGTATAATGTTATACGTCAGAAGCTATTACTATATGACGTTATACCTTATAAGGTAATACTATATAACGTTATACGTTAGAATCTATTACTCTATGACGATATTCGTTATACGGTAATACTATATAACGGTATACGTTAGAAGCTATCACTATATGACGTTGTACGTTATAAGGTAATACTAGATAACATTATACGTTATAAGGTAATACTATATAACGTTGTACGTTAGAAGCCATTACTATGTGACGTTATACCTTATAAGGTAGTACTATATAATGTTATACGTCAGAAGCTATTACTATATGACGTTATACGTTATAAGGTAATACTATATAACGTTGTACGTTATAAGGTAATACTAGATATCGTTATACGTTATAAGGTAATACTATATAACGTTGTACGTTATTAGGTAATAGCTTATAACGTTATACGTTAGAAGGTATTACTATATAACGTTATACCTTATAAGGTAATACTATTTAACGTTATACGTAGGAAGGTATTACTACATGGCGTTATACCTTATAAGGTAGTGCTACATAACTTTATTCGTTATAAGGTAATCAAATGTAACGTTAAACGTTATAAGGTAATACTATATAACGTTATACGTTAAAAGGTAATACTATACAACGTTGTACGTTATTTAGTAATACTATATAACGTTGTACGTTATAAGGTAATACTATATAACATTATACGTGAGAAGCTATTACTATATGACGTTATACGTTGTAAGGTAATGGTACATAACGTTATACGTTAGAAGCTATTACTATATTACGGTATACCTTATAAGGTAATACTATATAACGTTATACGTTAGCAGCTATTGCTATATGACGTTATACCTTATAAGGTAATACTATATAACGTTATACGTCAGAAGCTATTACTATATGACGTTATACGTTATAAGGTAATACTAGATAACGTTATACGTTATAAGGTAATCCTATATAACGTTGTACGTTATAAGTTAATACTAGATAACGTTATACGTTATAAGGTAATACTATATAACGTTGTACGTTATTAGGTAATAGCTTATAACGTTATACGTTAGAAGGTATTATTATATAACGTTATACCTTATAAGGTAATACTATTTAACGTTATACGTAGGAAGGTATTACTACATGGCGTTATACCTTATAAGGTAGTGCTGCATAACTTTATTCGTTATAAGGTAATCAAATATAACGTTATACGTTATAAGGTAATACTATATAACGTTATACGTTAAAGGGTATTACTATACAAAGTTTTACGTTATAAGGTAATAGTAGATAACGTTATACGTTATAAGGTAATACTATATAACATTGTACGTTATTTAGTAATACTATATAACGTTATACGTTATAAGGTAATACTACATAACATTATTCGTTATAAGGTAATACTATATAACGTTATACGTTAGAAGCTATTACTCTATGACGTTATACGTTATAAGGTAATAGTACATAACGTTATACGTTATAAGGTAATACTACATAACATTATTCGTTATACGGTAATTCCATATAGCGTTATACGTTAGAAGCTATTAGTATACAACGTTGTACGTTATTAGGTAATAGTAGATAACGTTATACGTTATAAGGTAATACTATATAATTTTGTACGTTATTTAGTAATCCTTTATAACGTTGTACGTTATAAGGTAATACTAGATAACGTTATACGTTATAAGGTAATACTATATAACGTTGTACGTTATTAGGTAATTGCTTATAACGTTATACGTTAGAAGGTATTACTATATAACGTTATACCTTATAAGGTAATACTATTTAACGTTATACGTAGGAAGGTATTACTACATGGCGTTATACCATATAAGGTAGTGCTACATAACTTTATTCGTTATAAGGTAATCAAAGATAACGTTATACGTTATAAGGTAATACTATATAACGTTATACGTTAAAAGGTAATACTACACAACGTTGTACGTTATAAGGTAATTGTAGATAACGTTATACGTTATAAGGTAATACTATATAATTTTGTACGTTATTTAGTAATACTATATAACGTTATACGTTATAAGGTAATACTATATAACATTATACGTGAGAAGCTACTACTATATGACGTTATACGTTATAAGGTAATAGTACAGAACGTTATACGTTATAAGGTAATACTACATAACATTATTCGTTATAAGGTAATAATATATAACGTTGTACGTTATAAGTTAATATTATACAACGCTATACCATAGGAGGTATTACTATGTAACGTTAAACGTTAGAAGCTATTACCATATGTCGTTATATGTTATAAGGTAATGCTATATAGCGTTGTACTTTATTAGGTAATAGCTTATAACGTTATACGTTAGAAGCTATTACTATGTGACGATATACCTTATAAGGTAGTACTATATAACGTTATACGTTGGTAGCTATTACTATATGACGTTATACGTTATAAGATAATCAAATATAACGTTTTACGTAATAGGGTAATACTATATAGCGTTATACGTTAGAAGCTATTACTATATAACATTACACATTATAAGGTAATACTATATAACGTTATACATCAGAAGCTATTACTATATGACGTTATAAGTTATCAGGTAATACTATATAACGTTATACGTTATAAGGTAATACTATATAACGTTGTACGTTATTAGGTAATAGCTTATAACGTTATACGTTAGAAGGTATTACTATATGACGTTACACCTTACAAGGTAATACTATTTAACGTTATACGTAGGAAGCTATTACTATATGGCGTCATACCTTATAAGGTAGTACTACATAACATTATACGTTATTAGGTAATCAAATATAACTTTATACGTTATATGGTAATACCATATAGCGTTATACGTTAGAAGCTATTACTATATAACATTACACATTATAAGGTAATACTATATAGCGTTATACGTTATTAGGTAATAGCTTATAACGTTATACGTTAGAACCTATTACTATATGACGATATACCGTATAAGGTAATACTATATAACGTTATACGTTAGAAGCTATTACCATGTGGCGTTATACGTTATAGGGTAATATTATATGTCGTTATACGTTATAAGGTAGTACTATATAAAGATATACGTTAGACGCTAGTACTATATGACGTTATACCTTATAAGGTAATACTATATAACGTTATACGTTAGAAGCTATTACTATATGGCGTTATACGTTATAAGGTAATACTATATAACGTTGTACGTTATTAAGTTATACTATATAACATTATACGTTATAAGGTAACACTATATGGCGTTAAAAGTTATTAGGTAATAGCTTACAACGTTATACGATAGAAGCTATTTCTATATGACGTTATACCTTATCAGGTAATAATATATAACGTTATACGTTAGAAGCTATTACCATGTGGCGTTATACGTTATAGGGTAATATTATATGTCGTTATACGTTATAAGGTAGTACTATATAAAGATATACGTTAGACGCTAGTACTATATGACGTTATACCTTATAAGGTAATACTATATAACGTTATACGTTAGAAGCTATTACTATATGGCGTTATACGTTATAAGGTAATATTATATGACGTTTTACGTTATAAGGTAGTACTATATAACGTTATACGTAGGAAGCTAGTACTATATGACGTTATACGTTGTAAGGCAATAGTACATAACGTTATACGTTAGAAGCTATTACTATATGACGTTATACGTTAGCAGCTATTGCTATATGACGTTATACCTTATAAGGTATTACTATATAACGTTATATGTTGGAAGCTATTACTATATGACGTTATACCTTATAAGGTAATACTATATAACGTTATACATTAGAAGCTATTACTATATGACGTTATACGTTTTAAGGTAATACTATATAACGTTATACGTTGGAAGCTATTACTATATGACATTATACCTTGTAAGGTAATACTATATAACGTTATACGTAGGAAGCTAGTACTATATGACGTTATACGTTATAAGGTAACACTGTATAACGTTATACCTTATTAGGTAATAGCTTATAACGTTATGCGTTAGAAGCTATTACTATATGACGTTATACCTTATAAGGTAATACTATATAACGTTATACGTTAAAAGGTAATAGTATATAACGTTATACGTTAGAAGCTATTACTATATGACGTTATACCTTATAAGGTAATACTATATAACGTTATACGATAGAAGCTATTACTATATGACGTTATACGTTATAAGGTTATACTATATAACGTTATACGTTAAAAGGTAATAGTATATAACGTCATACGTTAGAACCTATTACTATATGACGTTATACCTTATAAGGTAATACTATATAACGTTATACGATAGAAGCTATTACTATATAACGTTATACCTGATAAGGTAATACTATTTAACGTTATACGTAGGAAGGTATTACTACATGGCGTTATACCATATAAGGTAGTGCTACATAACTTTATTCGTTATAAGGTAATCAAAGATAACGTTATACGTTATAAGGTAATACTATATAACGTTATACGTTAAAAGGTAATACTACACAACGTTGTACGTTATAAGGTAATTGTAGATAACGTTATACGTTATAAGGTAATACTATATAATTTTGTACGTTATTTAGTAATACTATATAACGTTATACGTTATAAGGTAATACTATATAACATTATACGTGAGAAGCTACTACTATATGACGTTATACGTTATAAGGTAATAGTACAGAACGTTATACGTTATAAGGTAATACTACATAACATTATTCGTTATAAGGTAATAATATATAACGTTGTACGTTATAAGTTAATATTATACAACGCTATACCATAGGAGGTATTACTATGTAACGTTAAACGTTAGAAGCTATTACCATATGTCGTTATATGTTATAAGGTAATGCTATATAGCGTTGTACTTTATTAGGTAATAGCTTATAACGTTATACGTTAGAAGCTATTACTATGTGACGATATACCTTATAAGGTAGTACTATATAACGTTATACGTTGGTAGCTATTACTATATGACGTTATACGTTATAAGATAATCAAATATAACGTTTTACGTAATAGGGTAATACTATATAGCGTTATACGTTAGAAGCTATTACTATATAACATTACACATTATAAGGTAATACTATATAACGTTATACATCAGAAGCTATTACTATATGACGTTATAAGTTATCAGGTAATACTATATAACGTTATACGTTATAAGGTAATACTATATAACGTTGTACGTTATTAGGTAATAGCTTATAACGTTATACGTTAGAAGGTATTACTATATGACGTTACACCTTACAAGGTAATACTATTTAACGTTATACGTAGGAAGCTATTACTATATGGCGTCATACCTTATAAGGTAGTACTACATAACATTATACGTTATTAGGTAATCAAATATAACTTTATACGTTATATGGTAATACCATATAGCGTTATACGTTAGAAGCTATTACTATATAACATTACACATTATAAGGTAATACTATATAGCGTTATACGTTATTAGGTAATAGCTTATAACGTTATACGTTAGAACCTATTACTATATGACGATATACCGTATAAGGTAATACTATATAACGTTATACGTAGGAAGCTATTACTATATGACGTTATAACTGATAAGGTAATTCTATATAACGTTATACGTTAAAAGGTAATACTATATAACGTTATACGTTAAAAGGTAATACTATATAACGTTATGCGCCAGATGCTATTACTACATGACGTTATACGTTATAAGGTAATACTATATATCGTTGTACCTTATTAAGTTATACTATATAACATTATACGTTATAAGGTAATACTATATGGCGTTAAAAGTTATTAGGTAATAGCTTACAACGTTATACGATAGAAGCTATTACTATATGACGTTATACCTTATCAGGTAATAATATATAACGTTATACGTTAGAAGCTATTACCATGTGACGTTATACGTTATAGGGTAATATTATATGTCGTTATACGTTATAAGGTAGTACTATATAAAGATATACGTTAGACGCTAGTACTATATGACGTTATACCTTATAAGGTAATACTATATAACGTTATACGTTAGAAGCTATTACTATATGGCGTTATACGTTATAAGGTAATATTATATGACGTTTTACGTTATAAGGTAGTACTATATAACGTTATACGTAGGAAGCTAGCACTATATGACGTTATACGTTGTAAGGCAATAGTACATAACGTTATACGTTAGAAGCTATTACTATATGACGTTATACGTTAGCAGCAATTGCTATATGACGTTATACCTTATAAGGTAATACTATATAACGTTATATGTTGGAAGCTATTACTATATGACGTTATACCTTATAAGGTAATACTATATAACGTTATACATTAGAAGCTATTACTATATGACGTTATACGTTTTAAGGTAATACTATATAACGTTATACGTTGGAAGCTATTACTATATGACATTATACCTTATAAGGTAATACTATATAACGTTATACGATACAAGGTACTAATATAAATCATTGTACGTTGTAAGTTAATATCATACAACGTTATACCATAGGATGTATTACTATATAACGTTATGGGTAGGAAGCTAGTACTATATGATGTTATACGTTGTAAGGTAATGGTACATAACGTTATACGTTAGAAGCTATTACTATATTACGTTATACCTTATAAGGTAATACTATATAACGTTATACGTTAGAAGCTATTACAATATGACGTAATACCTTATAAGGTAATACTATATAACGTTATACGTTAGAAGATATTACCATATGACGTTATACTTTATAACGTAATACTTTGTAACGTTATGCGTAAGAAGCTATTGCTATATGACATTATACCTTATAAGGTAGTACTATATAACGTTATACGATACAAGGTAAGAATATATATCGTTGTACGTTGTAAGTTAATATTATACAACGTTATACCATAGGAGGTATTACTATATAACGTTATAGGTAGAAAGCTAGTACTATATGCCGTTATACCTTATAAGCTAATACTACATAACTTTATACGTTATAAGGCAATCAAATATAACGTTATTAGTTATAAGGTAATACTATATGGCGTTATACGTTATAAGGTAATACTATATAACGTTATACGTTATAAGGTAATACTACATAACATTATACGTTATAAGATAATAATATATAACGTTGAACGTTATAAGTTAATATTATACAACGTTATACCATAGGAGGTACTACTATGTAACGTCATACCATAGGAGGTATTACTATGTAACGTTATAAGTAGGAAGCTATTACTATATGACGTTATACGTTGTAAGGTAATAGTACATAACGTTATACGTTAGAAGCTATAACTATATTACGTTATACCTTATAAGGTAATACTATATAACGTTATACGTTAGAAGCTATTACTATATGACGTTATACCTTATAAGGTAATACTATATAACGTTATACGTTATAAGGTAATACTATATAACGTTGTACGTTAGAAGCCATTACTATGTGACGTTATACCTTATAAGGTAGTACTGTATAATGTTATACGTCAGAAGCTATTACTATATGACGTTATACCTTATAAGGTAATACTATATAACGTTATACGTTAGAATCTATTACTCTATGACGATATTCGTTATACGGTAATACTATATAACGGTATACGTTAGAAGCTATCACTATATGACGTTGTACGTTATAAGGTAATACTAGATAACATTATACGTTATAAGGTAATACTATATAACGTTCTACGTTAGAAGCCATTACTATGTGACGTTATACCTTATAAGGTAGTACTATATAATGTTATACGTCAGAAGCTATTACTATATGACGTTATACGTTATAAGGTAATACTATATAACGTTGTACGTTATAAGGTAATACTAGATATCGTTATACGTTATAAGGTAATACCATATAACGTTGTACGTTATTAGGTAATAGCTTATAACGTTATACGTTAGAAGGTATTACTATATAACGTTATACCTTATAAGGTAATACTATTTAACGTTATACGTAGGAAGGTATTACTACATGGCGTTATACCTTATAAGGTAGTGCTACATAACTTTATTCGTTATAAGGTAATCAAATGTAACGTTAAACGTTATAAGGTAATACTATATAACGTTATACGTTAAAAGGTAATACTATACAACGTTGTACGTTATTTAGTAATACTATATAACGTTGTACGTTATAAGGTAATACTATATAACATTATACGTGAGAAGCTATTACTATATGACGTTATACGTTGTAAGGTAATGGTACATAACGTTATACGTTAGAAGCTATTACTATATTACGGTATACCTTATAAGGTAATACTATATAACGTTATACGTTAGCAGCTATTGCTATATGACGTTATACCTTATAAGGTAATACTATATAACGTTATACGTCAGAAGCTATTACTATATGACGTTATACGTTATAAGGTAATACTAGATAACGTTATACGTTATAAGGTAATCCTATATAACGTTGTACGTTATAAGTTAATACTAGATAACGTTATACGTTATAAGGTAATACTATATAACGTTGTACGTTATTAGGTAATAGCTTATAACGTTATACGTTAGAAGGTATTATTATATAACGTTATACCTTATAAGGTAATACTATTTAACGTTATACGTAGGAAGGTATTACTACATGGCGTTATACCTTATAAGGTAGTGCTGCATAACTTTATTCGTTATAAGGTAATCAAATATAACGTTATACGTTATAAGGTAATACTATATAACGTTATACGTTAAAGGGTATTACTATACAAAGTTTTACGTTATAAGGTAATAGTAGATAACGTTATACGTTATAAGGTAATACTATATAACATTGTACGTTATTTAGTAATACTATATAACGTTATACGTTATAAGGTAATACTACATAACATTATTCGTTATAAGGTAATACTATATAACGTTATACGTTAGAAGCTATTACTCTATGACGTTATACGTTATAAGGTAATAGTACATAACGTTATACGTTATAAGGTAATACTACATAACATTATTCGTTATACGGTAATTCCATATAACGTTATACGTTAGAAGCTATTAGTATACAACGTTGTACGTTATTAGGTAATAGTAGATAACGTTATACGTTATAAGGTAATACTATATAATTTTGTACGTTATTTAGTAATCCTTTATAACGTTGTACGTTATAAGGTAATACTAGATAACGTTATACGTTATAAGGTAATACTATATAACGTTGTACGTTATTAGGTAATTGCTTATAACGTTATACGTTAGAAGGTATTACTATATAACGTTATACCTTATAAGGTAATACTATTTAACGTTATACGTAGGAAGGTATTACTACATGGCGTTATACCATATAAGGTAGTGCTACATAACTTTATTCGTTATAAGGTAATCAAAGATAACGTTATACGTTATAAGGTAATACTATATAACGTTATACGTTAAAAGGTAATACTACACAACGTTGTACGTTATAAGGTAATTGTAGATAACGTTATACGTTATAAGGTAATACTATATAATTTTGTACGTTATTTAGTAATACTATATAACGTTATACGTTATAAGGTAATACTATATAACATTATACGTGAGAAGCTACTACTATATGACGTTATACGTTATAAGGTAATAGTACAGAACGTTATACGTTATAAGGTAATACTACATAACATTATTCGTTATAAGGTAATAATATATAACGTTGTACGTTATAAGTTAATATTATACAACGCTATACCATAGGAGGTATTACTATGTAACGTTAAACGTTAGAAGCTATTACCATATGTCGTTATATGTTATAAGGTAATGCTATATAGCGTTGTACTTTATTAGGTAATAGCTTATAACGTTATACGTTAGAAGCTATTACTATGTGACGATATACCTTATAAGGTAGTACTATATAACGTTATACGTTGGTAGCTATTACTATATGACGTTATACGTTATAAGATAATCAAATATAACGTTTTACGTAATAGGGTAATACTATATAGCGTTATACGTTAGAAGCTATTACTATATAACATTACACATTATAAGGTAATACTATATAACGTTATACATCAGAAGCTATTACTATATGACGTTATAAGTTATCAGGTAATACTATATAACGTTATACGTTATAAGGTAATACTATATAACGTTGTACGTTATTAGGTAATAGCTTATAACGTTATACGTTAGAAGGTATTACTATATGACGTTACACCTTACAAGGTAATACTATTTAACGTTATACGTAGGAAGCTATTACTATATGGCGTCATACCTTATAAGGTAGTACTACATAACATTATACGTTATTAGGTAATCAAATATAACTTTATACGTTATATGGTAATACCATATAGCGTTATACGTTAGAAGCTATTACTATATAACATTACACATTATAAGGTAATACTATATAGCGTTATACGTTATTAGGTAATAGCTTATAACGTTATACGTTAGAACCTATTACTATATGACGATATACCGTATAAGGTAATACTATATAACGTTATACGTTAGAAGCTATTACCATGTGGCGTTATACGTTATAGGGTAATATTATATGTCGTTATACGTTATAAGGTAGTACTATATAAAGATATACGTTAGACGCTAGTACTATATGACGTTATACCTTATAAGGTAATACTATATAACGTTATACGTTAGAAGCTATTACTATATGGCGTTATACGTTATAAGGTAATACTATATAACGTTGTACGTTATTAAGTTATACTATATAACATTATACGTTATAAGGTAACACTATATGGCGTTAAAAGTTATTAGGTAATAGCTTACAACGTTATACGATAGAAGCTATTTCTATATGACGTTATACCTTATCAGGTAATAATATATAACGTTATACGTTAGAAGCTATTACCATGTGGCGTTATACGTTATAGGGTAATATTATATGTCGTTATACGTTATAAGGTAGTACTATATAAAGATATACGTTAGACGCTAGTACTATATGACGTTATACCTTATAAGGTAATACTATATAACGTTATACGTTAGAAGCTATTACTATATGGCGTTATACGTTATAAGGTAATATTATATGACGTTTTACGTTATAAGGTAGTACTATATAACGTTATACGTAGGAAGCTAGTACTATATGACGTTATACGTTGTAAGGCAATAGTACATAACGTTATACGTTAGAAGCTATTACTATATGACGTTATACGTTAGCAGCTATTGCTATATGACGTTATACCTTATAAGGTATTACTATATAACGTTATATTTTGGAAGCTATTACTATATGACGTTATACCTTATAAGGTAATACTATATAACGTTATACATTAGAAGCTATTACTATATGACGTTATACGTTTTAAGGTAATACTATATAACGTTATACGTTGGAAGCTATTACTATATGACATTATACCTTGTAAGGTAATACTATATAACGTTATACGTAGGAAGCTAGTACTATATGACGTTATACGTTATAAGGTAACACTGTATAACGTTATACCTTATTAGGTAATAGCTTATAACGTTATGCGTTAGAAGCTATTACTATATGACGTTATACCTTATAAGGTAATACTATATAACGTTATACGTTAAAAGGTAATAGTATATAACGTTATACGTTAGAAGCTATTACTATATGACGTTATACCTTATAAGGTAATACTATATAACGTTATACGATAGAAGCTATTACTATATGACGTTATACGTTATAAGGTTATACTATATAACGTTATACGTTAAAAGGTAATAGTATATAACGTCATACGTTAGAACCTATTACTATATGACGTTATACCTTATAAGGTAATACTATATAACGTTATACGATAGAAGCTATTACTATATAACGTTATACCTGATAAGGTAATACTATTTAACGTTATACGTAGGAAGCTATTACTACATGGCGTTATACCTTATAAGGTAGTACTACATAACTTTACATGTTATAAGGTAATCAAATTTAACTTTATACGTTATAAGGTTATACTATATAACGTTATATGTTAAAAGGTAATACTATATAACGTTATACGTTAAAAGGTAATACTATATAACGTTATACGTTAGAAGCTATTACTATATGACGTTATACGTTGTAAGGTAATAGTACATAACGTTATACGTTAGAAGCTATAACTATATTACGTTATACCTTATAAGGGAATAATATATAACGTTATACGTTACAAGCTATTACTATATGACGTTATACCATAGGAGGTATTACTATGTAACGTTATACGTTGGAAGCTATTACTATATGACGTTATACGTTGTAAGGTAATGGTACATAACGTTATACGTTAGAAGCTATTACTATATCACGTTATACCTTATAAGGTAATACTACATAACGTTATACGTTGGAAGCTATTACTACATGGCGTTATACCTTATAAGGTAGTACTACATAACTTTATACGTTATAAGGTAATCAAATATAACGTTATACGTTATATGGTAATACTATATAACGTTATACGTTAAAAGGTAATACTGTATAACTTTGTACGTTATTTAGTAATACTATATAACGTTATACGTTATAAAGTAATACTATATAACATTATACGTCAGAAGCTATTGCTATATGACGTTATACGTTATAAGGTAATACTATATAGCGTTATACGTTATAAGGTAATACTATATAACGTTGTACTTTATTAGGTAATAGCCTATAACGTTATACGTTAGAAGGATTACTATATAACGTTATACCTTATAAGGTAATACTATTTAACGTTATACGTAGGAAGCTATTACTACATGGCGTTATACCTTATAAGGTAGTACTACATAACTTTATTCTTATAAGGTAATCAAATATAACGTTATACGTTATAAGGTAGTACTATATAACATTATACGTCAGAAGCTATTACTATATGGCGTTATACGTTATAAGGTAATAGTGCTTAACGTAATACGTTATAAGGTAATACTACATAACATTATTCGTTATAAGGTAATAATATATACCGTTGTACGTTATAAGTTAATATTATACAACGTTATACCATAGGAGGTACTACTATGTAACGTTATACCATAGGAGGTATTGCTATGTAACGTTATAAGTAGGAAGCTATTACTATATGACGTTATACGTTGTAAGGTAATAGTACATAACGTTATACGCTAGAAGCTATGACTATATTACGTTATACCTTATAAGGTAATACTATATAGCGTTATACGTTAGAAGCTATTACTATTTGACGTTATACCTTATAAGGTAAGACTATATGACGTTATACGTTGTAAGGTAATGGTACATAACGTTATACGTTAGAAGCTATTACTATATGACGTTATACCTTATAAGGTAATACTATATAGCGTTATACGTTAGAAGCTATTACTATGTGATGTTATACCTTATAAGTTAGAGCTATATAATGTTATACGTCAGAAGCTATTACCATATAACGTTATACCTTATAAGGTAATACTATTTAATGTTATACGTAGGAAGATATGACTACATGGCGTTATACCTTATAAGGTAGTACTACATAACTTTATTCGTTATAAGGTAATCAAATATAACGTTATACGTTTTAAGGTAATACTATATAACATTATACGTCAGAAGCTATTACTATATGACGTTATACGTTATAAGGTAATAGTACATAACGTTATACGTTATAAGGTAATACTACATAACATTTTACGTTATAAGGTAATAATATATAACGTTGTACGTTATAAGTTAATATTATACAAACTTATACCATAGGAGGTACTACTATGTAACGTTATACCATAGGAGGTATTACTATGTAACGTTATAAGTAGGAAGCTATTACTATATGATGTTATCCGTTGTAAGGTAATAGTACATAACGTTATACGTTAGAAGCTATAACTATATTACGTTATACCTTATAAGGTAATACTATTTAACGTTATACGTTAGAAGCTATTACTATATGACGTTATACCTTATAAGGTAATACTATACGTTACGTAACGTTATACGATAGAAGCTATTACTATATAACGTTATACCGGATAAGGTAATACTATTTAACGTTATACGGAGGAAGCTATTACTACATGGCGTTATACCTTATAAGGTAGTACTACATAACATTACATGTTATAAGGTAATCAAATATAACGTTATACGTTATAAGGTAATACTAGATAACGTTATACGTTATAAGGTAATACTATATAACGTTGTACGTTATAAGGTAATACTAGATAACGTTATACGTTATGAGGTAATACTATATAACGTTGTACGTTATTAGGTAATAGCTTATAACTTTATACGTTAGAAGGTTTTACTATATAACGTTATACCTTATAAGGTAATACTATTTAACGTTATACGTAGGAAGCTACTACTGCATGGCGTTATACCTTATAAGGTAGTACTACATAACTTTATTCGTTATAAGGTAATCAAATATAACGTTATACGTTATAAGGTAATACTATATAACGTTGTACGTTGTAATGTAATGGTACATAACGTTATACGTTAGAAGCTATTACTATATGACGTTATGTGTTGTAAGGTAATAGTACATAACGCTATACGTTAGAAGCTATTACTATATTACGTTATACCTAATAAGGTAATACTATATAACGTTATACGTTAGAAGCTATTACTATATGACGTTATACCTTATAAGGTAATACTATATAGCGCTATACGTTAGAAGCTATTACTATTTGACGTTATACCTTATAAGGTAATACTATATAGCGTTATACGTTAGAAGCTATTACTATGTGACGTTATACCTTATAAGGTAGTACTATATAATGTTATACGTCAGAAGCTATTACTATATAACGTTATACCTTATAAGGTAATAATATATAACGTTAAACGTTAGAATCTATTACTATTTGACGTTATACCTTATAAGGTAATACTATATAGCGTTATACGTTAGAAGCTATTACTATGTGACGTTATACCTTATAAGGTAGTACTATATAATGTTATACGTTAGAAGCTATTACTATGTGACGTTATACCTTATAAGGTAGTACTATATAATGTTATACGTCAGAAGCTATTACTATATAACGTTATACCTTATAAGGTAATACTATATAACGTTATACGTTAGAAGCTATTACTATATGACGTTATACCTTATAAGGTAATACTATATAACGTTATACGTTAGAAGCTATTTCTATGTAACTTTATACGTTGGAAGCTATTACTATATGACGTTATACGTTAGAATCTATTACTCTATGACGTTATACGTTATACGGTAATACTATATAACGTTATACGTTAGAAGCTATTACTATATGACGTTGTACGTTATAAGGTAATACTAGATAACGTTATACGTTATAAGGTAATACTATATAACGTTGTACGTTAGAAGCCATTACTATGTGACGTTATACCTTATAAGGGAGTACTATATAATGTTATACGTCAGAAGCTATTACTATATAACGTTAAACGTTAGAAGCTATTACTCTATGACGTTATACGTTATGAGGTAATACTATATAACGTGATACGTTAAAAGGTAATACTATACAACGTTGTACGTTATAAGGTAAGGGTAGATAACGTTATACGTTATAAGGTAATACTATATAACTTTGTACGTTATTTAGTAATACTATATAATGTTATAAGTTATAAGGTAATACTATATAACATTATACGTCAGAAGCTACTACTATATGACGTTATAGGTTATAAGGTAACACCGTATAACGTTATACCTTATCAGGTAATAGCTTATAACGTTATACCTTAGAAGCTATTACTACGTAACTTTATACGTTGGAAGCTATTATTATATGACGTTATACGTTGTAAGGTAATAGTACATAACGTTATACGTTAGAAGCTATTACTATATGACGTTATACCTAATAAGGTAATACTATATGACATTGTACGGCAGAAGCTATTACTATATGACGTTATACGTTATAAGGTAATAGTACATAACGTTATACGTTGTAAGGTAATACTACATAACATTATACGTTATAAGGTAATAATATGTAACGTTGTACGTTATAAGTTAATATTATACAAACTTATACCATAGGAGGTACTACTATGTAACGTTATACCATAGGTGGTATTACTATGTAAGGTTATAAGGAGGAAGCTATTACTATATGACGTTATACGTTGTAAGGTAATAGTACATAACGTTATACGTTAGAAGCTATAACTATATTACGTTATACCTTATAAGGTAATATTATATAACGTTATACGTTAGAAGCTATTACTATATGACGTTATACCTTATAAGGTAATACTATATAACGTTATACGATAGAAGCTATTACTATATAACGTTATACCGGATAAGATAATACTATTTAACGTTATACGGAGGAAGCTACTACTACATGGCGTTATACCTTATAAGGTAGTACTACATACATTACATGTTATAAGGTAATCAAATATAACGTTATACGTTATAAGGTAATACTATTTAACGTTATACGGAGGAAGCTATTACTACATGGCGTTATATCTTATAAGGTAGTACTACATACATTACATGTTATAAGGTAATCAAATATAACGTTATACGTTATAAGGTAATACTATATAACGTTATACGTTAGAAGCTATTACTATATGACGTTATACCTAATAAGGTAATACTATATAACGTTATACGTCAGAAGCTATTACTATATAACGTTTTACGTTATAAGGTAATACTAGATAACGCTATACGTTATAAGGTAATACTACATAACATTATACGTTATAAGGTAATAATATATAACGTTGTACGTTATAAGATAATATTATACAACGTTATACCATAGGAGGTACTACTATGTAACGTTATACCATAGGAGGTATTACAATGTAACGTTATAAGTAGGAAGCTATTACTATATGACGTTATACGTTGTAAGGTAATAGTACATAACGTTATACTTTGGAAGCTATTACTATATGACGTTATACGTCATAAGGTAATACTATATAACGTTATACGTTAGAAGCTATGACTATATGACGTTATGCCTTATAAGGTAATACTATATAACGTTATACGTTAGAATCCATTACTCTATGACGTTATACGTTATACGGTAATACTATATAACGTTATACGTTAGAAGCTATTACTATATGACGTTGTACGTTATAAGGTAATACTAGATAACGTTATACGTTATAAGGTAATACTATATAACGTTGTACGTTAGAAGCCATTACTATGTGACGTTATACCTTATAAGGGAGTACTATATAATGTTATACGTCAGAAGCTATTACTATATAACGTTAAACGTTAGAAGCTATTACTCTATGACGTTATACGTTATGAGGTAATACTATATAACGTGATACGTTAAAAGGTAATACTATACAACGTTGTACGTTATAAGGTAAGGGTAGATAACGTTATACGTTATAAGGTAATACTATATAACTTTGTACGTTATTTAGTAATACTATATAATGTTATAAGTTATAAGGTAATACTATATAACATTATACGTCAGAAGCTACTACTATATGACGTTATACGTTATAAGGTAACACCGTATAACGTAATACCTTATCAGGTAATAGCTTATAACGTTATACCTTAGAAGCTATTACTACGTAACTTTATACGTTGGAAGCTATTATTATATGACGTTATACGTTGTAAGGTAATACTATATAACGTTATACGTTAGAAGCTATTACTATATTACGTTATACCTTATAAGGTAATACTATATAACGTTATACGTTAGAAGCTATTACTATATAACGTTATACCTTATAAGGTAATACTATATAGCGTTATACGTTAGAAGCTATTACTATTTGACGTTATACCTTATAAGGTAATACTATATAGCGTTATACGTTAAAAGGTAATACTATATAACGTTGTACGTTATAAGGTAATAGTAGATAGCGTTATACGTTATAAGGAAGTACTATATAACTTTGTACGTTATTTAGTAATACTATATAAAGTTATAAGTTATAAGGTAATACTATATAACATTATACGTCAGAAGCTACTACTACATGACGTTATACGTTATAAGGTAACACTGTATAACGTTATACCTTATTAGGTAATAGCTTATAACGTTATACGTTAGAAGCTATGACTATATGACGTTATACCTTATAAGGTAATACTATATAACGTTATACGTTAGAATCTATTACTCTATGACGTTATACGTTATACGGTAATACTATATAACGTTATACGTTAGAAGCTATTACTATATGACGTTGTACGTTATAAGGTAATACTAGATAACGTTGTACGTTAGAAGCCATTACTATGAGACGTTATACCTTATAAGGTAGTACTATATAATGTTATACGTCAGAAGCTATTACTATATGACGTTATACGTTATAAGGTAATACTGTATAACGTTGTACGTTATTAGGTAATATCTTATAACGTTATACGTTATTAGGAATTCCTATATAATGTTATACATTATAAGGTAATACTATTTAACGTTATACGTAGGAAGCTGTTACTACATGGCGTTATACCTTATAAGGTAATACTAGATAACGTTATACGTTACAAGGTAATAGTACATAACGTTATACGTTAGAAGGTAATACTACATAACATTATATGTCAGAAGCTATTACTATATGACGTTATACGTTGTAAGGTAATAGTACATAGCGTTATACGTTAGAAGCTATAACTATATTACGTTATACCTTATAAGGTAATACTATATAACGTTCTACGTTAGAAGCTATTACTATATGACGTTATACCTTATAAGGTAATACTATATACCGTTATACTTTAGAAGCTATTACTATATGACGTTATACCTTATAAGGTAATACTATATAACGTTATACGTCTGAAGCTATTACTATATGACGTTAGACGTTATAAGGTAATACTATATAGAGTTATACGTTAGAAGCTATAACTATATTACGTTATACCTTATAAGGTAATACTATATAACGTTATACGTTAGAAGCTATTACTATATGACGTTATACCTTATAAGGTAATACTATATAGCGTTATACGTCTGAAGCTATTACTATATGACGTTATACGTTATAAGGTAGTAGTATATAGCGTTATGCGTTATAAGGTAATACTATATAACGTTGTACGTTAGAAGCCATTACTATGTGACGTTATACCTTATAAGGTAGTACTATACAATGTTATACGTTAGACGCTATTGCTATATGACGTTATACGTTATACCTTATAAGGTAGTACTATACAATGTTATACGTTAGACGCTATTGCTATATGACGTTATACGTTATAAGGTAATACTATATAACGTTGTACTTTATTAGGTAATAGCTTATAACGTTATACGTTAGAAGGCATTACTATATAACGTTATACCTTATAGGGTAATACTATTTAACGTTATACGTAGGAAGCTATTACTACATGGCGTTATATCTTATAAGGTAGTACTACATAACTTTATTCCTTATAAGGTAATCAAATATAGCGTTATACGTTATAAGGTAATACTGTATAACATTATATGTCAGAAGCTATTACTATATGACGTTATACGTTATAAGGTAATAGTACATAACGTTATACGTTATAAGGTAATTCTATATAACGTTATACGTTAAGAGGTAATACTATACAACGTTGTACGTTATAAGGTAATAGTACATAACGTTATACGTTATAAGGTAATACTACATAACATTATACGTTATAAGGTAATAATATATAATGTTGTACGTTGTAAGTTAATATTATACAACTTTATACCATAGGAGGTATTACTATGTAAAGTTATGCCATAGGAGGTATTACTATGTAACGTTATACGTTGGAAGCTATTACTATATGACGTTAAACGTTGTAAGGTAATGGTTCATAATGTTATACGTTAGAAGCTATTACTATATGACGTTATACCTTATAAGGTAATACTATATAATGTTATACGTTAGAAGCTATTACTATGTAACTTTATACGTTGGAAGCTATTACTATATAACGTTAAACGTTAGAAGCTATTACTCTATGACGTTATACGTTATGAGGTAATACTATATAACGTGATACGTTAAAAGGTAATACTATACAACGTTGTACGTTATAAGGTAAGGGTAGATAACGTTATACGTTACAAGGTAATACTATATAACTTTGTACGTTATTTAGTAATACTATATACTGTTATAAAGTATAAGGTAATACTATATAACATTATACGTCAGAAGCTACTACTATATGACGTTATACGTTATAGGGTAACACCGTATAACGTTATACCTTATCAGGTAATAGCTTATAACGTTATACCTTAGAAGCTATTACTACGTAACTTTATACGTTGGAAGCTATTATTATATGACGTTATACGTTGTAAGGTAATAGTACATAACGTTATACGTTATAAGGTAATACTACATAACATTATACGTTATAAGGTAATAATATATAACGTTGTACGTTATAAGTTAATATTATACAAACTTATACCATAGGAGGTACTACCATGTAACGTTATACCATAGGTGGTATTACAATGTAAGGTTATAAGTAGGAAGCTATTACTATATAACGTTATACCGGATAAGGTAATACTATTTAACGTTATACGGAGGAAGCTATTACTACATGGCGTTATACCTTATAAGGTAGTACTACATACATTACATGTTATAAGGTAATCAAATATAACGTTATACGTTATAAGGTAATACTATTTAACGTTATACGGAGGAAGCTATTACTACATGGCGTTATATCTTATAAGGTAGTACTACATACATTACATGTTATAAGGTAATCAAATATAACGTTATACGTTATAAGGTAATACTATATTACGTTATACGTTAGAAGCTATTACTATATGACGTTATACCTAATAAGGTAATACTATATAACGTTATACGTCAGAAGCTATTACTATATAACGTTTTACGTTATAAGGTAATACTAGATAACGTTATACGTTAGAAGCTATTACTATGTAACTTTATACTTTGGAAGCTATTACTATATGACGTTATGTGTTGTTAGGTAATAGTACATAACGTTATACGTTAGAAGCTATTACTATATGACGTTATACCTAATAAGGTAATACTATATAGCGTTATACGTTAGAAGCTATTACTATGTGACGTTATACCTTATAAGGTAGTACTATATAATGTTATACGTTAGAAGCTATTACTATGTGACGTTATACCTTATAAGGTAGTGCTATATAATGTTATACGTCAGAAGCTATTACTATATAACGTTATACCTTATAAGGTAATACTATATAACGTTATACGTTAGAAGCTATTACTATATGACGTTATACCTTATAAGGTAATACTATATAACGTTATACGTTAGAAGCTATTACTATGTAACTTTATACGTTGGAAGCTATTACTATATGACGTTATACGTTAGAATCTATTACTCTATGACGTTATACGTTATACGGTAATACTATATAACGTTATACGTTAGAAGCTATTACTATATGACGTTGTACGTTATAAGGTAATACTAGATAACGTTATACGTTATAAGGTAATACTATATAACGTTGTACGTTAGAAGCCATTACTATGTGACGTTATACCTTATAAGGGAGTACTATATAATGTTATACGTCAGAAGCTATTACTATATAACGTTAAACGTTAGAAGCTATTACTCTATGACGTTATACGTTATGAGGTAATACTATATAACGTGATACGTTAAAAGGTAATACTATACAACGTTGTACGTTATAAGGTAAGGGTAGATAACGTTATACGTTATAAGGTAATACTATATAACTTTGTACGTTATTTAGTAATACTATATAATGTTATAAGTTATAAGGTAATACTATATAACATTATACGTCAGAAGCTACTACTATATGACGTTATAGGTTATAAGGTAACACCGTATAACGTTATACCTTATCAGGTAATAGCTTATAACGTTATACCTTAGAAGCTATTACTACGTAACTTTATACGTTGGAAGCTATTATTATATGACGTTATACGTTGTAAGGTAATAGTACATAACGTTATACGTTAGAAGCTATTACTATATGACGTTATACCTAATAAGGTAATACTATATGACATTGTACGGCAGAAGCTATTACTATATGACGTTATACGTTATAAGGTAATAGTACATAACGTTATACGTTGTAAGGTAATACTACATAACATTATACGTTATAAGGTAATAATATGTAACGTTGTACGTTATAAGTTAATATTATACAAACTTATACCATAGGAGGTACTACTATGTAACGTTATACCATAGGTGGTATTACTATGTAAGGTTATAAGGAGGAAGCTATTACTATATGACGTTATACGTTGTAAGGTAATAGTACATAACGTTATACGTTAGAAGCTATAACTATATTACGTTATACCTTATAAGGTAATATTATATAACGTTATACGTTAGAAGCTATTACTATATGACGTTATACCTTATAAGGTAATACTATATAACGTTATACGATAGAAGCTATTACTATATAACGTTATACCGGATAAGATAATACTATTTAACGTTATACGGAGGAAGCTATTACTACATGGCGTTATACCTTATAAGGTAATACTAGATAACGTTATACGTTATAAGGTAATACTATATAACTTTGTACGTTATTTAGTAATACTATATACTGTTATAAAGTATAAGGTAATACTATATAACATTATACGTCAGAAGCTACTACTATATGACGTTATACGTTATAGGGTAACACCGTATAACGTTATACCTTATCAGGTAATAGCTTATAACGTTATACCTTAGAAGCTATTACTACGTAACTTTATACGTTGGAAGCTATTATTATATGACGTTATACGTTGTAAGGTAATAGTACATAACGTTATACGTTATAAGGTAATACTACATAACATTATACGTTATAAGGTAATAATATATAACGTTGTACGTTATAAGTTAATATTATACAAACTTATACCATAGGAGGTACTACCATGTAACGTTATACCATAGGTGGTATTACAATGTAAGGTTATAAGTAGGAAGCTATTACTATATAACGTTATACCGGATAAGGTAATACTATTTAACGTTATACGGAGGAAGCTATTACTACATGGCGTTATACCTTATAAGGTAGTACTACATACATTACATGTTATAAGGTAATCAAATATAACGTTATACGTTATAAGGTAATACTATTTAACGTTATACGGAGGAAGCTATTACTACATGGCGTTATATCTTATAAGGTAGTACTACATACATTACATGTTATAAGGTAATCAAATATAACGTTATACGTTATAAGGTAATACTATATTACGTTATACGTTAGAAGCTATTACTATATGACGTTATACCTAATAAGGTAATACTATATAACGTTATACGTCAGAAGCTATTACTATATAACGTTTTACGTTATAAGGTAATACTAGATAACGTTATACGTTAGAAGCTATTACTATGTAACTTTATACTTTGGAAGCTATTACTATATGACGTTATGTGTTGTTAGGTAATAGTACATAACGTTATACGTTAGAAGCTATTACTATATGACGTTATACCTAATAAGGTAATACTATATAGCGTTATACGTTAGAAGCTATTACTATGTGACGTTATACCTTATAAGGTAGTACTATATAATGTTATACGTTAGAAGCTATTACTATGTGACGTTATACCTTATAAGGTAGTGCTATATAATGTTATACGTCAGAAGCTATTACTATATAACGTTATACCTTATAAGGTAATACTATATAACGTTATACGTTAGAAGCTATTACTATATGACGTTATACCTTATAAGGTAATACTATATAACGTTATACGTTAGAAGCTATTACTATGTAACTTTATACGTTGGAAGCTATTACTATATGACGTTATACGTTAGAATCTATTACTCTATGACGTTATACGTTATACGGTAATACTATATAACGTTATACGTTAGAAGCTATTACTATATGACGTTGTACGTTATAAGGTAATACTAGATAACGTTATACGTTATAAGGTAATACTATATAACGTTGTACGTTAGAAGCCATTACTATGTGACGTTATACCTTATAAGGGAGTACTATATAATGTTATACGTCAGAAGCTATTACTATATAACGTTAAACGTTAGAAGCTATTACTCTATGACGTTATACGTTATGAGGTAATACTATATAACGTGATACGTTAAAAGGTAATACTATACAACGTTGTACGTTATAAGGTAAGGGTAGATAACGTTATACGTTATAAGGTAATACTATATAACTTTGTACGTTATTTAGTAATACTATATAATGTTATAAGTTATAAGGCAATACTATATAACATTATACGTCAGAAGCTACTACTATATGACGTTATAGGTTATAAGGTAACACCGTATAACGTTATACCTTATCAGGTAATAGCTTATAACGTTATACCTTAGAAGCTATTACTACGTAACTTTATACGTTGGAAGCTATTATTATATGACGTTATACGTTGTAAGGTAATAGTACATAACGTTATACGTTAGAAGCTATTACTATATGACGTTATACCTAATAAGGTAATACTATATGACATTGTACGGCAGAAGCTATTACTATATGACGTTATACGTTATAAGGTAATAGTACATAACGTTATACGTTGTAAGGTAATACTACATAACATTATACGTTATAAGGTAATAATATGTAACGTTGTACGTTATAAGTTAATATTATACAAACTTATACCATAGGAGGTACTACTATGTAACGTTATACCATAGGTGGTATTACTATGTAAGGTTATAAGGAGGAAGCTATTACTATATGACGTTATACGTTGTAAGGTAATAGTACATAACGTTATACGTTAGAAGCTATAACTATATTACGTTATACCTTATAAGGTAATATTATATAACGTTATACGTTAGAAGCTATTACTATATGACGTTATACCTTATAAGGTAATACTATATAACGTTATACGATAGAAGCTATTACTATATAACGTTATACCGGATAAGATAATACTATTTAACGTTATACGGAGGAAGCTATTACTACATGGCGTTATACCTTATAAGGTAGTACTACATACATTACATGTTATAAGGTAATCAAATATAACGTTATACGTTATAAGGTAATACTATTTAACGTTATACGGAGGAAGCTATTACTACATGGCGTTATATCTTATAAGGTAGTACTACATACATTACATGTTATAAGGTAATCAAATATAACGTTATACGTTATAAGGTAATACTATATAACGTAATACGTTAGAAGCTATTACTATATGACGTTATACCTAATAAGGTAATACTATATAACGTTATACGTCAGAAGCTATTACTATATAACGTTTTACGTTATAAGGTAATACTAGATAACGCTATACGTTATAAGGTAATACTACATAACATTATACGTTATAAGGTAATAATATATAACGTTGTACGTTATAAGATAATATTATACAACGTTATACCATAGGAGGTACTACTATGTAACGTTATACCATAGGAGGTATTACAATGTAACGTTATAAGTAGGAAGCTATTACTATATGACGTTATACGTTGTAAGGTAATAGTACATAACGTTATACTTTGGAAGCTATTACTATATGACGTTATACGTCATAAGGTAATACTATATAACGTTATACGTTAGAAGCTATGACTATATGACGTTATACCTTATAAGGTAATACTATATAACGTTATACGTTAGAATCCATTACTCTATGACGTTATACGTTATACGGTAATACTATATAACGTTATACGTTAGAAGCTATTACTATATGACGTTGTACGTTATAAGGTAATACTAGATAACGTTATACGTTATAAGGTAATACTATATAACGTTGTACGTTAGAAGCCATTACTATGTGACGTTATACCTTATAAGGGAGTACTATATAATGTTATACGTCAGAAGCTATTACTATATAACGTTAAACGTTAGAAGCTATTACTCTATGACGTTATACGTTATGAGGTAATACTATATAACGTGATACGTTAAAAGGTAATACTATACAACGTTGTACGTTATAAGGTAAGGGTAGATAACGTTATACGTTATAAGGTAATACTATATAACTTTGTACGTTATTTAGTAATACTATATAATGTTATAAGTTATAAGGTAATACTATATAACATTATACGTCAGAAGCTACTACTATATGACGTTATACGTTATAAGGTAACACCGTATAACGTAATACCTTATCAGGTAATAGCTTATAACGTTATACCTTAGAAGCTATTACTACGTAACTTTATACGTTGGAAGCTATTATTATATGACGTTATACGTTGTAAGGTAATACTATATAACGTTATACGTTAGAAGCTATTACTATATTACGTTATAACTTATAAGGTAATACTATATAACGTTATACGTTAGAAGCTATTACTATATAACGTTATACCTTATAAGGTAATACTATATAGCGTTATACGTTAGAAGCTATTACTATTTGACGTTATACCTTATAAGGTAATACTATATAGCGTTATACGTTAAAAGGTAATACTATATAACGTTGTACGTTATAAGGTAATAGTAGATAGCGTTATACGTTATAAGGAAGTACTATATAACTTTGTACGTTATTTAGTAATACTATATAAAGTTATAAGTTATAAGGTAATACTATATAACATTATACGTCAGAAGCTACTACTACATGACGTTATACGTTATAAGGTAACACTGTATAACGTTATACGTTAGAAGCTACGACTATATGACGTTATACCTTATAAGGTAATACTATATAACGTTATACGTTAGAACCTATTACTCTATGACGTTATACGTTATACGGTAATACTATATAACGTTATACGTTAGAAGCTATTACTATATGACGTTGTACGTTATAAGGTAATACTAGATAACGTTGTACGTTAGAAGCCATTACTATGAGACGTTATACCTTATAAGGTAGTACTATATAATGTTATACGTCAGAAGCTATTACTATATGACGTTATACGTTATAAGGTAATACTGTATAACGTTGTACGTTATTAGGTAATATCTTATAACGTTATACGTTATTAGGAATTCCTATATAATGTTATACATTATAAGGTAATACTATTTAACGTTATACGTAGGAAGCTGTTACTACATGGCGTTATACCTTATAAGGTAATACTAGATAACGTTATACGTTACAAGGTAATAGTACATAACGTTATACGTTAGAAGGTAATACTACATAACATTATATGTCAGAAGCTATTACTATATGACGTTATACGTTGTAAGGTAATAGTACATAACGTTATACGTTAGAAGCTATAACTATATTACGTTATACCTTATAAGGTAATACTATATAACGTTCTACGTTAGAAGCTATTACTATATGACGTTATAACTTATAAGGTAATACTATATACCGTTATACTTTAGAAGCTATTACTATATGACGTTATACCTTATAAGGTAATACTATATAACGTTATACGTCTGAAGCTATTACTATATGACGTTAGACGTTATAAGGTAATACTATATAGAGTTATACGTTAGAAGCTATAACTATATTACGTTATACCTTATAAGGTAATACTATATAACGTTATACGTTAGAAGCTATTACTATATGACGTTATACCTTATAAGGTAATACTATATAGCGTTATACGTCTGAAGCTATTACTATATGACGTTATACGTTATAAGGTAATAGTATATAGCGTTATGCGTTATAAGGTAATACTATATAACGTTGTACGTTAGAAGCCATTACTATGTGACGTTATACCTTATAAGGTAGTACTATACAATGTTATACGTTAGACGCTATTGCTATATGACGTTATACGTTATACCTTATAAGGTAGTACTATACAATGTTATACGTTAGACGCTATTGCTATATGACGTTATACGTTATAAGGTAATACTATATAACGTTGTACTTTATTAGGTAATAGCTTATAACGTTATACGTTAGAAGGCATTACTATATAACGTTATACCTTATAAGGTAATACTATTTAACGTTATACGTAGGAAGCTATTACTACATGGCGTTATATCTTATAAGGTAGTACTACATAACTTTATTCCTTATAAGGTAATCAAATATAGCGTTATACGTTATAAGGTAATACTGTATAACATTATATGTCAGAAGCTATTACTATATGACGTTATACGTTATAAGGTAATAGTACATAACGTTATACGTTATAAGGTAATTCTATATAACGTTATACGTTAAGAGGTAATACTATACAACGTTGTACGTTATAAGGTAATAGTACATAACGTTATACGTTATAAGGTAATACTACATAACATTATACGTTATAAGGTAATAATATATAATGTTGTACGTTGTAAGTTAATATTATACAACTTTATACCATAGGAGGTATTACTATGTAAAGTTATGCCATAGGAGGTATTACTATGTAACGTTATACGTTGGAAGCTATTACTATATGACGTTATACGTTATAAGGTAATAGTACATAACGTTATACGTTGTAAGGTAATACTACATAACATTATACGTTATAAGGTAATAATATGTAACGTTGTACGTTATAAGTTAATATTATACAAACTTATACCATAGGAGGTACTACTATGTAACGTTATACCATAGGTGGTATTACTATGTAAGGTTATAAGGAGGAAGCTATTACTATATGACGTTATACGTTGTAAGGTAATAGTACATAACGTTATACGTTAGAAGCTATAACTATATTACGTTATACCTTATAAGGTAATATTATATAACGTTATACGTTAGAAGCTATTACTATATGACGTTATACCTTATAAGGTAATACTATATAACGTTATACGATAGAAGCTATTACTATATAACGTTATACCGGATAAGATAATACTATTTAACGTTATACGGAGGAAGCTATTACTACATGGCGTTATACCTTATAAGGTAGTACTACATACATTACATGTTATAAGGTAATCAAATATAACGTTATACGTTATAAGGTAATACTATTTAACGTTATACGGAGGAAGCTATTACTACATGGCGTTATATCTTATAAGGTAGTACTACATACATTACATGTTATAAGGTAATCAAATATAACGTTATACGTTATAAGGTAATCAAATATAACGTTATACGTTATAAGGTAATACTATATAACGTAATACGTTAGAAGCTATTACTATATGACGTTATACCTAATAAGGTAATACTATATAACGTTATACGTCAGAAGCTATTACTATATAACGTTTTACGTTATAAGGTAATACTAGATAACGCTATACGTTATAAGGTAATACTACATAACATTATACGTTATAAGGTAATAATATATAACGTTGTACGTTATAAGATAATATTATACAACGTTATACCATAGGAGGTACTACTATGTAACGTTATACCATAGGAGGTATTACAATGTAACGTTATAAGTAGGAAGCTATTACTATATGACGTTATACGTTGTAAGGTAATAGTACATAACGTTATACTTTGGAAGCTATTACTATATGACGTTATACGTCATAAGGTAATACTATATAACGTTATACGTTAGAAGCTATGACTATATGACGTTATACCTTATAAGGTAATACTATATAACGTTATACGTTAGAATCCATTACTCTATGACGTTATACGTTATACGGTAATACTATATAACGTTATACGTTAGAAGCTATTACTATATGACGTTGTACGTTATAAGGTAATACTAGATAACGTTATACGTTATAAGGTAATACTATATAACGTTGTACGTTAGAAGCCATTACTATGTGACGTTATACCTTATAAGGGAGTACTATATAATGTTATACGTCAGAAGCTATTACTATATAACGTTAAACGTTAGAAGCTATTACTCTATGACGTTATACGTTATGAGGTAATACTATATAACGTGATACGTTAAAAGGTAATACTATACAACGTTGTACGTTATAAGGTAAGGGTAGATAACGTTATACGTTATAAGGTAATACTATATAACTTTGTACGTTATTTAGTAATACTATATAATGTTATAAGTTATAAGGTAATACTATATAACATTATACGTCAGAAGCTACTACTATATGACGTTATACGTTATAAGGTAACACCGTATAACGTAATACCTTATCAGGTAATAGCTTATAACGTTATACCTTAGAAGCTATTACTACGTAACTTTATACGTTGGAAGCTATTATTATATGACGTTATACGTTGTAAGGTAATACTATATAACGTTATACGTTAGAAGCTATTACTATATTACGTTATAACTTATAAGGTAATACTATATAACGTTATACGTTAGAAGCTATTACTATATAACGTTATACCTTATAAGGTAATACTATATAGCGTTATACGTTAGAAGCTATTACTATTTGACGTTATACCTTATAAGGTAATACTATATAGCGTTATACGTTAAAAGGTAATACTATATAACGTTGTACGTTATAAGGTAATAGTAGATAGCGTTATACGTTATAAGGAAGTACTATATAACTTTGTACGTTATTTAGTAATACTATATAAAGTTATAAGTTATAAGGTAATACTATATAACATTATACGTCAGAAGCTACTACTACATGACGTTATACGTTATAAGGTAACACTGTATAACGTTATACCTTATTAGGTAATAGCTTATAACGTTATACGTTAGAAGCTACGACTATATGACGTTATACCTTATAAGGTAATACTATATAACGTTATACGTTAGAACCTATTACTCTATGACGTTATACGTTATACGGTAATACTATATAACGTTATACGTTAGAAGCTATTACTATATGACGTTGTACGTTATAAGGTAATACTAGATAACGTTGTACGTTAGAAGCCATTACTATGAGACGTTATACCTTATAAGGTAGTACTATATAATGTTATACGTCAGAAGCTATTACTATATGACGTTATACGTTATAAGGTAATACTGTATAACGTTGTACGTTATTAGGTAATATCTTATAACGTTATACGTTATTAGGAATTCCTATATAATGTTATACATTATAAGGTAATACTATTTAACGTTATACGTAGGAAGCTGTTACTACATGGCGTTATACCTTATAAGGTAATACTAGATAACGTTATACGTTACAAGGTAATAGTACATAACGTTATACGTTAGAAGGTAATACTACATAACATTATATGTCAGAAGCTATTACTATATGACGTTATACGTTGTAAGGTAATAGTACATAACGTTATACGTTAGAAGCTATAACTATATTACGTTATACCTTATAAGGTAATACTATATAACGTTCTACGTTAGAAGCTATTACTATATGACGTTATAACTTATAAGGTAATACTATATACCGTTATACTTTAGAAGCTATTACTATATGACGTTATACCTTATAAGGTAATACTATATAACGTTATACGTCTGAAGCTATTACTATATGACGTTAGACGTTATAAGGTAATACTATATAGAGTTATACGTTAGAAGCTATAACTATATTACGTTATACCTTATAAGGTAATACTATATAACGTTATACGTTAGAAGCTATTACTATATGACGTTATACCTTATAAGGTAATACTATATAGCGTTATACGCCTGAAGCTATTACTATATGACGTTATACGTTATAAGGTAATAGTATATAGCGTTATGCGTTATAAGGTAATACTATATAACGTTGTACGTTAGAAGCCATTACTATGTGACGTTATACCTTATAAGGTAGTACTATACAATGTTATACGTTAGACGCTATTGCTATATGACGTCATACGTTATACCTTATAAGGTAGTACTATACAATGTTATACGTTAGACGCTATTGCTATATGACGTTATACGTTATAAGGTAATACTATATAACGTTGTACTTTATTAGGTAATAGCTTATAACGTTATACGTTAGAAGGCATTACTATATAACGTTATACCTTATAAGGTAATACTATTTAACGTTATACGTAGGAAGCTATTACTACATGGCGTTATATCTTATAAGGTAGTACTACATAACTTTATTCCTTATAAGGTAATCAAATATAGCGTTATACGTTATAAGGTAATACTGTATAACATTATATGTCAGAAGCTATTACTATATGACGTTATACGTTATAAGGTAATAGTACATAACGTTATACGTTATAAGGTAATTCTATATAACGTTATACGTTAAGAGGTAATACTATACAACGTTGTACGTTATAAGGTAATAGTACATAACGTTATACGTTATAAGGTAATACTACATAACATTATACGTTATAAGGTAATAATATATAATGTTGTACGTTGTAAGTTAATATTATACAACTTTATACCATAGGAGGTATTACTATGTAAAGTTATGCCATAGGAGGTATTACTATGTAACGTTATACGTTGGAAGCTATTACTATATGACGTTAAACGTTGTAAGGTAATGGTTCATAATGTTATACGTTAGAAGCTATTACTATATGACGTTATACCTTATAAGGTAATACTATATAATGTTATACGTTAGAAGCTATTACTATGTAACTTTATACGTTGGAAGCTATTACTATATAACGTTAAACGTTAGAAGCTATTACTCTATGACGTTATACGTTATGAGGTAATACTATATAACGTGATACGTTAAAAGGTAATAATATACAACGTTGTACGTTATAAGGTAAGGGTAGATAACGTTATACGTTACAAGGTAATACTATATAACTTTGTACGTTATTTAGTAATACTATATACTGTTATAAAGTATAAGGTAATACTATATAACATTATACGTCAGAAGCTACTACTATATGACGTTATACGTTATAGGGTAACACCGTATAACGTTATACCTTATCAGGTAATAGCTTATAACGTTATACCTTAGAAGCTATTACTACGTAACTTTATACGTTGGAAGCTATTATTATATGACGTTATACGTTGTAAGGTAATAGTACATAACGTTATACGTTATAAGGTAATACTACATAACATTATACGTTATAAGGTAATAATATATAACGTTGTACGTTATAAGTTAATATTATACAAACTTATACCATAGGAGGTACTACCATGTAACGTTATACCATAGGTGGTATTACAATGTAAGGTTATAAGTAGGAAGCTATTACTATATAACGTTATACCGGATAAGGTAATACTATTTAACGTTATACGGAGGAAGCTATTACTACATGGCGTTATACCTTATAAGGTAGTACTACATACATTACATGTTATAAGGTAATCAAATATAACGTTATACGTTATAAGGTAATACTATTTAACGTTATACGGAGGAAGCTATTACTACATGGCGTTATATCTTATAAGGTAGTACTACATACATTCCATGTTATAAGGTAATCAAATATAACGTTATACGTTATAAGGTAATACTATATTACGTTATACGTTAGAAGCTATTACTATATGACGTTATACCTAATAAGGTAATACTATATAACGTTATACGTCAGAAGCTATTACTATATAACGTTTTACGTTATAAGGTAATACTAGATAACGTTATACGTTAGAAGCTATTACTATGTAACTTTATACTTTGGAAGCTATTACTATATGACGTTATGTGTTGTTAGGTAATAGTACATAACGTTATACGTTAGAAGCTATTACTATATGACGTTATACCTAATAAGGTAATACTATATAACGTTATACGTTAGAAGCTATAACTATATGACGTTATACCTTATAAGGTAATACTATATAACGTTATACGTTCGAAGCTATTGCCATATGACGTTATACGTTATAAGATAATACTATATCACGTTATGCGTCAGAAGCTATTACTATATGTCGTTATACGTTGTAAGGTAATAGTACATAACGTTTTACGTTATAAGGAAATACTACATAACATTATACGTTATAAGGTAATAATATATAACTTTGTACGTTATAAGTTAATATTATACAACGTTATACCATAGGAGGTATTAATATGTAACGTTATGCCATAGGAGGTATGATTATGTAACGTTATACATTGGAAGCTATTACTATATGACGTTATACCTTATAAGGTAATACCATATAGCGTTATACGCTAGAAGCTATTATTATGTGACGCTATACCTTATAAGGTAGTACTATATAATGTTATACGTCAGAAGCTATTACTATATAACGTTATACCTAATAAGGTAATACTATTTAACGTTATACGTAGGAAGCTATTACTACATGGCGTTATACCTTATAAGGTAGTACTACATAACTTTATTCGTTATAATGTAATCAAATATAACGTTATACGTTATAAGGTAATACTATATAACATTATACGTCAGAAGCTATTACTATATGACGTTATACGTTATAAGGTAATAGTACATAACGTTATACGTTATAAGGTAATACTACATAACATTATACGTTATAAGGTAATAATATATAACGTTGTACGTTATAAGTTAATATTATACAACGTTATACCATAGGAGGTACTACTATGTATCGTTATAACATAGGAGGTATTACTATGTAACGTTATAAGTAGGAAGCTATTACTATATGACGTTATATGTTGTAAGGTAATAGTACATAATGTTATACGTTAGAAGCTATGACTATATTACGTTATACCTTATAAGGTAATACCATATAACGTTACACGTTAAAAGCTATTACTATATGACGTTATACGTTGTAAGGTAATAGTACATAACGTTGTACGATAGAAGCTATTACTATATAACGTTATACCTGATAAGGTAATACTATTTAACGTTATACGTAGGAAGCTATTACTACATGGCGTTATACCTTATAAGGTAGTACTACATAACTTTACATGTTATAAGGTAATCAAATATAACGTTATACGTTATAAGGTAATACTATATAACGTTATACGGTAAAAGCGAATACTATATAACGTTATACGTTAAAAGGTAATACTATATAACGTTATACGTTAGAAGCTATTACTATATGACGTTATACGTTATAAGGTAATACTATATAACGTTATACGTCAGAAGCTATTATTATATGACGTTGTACGTTATAAGGTAATAGTACATAACGTTATACGTTATATGGTAGTACTACATAACTTTATTCGTTATAAGGTAATCAAATATAACGTTATACGTTATAAGGTAATACTATATAACATTATACGTCAGAAGCTATTATTATATGACGTTATACGTTATAAGGGAATAGTACATAACGTTATACGTTATAAGGTAATACTACATAACATTATACGTTATAAGGTAATAATATATAACGTTCTACGTTGTAAGGTAATATTATACAACGTTATACCATAGGAGGTATTACTATGTAACGTTATGCCATAGGAGGTATTACTATGTAACGTCATACGTTGGAAGCTATTACTATATGACGTTAAACGTTGTAAGGTAATGGTACATAACGTTATACGTTAGAAGCTATTACTATATGACGTTACACTTTATAAGGTAATACTATATAACGTTATACGTTAGAAGCTATTACTATGTAACTTTATACGTTGGAAGCTATTACTATATAACGTTAAACGTTAGAAGCTATTACTCTATGACGTTATACTTTATAAGGTAATACTATATAACGTTATACGTTAGAAGATATTACTCTATGACGTTGTACGTTATAAGGTAATACTATTTAACGTTATACGTTAGAAGCTATTACTATATGACGTTATACGTTATAAGGTAATACTGTATAACGTTATACGTTATAAGGTAATACTATATAACGTTGTACGTTATAAGGTAATACTAGATAACGTTATACGTTATAAGGTAATACTATATAATGTTGTACGTTATTAGGTCATAGCTTATAACGTTATACGTTAGAAGGTATTACTATATAACGTTATACCTTATAAGGTAATACTATTTAACGTTATACGTAGGAAGCTATTACTACATGGCGTTATACCTTATAAGGTAATACTACATAACTTTATACGTCATAAGGTTATCAAATATAACGTTATATGTTATAAGGTAATACTATATAACGTTATACGTTAAAAGGTAATACTATATAACGTTGCACGTTATAAGGTAATAGTAGATAACGTTATACGTCATAAGGTAATACTGCATAACTTTGTACGTTATTTAGTAATACTATATAACGTTATACGTTATAAAGTAATACTATATAACATTATTCGTTATAAGGTAATAATATATAACGTTGCACGTTATAAGTTAATATTATACAACGTTATACCATAGGAGGTACTACTATGTAACGTTATACCATAGGAGGTATTACTATGTAACGTTATAAGTAGGAAGCTATTACTATATGACGTTATATGTTGTAAGGTAACAGTACATAACGTTATACGTTAGAATCTATGACTATATTACGTTATACCTTATAAGGTAATACTATATAACGTTATACGTTAGAAGCTATTACTATATGACGCTATACGTTGTAAGGTAATAGTACATAACGTTGTACGATAGAAGCTATTACTATATAACGTTATACCTGATAAGGTAATACTATTCAACGTTATACGTAGGAAGCTATTACTACATGGCGTTATACCTTATAAGGTAGTACTACATAACTTTCCATGTTATAAGGTAATCAAATATAACGTTATACGTTATAAGGTAATACTATATAACGTCAATCGTTAAAAGGTAATACTATATAACGTTATACGTTAAAAGGTAATACTATATAAAGTTATACGTTAGAAGCTATTTCTATATGACGTTATACGTTGTAAGGTAATAGTACATAACGTTATACGTTAGAAGCTATAACTATATTACGTTATACCTTAGAAGGTATTACTATATAACGGTATACGTTAGAAGCTATTACTATATGACGTTATACCATATAAGGTAATACTATATAACGTTATACGTCAGAAGCTATTACTATATGACGTTATACGTCATAAGGTAATACTATATAGCGTTATACGTTAGAAGCTATTACTATATGACGTTATACCTTATAAGGTAAGGCTATATGACGTTATATATTGTAAGGTAATGGTACATAACGTTATACGTTAGAAGCTATTACTATATGACGTTATACCTTATAAGGTAATACTATATAACGTTATACGTTAGAAGCTATTACTATGTAACTTTATACGTTGGAAGCTATTACTATATGACGTTATACGTTAGAATCTATTACTCTATGACGTTATACGTTATACGGTAATACTATATAACGTTATACGTTAGAAGCTGTTACTATATGACGTTGTACGTTATAAGGTAATACTAGATAACGTTATACGTTATAAGGTAATACTATATAACGTTGTACGTTAGAAGCCATTACTATGTGACGTTATACCTTATAAGGTAGTACTATATAATGTTATACGACAGAAGCTATTACTATATGACGTTATACGTTATAAGGTAATACTATATAACGTTGTACGTTATTAGGTAATAGCTTATAACGTTATACGTTATTCGGTATTCCTATATAATGTTATACCTTATAAGGTAATACTATTTAACGTTATACGTAGGAAGCTATTACTACATGGCGTTATACCTTATAAGGTAATACCAGATAACGTTATACGTTTAAACGTAATACTATATATCGTTATACGTTGGAAGCTACTACTATATGACGTTATACGTTGTAAGGTAATAGTACATAACGTTATACGTTAGAAGCTATAACTATATAACGTTATTCGTTAGAAGCTATTACTATGTAACTTTATACGTTGGAAGCTATTACTATATGACGTTGTACGTTATAAGGTAATACTAGATAACGTTATACGTTATAATGTAATACTATATAACGTTATACGTTAGAAGCTATTACTATGTAACTTTATACGTTGGAAGCTATTACTATATGACGTTATACCTTATAAGGTAATACTACATAACGTTGTAAGTTATTAGGTAATAGCTTATAACGTTATACGTTAGAAGGTATTACTATATAACGTTATACATTATAAGGTAATACTATTTAACGTTATACGTAGGAAGCTATTACTACATGGTGTTATACCTTATAAGGTAATAATATATAACGTTGTACGTTGTAAGGTAATATTATACAACGTTATACCATAGGAGGTATTACTATGTAACGCTATGCCATAGGAGGTATTACTATGTAACGTTATACGTTGGAAGCTATTACTATATGACGTTAAACGTTGTAAGGTAATGGTACATAACGTTATACGTTAGAAGCTATTACTATATGACGTTATACGTTATAAGGTAATAATAGACAATGTTATACGTTATAAGGTAATCAAATATAACGTTATACGTTATAAGGTAATACTATATAACGTTATACGTTAAAAGGTAATACTATATAACGTTGTACGTTATAAGGAAATAGTAGATAACGTTATACGTTATAAGGTAATACTGTATAACTTTGTACGTTATTTAGTAATACTATATAACGTTATACGTTATAAAGTAATACTATATAACATTATTCGTAATAAGGTAATAATATATAACGTTGTACGTTATAAGTTAATATTATACAACGTTATACCATAGGAGGTACTACTATGTAACGTTATAGCATAGGAGGTAATACTATGTAACGTTATAAGTAGGAAGCTATTACTATATGACGTTATATGTTGTAAGGTAATAGTACATAACGTTGTACGTTAGAAGCTATGACTATATTACGTTATACCTTATAAGGTAATACTATATAACGTTATACGTTAAAAGCTATTACTATATGACGTTATACGTTGTAAGGTAATAGTACATAACGTTGTACGATAGAAGCTACTACTATATAACGTTATACCTGATAAGGTAATACTATTTAACGTTATACGTTAGAAGCTATTACTATATGACGTTATACCTTATAAGGTAGTACTACATAACTTTACATGTTATAAGGTAATCAAATACAACGTTATACGTTATAAGGTAATACTATATAACGTTGTACGTTAGAAGCCATTACTATGTGACGTTATACTTTATAAGGTAGTACTATATAACGTTATGCCTTATAAGGTAATACTATTTAACGTTATACGTAGGAAGCTATTACTATATGACGTTATACGTTATAAGGTAATACTATATAACGTTATACGTTAAAAGCTATGACTATATGACGTTATACCTTATAAGGTAATGCTTTATAACGTTATACGTTAGAAGTTATTACTCTATGACGTTATACGTTATACGGTAATACTATTTAACGTTATACGTTAGAAGCTATTACTATATGACGTTGTACGTTATAAGGTAATAGTACATAACGTTATACATTATATGGTAGTACTACATAACTTTATTCGTTATAAGGTAATCAAATATAACGTTATACGTTATAAGGTAATACTATATAACATTATACGTCAGAAGCTATTATTATATGACGCTATACGTTATAAGGTAATACTACATAACATTATACGTTATAAGGTAATAATATATAACGTTGTACGTTGTAAGGTAATATTATACAACGTTATACCATAGGAGGTATTACTATGTAACGTTATGCCATAGGAGGTATTACTATGTAACGTTATACGTTGGAAGCTATTACTATATGACGTTAAACGTTGTATGGTAATGGTACATAACGTTATACGTTAGAAGCTATTACTATATGACGTTATACCTCATAAGGTAATACTATATAACGTTATACGTTAGAAGCTATTACTATGTAACTTTATACGTTGGAAGCTATTACTATATAACGTTAAATGTTAGAAGCTATTACTCTATGACGTTATACGTTATAAGGTAATACTATATAACGTTATACGTTAGAAGCTATTACTCTATGACGTTGTACGTTATAAGGTAATACTATATAACGTTATATGTTATAAGGTAATAGTATATAACGTTGTACGTTATAAGGTAATACTAGATAACGTTATACGTTATAAGGTAATACTATATAACGTTGTACGTTATTAGGTAATAGCTTATAACTTTATACGTTAGAAGGTATTACTATATAACGTTATACCTTATAAGGTAATACTATTTAACGTTATACGTAGGAAGCTATTACTACATGGCGTTATACCTTATAAGGTAGTACTACATAACTTTACATGTTATAAGGTAATCAAATATAACGTTATACGTTATAAGGTAATACTATATAACGTTATACGGTAAAAGGTAATACTATATAACGTTATACGTTAAAAGGTAATGCTATATAACGTTATACGTTAGAAGCTATTACTATATGACGTTATACGTTGTAAGGTAATAGTACATAACGTTATACGTTAGAAGCTGTAACTATATCACGTTATACCTTAGAAGGTATTACTATATAACGTTATACGTTAGAAGCTATTACTATATGACGTTATAGCATATAAGGTAATACTATATAACGTTATACGGCAGAAGCTATTACTATATGACGTTATACGTTATAAGGTAATACTATATAGCGTTATATGTTAGAAGCTATTACTATATGACGTTATACCTTATCAGGTAATAATATATAACGTTATACGTAGGAAGCTATTACTGCATGGCGTTATACCTTATAAGGTAGTACTACATAACTTTATTCGTTATAAGGTAATCAAATATAACGTTATACGTTATAAGGTAATACTGTATAACGTTGTACGATAGAAGCCATTACTATATAACGTTATACATTATAAGGTAATACTATATAGCGTTATACGTTAGAAGCTATTACTATTTGACGTTATACCTTATAAGGTAAGACTATATGACGTTATACGTTGTAAGGTAATGGTACATAACGTTATACGTTAGAAGCTATTACTATATGACGTTATACCTTATAAGGTAAGGCTATATGACGGTATACGTTGTAAGGTAATGGTACATAACGTTATACGTTAGAAGCTATTACTATATGACGTTATGCCGTATAAGGTAATACTATATAACGTTATACGTTAGAAGCTATTACTATGTAACTTTATACGTTGGATGCTATTAATATATGACGTTATACGTTAGAAGATATTACTCTGTGACGTTATACGTTATAAGGTAATACTATTTAACGTTATACGTTAGAAGCTATTACTATATGACGTTGTACGTTATAAGGTAATACTAGATAACGTTATACGTTATAAGGTAATACTATATAACGTTGTACGTTAGAAGCCATTACTATGTGACGTTATACGTTATAAGGTAGTACTATATAATGTTATACGTCAGAAGCTATTACTATATGATGTTATACGTTATAAGGTAATCAAATATAACGTTATACGTTATCAGGTAATACTATATAACGTTATACGTAGGAAGCTATTACTGCATGGCGTTATACCTTATAAGGTAATACTACATAACTTTATTCTTTATAAGGTAATCAAATATAACGTTATACGTTATAAGGTAATACTATATAACGTTGTACGTTAGAAGCCATTACTATGTGACGTTATACGTTATAAGGTAGTACTATATAATGTTATACGTCAGAAGATATTACTATATGATGTTATACGTTATAAGGTAATAATAGACAATGTTATACGTTATAAGGTAATCAAATATAACGTTATACGTTATAAGGTAATACTATATAACGTTATACGTTAAAAGGTAATACTATATAACGTTGTACGTTATAAGGTAGTAGTAGATAACGTTATACGTTATAAGGTAATACTGTATAACTTTGTACTTTATTTAGTAATACTATATAACGTTATACGTTATAAAGTAATACTATATAACATTATTCGTTATAAGGTAATAATATATAACGTTGTACGTTATAAGTTAATATTATACAACGTTATACCATAGGAGGTACTACTATGTAACGTTATACCATAGGAGGTATTACTATGTAACGTTATAAGTAGGAAGCTATTACTATATGACGTTATATGTTGTAAGGTAATAGTACATAACGTTATACGTTAGAAGCTATGACTATATTACGTTATACCTTATAAGGTAATACTATATAACGTTATACGTTAAAAGCTATTACTATATGACGTTATACGTTGTAAGGTAATAGTACATAACGTTGTACGATAGAAGCTACTACTATATAACGTTATACCTGATAAGGTAATACTATTTAACGTTATACGTTAGAAGCTATTACTATATGACGTTATACCATATAAGGTAGTACTACATAACTTTACATGTTATAAGGTAATCAAATACAACGTTATACGTTATAAGGTAATACTATATAACGTTATACGGTAAAAGGTAATACTATAAAACGTTATACGTTAAAAGGTAATACTATATAACGTTATACGTCAGAAGCTATTACTATATGACGTTATACGTTATACGGTAATACTATATAGCGTTATACGTTAGAAGCTATTACTATATGACGTTATACGTTATAAGGTAATACTATATAGCGTTGTACGTTAGAAGCTATTGCTATATGACGTTATACCTTATCAGGTAATACTATATAGCGTTATACGTTAGAAGCTATTGCTATATGACGTTATACCTTATCAGGTAATACTATATAACGTTATACGTAGGAAGCTATTACTGCATGGCGTAATACCTTATAAGGTAGTACTACATAACTTTATTCGTTATAAGGTAATCAAATATAACGTTATACGTTATAAGGTAATACTATGTAACGTTGTACGTTAGAAGCCATTACTATGTGACGTTATACCTTATAAGGTAGTACTATATAACGTTATACCTTATAAGGTAATACTATTTAACGTTATACGTAGGAAGCTATTACTATATGACGTTATACGTTATAAGGTAATACTATATAACGTTATACGTTAAAAGCTATGACTATATGACGTTATACCTTATAAGGTAATACTTTATAACGTTATACGTTAGAAGCTATTACTCTATGACGTTATACGTTATACGGTAATACTATTTAACGTTATACGTTAGAAGCTATTACTATATGACGTTGTACGTTATAAGGTAATAGTACATAACGTTATACGTTATATGGTGGTACTACATAACTTTATTCGTTATAAGGTAATCAAATATAACGTTATACGTTATAAGGTAATACTATATAACATTATACGTCAGAAGCTATTACTCTATGACGTTGTACGTTATAAGGTAATACTATTTAACGTAATACGTTAGAAGCTATTACTATATGACGTTATACGATATAAGGTAATACTATATAACGTTATACGTTAGAAGGTATTACTATATAACGTTATACCTTATAAGGTAATACTATTTAACGTTATACGTAGGAAGCTATTACTACATGGCGTTATACCTTATAAGGTAATACTACATAACTTTATACGTTATAAGGTAATCAAATATAACGTTACATGTTATAAGGTAATACTATATAACGTTATACGTTAGAAGCTATTACTCTATGGCGTTGTGCGTTATAGGGTAATACTATTTAACGTAATACGTTAGAAGCTATTACTATATAACGTTATACCTGATAAGGTAATACTATTCAACGTTATACGTAGGAAGCTATTACTACATGGCGTTATACCTTATAAGGTAGTACTACATAACATTCCATGTTATAAGGTAATCAAATATAACCTTATACGTTAGAAGCTATTTCTATATGACGTTATACGTGGTAAGGTAATAGTACATAACGTTATACGTTAGAAGCTCTAACTATATTACGTTATTCCTTTGAAGGTATTACTATATAACGTTATACGATAGAAGCTATTACTATATGACGTTATACGTTATAAGGTAATACTATATAGCGTTATACGTTAGAAGCTATTGCTATATGACGTTATACCTTATAAGGTAAGGCTATATGACGTTATACGTTGTAAGGTAATGGTACATAACGTTATATGTTAGAAGCTATTACTATATGACGTTATGCCTTATAAGGTAATACTATATAACGTTATACGTTAGAAGCTATTACTATGTAACTTTATACGTTGGAAGCTATTACTATATGACGTTATACGTTAGAAGATATTACTCTGTGACGTTATACGTTATAAGGTAATACTACATAACGTTATACGTTAGAAGCTATTACTCTACGACGTTATACGTTATAAGGTAATACTAGATAACGTTATACGTTATAAGGTAATACTATATAACGTTGTACGTTAGAAGCCATTACTATGTGACGTTATACCTTATAAGGGAGTACTATATAATGTTATACGTCAGAAGCTATTACTATATGACGTTATACCTTATAAGGTAATACTATATAACGTTATACGTTAAAAGGTAATACTATATAACGTTATACGTTAAAAGGTAATACTATATAACGTTATACGTTAGAAGCTATTTCTATATGACGTTATACGTTGTCAGGTAATAGTACATAACGTTATACGTTAGAAGCTATAACTATATTACGTTATACCTTCGAAGGTATTACTATATAACGTTATACGTTAGAAGCTATTACTATATGACGTTATACCATATAAGGTAATACTACATAACGTTATACGTCAGAAGCTATTACTATATGACGTTATACGTTATAAGGTAGTACTATATAGCGTTATACGTTAGAAGCTATTACTATATGACGTTATACCTTATAAGGTAAGGCTATATGACGTTATACGTTGTAAGGTAATGGTACATAACGTTATACGTTAGAAGCTATTACTATATGACGTTATACCTTATAAGGTAATACTATATAACGTTATACGTTAGAAGCTATTACTATGTAACTTTATACGTTGGAAGCTATTACAATATGACGTTATACGTTAGAAGCTATTACTATATGACGTTGTACGTTATAAGGTAGTACTAGATAACGTTATACGTTATAAGGTAATACTATATAACGTTGTACGTTAGAAGCCATTACTATGTGACGTTATACCTTATAAGGTAGTACTATATAATGTTATACGTCAGAAGCTATTACTATATGACATTATACGTTATAAGGTAATACTATATAACGTTGTACGTTATTAGGTAATAGCTTATAACGTTATACGTTATTAGGTATTCCTATATAATGTTATACCTTATAAGGTTATACTATTTAACGTTATACGTAGGAAGCTATTACTACATGGCGTTATACCTTATAAGGTAATACTAGATAACGTTATACGTTATAAGGTAATACTATATAACGTTATACGTTAAAAGGTAATACTATACAACGTTGTACGTTATAAGGTAATAGTACATAATGTTATACGTTACAAGGTAATACTACATAACATTATACGTTATAAGGTAATAATATATAACGTTGTACGTTGTAAGTTAATATTATACAACGTTATACCATAGGAGGTATTACTATGTAACGTTATACCATAGGAGGTATTACTATGTAACGTTATACGTTGGAAGCTGTTACTATATGACGTTAAACGTTGTAAGGTAATGGTACATAACGTTATACGTTAGAAAGTATTACTATATAACGTTATACCTTATAAGGTAATACTATTTAACGTTATACGTTAGAAGCTATTACTATATGACGTTATACCTTAGAAGGTAATACTATATAACGATATACGTCAGAAGCTATTACTATATGACGTTATAGCATATAAGGTAATACTATATAACGTTATACGTCAGAAGCTATTACTATATGACGTTATACGTTATAAGGTAATACTATATAGCGTTATACATTAGAAGCCATTACTATATGACGTTATACCTTATCAGGTAATACTATATAACGTTATACGGTCGAAGCTATTACTGCATGGCGTTATACCTTATAAGGTAGTACTACATAACTTTATTCGTTATAAGGTAATCAAATATAACGTTATACGTTATAAGGTAATACTATATAACGTTGTACGTTAGAAGCCATTACTATGTGACGTTATACCTTATAAGATAGTACTATATAACGTTATACGTCAGAAGCTATTACTATATGACGTTTTACGTTATAAGGTAATACTATATAGCGTTATACGTTAGAAGCTATTACTATATGACGTTATTCCTTATCAGGTAATACTATATAACGTTATACGTTAGAAGCTATTACTATATGACGTTGTACGTTATAAGGTAATACTATATAACGTTGTACGTTAGAAGCCATTACTATGTGACGGTATACCTTATAAGGCAGTACTATATAACGTTATACCTTATAAGGTAATACTATTTAACGTTATACGTAGGAAGCTATTACTGTAAGACGTTATACGTTATAAGGTAATACTATATAACGTTATACGTTAAAAGCCATGACTATATGACGTTATACCTTATAAGGTAATACTTTATAACGTTATACGTTAGAAGCTATTACTCTATGACGTTATACGTTATACGGTAATACTATTTAACGTTATACGTTAGAAGCTATTACTATATGACGTTGTACGTTATCAGGTAATAGTACATAACGTTATACGTTATATGGTAGTACTACATAACTTTATTCGTTATAAGGTAATCAAATATAACGTTATACGTTATAAGGTAATACTATATAACATTATACGTCAGAAGCTATTATTATATGACGCTATACGTTATAAGGTAATACTACATAACATTATACGTTATAAGGTAATAATATATAACGTTGTACGTTGTAAGTTAATATTATACAACGTTATACCATAGGAGGTACTACTATGTAACGTTATACCATAGGAGGTATTACTATGTAACGTTATACGTTGGAAGCTGTTACTATATGACGTTATACCTTAGAAGGTAATACTATATAACGTTATACGTTAGAAGCTATTACTATATGACGTTATACGTTGTAAGGTAATAGTACATAACGTTATACGTTAGAAGCTATAACTATATCACGTTATACCTTAGAAGGTATTACTATATAACGTTATACGTTAGAAGCTATTACTATATGACGTTGTACGTTATAAGGTAATACTAGATAACGTTATACGTTATAAGGTAATACTATATAACGTTGTACGTTAGAAGCCATTACAATGTGACGTTATACCTTATAAGGTAGTACTATATAATGTTATACGTCAGAAGCTATTACTATATGACATTATACGTTATAAGGTAATACTATATAACGTTGTAGGTTATTAGGTAATAGCTTATAACGTTATACGTTATTAGGTATTCCTATATAATGTTATACCTTATAAGGTAATACTATTTAACGTTATACGTAGGAAGCTATTACTACATGCCGTTATATCTTATAAGGTAATACTAGATAACGTTATACGTTATAAGGTAATACTATATAACGTTATACGTTAGAAGCTAATACTATATGACGTTATACGTCATAAGGTAATACTATATAACGTTATACGTTAGAAGCTATGACTATATGACGTTATACCTTATAAGGTAATACTATATAACGTTATACGTTAGAATCTATTACTCTATGACGTTATACGTTATACGGTAATACTATATAACGTTATACGTTAGAAGCTATTACTATATGACGTTGTACGTTATAAGGTAATACTAGATAACGTTGTACGTTATAAGGTAATACTATATAACGTTGTACGTTAGAAGCCATTACTATGTGACGTTATACCTTATAAGGGAGTACTATATAATGTTATACGTCAGAAGCTATTACTATATGACGTTATACGTTATAAGGTAATACTATATAACGTTATACGTTAGAAGCTATTTCTATATGACGTTATACGTTGTAAGGTAATAGTACATAACGTTATACGTTAGAAGCTATAACTATATTACGTTATACCTTCGAAGGTATTACTATATAACGTTATACGTTAGAAGCTATTACTATATGACGTTATACCATATAAGGTAATACTACATAACGTTATACGTCAGAAGCTATTACTATATGACGTTATACGTTATAAGGTAATACTATATAGCGTTATACGTTAGAAGCTATTACTATATGACGTTATACCTTATAAGGTAAGGCTATATGACGTTATACGTTGTAAGGTAATGGTACATAACGTTATACGTTAGAAGCTATTACTATATGACGTTATACCTTATAAGGTAATACTATATAACGTTATACGTTAGAAGCTATTACTATGTAACTTTATACGTTGGAAGCTATTACTATATGACGTTATACGTTAGAAGATATTACTCTATGACGTTATACGTTATAAGGTAATACTATATAACGTTATACGTTAGAAGCTATTACTCTATGACGTTATACGTTATAAGGTAATACTATATAACGTTATACGTTACACGGTAATACTATATAACGTTATTCGTTAGAAGCTATTACTATGTAACTTTATACGTTGGATGCTATTACTATATGACGTTGTACGTTATAAGGTAATACTATATAACGTTGTACGTTAGAAGCCATTACTATGTGACGTTATACCTTATAAGGTAGTACTATATAATGTTATACGTCAGAAGCTATTACTATATGACATTATACGTTATAAGGTAATACTATATAACGTTGTACGTTATTAGGTAATAGCTTATAACGTAATACGTTATTAGGTATTCCTATATAATGTTATACCTTATAAGGTAATACTATTTAACATTATACGTAGGAAGCAATTACTACATGGCGTTATACCTTATAAGGTAATACTAGATACCGTTATACGTTATAAGGTAATACTATATAACGTTATACGTTAAAAGGTAATACTATACAACGTTATACGTTAGAAGCTATTACTCTATGGCGTTGTGAGTTATAGGGTAATACTATTTAACGTAATACGTTAGAAGCTATTACTATATAACGTTATACCTGATAAGGTAATACTATTCAACGTTATACGTAGGAAGCTATTACTACATGGCGTTATACCTTATAAGGTAGTACTACATAACATTCCATGTTATAAGGTAATCAAATATAACCTTATACGTTAGAAGCTATTTCTATATGACGTTATACGTGGTAAGGTAATAGTACATAACGTTATACGTTAGAAGCTCTAACTATATTACGGTTACCTTAGAAGGTATTACTATATAACGTTATACGTTAGAAGCTATTACTATATGACGTTATACGTTATAAGGTAATACTATATAGCGTTATACGTTAGAAGCTATTGCTATATGACGTTATACCTTATAAGGTAAGGCTATATGACGTTATACGTTGTAAGGTAATGGTACATAACGTTATACGTTAGAAGCTATTACTATATGACGTTATGCCTTATAAGGTAATACTATATAACGTTATACGTTAGAAGCTATTACTATGTAACTTTATACGTTGGAAGCTATTACTATATGACGTTATACGTTAGAAGATATTACTCTGTGACGTTATACGTTATAAGGTAATACTACATAACGTTATACGTTAGAAGCTATTACTCTACGACGTTATACGTTATAAGGTAATACTAGATAACGTTATACGTTATAAGGTAATACTATATAACGTTGTACGTTAGAAGCCATTACTATGTGACGTTATACCTTATAAGGGAGTACTATATAATGTTATACGTCAGAAGCTATTACTATATGACGTTATACCTTATAAGGTAATACTATATAACGTTATACGTTAAAAGGTAATACTATATAACGTTATACGTTAAAAGGTAATACTATATAACGTTATACGTTAGAAGCTATTTCTATATGACGTTATACGTTGTCAGGTAATAGTACATAACGTTATACGTTAGAAGCTATAACTATATTACGTTATACCTTCGAAGGAATTACTATATAACGTTATACGTTAGAAGCTATTACTATATGACGTTATACCATATAAGGTAATACTACATAACGTTATACGTCAGAAGCTATTACTATATGACGTTATACGTTATAAGGTAGTACTATATAGCGTTATACGTTAGAAGCTATTACTATATGACGTTATACCTTATAAGGTAAGGCTATATGACGTTATACGTTGTAAGGTAATGGTACATAACGTTATACGTTAGAAGCTATTACTATATGACGTTATACCTTATAAGGTAATACTATATAACGTTATACGTTAGAAGCTATTACTATGTAACTTTATACGTTGGAAGCTATTACAATATGACGTTATACGTTAGATGCTATTACTATATGACGTTGTACGTTATAAGGTAGTACTAGATAACGTTATACGTTATAAGGTAATACTATATAACGTTGTACGTTAGAAGCCATTACTATGTGACGTTATACCTTATAAGGTAGTACTATATAATGTTATACGTCAGAAGCTATTACTATATGACATTATACGTTATAAGGTAATACTATATAACGTTGTACGTTAGAAGCCATTACTATGTGACGGTATACCTTATAAGGTAGTACTATATAACGTTATACCTTATAAGGTAATACTATTTAACGTTATACGTAGGAAGCTATTACTACATGGCGTTATACCTTATAAGGTAATACTAGATAACGTTATACGTTATAAGGTAATACTATATAACGTTGTACGTTATTCGGTAATAGCTTATAACGTTATACGTTATTAGGTATTCCTACATAATGTTATACCTTATAAGGTTATACTATTTAACGTTATACGTAGGAAGCTATTACTACATGGCGTTATACCTTATAAGGTAATACTAGATAACGTTATACGTTATAAGGTAATACTATATAACGTTATACGTTAAAAGGTAATACTATACAACGTTGTACGTTATAAGGTAATAGTACATAATGTTATACGTTACAAGGTAATACTACATAACATTATACGTTATAAGGTAATAATATATAACGTTGTACGTTGTAAGTTAATATTATACAACGTTATACCATAGGAGGTATTACTATGTAACGTTATACCATAGGAGGTATTACTATGTAACGTTATACGTTGGAAGCTGTTACTATATGACGTTAAACGTTGTAAGGTAATGGTACATAACGTTATACGTTAGAAAGTATTACTATATAACGTTATACCTTATAAGGTAATACTATTTAACGTTATACGTTAGAAGCTATTACTATATGACGTTATACCTTAGAAGGTAATACTATATAACGTTATACGTCAGAAGCTATTACTATATGACGTTATAGCATATAAGGTAATACTATATAACGTTATACGTCAGAAGCTATTACTATATGACGTTATACGTTATAAGGTAATACTATATAGCGTTATACGTTAGAAGCTATTACTATATGACGTTATACCTTATCAGGTAATACTATATAACGTTATACGTACGAAGCTATTACTGCATGGCGTTATACCTTATAAGGTAGTACTACATAACTTTATTCGTTATAAGGTAATCAAATATAACGTTATACGTTATAAGATAATACTATATAACGTTGTACGTTAGAAGCCATTACTATGTGACGTTATACCTTATAAGGTAGTACTATATAACGTTATACGTCAGAAGCTATTACTATATGACGTTTTACGTTATAAGGTAATACTATATAGCGTTATACGTTAGAAGCTATTACTATATGACGTTATTCCTTATCAGGTAATACTATATAACGTTATACGTTAGAAGCTATTACTATATGACGTTGTACGTTATAAGGTAATACTATATAACGTTGTACGTTAGAAGCCATTACTATGTGACGGTATACCTTATAAGGTAGTACTATATAACGTTATACCTTATAAGGTAATACTATTTAACGTTATACGTAGGAAGCTATTACTGTAAGACGTTATACGTTATAAGGTAATACTATATAACGTTATACGTTAAAAGCCATGACTATATGACGTTATACCTTATAAGGTAATACTTTATAACGTTATACGTTAGAAGCTATTACTCTATGACGTTATACGTTATACGGTAATACTATTTAACGTTATACGTTAGAAGCTATTACTATATGACGTTGTACGTTATCAGGTAATTGTACATAACGTTATACGTTATATGGTAGTACTACATAACTTTATTCGTTATAAGGTAATCAAATATAACGTTATACGTTATAAGGTAATACTATATAACATTATACGTCAGAAGCTATTATTATATGACGCTATACGTTATAAGGTAATACTACATAACATTATACGTTATAAGGTAATAATATATAACGTTGTACGTTGTAAGTTAATATTATACAACGTTATACCATAGGAGGTACTACTATGTAACGTTATACCATAGGAGGTATTACTATGTAACGTTATACGTTGGAAGCTGTTACTATATGACGTTATACCTTAGAAGGTAATACTATATAACGTTATACGTTAGAAGCTATTACTATATGACGTTATACGTTGTAAGGTAATAGTACATAACGTTATACGTTAGAAGCTATAACTATATCACGTTATACCTTAGAAGGTATTACTATATAACGTTATACGTTAGAAGCTATTACTATATGACGTTGTACGTTATAAGGTAATACTAGATAACGTTATACGTTATAACGTAATACTATATAACGTTGTACGTTAGAAGCCATTACAATGTGACGTTATACCTTATAAGGTAGTACTATATAATGTTATACGTCAGAAGCTATTACTATATGACATTATACGTTATAAGGTAATACTATATAACGTTGTAGGTTATTAGGTAATAGCTTATAACGTTATACGTTATTAGGTATTCCTATATAATGTTATACCTTATAAGGTAATACTATTTAACGTTATACGTAGGAAGCTATTACTACATGCCGTTATACCTTATAAGGTAATACTAGATAACGTTATACGTTATAAGGTAATACTATATAACGTTATAGCATATAAGGTAATACCATATAACGTTATACGTCAGAAGCTATTACTATATGACGTTGTACGTTATAAGGTAATACTAGATAACGTTATACGTTATAAGGTAATACTATATATCGTTGTACGTTAGAAGCCATTACAATGTGACGTTATACCTTATAAGGTAATACTATTTAACGTTATACGTAGGAAGCTATTACTACATGCCGTTATACCTTATAAGGTAATACTAGATAATGTTATACGTTACAAGGTAATACTACATAACATTATACGTTATAAGGTAATAATATATAACGTTGTACGTTGTAAGTTAATATTATACAACGTTATACCATAGGAGGTATTACTATGTAACGTTATACCATAGGAGGTATTACTATGTAACGTTATACGTTGGAAGCTGTTACTATATGACGTTAAACGTTGTAAGGTAATGGTACATAACGTTATACGTTAGAAAGTATTACTATATAACGTTATACCTTATAAGGTAATACTATTTAACGTTATACGTTAGAAGCTATTACTATATGACGTTGTACGTTATAAGGTAATACTAGATAACGTTATACGTTATAAGGTAATACTATATAACGTTGTACGTTAGAAGCCATTACAATGTGACGTTATACCTTATAAGGTAATACTATTTAACGTTATACGTAGGAAGCTATTACTACATGCCGTTATACCTTATAAGGTAATACTAGATAATGTTATACGTTACAAGGTAATACTACATAACATTATACGTTATAAGGTAATAATATATAACGTTGTACGTTGTAAGTTAATATTATACAACGTTATACCATAGGAGGTATTGCTATGTAACGTTATACCATAGGAGGTATTACTATGTAACGTTATACGCTGGAAGCTGTTACTATATGACGTTAAACGTTGTAAGGTAATGGTACATAACGTTATACGTTAGAAAGTATTACTATATAACGTTATACCTTATAAGGTAATACTATTTAACGTTATACGTTAGAAGCTATTACTATATGACGTTATACCTTAGAAGGTAATACTATATAACGTTATACGTCAGAAGCTATTACTATATGACGTTATAGCATATAAGGTAATACTATATAACGTTATACGTCAGAAGCTATTACTATATGACGTTATACGTTATAAGGTAATACTATATAGCGTTATACGTTAGAAGCTATTACTATATGACGTTATACCTTATCAGGTAATACTATATAACGTTATACGTACGAAGCTATTACTGCATGGCGTTATACCTTATAAGGTAGTACTACATAACTTTATTCGTTATAAGGTAATCAAATATAACGTTATACGTTATAAGGTAATACTATATAACGTTGTACGTTAGAAGCCATTACTATGTGACGTTATACCTTATTAGGTAGTACTATATAACGTTATACGTCAGAAGCTATTACTATATGACGTTTTACGTTATAAGGTAATACTATATAGCGTTATACGTTAGAAGCTATTACTATATGACGTTGTACGTTATCAGGTAATAGTACATAACGTTATACGTTATATGGTAGTACTACATAACTTTATTCGTTATAAGGTAATCAAATATAACGTTATACGTTATAAGGTAATACTATATAACATTATACGTCAGAAGCTATTATTATATGACGCTATACGTTATAAAGTAATACTACATAACATTATACGTTATAAGGTAATAATATATAACGTTGTACGTTGTAAGTTAATATTATACAACGTTATACCATAGGAGGTACTACTATGTAACGTTATACCATAGGAGGTATTACTATGTAACGTTATACGTTGGAAGCTGTTACTATATGACGTTATACCTTAGAAGGTAATACTATATAACGTTATACGTTAGAAGCTATTACTATATGACGTTATACGTTGTAAGGTAATAGTACATAACGTTATACGTTAGAAGCTATAACTATATCACGTTATACCTTAGAAGGTATTACTATATAACGTTATACGTTAGAAGCTATTACTATATGACGTTGTACGTTATAAGGTAATACTAGATAACGTTATACGTTATAAGGTAATACTATATAACGTTGTACGTTAGAAGCCATTACAATGTGACGTTATACCTTATAAGGTAGTACTATATAATGTTATACGTCAGAAGCTATTACTATATGACATTATACGTTATAAGGTAATACTATATAACGTTGTAGGTTATTAGGTAATAGCTTATAACGTTATACGTTATTAGGTATTCCTATATAATATTATAACTTATAAGGTAATACTATTTAACGTTATACGTAGGAAGCTATTACTACATGCCGTTATACCTTATAAGGTAATACTAGATAACGTTATACGTTATAAGGTAATACTATATAACGTTATACGTTAGAAGCTAATACTATATGACGTTATACGTCATAAGGTAATACTACATAACGTTATACGTCAGAAGCTATTACTATATGACGTTATACGTTATAAGGTAATACTATATAGCGTTATACGTTAGAAGCTATTACTATATGACGTTATACCTTATAAGGTAAGGCTATATGACGTTATACGTTGTAAGGTAATGGTACATAACGTTATACGTTAGAAGCTATTACTATATGACGTTATACCTTATAAGGTAATACTATATAACGTTATACGTTAGAAGCTATTACTATGTAACTTTATACGTTGGAAGCTATTACTATATGACGTTATACGTTAGAAGATATTACTCTATGACGTTATACGTTATAAGGTAATACTATATAACGTTATACGTTAGAAGCTATTACTCTATGACGTTGTACGTTATAAGGTAATACTATATAACGTTGTACGTTAGAAGCCATTACTATGTGACGTTATACCTTATAAGGTAGTACTATATAATGTTATACGTCAGAAGCTATTACTATATGACATTATACGTTATAAGGTAATACTATATAACGTTGTACGTTATTAGGTAATAGCTTATAACGTAATACGTTATTAGGTATTCCTATATAATGTTATACCTTATAAGGTAATACTATTTAACATTATACGTAGGAAGCAATTACTACATGGCGTTATACCTTATAAGGTAATACTAGATACCGTTATACGTTATAAGGTAATACTATATAACGTTATACGTTAAAAGGTAATACTATACAACGTTATACGTTAGAAGCTATTACTCTATGGCGTTGTGCGTTATAGGGTAATACTATTTAACGTAATACGTTAGAAGCTATTACTATATAACGTTATACCTGATAAGGTAATACTATTCAACGTTATACGTAGGAAGCTATTACTACATGGCGTTATACCTTATAAGGTAGTACTACATAACATTCCATGTTATAAGGTAATCAAATATAACCTTATACGTTAGAAGCTATTTCTATATGACGTTATACGTGGTAAGGTAATAGTACATAACGTTATACGTTAGAAGCTCTAACTATATGACGTTATACGTCATAAGGTAATACTACATAACGTTATACGTCAGAAGCTATTACTATATGACGTTATACGTTATAAGGTAATACTATATAGCGTTATACGTTAGAAGCTATTACTATAAGACGTTATACCTTATAAGGTAAGGCTATATGACGTTATACGTTGTAAGGTAATGGTACATAACGTTATACGTTAGAAGCTATTACTATATGACGTTATACCTTATAAGGTAATACTATATAACGTTATACGTTAGAAGCTATTACTATGTAACTTTATACGTTGGAAGCTATTACTATATGACGTTATACATTACAAGATATTACTCTATGACGTTATACGTTATAAGGTAATACTATATAACGTTATACGTTAGAAGCTATTACTCTATGACGTTATACGTTATAAGGTAATACTATATAACGTTATACGTTATACGGTAATACTATATAACGTTATTCGTTAGAAGCTATTACTATGTAACTTTATACCTTGGATGCTATTACTATATGACGTTGTACATTATAAGGTAATACTATATAACGTTGTACGTTAGAAGCCATTACTATGTGACGTTATACCTTATAAGGTAGTACTATATAATGTTATACGTCAGAAGCTATTACTATATGACATTATACGTTATAAGGTAATACTATATAACGTTGTACGTTATTAGGTAATAGCTTATAACGTAATACGTTATTAGGTATTCCTATATAATGTTATACCTTATAAGGTAATACTATTTAACATTATACGTAGGAAGCAATTACTACATGGCGTTATACCTTATAAGGTAATACTAGATACCGTTATACGTTATAAGGTAATACTATATAACGTTATACGTTAAAAGGTAATACTATACAACGTTATACGTTAGAAGCTATTACTCTATGGCGTTGTGCGTTATAGGGTAATACTGTTTAACGTAATACGTTAGAAGCTATTACTATATAACGTTATACCTGATAAGGTAATACTATTCAACGTTATACGTAGGAAGCTATTACTACATGGCGTTATACCTTATAAGGTAGTGCTACATAACATTCCATGTTATAAGGTAATCAAATATAACCTTATACGTTAGAAGCTATTTCTATATGACGTTATACGTGGTAAGGTAATAGTACATAACGTTATACGTTAGAAGCTCTAACTATATTACGTTATACCTTAGAAGGTATTACTATATAACGTTATACGTTAGAAGCTATTACTATATGACGTTATACGTTATAAGGTAATACTATATAGCGTTATACGTTAGAAGCTATTGCTATATGACGTTATACCTTATAAGGTAAGGCTATATGACGTTATACGTTGTAAGGTAATGGTACATAACGTTATACGTTAGAAGCTATTACTATATGACGTTATGCCTTATAAGGTAATACTATATAACGTTATACGTTAGAAGCTATTACTATGTAACTTTATACGTTGGAAGCTATTACTATATGACGTTATACGTTAGAAGATATTACTCTGTGACGTTATACGTTATAAGGTAATACTACATAACGTTATACGTTAGAAGCTATTACTCTACGACGTTATACGTTATAAGGTAATACTAGATAACGTTATACGTTATAAGGTAATACTATATAACGTTGTACGTTAGAAGCCATTACTATGTGACGTTATACCTTATAAGGGAGTACTATATAATGTTATACGTCAGAAGCTATTACTATATGACGTTATACCTTATAAGGTAATACTATATAACGTTATACGTTAAAAGGTAATACTATATAACGTTATACGTTAAAAGGTAATACTATATAACGTTATACGTTAGAAGCTATTTCTATATGACGTTATACGTTGTCAGGTAATAGTACATAACGTTATACGTTAGAAGCTATAACTATATTACGTTATACCTTCGAAGGTATTACTATATAACGTTATACGTTAGAAGCTATTACTATATGACGTTATACCATATAAGGTAATACTACATAACGTTATACGTCAGAAGCTATTACTATATGACGTTATACGTTATAAGGTAGTACTATATAGCGTTATACGTTAGAAGCTATTACTATATGACGTTATACCTTATAAGGTAAGGCTATATGACGTTATACGTTGTAAGGTAATGGTACATAACGTTATACGTTAGAAGCTATTACTATATGACGTTATACCTTATAAGGTAATACTATATAACGTTATACGTTAGAAGCTATTACTATGTAACTTTATACGTTGGAAGCTATTACAATATGACGTTATACGTTAGATGCTATTACTATATGACGTTGTACGTTATAAGGTAGTACTAGATAACGTTATACGTTATAAGGTAATACTATATAACGTTGTACGTTAGAAGCCATTACTATGTGACGTTATACCTTATAAGGTAGTACTATATAACGTTATACGTTAGAAGCTATTACTATATGACGTTATACGTTATAAGGTAATACTAGATAACGTTATACGTTAGAAGCTATTACTATATGACGTTGTACGTTATAAGGTAATACTAGATAACGTTATACGTTATAAGGTAATACTATATAACGTTGTACGTTAGAAGCCATTACAATGTGACGTTATACCTTATAAGGTAGTACTATATAATGTTATACGTCAGAAGCTATTACTATATGACATTATACGTTATAAGGTAATACTATATAACGTTGTAGGTTATTAGGTAATAGCTTATAACGTTATACGTTATTAGGTATTCCTATATAATGTTATACCTTATAAGGTAATACTATTTAACGTTATACGTAGGAAGCTATTACTACATGCCGTTATACCTTATAAGGTAATACTAGATAACGTTATACGTTATAAGGTAATACTATATAACGTTATAGCATATAAGGTAATACTATATAACGTTATACGTCAGAAGCTATTACTATATGACGTTGTACGTTATAAGGTAATACTAGATAACGTTATACGTTATAAGGTAATACTATATAACGTTGTACGTTAGAAGCCATTACAATGTGACGTTATACCTTATAAGGTAATACTATTTAACGTTATACGTAGGAAGCTATTACTACATGCCGTTATACCTTATAAGGTAATACTAGATAATGTTATACGTTACAAGGTAATACTACATAACATTATACGTTATAAGGTAATAATATATAACGTTGTACGTTGTAAGTTAATATTATACAACGTTATACCATAGGAGGTATTACTATGTAACGTTATACCATAGGAGGTATTACTATGTAACGTTATACGTTGGAAGCTGTCACTATATGACGTTAAACGTTGTAAGGTAATGGTACATAACGTTATACGTTAGAAAGTATTACTATATAACGTTATACCTTATAAGGTAATACTATTTAACGTTATACGTTAGAAGCTATTACTATATGACGTTGTACGTTATAAGGTAATACTAGATAACGTTATACGTTATAAGGTAATACTATATAACGTTGTACGTTAGAAGCCATTACAATGTGACGTTATACCTTATAAGGTAATACTATTTAACGTTATACGTAGGAAGCTATTACTACATGCCGTTATACCTTATAAGGTAATACTAGATAATGTTATACGTTACAAGGTAATACTACATAACATTATACGTTATAAGGTAATAATATATAACGTTGTACGTTGTAAGTTAATATTATACAACGTTATACCATAGGAGGTATTACTATGTAACGTTATACCATAGGAGGTATTACTATGTAACGTTATACGTTGGAAGCTGTTACTATATGACGTTAAACGTTGTAAGGTAATGGTACATAACGTTATACGTTAGAAAGTATTACTATATAACGTTATACCTTATAAGGTAATACTATTTAACGTTATACGTTAGAAGCTATTACTATATGACGTTATACCTTAGAAGGTAATACTATATAACGTTATACGTCAGAAGCTATTACTATATGACGTTATAGCATATAAGGTAATACTATATAACGTTATACGTCAGAAGCTATTACTATATGACGTTATACGTTATAAGGTAATAGTACATAACGTTATACGTTATAAGGTAATACTACATAACATTATACGTTATAAGGTAATAATATTTAACGTTGTACGTTGTAAGGTAATATTATACAACGTTATACCATAGGAGGTATTACTATGTAACGTTATGCCATAGGAGGTATTACTATGTAACGTTATACGTTGGAAGCTATTACTATATGACGTTGTACGTTATAAGGTAATACTAGATAACGTTATACGTTATATGGTAATACTGTATAACTTTGTACGTTATTTAGTAATACTATATCACGTTATACGTAATAAGGTAATACTATATAACATTATTCGTTATAAGGTAATAATATATAACGTTGTACGTTATAAGTTAATATTATACAACGTTATACCATAGGAGGTACTACTATGTAACGTTATACCATAGGAGGTATTACTATGTAACGTTATAAGTAGGAAGCTATTACTATATGACGTTATATGTTGTAAGGTAATAGTACATAACGTTATACGTTAGAAGCTATGACTATATTACGTTATACCTTATAAGGTAATACTATATAACGTTATACGTTAAAAGCTATTACTATATGACGTTATACGTTGTAAGGTAATAGTACATAACGTTGTACGATAGAAGCTACTACTATATAACGTTATACCTGATAAGGTAATACTATTTAACGTTATACGTTAGAAGCTATTACTATATGACGTTACACGTTATAAGGTAATACTATATAACGTTATACGTTAAAAGCTATGACTATATGACGTTATACCTTATAAGGTAATACTTTATAACGTTATACGTTAGAAGCTATTACTCTATGACGTTATACGTTATACGGTAATACTATTTAACGTTATACGTTAGAAGCTATTACTATATGACGTTGTACGTTATCAGGTAATTGTACATAACGTTATACGTTATATGGTAGTACTACATAACTTTATTCGTTATAAGGTAATCAAATATAACGTTATACGTTATAAGGTAATACTATATAACATTATACGTCAGAAGCTATTATTATATGACGCTATACGTTATAAGGTAATACTACATAACATTATACGTTATAAGGTAATAATATATAACGTTGTACGTTGTAAGTTAATATTATACAACGTTATACCATAGGAGGTACTACTATGTAACGTTATACCATAGGAGGTATTACTATGTAACGTTATACGTTGGAAGCTGTTACTATATGACGTTATACCTTAGAAGGTAATACTATATAACGTTATACGTTAGAAGCTATTACTATATGACGTTATACGTTGTAAGGTAATAGTACATAACGTTATACGTTAGAAGCTATAACTATATCACGTTATACCTTAGAAGGTATTACTATATAACGTTATACGTTAGAAGCTATTACTATATGACGTTGTACGTTATAAGGTAATACTAGATAACGTTATACGTTATAACGTAATACTATATAACGTTGTACGTTAGAAGCCATTACAATGTGACGTTATACCTTATAAGGTAGTACTATATAATGTTATACGTCAGAAGCTATTACTATATGACATTATACGTTATAAGGTAATACTATATAACGTTGTAGGTTATTAGGTAATAGCTTATAACGTTATACGTTATTAGGTATTCCTATATAATGTTATACCTTATAAGGTAATACTATTTAACGTTATACGTAGGAAGCTATTACTACATGCCGTTATACCTTATAAGGTAATACTAGATAACGTTATACGTTATAAGGTAATACTATATAACGTTATAGCATATAAGGTAATACCATATAACGTTATACGTCAGAAGCTATTACTATATGACGTTGTACGTTATAAGGTAATACTAGATAACGTTATACGTTATAAGGTAATACTATATATCGTTGTACGTTAGAAGCCATTACAATGTGACGTTATACCTTATAAGGTAATACTATTTAACGTTATACGTAGGAAGCTATTACTACATGCCGTTATACCTTATAAGGTAATACTAGATAATGTTATACGTTACAAGGTAATACTACATAACATTATACGTTATAAGGTAATAATATATAACGTTGTACGTTGTAAGTTAATATTATACAACGTTATACCATAGGAGGTATTACTATGTAACGTTATACCATAGGAGGTATTACTATGTAACGTTATACGTTGGAAGCTGTTACTATATGACGTTAAACGTTGTAAGGTAATGGTACATAACGTTATACGTTAGAAAGTATTACTATATAACGTTATACCTTATAAGGTAATACTATTTAACGTTATACGTTAGAAGCTATTACTATATGACGTTGTACGTTATAAGGTAATACTAGATAACGTTATACGTTATAAGGTAATACTATATAACGTTGTACGTTAGAAGCCATTACAATGTGACGTTATACCTTATAAGGTAATACTATTTAACGTTATACGTAGGAAGCTATTACTACATGCCGTTATACCTTATAAGGTAATACTAGATAATGTTATACGTTACAAGGTAATACTACATAACATTATACGTTATAAGGTAATAATATATAACGTTGTACGTTGTAAGTTAATATTATACAACGTTATACCATAGGAGGTATTGCTATGTAACGTTATACCATAGGAGGTATTACTATGTAACGTTATACGCTGGAAGCTGTTACTATATGACGTTAAACGTTGTAAGGTAATGGTACATAACGTTATACGTTAGAAAGTATTACTATATAACGTTATACCTTATAAGGTAATACTATTTAACGTTATACGTTAGAAGCTATTACTATATGACGTTATACCTTAGAAGGTAATACTATATAACGTTATACGTCAGAAGCTATTACTATATGACGTTATAGCATATAAGGTAATACTATATAACGTTATACGTCAGAAGCTATTACTATATGACGTTATACGTTATAAGGTAATACTATATAGCGTTATACGTTAGAAGCTATTACTATATGACGTTATACCTTATCAGGTAATACTATATAACGTTATACGTACGAAGCTATTACTGCATGGCGTTATACCTTATAAGGTAGTACTACATAACTTTATTCGTTATAAGGTAATCAAATATAACGTTATACGTTATAAGGTAATACTATATAACGTTGTACGTTAGAAGCCATTACTATGTGACGTTATACCTTATTAGGTAGTACTATATAACGTTATACGTCAGAAGCTATTACTATATGACGTTTTACGTTATAAGGTAATACTATATAGCGTTATACGTTAGAAGCTATTACTATATGACGTTGTACGTTATCAGGTAATAGTACATAACGTTATACGTTATATGGTAGTACTACATAACTTTATTCGTTATAAGGTAATCAAATATAACGTTATACGTTATAAGGTAATACTATATAACATTATACGTCAGAAGCTATTATTATATGACGCTATACGTTATAAAGTAATACTACATAACATTATACGTTATAAGGTAATAATATATAACGTTGTACGTTGTAAGTTAATATTATACAACGTTATACCATAGGAGGTACTACTATGTAACGTTATACCATAGGAGGTATTACTATGTAACGTTATACGTTGGAAGCTGTTACTATATGACGTTATACCTTAGAAGGTAATACTATATAACGTTATACGTTAGAAGCTATTACTATATGACGTTATACGTTGTAAGGTAATAGTACATAACGTTATACGTTAGAAGCTATAACTATATCACGTTATACCTTAGAAGGTATTACTATATAACGTTATACGTTAGAAGCTATTACTATATGACGTTGTACGTTATAAGGTAATACTAGATAACGTTATACGTTATAAGGTAATACTATATAACGTTGTACGTTAGAAGCCATTACAATGTGACGTTATACCTTATAAGGTAGTACTATATAATGTTATACGTCAGAAGCTATTACTATATGACATTATACGTTATAAGGTAATACTATATAACGTTGTAGGTTATTAGGTAATAGCTTATAACGTTATACGTTATTAGGTATTCCTATATAATATTATAACTTATAAGGTAATACTATTTAACGTTATACGTAGGAAGCTATTACTACATGCCGTTATACCTTATAAGGTAATACTAGATAACGTTATACGTTATAAGGTAATACTATATAACGTTATACGTTAGAAGCTAATACTATATGACGTTATACGTCATAAGGTAATACTACATAACGTTATACGTCAGAAGCTATTACTATATGACGTTATACGTTATAAGGTAATACTATATAGCGTTATACGTTAGAAGCTATTACTATATGACGTTATACCTTATAAGGTAAGGCTATATGACGTTATACGTTGTAAGGTAATGGTACATAACGTTATACGTTAGAAGCTATTACTATATGACGTTATACCTTATAAGGTAATACTATATAACGTTATACGTTAGAAGCTATTACTATGTAACTTTATACGTTGGAAGCTATTACTATATGACGTTATACGTTAGAAGATATTACTCTATGACGTTATACGTTATAAGGTAATACTATATAACGTTATACGTTAGAAGCTATTACTCTATGACGTTGTACGTTATAAGGTAATACTATATAACGTTGTACGTTAGAAGCCATTACTATGTGACGTTATACCTTATAAGGTAGTACTATATAATGTTATACGTCAGAAGCTATTACTATATGACATTATACGTTATAAGGTAATACTATATAACGTTGTACGTTATTAGGTAATAGCTTATAACGTAATACGTTATTAGGTATTCCTATATAATGTTATACCTTATAAGGTAATACTATTTAACATTATACGTAGGAAGCAATTACTACATGGCGTTATACCTTATAAGGTAATACTAGATACCGTTATACGTTATAAGGTAATACTATATAACGTTATACGTTAAAAGGTAATACTATACAACGTTATACGTTAGAAGCTATTACTCTATGGCGTTGTGCGTTATAGGGTAATACTATTTAACGTAATACGTTAGAAGCTATTACTATATAACGTTATACCTGATAAGGTAATACTATTCAACGTTATACGTAGGAAGCTATTACTACATGGCGTTATACCTTATAAGGTAGTACTACATAACATTCCATGTTATAAGGTAATCAAATATAACCTTATACGTTAGAAGCTATTTCTATATGACGTTATACGTGGTAAGGTAATAGTACATAACGTTATACGTTAGAAGCTCTAACTATATGACGTTATACGTCATAAGGTAATACTACATAACGTTATACGTCAGAAGCTATTACTATATGACGTTATACGTTATAAGGTAATACTATATAGCGTTATACGTTAGAAGCTATTACTATAAGACGTTATACCTTATAAGGTAAGGCTATATGACGTTATACGTTGTAAGGTAATGGTACATAACGTTATACGTTAGAAGCTATTACTATATGACGTTATACCTTATAAGGTAATACTATATAACGTTATACGTTAGAAGCTATTACTATGTAACTTTATACGTTGGAAGCTATTACTATATGACGTTATACATTACAAGATATTACTCTATGACGTTATACGTTATAAGGTAATACTATATAACGTTATACGTTAGAAGCTATTACTCTATGACGTTATACGTTATAAGGTAATACTATATAACGTTATACGTTATACGGTAATACTATATAACGTTATTCGTTAGAAGCTATTACTATGTAACTTTATACCTTGGATGCTATTACTATATGACGTTGTACATTATAAGGTAATACTATATAACGTTGTACGTTAGAAGCCATTACTATGTGACGTTATACCTTATAAGGTAGTACTATATAATGTTATACGTCAGAAGCTATTACTATATGACATTATACGTTATAAGGTAATACTATATAACGTTGTACGTTATTAGGTAATAGCTTATAACGTAATACGTTATTAGGTATTCCTATATAATGTTATACCTTATAAGGTAATACTATTTAACATTATACGTAGGAAGCAATTACTACATGGCGTTATACCTTATAAGGTAATACTAGATACCGTTATACGTTATAAGGTAATACTATATAACGTTATACGTTAAAAGGTAATACTATACAACGTTATACGTTAGAAGCTATTACTCTATGGCGTTGTGCGTTATAGGGTAATACTGTTTAACGTAATACGTTAGAAGCTATTACTATATAACGTTATACCTGATAAGGTAATACTATTCAACGTTATACGTAGGAAGCTATTACTACATGGCGTTATACCTTATAAGGTAGTGCTACATAACATTCCATGTTATAAGGTAATCAAATATAACCTTATACGTTAGAAGCTATTTCTATATGACGTTATACGTGGTAAGGTAATAGTACATAACGTTATACGTTAGAAGCTCTAACTATATTACGTTATACCTTAGAAGGTATTACTATATAACGTTATACGTTAGAAGCTATTACTATATGACGTTATACGTTATAAGGTAATACTATATAGCGTTATACGTTAGAAGCTATTGCTATATGACGTTATACCTTATAAGGTAAGGCTATATGACGTTATACGTTGTAAGGTAATGGTACATAACGTTATACGTTAGAAGCTATTACTATATGACGTTATGCCTTATAAGGTAATACTATATAACGTTATACGTTAGAAGCTATTACTATGTAACTTTATACGTTGGAAGCTATTACTATATGACGTTATACGTTAGAAGATATTACTCTGTGACGTTATACGTTATAAGGTAATACTACATAACGTTATACGTTAGAAGCTATTACTCTACGACGTTATACGTTATAAGGTAATACTAGATAACGTTATACGTTATAAGGTAATACTATATAACGTTGTACGTTAGAAGCCATTACTATGTGACGTTATACCTTATAAGGGAGTACTATATAATGTTATACGTCAGAAGCTATTACTATATGACGTTATACCTTATAAGGTAATACTATATAACGTTATACGTTAAAAGGTAATACTATATAACGTTATACGTTAAAAGGTAATACTATATAACGTTATACGTTAGAAGCTATTTCTATATGACGTTATACGTTGTCAGGTAATAGTACATAACGTTATACGTTAGAAGCTATAACTATATTACGTTATACCTTCGAAGGTATTACTATATAACGTTATACGTTAGAAGCTATTACTATATGACGTTATACCATATAAGGTAATACTACATAACGTTATACGTCAGAAGCTATTACTATATGACGTTATACGTTATAAGGTAGTACTATATAGCGTTATACGTTAGAAGCTATTACTATATGACGTTATACCTTATAAGGTAAGGCTATATGACGTTATACGTTGTAAGGTAATGGTACATAACGTTATACGTTAGAAGCTATTACTATATGACGTTATACCTTATAAGGTAATACTATATAACGTTATACGTTAGAAGCTATTACTATGTAACTTTATACGTTGGAAGCTATTACAATATGACGTTATACGTTAGATGCTATTACTATATGACGTTGTACGTTATAAGGTAGTACTAGATAACGTTATACGTTATAAGGTAATACTATATAACGTTGTACGTTAGAAGCCATTACTATGTGACGTTATACCTTATAAGGTAGTACTATATAACGTTATACGTTAGAAGCTATTACTATATGACGTTATACGTTATAAGGTAATACTAGATAACGTTATACGTTAGAAGCTATTACTATATGACGTTGTACGTTATAAGGTAATACTAGATAACGTTATACGTTATAAGGTAATACTATATAACGTTGTACGTTAGAAGCCATTACAATGTGACGTTATACCTTATAAGGTAGTACTATATAATGTTATACGTCAGAAGCTATTACTATATGACATTATACGTTATAAGGTAATACTATATAACGTTGTAGGTTATTAGGTAATAGCTTATAACGTTATACGTTATTAGGTATTCCTATATAATGTTATACCTTATAAGGTAATACTATTTAACGTTATACGTAGGAAGCTATTACTACATGCCGTTATACCTTATAAGGTAATACTAGATAACGTTATACGTTATAAGGTAATACTATATAACGTTATAGCATATAAGGTAATACTATATAACGTTATACGTCAGAAGCTATTACTATATGACGTTGTACGTTATAAGGTAATACTAGATAACGTTATACGTTATAAGGTAATACTATATAACGTTGTACGTTAGAAGCCATTACAATGTGACGTTATACCTTATAAGGTAATACTATTTAACGTTATACGTAGGAAGCTATTACTACATGCCGTTATACCTTATAAGGTAATACTAGATAATGTTATACGTTACAAGGTAATACTACATAACATTATACGTTATAAGGTAATAATATATAACGTTGTACGTTGTAAGTTAATATTATACAACGTTATACCATAGGAGGTATTACTATGTAACGTTATACCATAGGAGGTATTACTATGTAACGTTATACGTTGGAAGCTGTCACTATATGACGTTAAACGTTGTAAGGTAATGGTACATAACGTTATACGTTAGAAAGTATTACTATATAACGTTATACCTTATAAGGTAATACTATTTAACGTTATACGTTAGAAGCTATTACTATATGACGTTGTACGTTATAAGGTAATACTAGATAACGTTATACGTTATAAGGTAATACTATATAACGTTGTACGTTAGAAGCCATTACAATGTGACGTTATACCTTATAAGGTAATACTATTTAACGTTATACGTAGGAAGCTATTACTACATGCCGTTATACCTTATAAGGTAATACTAGATAATGTTATACGTTACAAGGTAATACTACATAACATTATACGTTATAAGGTAATAATATATAACGTTGTACGTTGTAAGTTAATATTATACAACGTTATACCATAGGAGGTATTACTATGTAACGTTATACCATAGGAGGTATTACTATGTAACGTTATACGTTGGAAGCTGTTACTATATGACGTTAAACGTTGTAAGGTAATGGTACATAACGTTATACGTTAGAAAGTATTACTATATAACGTTATACCTTATAAGGTAATACTATTTAACGTTATACGTTAGAAGCTATTACTATATGACGTTATACCTTAGAAGGTAATACTATATAACGTTATACGTCAGAAGCTATTACTATATGACGTTATAGCATATAAGGTAATACTATATAACGTTATACGTCAGAAGCTATTACTATATGACGTTATACGTTATAAGGTAATAGTACATAACGTTATACGTTATAAGGTAATACTACATAACATTATACGTTATAAGGTAATAATATTTAACGTTGTACGTTGTAAGGTAATATTATACAACGTTATACCATAGGAGGTATTACTATGTAACGTTATGCCATAGGAGGTATTACTATGTAACGTTATACGTTGGAAGCTATTACTATATGACGTTGTACGTTATAAGGTAATACTAGATAACGTTATACGTTATATGGTAATACTGTATAACTTTGTACGTTATTTAGTAATACTATATCACGTTATACGTAATAAGGTAATACTATATAACATTATTCGTTATAAGGTAATAATATATAACGTTGTACGTTATAAGTTAATATTATACAACGTTATACCATAGGAGGTACTACTATGTAACGTTATACCATAGGAGGTATTACTATGTAACGTTATAAGTAGGAAGCTATTACTATATGACGTTATATGTTGTAAGGTAATAGTACATAACGTTATACGTTAGAAGCTATGACTATATTACGTTATACCTTATAAGGTAATACTATATAACGTTATACGTTAAAAGCTATTACTATATGACGTTATACGTTGTAAGGTAATAGTACATAACGTTGTACGATAGAAGCTACTACTATATAACGTTATACCTGATAAGGTAATACTATTTAACGTTATACGTTAGAAGCTATTACTATATGACGTTACACGTTATAAGGTAATACTATATAACGTTATACGTTAAAAGCTATGACTATATGACGTTATACCTTATAAGGTAATACTTTATAACGTTATACGTTAGAAGCTATTACTCTATGACGTTATACGTTATACGGTAATACTATTTAACGTTATACGTTAGAAGCTATTACTATATGACGTTGTACGTTATAAGGTAATAGTACATAACGTTATACGTTATATGGTAGTACTACATAACTTTATTCGTTATAAGGTAATCAAATATAACGTTATACGTTATAAGGTAATACTATATAACATTATACGTCAGAAGCTATTATCATATGACGTTATACGTTATAAGGTAATACTACATAACATTATACGTTATAAGGTAATAATATATAACGTTGTACGTTGTAAGGTAATATTATACAACGTTATACCATAGGAGGTATTAGTATGTAACGTTATGCCATAGGAGGTGTTACTATGTAACGTTATACGTTGGAAGCTATTACTATATGACGTTAAACGTTGTATGGTATTGGTACATAACGTTATACGTTAGAAGCTATTACTATATGACGTTATACCTTATAAGGTAATACTATATAACGTTATACGTTAGAAGCTATTACTCTATGACGTTGTACGTTATAAGGTAATACTATTTAACGTAATACGTTAGAAGCTATTACTACATGACGTTATACGTTATAAGGTAATACTATATAACGTTATACGTTATAAGGTAATACTATATAACGTTGTACGTTATTAGGTAATAGCTTATAACTTTATGCGTTAGAAGGTATTACTATATAACGTTATACGTTATAAGGTAATACTATATAACGTTGTACGTTATTAGGTAATAGCTTATAACTTTATGCGTTAGAAGGTATTACTATATAACGTTATACCTTATAAGGCAATACTATTTAACGTTATACGTAGGAAGCTATTACTACATGGCGTTATACCTTATAAGGTAATACTACATAACTTTATACGTTATAAGGTAATCAAATATAACGTTACATGTTATAAGGTAATACTATATAACGTTATACGTTAAAAGGTAATACTATATAACGTTGTACTTTATAAGGTAATAGTAGATAACGTTATACGTTATAAGGTAATACTGCATAACTTTGTACGTTATTTAGTAATACTATATAACGTTATACGTTATAAAGTAATACTATATAACATTATTCGTTATAAGGTAATAATATATAACGTTGTACGTTATAAGTTAGCATTATACAACGTTATACCATAGGAGGTACTACTATGTAACGTTATACCATAGGAGGTATTACTATGTAACGTTATATGTAGGAAGCTATTACGATATGACGTTATATGTTGTAAGGTAATAGTACATAACGTTATACGTTAGATGCTATGACTATATTACGTTATACCTTATAAGGTAATACTATATAACGTTATACGTTAGAAGCTATTACTATATGACGTTATACGTTGTAAGGTAATAGTACATAACGTTGTACGATAGAAGCTATTACTATTTAACGTTATACCTGATAAGGTAATACTATTCAACGTTATACGTTAGAAGCTATAACTATATTACGTTATACCTAAGAAGGTATTACTATATAACGTTATACGTTAGAAGCTATTACTATATGACGTTATACGTCATAAGGTAATACTATATAGCGTTATACGTTAGAAGCTATTACTATATGACGTTATACCTTATAAGGTAAGGCTATTTGACGTTATACGTTGTAAGGTAATGGTACATAACGTTATACGTTAGAAGCTATTACTATATGACGTTATGCCTTATAAGGTAATACTATATAACGTTATACGTTAGAAGCTATTACTATGTAACTTTATACGTTGGAAGCTATTACGATATGACGTTATACGTTAGAAGATATTACTCTGTGACGTTATACGTTATAAGGTAATACTATATAACGTTATACGTTAGAAGCTATTACTCTACGACGTTATACGTTATAAGGTAATACTATATAACGTTATACGTTAAAAGCTATGACTATATGACGTTATACGTTATAAGGTAATACTTTATAACGTTATACGTTAGAAGCTATTACTCTATGACGTTATACGTTATACGGTAATACTATTTAACGTTATACGTTAGAAGATATTACTATATGACGTTGTACGTCATAAGGTAATACTAGATAACGTTATACGTTATAAGGTAATACTATATAACGTTGTACGTTAGAAGCCATTACTGTGTGACGTTATACGTTATAAGGTAGTACTATATAATGTTATACGTCAGAAGCTATTACTATATGATGTTATACGTTATAAGGTAATAATAGACAATGTTATACGTTATAAGGTAATCAAACATAACGTTATACGTTATAAGGTAATACTATATAACGTTATACGTTAAAAGGTAATACTATATAACGTTGTACGTTATAAGGTAATAGTAGATAACGTTATACGTTATAAGGTAATACTGTATAACTTTGTACGTTATTTAGTAATACTATATAACGTTATACGTTATAAAGTAATACTATATAACATTATTCGTTATAAGGTAATAATATATAACGTTGTACGTTATAAGGTAATAATATATAACGTTGTACGTTGTAAGTTAATATTATACAACGTTATACATTAGGAGGTATTACTATGTAACGTTATACCATAGGAGGTATTACTATGTAACGTTATACGTTGGAAGCTGTTACTATATGACGTTAAACGTTGTAAGGTAATGGTACATAACGTTATACGTTAGAAGGTATTACTATATAACGTTATACCTTATAAGGTAATACTATTTAACGTTATACGACAGAAGCTATTACTATATGACGTTATACGTTATAAGGTAATACTATATAGCGTTATACGTTAGAAGCTATTACTATATGACGTTATACCTTATAAGGTAAGGCTATATGACGTTATACGTTGTAAGGTAATGGTACATAACGTTATACGTTAGAAGCTATTACTATATGACGTTATACCTTATAAGGTAATACTATATAACGTTATACGTTAGAAGCTATTACTATGTAACTTTATACGTTGGAAGCTATTACTATATGACGTTATACGTTAGAAGATATTACTCTATGACGTTATACGTTATAAGGTAATACTATATAACGTTATACGTTAGAAGCTATTACTCTATGACGTTATACGTTATAAGGTAATACTATATAACGTTATACGTTAGAAGCTAATACTATATGACGTTATACGTCATAAGGTAATACTATATAACGTTATACGTTAGAAGCTATGACTATATGACGTTATACATCATAAGGTAATACTATATAACGTTATACGTTAGAATCTATTACTCTATGACGTCATACGTTATACGGTAATACTATATAACGTTATTCGTTAGAAGCTATTACTATATGACGTTGTACGTTATAAGGTAATACTATTTAACGTTATACGTTAAAAGGTAATACTATTTAACGTTATACGTAGGAAGCTATTACTACATGGCGTTATACCTTATAAGGTAATACTAGATAACGTTATACGTTATAAAGTAATACTACATAATATTATACGTCAGAATCTATTACTATATGACGTTATACGTTATAAGGTAATCAAATATAACGTTATACGTTATAAGGTAATACTATATAACGTTATACGTTAAAAGGTAATACTATATAACGTTATACGTTAGAAGCTATTACTATATGACGTTATACCTTATAAGGTAATACTATATAACGTTATACGTCAGAAGCTATTACTATATGACATTATACGTTATAAGGTAATACAATATAGCGTTATACGTTAGAAGCTATTACTATATGACGTTATACCTTATCAGCTAATGCTATATAACGTTATACGTTAGAAGCTATTACTATATGACGTTGTACGTTATAAGGTAATACTAGATAACGTTATACGTTATAAGGTAATACTATATAACGTTGTACGTTATAAGGTAATACTAGATAACGTTATACGTTATAAGGTAATACTATATAACGTTGTACTTTATTAGGTAATAGCTTATAACGTTATACGTTAGAAGGTATTACTGTATAACGTTAAACCTAATAAGGTAATACTATTTAACGTTATACGTAGGAAGCTATTACTACATGGCGTTATACCTTATAAGGCAGTACTACATAACTTTATTCGTTATCAGGTAATCAAATATAACGATATACGTTATAAGGTAATAATATATAACGTTGTACGTTATAAGTTAATATTATACAACGTTATACCATAGGAGGTACTACTATGTAACGTTATACCATAGGAGGTATTACTATGTAACGTTATAAGTAGGAAGCTATTACTATATGACGTTATAGGTTGTAAGGTAATAGTACATAACGTTATACGTTAGAAGATATGACTATATTACGTTATACCTTATAAGGTAATACTATATAACGTTATACGTTAGAAGCTATTACTATATGACGTTATACGTTGTAAGGTAATAGTACATAACGTTGTACGATAGAAGCTATTACTATATAACGTTATACCTGATAAGGTAATACTATTTAACGTTATACGTAGGAAGCTATTACTACATGGCGTTATACCTTATAAGGTAGTACTACATAACATTCCATGTTATAAGGTAATCAAATATAACGTCATACGTTATAAGGTAATACTATATAACGTTATACGTTAGAAGCTATTTCTATATGACGTTGTACGTTATAAGGTAATACTAGATAACGTTATACGTTAGAAGCTATTACCATATGACGTTATACGTTATAAGCTAATACTAGATAACGTTATACGTTATAAGGTAATCCTATATAACGTTGTACTTTATTAGGTAATAGCTTATAACGTTATACGTTAGAAGGTATTACTGTATAACGTTATACCTTATAAGGTAATACTATTTAACGTTATACGAAGGAAGCTATTACTACATGGCGTTATACCTTATAAGGTAGTACTACATAACTTTATTCGTTATAAGGTAATCAAATATAACGATATACGTTATAAGGTAATAATATATAACGTTGTACGTTATAAGTTTATATTATACCACGTTATACCATAGGAGGTACTACTATGTAACGTTATACCATAGCAGGTATTACTATGTAACTTTATACGTTGGAAGCTATTACTATATGTCGTTATACGTTGTAAGAGGTAATGGTACATAACGTTATACGTTAGAAGCTATTACTATATGACGTTATACCTTATAAGGTAATACTATATAACGTTTTACGTTGGAAGCTATTACTACATGGCGTTATACCTTATAAGGTAGTACTACATAACCTTATACGTTATAAGGTAATCAAATATAACGTTATACGTTATAAGGTAATACTATATAACGTTATACGTTAAAAGGTAATACTATATAACGTTATACGTTAGAAGCTATTACTATATGACGTTATACCTTATAAGGTAATACTATATAACGTTATACGTCAGAAGTTATTACTATATGACGTTATACGTTATGAGGTAATACAATATAGCGTTATACGTTAGAAGCTATTACTATATGACGTTATACCTTATCAGCTAATGCTATATAACGTTATACGTTAGAAGCTATTACTATATGACGTTGTACGTTATAAGGTAATACTAGATAACGTTATACGTTATAAGGTAATACTATATAACGTTGTACGTTATAAGGTAATACTAGATAACGTTATACGTTATAAGGTAATACTATATAACGTTGTACGTTATTAGGTAATAGCTTATAACGTTATACGTTAGAAGGTATTACTATATAACGTTATAACTTATAAAGTAATACTATTTAACGTTATACGTAGGAAGCTATTACTACATGGCGTTATACCTTATAAGGTAATACTACATAACTTTATCCGTTATAAGGTAATCAAATATAACGTTATATGTTATAAGGTAATACTATATAACGTTATACGTTAAAAGGTAAAACTATATAACGTTATACGTTAGAAGCTATTACTATATGACGTTATACCTTATAAGGTAATACTATATAACGTTATACGTTATAAGGTAATACTATATAACGTTGTACGTTATTAGGTAATAGCTTATAACGTTATACGTTAGAAGGTATTACTATATAACGTTATAACTTATAAGGTAATACTATTTAACGTTATACGTAGGAAGCTATTACTATATGACGTTATACCTTATCAGCTAATGCTATATAACGTTATACGTTAGAAGCTATTACTATATGACGTTGTACGTTATAAGGTAATACTAGATAACGTTATACGTTATAAGGTAATACTATATAAGGTTGTACGTTATAAGGTAATACTAGATAACGTTATACGTTATAAGGTAATACTATATAACGTTGTACATTATTAGGTAATAGCTTATAACGTTATACGTTAGAAGGTATTACTATATAACTTTATAACTTATAAGGTAATACTATTTAACGTTATACGTAGGAAGCTATTACTATATGTCGTTATACCTTATCAGCTAATGCTATATAACGTTATACGTTAGAAGCTATTACTATATGACGTTGTACGTTATAAGGTAATACTAGATAACGTTATACGTTATAAGGTAATACTATATAACGTTGTACGTTATAAGGTAATACTAGATAACGTTATACGTTATAAGGTAACACTATATAACGTTGTACGTTATTAGGTAATAGCTTATAACGTTATACGATAGAAGGTATTACTATATAACGTTATAAATTATAAGGTAATACTATTTAACGTTATACGTAGGAAGCTATTACTACATGGCGTTATACCTTATAAGGTAATACTACATAACTTTATCCGTTATAAGGTAATCAAATATAACGTTATATGTTATAAGGTAATAGTACATAACGTTATACGTTAGAAGCTATAACTATATTACGTTATACCTTAGAAGGTATTACTATATAACGTTATACGTTAGAAGCTATTACTATATGACGTTATACGTTATAAGGTAATAGTACATAACGTTATACGTTATAAGGTAATACTACATAACATTATACGTTATACGGAAATAATATATAACGTTGTACGTTATAAGTTAATATTATACAACGTTATACCATAGGAGCTACTACTATGTAACGTTATACCATAGGAGGTATTACTATGTAACGTTACACGTTGGAAGCTATTACTATATGACGTTATACGTTGTAAGGTAATGGTACATAACGTTATACGTTACAAGCTATTACTATATGACGTTATACCTTATAAGGTAATACTATATAACGTTATACGTCAGAAGCTATTACTATATGACGTTATACGTTATAAGGTAATACAATATAGCGTTATACGTTAGAAGCTATTACTATATGACGTTATACCTTATCAGCTAATGCCATATAACGTTATACGTTAGAAGCTATTACTATATGACGTTGTACGTTATAAGGTAATACTAGATAACGTTATACGTTATAAGGTAATACTATATAACGTTGTACGTTATTAGGTAACAGCTTATAACGTTATACATTAGAAGGTATTACTATATAACGTTATACCTTATAAGGTAATACTATTTAACGTTATACGTAGGAAGCTATTACTACATGGTGTTATACCTTATAAGGTAATACTACATAACTTTATCCGTTATAAGGTAATCAAATATAACGTTATATGTTATAAGGTAATACTATATAACGTTATACGTTAAAAGGTAGTACTATATAACGTTGTACGTTATAAGGTAATAGTAGATAACGTTATACGTTATAAGGTAATACTGCATAACTTTGTACGTTATTTCGTAATACTATATAACGTTATACGTTATAAAGTAATACTATATAACATTATTCGTTATAAGGTAATAATATATAACGTTGTACGTTATAAGTTAATATTATACAACGTTATACCATAGGAGGTACTACTATGTAACGTTATACCATAGGAGGTATTACTATGTAACGTTATAAGTAGGAAGCTATTACTATGTAACGTTATACGTTAAAAGGTAATACTATATAACGTTATATGTTAAAAGGTAATACTATATAACGTTATACGTTAGAAGCTATTACTATATGACGTTATACGTTGTAAGGTAATAGTACATAACGTTATACGTTAGAAGCTATAACTATATTACGTTATACCATATAAGGTAATACTATATAACGTTATACGTAGGAAGCTATTACTACATGGCGTTATACCTTATAAGGTAGTACTACATAACTTTCCATGTTATAAGGTAATCAAATATAACGTTATACGTTATAAGGTAATACTATATAACGTTATACGTTAAAAGGTAATACTATATAACGTTATACGTTAGAAGCTATTACTATATGACGTTATACGTTGTAAGGTAATAGTACATAACGTTGTACGATAGAAGCTATTACTATATAACGCTATACCTGATAAGGTAATACTATTTAACGTTATACGTAGGAAGCTATTACTACATGGCGTTATACCTTATAAGGTAGTACTACATAACTTTCCATGTTATAAGGTAATCAAATATAACGTTATACGTTATAAGGTAATACTATATAACGTTATACGTTAAGAGGTAATACTATATAACGTTATACGTTAAAAGGTAATACTATATAACGTTATACGTTAGAAGCTATTTCTATATGACGTTATACGTTGTAAGGTAATAGTACATAACGTTATACGTTAGAAGCTATAACTATATTACGTTACACCTTAGAAGGTATTACTATATAACGTTATACGTTAGAAGCTATTACTATATGACGTTATACCACATAAGGTAATACTATATAACGTTACACGTCAGAAGCTATTACTATATGACGTTATACGTTATAAGGTAATACTATATAACGTTATACGTTAGAATCTATTACTCTATGACGTTATACGTTATACGGTAATACTATATAAGGTTATACGTTAGAAGCTATTACTATGTAACTTTATACGTTGGAAGCTATTACTATATGACGTTATACCTTATAAGGTAATACTATATAACGTTATACGTTAGAATTTATTACTCTATGACGTTATACGTTATACGGCAATACTATATAGCGTTATACGTTAAAAGATAATACTATATAACGTTATACGTTAAAAGGTAATACTATATAACGTTATACGTTAGAAGCTATTTCTATATGACGTTATACGTTGTGAGGTAATAGTACATAACGTTATACGTTAGAAGCTAGAACTATATTACGTTATACCTTAGTAGGTATTACTATATAACGTTATACGTTAGAAGCTATTACTATATGACGTTATACCTTATAAGGTAAGACTATATAACGTTATACGTTAGAAGCTATTACTATGTAACTTTATACGTTGGAAGCTATTACTATATAACGTTGTACGTTATTAAGTAATACTATATAACATCATACGTTAGAAGGTAATACTATATAGCGTTATACGTTATTCGATAATAGCTTATAACGTTATACGTAAGAAGATATTACTATATGACGTTATACCTTATAAGGTAGTACTGTATAACGTTATACGTTATAAGGTAATACTATATGACGTTGTACGTTATAAGGTAATAGTAGATAAGGTTATACGTTATAAGGTAATACTATATAACGTTATACGTTAGAAGCTATTACTCTATGACGTTGTACGTTATAGGGTAATACTATTTAACGTAATACGTTAGAAGCTATTACTATATAACGTTATACCTGATAAGGTAATACTATTCAACGTTATACGTAGGAAGCTATTACTACATGGCGTTATACCTTATAAGGTAGTACTACATAACATTCCATGTTATAAGGTAATCAAATATAACCTTATACGTTAGAAGCTATTACTATATGACGTTATACGTTATAAGGTAATACTATATAGCGTTATACGTTAGAAGCTATTACTATATGACGTTATACCTTATAAGGTAAGGCTATATGACGTTATACGTTGTAAGGTAATGGTACATAACGTTATACGTTAGAAGCTATTACTATATGACGTTATGCCTTATAAGGTAATACTATATAACGTTATACGTTAGAAGCTATTACTCTATGACGTTATACGTTATACGGTAATACTATTTAACGTTATACGTTAGAAGCTATTACTATATGACGTTGTACGTTATAAGGTAATAGTACATAACGTTATACGTTATATGGTAGTACTACATAACTTTATTCGTTATAAGGTAATCAAATATAACGTTATACGATATAAGGTAATACTATATAACATTATACGTCAGAAGCTATTACTCTATGACGTTGTACGTTATAAGGTAATACTATTTAACGTAATACGTTAGAAGCTATTACTATATGACGTTATACGATATAAGGTAATACTATATAACGTTATACGTTATAAGGTAATACTATATAACGTTGTACGTTATTAGGTAATAGCTTATAACTTTATACGTTAGAAGGTATTACTATATAACGTTATACCTTATAAGGTAATACTATTTAACGTTATACGTAGGAAGCTATTACTACATGGCGTTATACCTTATAAGGTAATACTACATAACTTTATACGTTATAAGGTAATCAAATATAACGTTACATGTTATAAGGTAATACTATATAACGTTATACGTTAGAAGCTATTACTCTATGACGTTGTGCGTTATAGGGTAATACTATTTAACGTAATACGTTAGAAGCTATTACTATATAACGTTATACCTGATAAGGTAATACTATTCAACGTTATACGTAGGAAGCTATTACTACATGGCGTTATACCTTATAAGGTAGTACTACATAACATTCCATGTTATAAGGTAATCAAATATAACCTTATACGTTAGAAGCTATTTCTATATGACGTTATACGTGGTAAGGTAATAGTACATAACGTTATACGTTAGAAGCTCTAACTATATTACGTTATACCTTAGAAGGTATTACTATATAACGTTATACGTTAGAAGCTATTACTATATGACGTTATGCCTTATAAGGTAATACTATATAACGTTATACGTTAGAAGCTATTACTATGTAACTTTATACGTTGGAAGCTATTACTATACGACGTTATACGTTAGAAGATATTACTCTGTGACGTTATACGTTATAAGGTAATACTACATAACGTTATACGTTAGAAGCTATTACTCTACGACATTATACGTTATAAGGTAATACTATATAACGTTATACGTTAAAAGGTAATACTATATAACGTTATACGTTAAAAGGTAATACTATATAACGTTATACGTTAGAAGCTATTTCTATATGACGTTATACGTTGTCAGGTAATAGTACATAACGTTATACGTTAGAAGCTATAACTATATTACGTTATACCTTCGATGGTATTACTATATAACGTTATACGTTAGAAGCTATTACTATATGACGTTATACCATATAAGGTAATACTACATAACGTTATACGTCAGAAGCTATTACTATATGACGTTATACGTTATAAGGTAGTACTATATAGCGTTATACGTTAGAAGCTATTACTATATGACGTTATACCTTATAAGGTAAGGCTATATGACGTTATACGTTGTAAGGTAATGGTACATAACGTTATACGTTAGAAGCTATTACTATATGACGTTGTACGTTATAAGGTAATACTAGATAACGTTATACGTTATAAGGTAATACTATATAACGTTGTACGTCAGAAGCCATTACTATGTGACGTTATACCTTATAAGGTAGTACTATATAATGTTATACGTCAGAAGCTATTACTATATGACATTATACGTTATAAGGTAATACTATATAACGTTGTACGTTATTAGGTAATAGCTTATAACGTTATACGTTATTAGGAATTCCTATATAATGTTATACCTTATAAGGTAATACTATTTAACGTTATACGTAGGAAGCTATTACTACATGGCGTTATACCTTATAAGGTAATACTAGATAACGTTATACGTTATAAGGTAATACTAGATAACGTTATACGTTATAAGGTAATACTATATAACGTTATACGTTAAAAGGTAATACTATACAACGTTGTACGTTATAAGGTAATAGTACATAACGTTATACGTTACAAGGTAATACTACATAACATTATACGTTATAAGGTAATAATATATAACGTTGTACGTTGTAAGTTAATATTATACAACGTTATACCATAGGAGGTATTACTATGTAACGTTATACCATAGGAGGTATTACTATGTAACGTTATACGTTGGAAGCTGTTACTATATGACGTTAAACGTTGTAAGGTAATGGTACATAACGTTATACGTTAGAAAGTATTACTATATAACGTTATACCTTATAAGGTAATACTATTTAACGTTATACGTTAGAAGCTATTACTATATGACGTTATACCTTATAAGGTAATACTATATAACGTTATACGTTAGAAGCTATTTCTATATGACGTTATACGTTGTCAGGTAATAGTACATAACGTTATACGTTAGAAGCTATAACTATATTACGTTATACCTTCGATGGTATTACTATATAACGTTATACGTTAGAAGCTATTACTATATGACGTTATACCATATAAGGTAATACTACATAACGTTATACGTCAGAAGCTATTACTATATGACGTTATACGTTATAAGGTAGTACTATATAGCGTTATACGTTAGAAGCTATTACTATATGACGTTATACCTTATAAGGTAAGGCTATATGACGTTATACGTTGTAAGGTAATGGTACATAACGTTATACGTTAGAAGCTATTACTATATGACGTTATACCATATAAGGTAATACTACATAACGTTATACGTCAGAAGCTATTACTATATGACGTTATACGTTATAAGGTAGTACTATATAGCGTTATACGTCAGAAGCTATTACTATATGACGTTATACGTTATAAGGTAATACAATATAGCGTTATACGTTAGAAGCTATTACTATATGACGTTATACCTTATCAGCTAATGCCATATAACGTTATACGTTAGAAGCTATTACTATATGACGTTGTACGTTATAAGGTAATACTAGATAACGTTATACGTTATAAGGTAATACTATATAACGTTGTACGTTATTAGGTAACAGCTTATAACGTTATACATTAGAAGGTATTACTATATAACGTTATACCTTATAAGGTAATACTATTTAACGTTATACGTAGGAAGCTATTACTACATGGTGTTATACCTTATAAGGTAATACTACATAACTTTATCCGTTATAAGGTAATCAAATATAACGTTATATGTTATAAGGTAATACTATATAACGTTATACGTTAAAAGGTAGTACTATATAACGTTGTACGTTATAAGGTAATAGTAGATAACGTTATACGTTATAAGGTAATACTGCATAACTTTGTACGTTATTTAGTAATACTATATAACGTTATACGTTATAAAGTAATACTATATAACATTATTCGTTATAAGGTAATAATATATAACGTTGTACGTTATAAGTTAATATTATACAACGTTATACCATAGGAGGTACTACTATGTAACGTTATACCATAGGAGGTATTACTATGTAACGTTATAAGTAGGAAGCTATTACTATGTAACGTTATACGTTAAAAGGTAATACTATATAACGTTATATGTTAAAAGGTAATACTATATAACGTTATACGTTAGAAGCTATTACTATATGACGTTATACGTTGTAAGGTAATAGTACATAACGTTATACGTTAGAAGCTATAACTATATTACGTTATACCATATAAGGTAATACTATATAACGTTATACGTAGGAAGCTATTACTACATGGCGTTATACCTTATAAGGTAGTACTACATAACTTTCCATGTTATAAGGTAATCAAATATAACGTTATACGTTATAAGGTAATACTATATAACGTTATACGTTAAAAGGTAATACTATATAACGTTATACGTTAGAAGCTATTACTATATGACGTTATACGTTGTAAGGTAATAGTACATAACGTTGTACGATAGAAGCTATTACTATATAACGCTATACCTGATAAGGTAATACTATTTAACGTTATACGTAGGAAGCTATTACTACATGGCGTTATACCTTATAAGGTAGTACTACATAACTTTCCATGTTATAAGGTAATCAAATATAACGTTATACGTTATAAGGTAATACTATATAACGTTATACGTTAAGAGGTAATACTATATAACGTTATACGTTAAAAGGTAATACTATATAACGTTATACGTTAGAAGCTATTTCTATATGACGTTATACGTTGTAAGGTAATAGTACATAACGTTATACGTTAGAAGCTATAACTATATTACGTTACACCTTAGAAGGTATTACTATATAACGTTATACGTTAGAAGCTATTACTATATGACGTTATACCATATAAGGTAATACTATATAACGTTACACGTCAGAAGCTATTACTATATGACGTTATACGTTATAAGGTAATACTATATAACGTTATACGTTAGAATCTATTACTCTATGACGTTATACGTTATACGGTAATACTATATAAGGTTATACGTTAGAAGCTATTACTATGTAACTTTATACGTTGGAAGCTATTACTATATGACGTTATACCTTATAAGGTAATACTATATAACGTTATACGTTAGAATTTATTACTCTATGACGTTATACGTTATACGGCAATACTATATAGCGTTATACGTTAAAAGATAATACTATATAACGTTATACGTTAAAAGGTAATACTATATAACGTTATACGTTAGAAGCTATTTCTATATGACGTTATACGTTGTGAGGTAATAGTACATAACGTTATACGTTAGAAGCTAGAACTATATTACGTTATACCTTAGTAGGTATTACTATATAACGTTATACGTTAGAAGCTATTACTATATGACGTTATACCTTATAAGGTAAGACTATATAACGTTATACGTTAGAAGCTATTACTATGTAACTTTATACGTTGGAAGCTATTACTATATAACGTTGTACGTTATTAAGTAATACTATATAACATCATACGTTAGAAGGTAATACTATATAGCGTTATACGTTATTCGATAATAGCTTATAACGTTATACGTAAGAAGATATTACTATATGACGTTATACCTTATAAGGTAGTACTGTATAACGTTATACGTTATAAGGTAATACTATATGACGTTGTACGTTATAAGGTAATAGTAGATAAGGTTATACGTTATAAGGTAATACTATATAACGTTATACGTTAGAAGCTATTACTCTATGACGTTGTACGTTATAGGGTAATACTATTTAACGTAATACGTTAGAAGCTATTACTATATAACGTTATACCTGATAAGGTAATACTATTCAACGTTATACGTAGGAAGCTATTACTACATGGCGTTATACCTTATAAGGTAGTACTACATAACATTCCATGTTATAAGGTAATCAAATATAACCTTATACGTTAGAAGCTATTACTATATGACGTTATACGTTATAAGGTAATACTATATAGCGTTATACGTTAGAAGCTATTACTATATGACGTTATACCTTATAAGGTAAGGCTATATGACGTTATACGTTGTAAGGTAATGGTACATAACGTTATACGTTAGAAGCTATTACTATATGACGTTATGCCTTATAAGGTAATACTATATAACGTTATACGTTAGCAGCTATTACTCTATGACGTTATACGTTATACGGTAATACTATTTAACGTTATACGTTAGAAGCTATTACTATATGACGTTGTACGTTATAAGGTAATAGTACATAACGTTATACGTTATATGGTAGTACTACATAACTTTATTCGTTATAAGGTAATCAAATATAACGTTATACGATATAAGGTAATACTATATAACATTATACGTCAGAAGCTATTACTCTATGACGTTGTACGTTATAAGGTAATACTATTTAACGTAATACGTTAGAAGCTATTACTATATGACGTTATACGATATAAGGTAATACTATATAACGTTATACGTTATAAGGTAATACTATATAACGTTGTACGTTATTAGGTAATAGCTTATAACTTTATACGTTAGAAGGTATTACTATATAACGTTATACCTTATAAGGTAATACTATTTAACGTTATACGTAGGAAGCTATTACTACATGGCGTTATACCTTATAAGGTAATACTACATAACTTTATACGTTATAAGGTAATCAAATATAACGTTACATGTTATAAGGTAATACTATATAACGTTATACGTTAGAAGCTATTACTCTATGACGTTGTGCGTTATAGGGTAATACTATTTAACGTAATACGTTAGAAGCTATTACTATATAACGTTATACCTGATAAGGTAATACTATTCAACGTTATACGTAGGAAGCTATTACTACATGGCGTTATACCTTATAAGGTAGTACTACATAACATTCCATGTTATAAGGTAATCAAATATAACCTTATACGTTAGAAGCTATTTCTATATGACGTTATACGTGGTAAGGTAATAGTACATAACGTTATACGTTAGAAGCTCTAACTATATTACGTTATACCTTAGAAGGTATTACTATATAACGTTATACGTTAGAAGCTATTACTATATGACGTTATGCCTTATAAGGTAATACTATATAACGTTATACGTTAGAAGCTATTACTATGTAACTTTATACGTTGGAAGCTATTACTATACGACGTTATACGTTAGAAGATATTACTCTGTGACGTTATACGTTATAAGGTAATACTACATAACGTTATACGTTAGAAGCTATTACTCTACGACATTATACGTTATAAGGTAATACTATATAACGTTATACGTTAAAAGGTAATACTATATAACGTTATACGTTAAAAGGTAATACTATATAACGTTATACGTTAGAAGCTATTTCTATATGACGTTATACGTTGTCAGGTAATAGTACATAACGTTATACGTTAGAAGCTATAACTATATTACGTTATACCTTCGATGGTATTACTATATAACGTTATACGTTAGAAGCTATTACTATATGACGTTATACCATATAAGGTAATACTACATAACGTTATACGTCAGAAGCTATTACTATATGACGTTATACGTTATAAGGTAGTACTATATAGCGTTATACGTTAGAAGCTATTACTATATGACGTTATACCTTATAAGGTAAGGCTATATGACGTTATACGTTGTAAGGTAATGGTACATAACGTTATACGTTAGAAGCTATTACTATATGACGTTGTACGTTATAAGGTAATACTAGATAACGTTATACGTTATAAGGTAATACTATATAACGTTGTACGTCAGAAGCCATTACTATGTGACGTTATACCTTATAAGGTAGTACTATATAATGTTATACGTCAGAAGCTATTACTATATGACATTATACGTTATAAGGTAATACTATATAACGTTGTACGTTATTAGGTAATAGCTTATAACGTTATACGTTATTAGGAATTCCTATATAATGTTATACCTTATAAGGTAATACTATTTAACGTTATACGTAGGAAGCTATTACTACATGGCGTTATACCTTATAAGGTAATACTAGATAACGTTATACGTTATAAGGTAATACTAGATAACGTTATACGTTATAAGGTAATACTATATAACGTTATACGTTAAAAGGTAATACTATACAACGTTGTACGTTATAAGGTAATAGTACATAACGTTATACGTTACAAGGTAATACTACATAACATTATACGTTATAAGGTAATAATATATAACGTTGTACGTTGTAAGTTAATATTATACAACGTTATACCATAGGAGGTATTACTATGTAACGTTATACCATAGGAGGTATTACTATGTAACGTTATACGTTGGAAGCTGTTACTATATGACGTTAAACGTTGTAAGGTAATGGTACATAACGTTATACGTTAGAAAGTATTACTATATAACGTTATACCTTATAAGGTAATACTATTTAACGTTATACGTTAGAAGCTATTACTATATGACGTTATACCTTAGAAGGTAATACTATATAACGTTATACGTCAGAAGCTATTACTATATGACGTTATAGCATATAAGGTAATACTATATAACGTTATACGTCAGAAGCTATTACTATATGACGTTATACGTTATAAGGTAATACTATATAGCGTTATACGTTAGAAGCTATTACTATATGACGTTATACCTTATCAGGTAATACTATATAACGTTATACGTACGAAGCTATTACTGCATGCCGTTATACCTTATAAGGTAGTACTACATAACTTTATTCGTTATAAGGTAATCAAATATAACGTTATACGTTATAAGGTAATACTATATAACGTTGTACGTTAGAACCCATTACTATGTGACGTTATACCTTATAAGGTAGTACTATATAACGTTATACGTCAGAAGCTATTACTATATGACGTTTTACGTTATAAGGTAATACTATATAGCGTTATACGTTAGAAGCTATTACTATATGACGTTATTCCTTATCAGGTAATACTATATAACGTTATACGTTAGAAGCTATTACTATATGACGTTGTACGTTATAAGGTAATACTATATAACGTTGTACGTTAGAAGCCATTACTATGTGACGGTATACCTTATAAGGTAGTACTATATAACGTTATACCTTATAAGGTAATACTATTTTACGTTATACGTAGGAAGCTATTACTGTAAGACGTTATACGTTATAAGGTAATACTATATAACGTTATACGTTAAAAGCTATGACTATATGACGTTATACCTTATAAGGTAATACTTTATAACGTTATACGTTAGAAGCTATTACTCTATGACGTTATACGTTATACGGTAATACTGTTTAACGTTATAGGTTAGAAGCTATTACTATATGACGTTGTACGTTATCAGGTAATAGTACATAGCGTTATACGTTATATGGTAGTACTACATAACTTTATTCGTTATAAGGTAATCAAATATAACGTTATACGTTATAAGGTAATACTATATAACATTATACGTCAGAAGCTATTATTATATGACGCTATACGTTATAAGGTAATACTACATAACATTATACGTTATAAGGTAATAATATATAACGTTGTACGTTGTAAGTTAATATTATACAACGTTATACCATAGGAGGTACTACTATGTAACGTTATACCATAGGAGGTATTACTATGTAACGTTATACGTTGGAAGCTGTTACTATATGACGTTATACCTTAGAAGGTAATACTATATAACGTTATACGTTAGAAGCTATTACTATATGACGTTATACGTTGTAAGGTAATAGTACATAACGTTATACGTTAGAAGCTATAACTATATCACGTTATACCTTAGAAGGTATTACTATATAACGTTATACGTTAGAAGCTATTACTATATGACGTTGTACGTTATAAGGTAATACTAGATAACGTTATACGTTATAAGGTAATACTATATAACGTTGTACGTTAGAAGCCATTACAATGTGACGTTATACCTTATAAGGTAGTACTATATAATGTTATACGTCAGAAGCTATTACTATATGACATTATACGTTATAAGGTAATACTATATAACGTTGTACGTTATTAGGTAATAGCTTATAACGTTATACGTTATTAGGTATTCCTATATAATGTTATACCTTATAAGGTAATACCATTTAACGTTATACGTAGGAAGCTATTACTACATGCCGTTATACCTTTTAAGGTAATACTAGATAACGTTATACGTTATAAGGTAATACTATATAACGTTATACGTTAGAAGCTAATACTATATGACGTTATACGTCATAAGGTAATACTATATAACGTTATACGTTAGAAGCTATGACTATATGACGTTATACCTTATAAGGTAATACTATATAACGTTATACGTTAGAATCTATTACTCTATGACGTTATACGTTATACGGTAATACTATATAACGTTATACGTTAGAAGCTATTACTATATGACGTTGTACGTTATAAGGTAATACTACATAACGTTGTACGTTATAAGGTAATACTATATAACGTTGTACGTTAGAAGCTATTTCTATATGACGTTATACGTTGTAAGGTAATAGTACATAACGTTATACGTTAGAAGCTATAACTATATTACGTTATACCTTCGAAGGTATTACTATATAACGTTATACGTTAGAAGCTATTACTATATGACGTTATACCATATAAGGTAATACTACATAACGTTATACTTCAGAAGCTATTACTATATGACGTTATACGTTATAAGGTAATACTATATAGCGTTATACGTTAGAAGCTATTACTATATGACGTTATTCCTTATAAGGTAAGGCTATATGACGTTATACGTTATAAGGTAATACTATATAACGTTATACGTTATACGGTAATACTATATAACGTTATACGTTAGAAGCTATTACTATATGACGTTGTACGTTATAAGGTAATACTAGATAACGTTATACGTTATAAGGTAATACTATATAACGTTGTACGTTAGAAGCCATTACTATGTGACGTTATACCTTATAAGGTAATACTATATAACGTTGTACGTTATTAGGTAATAGCATATAACGTTATACGTTATTAGGTATTCCTATATAATGTTATACCTTATAAGGTAATACTATTTAACTTTATACGTAGGAAGCTATTACTACATGGCGTTATACCTTATAAGGTAATACTAGATAAAGTTATACGTTATAAGGTAATACTATATAACGTTATACGTTAAAAGGTAATACTATACAAAGTTGTGCGTTATAAGGTAATAGTACATAACGTTATACGTTACAAGGTTATACTACATAACATTATACGTTATAAGGTAATAATATATAACGTTGTACGTTGTAAGTTAATATTATACAACGTTATACCATAGGAGGTATTACTATGTAACGTTATACCATAGGAGGTATTACTATGTAACGTTATACGTTGGAAGCTGTTACTATATGACGTTATACGTTGTAAGGTAATAGTACATAACGTTATACGTTAGAAGCTATAACTATATCACGTTATACGTTAGAAGGTATTACTATATAACGTTATACGTTAGAAGCTATTACTATATGACGTTATAGCATATAAGGTAATACTATATAACGTTATACGTCAGAAGCTATTACTATATGACGTTATAAGTTATAAGGTAATACTATTTAGCGTTATACGTTAGAAGCTATTACTATATGACGTTATACCTTATCAGGTAATACTATATAACGTTATACGTACGAAGCTATTACTGCATGGCGTTATACCTTATAAGGTAGTACTACATAACTTTATTCGTTATAAGGTAATCAAATATAACGTTATACGTTATAAGGTAATACTATATAACGTTGTACGTTAGAAGCCATTACTATGTGACGTTATACCTTATAAGGTAGTACTATATAACGTTATACGTCAGAAGATATTACTATATGACGTTTTGCGTTATAAGGTAATACTATATAGCGTTATACGTTAGAAGCTATTACTGTATGACGTTATTCCTTATCAGGTAATACTATATAACGTTATACGTTAGAAACTATTACTATATGACGTTGTACGTTATAAGGTAATACTATATAACGTTATACGTTAAAAGGTAATACTATATAAAGTTGTACGTTATAAGGTAATAGTAGATAACGTTATACGTTATAAGGAAAAACTATATAACTTTGTACGTTATTTAGTAATACTATATAACGTTATAAGTTATAGGGTAATACTATATAACATTATACGTCAGAAGCTACTACTATATGACGTTATACGTTATAAGGTAACACTGTATAACGTTATACCTTATTAGGTAATAGCTTATAACGTTATACGTTAGAAGCTATTACTATATGACGTTATACCTTATAAGGTAATACTATATAACGTTATTCGTTAGAAGCTATTACTATGTAACTTTATACGTTGGAAGCTATTACTATATGACGTTGTACGTTATAAGGCAATACTATATAACGTTGTACGTTAGAAGCCATTACTATGTGACGTTATACCTTATAAGGTAGTACTATATAATGTTATACGTCAGAAGCTATTACTATATGACATTATACGTTATAAGGTAATACTATATAACGTTGTACGTTATTAGGTAATAGCTTATAACGTAATACGTTATTAGGTATTCCTATATAATGTTATACCTTATAAGGTAATACTATTTAACGTTATACGTAGGAAGCTATTACTACATGGCGTTATACCTTATAAGGTAATACTAGATACCGTTATACGTTATAAGGTAATACTATATAACGTTATACGTTAAAAGGTAATACTATACAACGTTGTACGTTATAAGGTAATAGTACATAACGTTATACGCTACAAGGTAATACTACATAACATTATACGTTATAAGGTAATAATATATAACGTTGTACGTTGTAAGTTAATATTATACAACGTTATACCATAGGAGGTATTACTATGTAACGCTATGCCATAGGAGGTATTACTATGTAACGTTATACGTTGGAAGCTGTTACTATATGACGTTAAACGTTGTAAGGTAATGATACATAACGTTATACGTTAGAAGGTATTACTATATAACGTTATACCTTATAAGGTAATACTATTTAACGTTATACGTTAGAAGCTATTACTATATGACGTTATAGCATATAAGGTAATACTATATAACGTTATACGTCAGAAGCTATTACTATATGACGTTATACGTTATAAGGTAATACTATATAGCGTTATACGTTAGAAGCTATTACTATATGACGTTATACCTTATCAGGTAATACTATATAACGTTATACGTAGGAAGCTATTACTGCATGGCGTTATACCTTATAAGGTAGTACTACATAACTTTATTCGTTATAAGGTAATCAAATATAACGTCATACGTTATAAGGTAATACTATATAACGTTGTACGTTAGAAGCCATTACTATGTGACGTTATACCTTATAAGGTAGTACTATATAACGTTATACGTCAGAAGCTATTACTATATGACGTTTTACGTTATAAGGTAATACTATATAGCGTTATACGTTAGAAGCTATTACTATATGACGTTATTCCTTATCAGGTAATACTATATAACGTTATACGTTAGAAGCTATTACTATATGACGTTGTACGTTATAAGGTAATACTATATAACGTTATACGTTAAAAGGTAATACTATATAACGTTGTACGTTATAAGGTAATAGTAGATAACGTTATACGTTATAAGGAAAAGCTATATAACTTTGTACGTTATTTAGTAATACTATATAACGTTATAAGTTATAGGGTAATACTATATAACATTATACGTCAGAAGCTACTACTATATGACGTTATACGTTATAAGGTAACACTGTATAACGTTATACCTTATTAGGTAATAGCTTATAACGTTATACGTTAGAAGCTATTACTATATGACGTTATACCTTATAAGGTAAGACTATATGACGTTATACGTTGTAAGGTAATGGTACATGACGTTATACGTTAGAAGCTATTACTATATGACGTTATACCTTATAAGGTAATACTATATAACGTTATTCGTTAGAAGCTATTACTATGTAACTTTATACGTTGGAAGCTATTACTATATGACGTTGTACGTTATAAGGTAATACTAGATAACGTTATACGTTATAATGTAATACTATATAACGTTATACGTTAGAAGCTATTACTATGTAACTTTATACGTTGGAAGCTATTACTATATGACGTTATACGCTATAAGGTAATACTGCATAACGTTGTAAGTTATTAGGTAATAGCTTATAACGTTATACGTTAGAAGGTATTACTATATAACGTTATACCTTATAAGGTAATACTATTTAACGTTATACGTAGGAAGCTATTACTATATGGAGTTATACCTTATAAGGTAGTACTACATAACTTTATTCGTTATAAGGTAATCAAATATAACGTTATACGTTATAAGGTAATACTATATAACATTATACGTCAGAAACTATTATTATATAACGTTGTACTTTATAAGGTAATAGTAGATAACGTTATACGTTATAAGGTAATACTGCATAACTTTGTACGTTATTTAGTAATACTATATAACGTTATACGTTATAAAGTAATACTATATAACGTTATTCGTTATAAGGTAATAATATATAACGTTGTACGTGATAAGTTTATATTATACAACGTTATACCATAGGAGGTACTACTATGTAGCGTTATACCATAGGAGGTATTACTATGTAACGTTATAAGTAGGAAGCTATTACTATATGACGTTATATGTTGTAAGGTAATAGTACATAACGTTATACGTTAGAAGCTATGACTATATTACGTTATACCTTATAAGGTAATACTATATAACGTTATACGTTAGAAGCTATTACTATATGACGTTATACGTTGCAAGGTAATAGTACATAACGTTGTACGATAGAAGCTATTACTATATAACGTTATACCTGATAAGGTAATACTATTTAACGTTATACGTAGGAAGCTATTACTACATGGCGTTATACCTTATAAAGTAGTACTACATAACTTTCCATGTTATAGGGTAATCAAATATAACGTTATACGTTAGAAGCTATAACTATATTACGTTATACCTTAGAAGGTATTACTATATAACGTTATACGTTAGAAGCTATTACTATATGACGTTATACCATATAAGGTAGTACTATATAACGTTATACGTCAGAAGCTATTACGATATGACGTTATACGTTATAAGGTAATACTATATAACGTTATACGTTAGAATCTATTACTATATGACGTTATACGTTAGAAGATATTACTCTATGACGTTACAAGTTATAAGGTAATACTATATAACGTTATACGTTAGAAGCTATTACTCTATGACGTTATACCTTATAAGGTAATACTATATATCGTTATACGTCAGAAGCTATTTCGATATGACGTTATACGTTATAAGGTAATACTAGATAACGTTATACGTTATAAGGTAATACTATATAGCGTTATACGTTAAAAGGTAATAGTAGATAATGTTATACGTTATAAGGTAATACTATATAACATCACACGTCAGAAGCTATTACTATATGACGTTATACGTTATAAGGTAATAGCACATAACGTTATACGTTATAAGGTACTACTACATAACATTATACGTTATAAGGTAATAATATATAACGTTGTACGTTATAAGTTAATATTATACAACGTTATACCATAGAAGGTATTACTATGTAACTTTATACGTTGGAAGCTATTACTATATAACGTTGTACGTTATTAAGTAATACTATATAACATCATACGTTAGAAGGTAATACTATATAGCGTTATACGTTATTCGATAATACCTTATAACGTTATACGTAAGAAGCTATTACTATATGACGTTATACCTTATAAGGTAGTACTGTATAACGTTATACGTTATAAGGTAATACTATATGACGTTGTACGTTATAAGGTAATAGTAGATAATGTTATACGTTATAAGGTAATACTATATAACGTTGTACGTTATTAGGTAATTGCTTATAACGTTATACGTTAGAAGCTATTACTATATGATGTTATACCTTATACGGTAATAGTATATAACGTTATACGTTAGAAGCTATTACCATATGACGTTATACGTTATAAGGTAATACTATATCACGTTATGCGTCAGAAGTTATTACTTTATGACGTTATACGTTATAAGGTAGTACTATATGACGTTATACCTTATAAGGTAATACTATATAACGTTATACGTTAGAAGCTATTACTATATGACGTTATACCTTATAAGGTAATACTATATATCGTTATACGTTGGAAGCTATTACTACATGGCGTTATACCTTATAAGGTAGTACTACATAACTTTATACGTTATAAGGTAATCAAATATAACGTTATACGTTATAAGGTATTACTATATAACGTTATACGTTAGAAGCTATAACTATATTACGTTATACCTTATAAGGGATTACTATATAACGTTATACCTTAGAAGCTATTACTATATGACGTTATACCTTATAAGGTAATACTATATAACGTTATACGTCTGAAGCTATTACTATATGACGTTATACGTTATAAGGTAATGCTATATAACGTTATACGTCTGAAGCTATTACTATATGACGTTATACGTTAGAAGCTATTACTACATGGCGTTATACCTTATAAGGTAGTACTACATAACTTTACATGTTATAAGGTAATCAAATATAACGTTATACGTTATAAGGTAATACTATATAACGTTATACGTTAAAAGGTAATACTATATATCGTTGTACTTTATTAGGTAATAGCTTATAACGTTATACGTTAGAAGGTATTACTATATAACGTTATACCTGAAAAGGTAATACTATATAACGTTATACGTTAGAAGCTATAACTATATTACGTTATACCATATAAGGTAATACTATATAACGTTATACGATAGAAGCTATTACTATATAACGTTATACCTGATAAGGTAATACTATTTAACGTTATACGTAGGAAGCTATTACTTTATGGCGTTATACTTTATAAGGTAATAGTACATAACGTTATACGTTATAAGGCAATTCTATATAACGTTATACGTTAAAAGGTAATACTATACAACGTTGTACGTTATAAGGTAATAGTACATAACGTTATACGTTATAAGGTAATACTATATAACGTTATACGTTAAAAGGTAATACTATATAACGTTATACGTTAAAAGGTAATACTATATAACGTTATACGTTAGAAGCTATTACTATATGACGTTATACGTTGTAAGGTAATAGTACATAACGTTATACGTTAGAAGCTATAACTATATTACGTTTTACCTTATAAGGTAATACTATATAACGTTATATGTTAGAAGCTATTACTATATGACGTTATACCTAATAAGGTAATAACGTTAATAATAAGGTAATAATAAGGTAAGGTAATAATAAGGTAATAACGTTATACGTCAGAAGCTATTACTATATGACGTTATACGTTATAACGTATATAACTTTATACGTTAGAAGCTATTACTCTATGACGTTATACTTTATAAGGTAATACTATTTAACGTTATACGTTAGAAGCTATTACTATATGACGTTATACGTTATAAGGTAATACTATATAACGTTATACGATACAAGGTACTAATATATATCGTTGTACGTTGTAAGTTAATATCATACAACGTTATACCATAGGATGTATTACTATATAACGTTATGGGTAGGAAGCTAGTACTATATGATGTTATACGTTGTAAGGTAATAGCACACAACGTTATACGTTAGTAGATATTACTATACGGCGTTATACGTTATAAGTTAATATTTTATATGGTTGTACGTTATTAGGTAATACTATATAACGTTACACGTTGTAAGGTAATTCTGTATAACGTTATACGTTATTAGCTATTACTATACGACGTAATACGTTATAAGGTAATACTATATAGCGTTATAAGTTATTAGGTAATAGCTTATAACGTCATACGTTAGAAGCTACTACTATATGACGTTATACGTTATAAGGTAATACTATATAACGTTATACGTTAGAAGCTATTACAATATGACGTAATACCTTATAAGGTAATACTATATAGCGTTATACGTTAGAAGTTATTACTATATGACGTTATACGTTATTAGGTAATACTATATAGCGTTATACGTTAGAAGTTATTACTATATGACGTTATACGTTATAAGGTAATACTATATAACTTTGTACGTTATTTAGTAATACTATGTAACGTTATAGTTTATAACGTTATACGTTAGAAGCTATTACTATATAACGTTATACCTGATAAGGTAATACTATTTAACGTTATACGTAGGAAGCTATTACTTTATGGCGTTATACGTTATAAGGTAATAGTACATAACGTTATACGTTATAAGGTAATTCTATATAACGTTATACGTTAAAAGGTAATACTATACAACGTTGTACGTTATAAGGTAATAGTACATAACGTTATACGTTATAAGGTAATACTACATAACATTATACGTTATAAGGTAATAATATATAACGTTGTACGTTATAAGTTAATACTAGATAACGTTATACGTTATAAGGTAATACTATATAACATTATACGTTATAAGGTAATAATATATAACGTTGTACGTTATAAGTTAATACTAGATAACGTTATACGTTATAAGGTAATACTATATAACGTTGTACGTTATTAGGTAATAGCTTATAACGTTATACGTTAAAAGCTATGACTATATGACGTTATACCTTATAAGGTAATACTATATAACGTTATACGTTATAAGGTAATCCTATATAACGTTGTACGTTATAAGGTAATACTAGATAACGTTATACGTTATAAGGTAATACTATATAACGTTGTACGTTATTAGGTAATAGCTTATAACGTTATACGTTAGAAGGTATTACTATATAACGTTATACCTTATAAGGTAATACTATTTAACGTTATACGTAGGAAGGTATTACTATGTAACTTTATATGTTGGAAGCAACGACTATATGACGTTATACGTTAGAAGCTATTACTCTATGACGTTATACGGTATAAGGTAATACTATATAACGTTATACGCTAGAAGATATTACTCTATGACGTTATACGTTATAAGGTAATACAATATAAAGTTATACGTTAGAAGCTAATACTATATGACGTTATACGTTATAAGGTAATACTATATAACGTTGTATGTTATTAGGTAATAGCTTATAACGTTATACGTTAGAAGGTATTACTATATAACGTTATACCTTATAAGGTAATACTATTTAACGTTATACGTAGGAAGCTATTACTACATGGCGTTATACCTTATAAGGTAGTACTACATAACTTTATTCGTTATAAGGTAATCAAATATAACGTTATACGTTATAAGGTAATACTATATAACATTATACGTGAGAAGCTATTACTATATGACGTTATACGTTATAAGGTAATAGTACATATCGTTATACGTTATAAGGTACTACTACATAACATTATTCGTTATAAGGTAATAATATATAACGTTGTACGTTATAAGTTAATATTATACAACGTATACCATAGGAGGTATTACTATGTAACATTATACCATAGGAGGTATCACTATGTAACGTTATACGTAGGAAGCTATTTCTATATGACGTTATACGTTGTAAGGTGATGGTACATAACGTTATACGTTAGAAGCTATTACTATATGACGTTATACCTTATAAGGTAATACTATATAACGTTATACGTTAGAAGCTATTACTATGTAACTTAATACGTTGGAAGAAATGACTATATGACGTTATAAGTTAGAAGCTATTACTCTATGACGTTATACGTTATAAGGTAATACTATATAACGTTATACGTTAGAAGCTATTACTCTATGACGTTATACGTTATAAGGTAATACTATATAACGTTATACGTTATAAGCTAATACTATATGACGTTATACGTCATAAGGTAATACTATATAACGTTGTACGTTAGAAGCCATTACTATGTGACGTTATACCTTATAAGGTAGTACTATATAATGCTATACGTCAGAAGCTATTACTATATGACGTTATACGTTATAAGGTAATACTATATAACGTTGTACGTTATAAGCTAATACTATATGACGTTATACGTCATAAGGTAATACTATATAACGTTGTACGTTAGAAGCCATTACTATGTGAAGTTATACCTTATCAGGTAATACTATTTAACGTTATACGTAGGAAGCTATTACTACATGGCGTTATACCTTATAAGGTAGTACTACATAACTTTATTCGTTATAAGGTAATCAAATATAACGTTATACGTTATAAGGTAATACTATATAACATTATACGTCAGACGCTATTACTATATGAAATTAAACGTTATAAGGTAATAGTACATAACGTTATACGTTATAAGGTAATACTACATAACATTATACGTTATAAGGTAATAATATATAACGTTATACGTTAGAAGCTATTACTATGTATCTTTATACGTTGGAAGCTATTACTATATGACGTTATACGTTATAAGGTAATACTATATAACGTTATACGTTAGAAGCTATTACTCTATGACGTTGTACGTTATACGGTAATACTATATAACGTTAAACGTTAGAAGCTATTACTCTATGACGTTATACGTTATAAGGTAATACTATATAACGTTATACCTTAGAAGCTATTACTCAATGACATTATACGTTATAAGGTAATACCATTTAACGTTATACGTTAGAAGCTATTACTATATGACGTTATACGTTATAAGGTAATACTATATAAAGTTATACGTTAGAAGCTATTACTATATGACGTTATACCTTATAGGGTAATACTATATAACGTTATACGATAGAAGCTATTACTATATAACGTTATACCTGATAAGGTAATACTATTTAACGTTATACGTCTGAAGCTATTACTATATGACGTTATACGTTATAAGGTAATACTATATAGCGCTATACGTTAGAAGCTATAATTATATTACGTTATACCTTATAAGGTAATACTATATAACGTTATACGTTAGAAGCTATTACTATATGACGTTATACCTTATAAGGTAATACTATATAACGTTATACGTCTGAAGCTATTACTATATGACGTTATACGTTATAAGGTAATAGTATATAGCGTTATACGTTATAAGGTAATACTATATAACGTTGTACGTTAGAAGCCATTACTATGTGACGTTATACCTTATAAGGTAGTACTATGCAATGTTATACGTTAGAAGCTATTGCTATATGACGTTATACGTTATAAGGTAATACTATATAACGTTATACGTTAAAAGGTAATACTATATAACGTTGTACGTTATAAGGTAGTAGTAGATAACGTTATGCGTTATAAGGATATACTATCTAACTTTGTACGTTATTTAGTAATACTATATAACGTTATAAGTTATAAGGTAATACTATATAACATTATACGTCAGAAGATACTACTATATGACGTTATACGTTATAAGGTAACACTGTATAACGTTATACCTTATTAGGTAATAGCTTATAACGTTATACGTTAGAAGCTATTACTATATGACGTTATACCTTATAAGGTAAGACTATATGACGTTATACGTTGTAAGGTAATGGTACATAACTTTATACGTTAGAAGCTATTACTATATGACGTTATACCTTATAAGGTAATACTATATAACGTTATACGTTAAAAGGTAATACTATACAACGTTGTACGTTATAAGGTAATAGTAGATAACGTTGTACGTTATAAGGTAATACTATATAACATTATAAGTGAGAAGCTATTACTATATGACGTTATACGTTATAAGGTAATACTACATAACGTTATACGTTAGACGCTATTACTCTATGACATTATACGTTATAAGGTAATACTATTTAACGTTATACGTTAGAAGCTATTACTATATGACGTTATACGTTATAAGGTAATACTATATAACGTTATACGTTAAAAGCTATGACTATATGACGTTATACGTTAGAAGCTATTACTATGTAACTTTATACGTTGGAAGCAATGACTATATGGCGTTATAAGTTAGAAGCTATTACTCTAGGACGTTATACGTTATAAGGTAATACTATATAACGTTATACGTTAGAAGCTATTACTCTATGTCGTTATACGTTATAAGGTAATACTATATAACGTTATACGTTATAAGGTAATACTATATAACGTTGTACGTTATTAGGTAATAGCTTATAACTTTATACGTTATAAGGTAATACTAGATAACGTTATAATTTATAAGGTAATACTATATAACATTATACGTCAGAAGCTATTACTATATGACGTTATACGTTATAAGGTAATAGTACATAACTTTATACGTTATAAGATAATACTACATAACATTATACGTTATAAGGTAATAATATATAACGTTATACGTTAGAAGCTATTACTATGTAACTTTATACGTAGGAAGCTATTACTATATGACGTTATACGTTATAAGGTAATACTATATATAGTTGTACGTTAGAAGCCATTACTATGCGACGTTATACCTTATAAGGTAGTACTATATAATGCTATACGTCAGAAGCTATTACTATATGACGTTATACGTTATAAGGTAATACTATATAACGTTGTACGTTAGAAGCCATTACTATGTAACGTTATACCTTATAAGGTAATACTATTTAACGTTATTCGTAGGAAGCTATTACTACATGGCGTTATACGTTATAAGGTAATACTATATAACGTTATACCTTATTAGGTAATAGCTTATAACGTTATACGTTAGAAGCTATTACTATATGACGTTATACCTTATAAGGTAAGACTATATGACGTTATACGTTGTAAGGTAATGGTACATAACGTTATACGTTAGAAGCTGTTACTATATGACATTATACCTTATAAGGTAATACTATATAACGTTATACGTTAGAAGCTATTACTCTATGACATTATACGTTATAAGGTAATACTATATAACGTTATACGTTAAAAGGTAATACTATATAACGTTATACGTTAAAAGGTAATACTATATAACGTTATACGTTAGAAGCTATTACTATATGACGTTATACCTAATAAGGTAATACTATATAACGTTATACGTCAGAAGCTATTACTATATGACGTTATACGTTATAACGTATATAACTTTATACGTTAGAAGCTATTACTCTATGACGTTATACTTTATAAGGTAATACTATTTAACGTTATACGTTAGAAGCTATTACTATATGACGTTATACGTTATAAGGTAATACTATATAACGTTATACGATACAAGGTACTAATATATATCGTTGTACGTTGTAAGTTAATATCATACAACGTTATACCATAGGATGTATTACTATATAACGTTATGGGTAGGAAGCTAGTACTATATGATGTTATACGTTGTAAGGTAATAGCACACAACGTTATACGTTAGTAGATATTACTATACGGCGTTATACGTTATAAGTTAATATTTTATATGGTTGTACGTTATTAGGTAATACTATATAACGTTACACGTTGTAAGGTAATTCTGTATAACGTTATACGTTATTAGCTATTACTATACGACGTAATACGTTATAAGGTAATACTATATAACGTTGTACGTTATTAAGTAATACTATATAACATCATACGTTATAAGGTAATACTATATAGCGTTATAAGTTATTAGGTAATAGCTTATAACGTCATACGTTAGAAGCTACTACTATATGACGTTATACGTTATAAGGTAATACTATATAACGTTATACGTTAGAAGCTATTACAATATGACGTAATACCTTATAAGGTAATACTATATAGCGTTATACGTTAGAAGTTATTACTATATGACGTTATACGTTATTAGGTAATACTATATAGCGTTATACGTTAGAAGTTATTACTATATGACGTTATACGTTATAAGGTAATACTATATAACTTTGTACGTTATTTAGTAATACTATGTAACGTTATAGTTTATAACGTTATACGTTAGAAGCTATTACTATATAACGTTATACCTGATAAGGTAATACTATTTAACGTTATACGTAGGAAGCTATTACTTTATGGCGTTATACGTTATAAGGTAATAGTACATAACGTTATACGTTATAAGGTAATTCTATATAACGTTATACGTTAAAAGGTAATACTATACAACGTTGTACGTTATAAGGTAATAGTACATAACGTTATACGTTATAAGGTAATACTACATAACATTATACGTTATAAGGTAATAATATATAACGTTGTACGTTATAAGTTAATACTAGATAACGTTATACGTTATAAGGTAATACTATATAACATTATACGTTATAAGGTAATAATATATAACGTTGTACGTTATAAGTTAATACTAGATAACGTTATACGTTATAAGGTAATACTATATAACGTTGTACGTTATTAGGTAATAGCTTATAACGTTATACGTTAAAAGCTATGACTATATGACGTTATACCTTATAAGGTAATACTATATAACGTTATACGTTATAAGGTAATCCTATATAACGTTGTACGTTATAAGGTAATACTAGATAACGTTATACGTTATAAGGTAATACTATATAACGTTGTACGTTATTAGGTAATAGCTTATAACGTTATACGTTAGAAGGTATTACTATATAACGTTATACCTTATAAGGTAATACTATTTAACGTTATACGTAGGAAGGTATTACTATGTAACTTTATATGTTGGAAGCAACGACTATATGACGTTATACGTTAGAAGCTATTACTCTATGACGTTATACGGTATAAGGTAATACTATATAACGTTATACGCTAGAAGATATTACTCTATGACGTTATACGTTATAAGGTAATACAATATAAAGTTATACGTTAGAAGCTAATACTATATGACGTTATACGTTATAAGGTAATACTATATAACGTTGTATGTTATTAGGTAATAGCTTATAACGTTATACGTTAGAAGGTATTACTATATAACGTTATACCTTATAAGGTAATACTATTTAACGTTATACGTAGGAAGCTATTACTACATGGCGTTATACCTTATAAGGTAGTACTACATAACTTTATTCGTTATAAAGTAATCAAATATAACGTTATACGTTATAAGGTAATACTATATAACATTATACGTGAGAAGCTATTACTATATGACGTTATACGTTATAAGGTAATAGTACATATCGTTATACGTTATAAGGTACTACTACATAACATTATTCGTTATAAGGTAATAATATATAACGTTGTACGTTATAAGTTAATATTATACAACGTATACCATAGGAGGTATTACTATGTAACATTATACCATAGGAGGTATCACTATGTAACGTTATACGTAGGAAGCTATTTCTATATGACGTTATACGTTGTAAGGTGATGGTACATAACGTTATACGTTAGAAGCTATTACTATATGACGTTATACCTTATAAGGTAATACTATATAACGTTATACGTTAGAAGCTATTACTATGTAACTTAATACGTTGGAAGAAATGACTATATGACGTTATAAGTTAGAAGCTATTACTCTATGACGTTATACGTTATAAGGTAATACTATATAACGTTATACGTTAGAAGCTATTACTCTATGACGTTATACGTTATAAGGTAATACTATATAACGTTATACGTTATAAGCTAATACTATATGACGTTATACGTCATAAGGTAATACTATATAACGTTATACGTTAGAAGCTATGACTATATGACGTTATACCTTATAAGATAATTCTATATAACGTTATACGTTAGAATCTATTACTCTATGACGTTATACGTTATACGGTAATACTATATAACGTTATACGTTAGAAGCTATTACTATATGACGTTGTACGTTATAAGGTAATACTAGATAACGTTATACGTTATAAGGTAATACTATATAACGTTGTACGTTAGAAGCCATTACTATGTGACGTTATACCTTATAAGGTAGTACTATATAATGCTATACGTCAGAAGCTATTACTATATGACGTTATACGTTATAAGGTAATACTATATAACGTTGTACGTTAGAAGCCATTACTATGTGACGTTATACCTTATCAGGTAATACTATTTAACGTTATACGTAGGAAGCTATTACTACATGGCGTTATACCTTATAAGGTAGTACTACATAACTTTATTCGTTATAAGGTAATCAAATATAACGTTATACGTTATAAGGTAATACTATATAACATTATACGTCAGACGCTATTACTATATGAAATTAAACGTTATAAGGTAATAGTACATAACGTTATACGTTATAAGGTAATACTACATAACATTATACGTTATAAGGTAATAATATATAACGTTATACGTTAGAAGCTATTACTATGTATCTTTATACGTTGGAAGCTATTACTATATGACGTTATACGTTATAAGGTAATACTATATAACGTTATACGTTAGAAGCTATTACTCTATGACGTTGTACGTTATACGGTAATACTATATAACGTTAAACGTTAGAAGCTATTACTCTATGACGTTATACGTTATAAGGTAATACTATATAACGTTATACCTTAGAAGCTATTACTCAATGACATTATACGTTATAAGGTAATACCATTTAACGTTATACGTTAGAAGCTATTACTATATGACGTTATACGTTATAAGGTAATACTATATAAAGTTATACGTTAGAAGCTATTACTATATGACGTTATACCTTATAGGGTAATACTATATAACGTTATACGATAGAAGCTATTACTATATAACGTTATACCTGATAAGGTAATACTATTTAACGTTATACGTCTGAAGCTATTACTATATGACGTTATACGTTATAAGGTAATACTATATAGCGTTATACGTTAGAAGCTATAATTATATTACGTTATACCTTATAAGGTAATACTATATAACGTTATACGTTAGAAGCTATTACTATATGACGTTATACCTTATAAGGTAATACTATATAACGTTATACGTCTGAAGCTATTACTATATGACGTTATACGTTATAAGGTAATAGTATATAGCGTTATACGTTATAAGGTAATACTATATAACGTTGTACGTTAGAAGCCATTACTATGTGACGTTATACCTTATAAGGTAGTACTATGCAATGTTATACGTTAGAAGCTATTGCTATATGACGTTATACGTTATAAGGTAATACTATATAACGTTGTACGTTAGAAGCCATTACTATGTAACGTTATTCCTTATAAGGTAATACTATTTAACGTTATTCGTAGGAAGCTATTACTGCATGGCGTTATACCATATAAGGTAGTACTACATAACTTTATTTGTTATAAGATAATCAAACATAACGTTATACGTTATAAGGTAATACTATATAACGTTATACGTTAAAAGGTAATACTATATAACGTTGTACGTTATAAGGTAGTAGTAGATAACGTTATGCGTTATAAGGATATACTATCTAACTTTGTACGTTATTTAGTAATACTATATAACGTTATAAGTTATAAGGTAATACTATATAACATTATACGTCAGAAGATACTACTATATGACGTTATACGTTATAAGGTAACACTGTATAACGTTATACCTTATTAGGTAATAGCTTATAACGTTATACGTTAGAAGCTATTACTATATGACGTTATACCTTATAAGGTAAGACTATATGACGTTATACGTTGTAAGGTAATGGTACATAACTTTATACGTTAGAAGCTATTACTATATGACGTTATACCTTATAAGGTAATACTATATAACGTTATACGTTAAAAGGTAATACTATACAACGTTGTACGTTATAAGGTAATAGTAGATAACGTTGTACGTTATAAGGTAATACTATATAACATTATAAGTGAGAAGCTATTACTATATGACGTTATACGTTATAAGGTAATACTACATAACGTTATACGTTAGACGCTATTACTCTATGACATTATACGTTATAAGGTAATACTATATAACGTTGTACGTTATTAGGTAATAGCTTATAACGTTATACGTTAGAAGGTATTACTATATAACGTTATACCTTATAAGGTAATACTATTTAACGTTATACGTAGGAAGGTATTACTATGTAACTTTATATGTTGGAAGCAACGACTATATGACGTTATACGTTAGAAGCTATTACTCTATGACGTTATACGGTATAAGGTAATACTATATAACGTTATACGCTAGAAGATATTACTCTATGACGTTATACGTTATAAGGTAATACAATATAAAGTTATACGTTAGAAGCTAATACTATATGACGTTATACGTTATAAGGTAATACTATATAACGTTGTATGTTATTAGGTAATAGCTTATAACGTTATACGTTAGAAGGTATTACTATATAACGTTATACCTTATAAGGTAATACTATTTAACGTTATACGTAGGAAGCTATTACTACATGGCGTTATACCTTATAAGGTAGTACTACATAACTTTATTCGTTATAAAGTAATCAAATATAACGTTATACGTTATAAGGTAATACTATATAACATTATACGTGAGAAGCTATTACTATATGACGTTATACGTTATAAGGTAATAGTACATATCGTTATACGTTATAAGGTACTACTACATAACATTATTCGTTATAAGGTAATAATATATAACGTTGTACGTTATAAGTTAATATTATACAACGTATACCATAGGAGGTATTACTATGTAACATTATACCATAGGAGGTATCACTATGTAACGTTATACGTAGGAAGCTATTTCTATATGACGTTATACGTTGTAAGGTGATGGTACATAACGTTATACGTTAGAAGCTATTACTATATGACGTTATACCTTATAAGGTAATACTATATAACGTTATACGTTAGAAGCTATTACTATGTAACTTAATACGTTGGAAGAAATGACTATATGACGTTATAAGTTAGAAGCTATTACTCTATGACGTTATACGTTATAAGGTAATACTATATAACGTTATACGTTAGAAGCTATTACTCTATGACGTTATACGTTATAAGGTAATACTATATAACGTTATACGTTATAAGCTAATACTATATGACGTTATACGTCATAAGGTAATACTATATAACGTTATACGTTAGAAGCTATGACTATATGACGTTATACCTTATAAGATAATTCTATATAACGTTATACGTTAGAATCTATTACTCTATGACGTTATACGTTATACGGTAATACTATATAACGTTATACGTTAGAAGCTATTACTATATGACGTTGTACGTTATAAGGTAATACTAGATAACGTTATACGTTATAAGGTAATACTATATAACGTTGTACGTTAGAAGCCATTACTATGTGACGTTATACCTTATAAGGTAGTACTATATAATGCTATACGTCAGAAGCTATTACTATATGACGTTATACGTTATAAGGTAATACTATATAACGTTGTACGTTAGAAGCCATTACTATGTGACGTTATACCTTATCAGGTAATACTATTTAACGTTATACGTAGGAAGCTATTACTACATGGCGTTATACCTTATAAGGTAGTACTACATAACTTTATTCGTTATAAGGTAATCAAATATAACGTTATACGTTATAAGGTAATACTATATAACATTATACGTCAGACGCTATTACTATATGAAATTAAACGTTATAAGGTAATAGTACATAACGTTATACGTTATAAGGTAATACTACATAACATTATACGTTATAAGGTAATAATATATAACGTTATACGTTAGAAGCTATTACTATGTATCTTTATACGTTGGAAGCTATTACTCTATGACGTTATACGTTATAAGGTAATACTATATAACGTTATACGTTAGAAGCTATTACTCTATGACGTTGTACGTTATACGGTAATACTATATAACGTTAAACGTTAGAAGCTATTACTCTATGACGTTATACGTTATAAGGTAATACTATATAACGTTATACCTTAGAAGCTATTACTCAATGACATTATACGTTATAAGGTAATACCATTTAACGTTATACGTTAGAAGCTATTACTATATGACGTTATACGTTATAAGGTAATACTATATAAAGTTATACGTTAGAAGCTATTACTATATGACGTTATACCTTATAGGGTAATACTATATAACGTTATACGATAGAAGCTATTACTATATAACGTTATACCTGATAAGGTAATACTATTTAACGTTATACGTCTGAAGCTATTACTATATGACGTTATACGTTATAAGGTAATACTATATAGCGTTATACGTTAGAAGCTATAATTATATTACGTTATACCTTATAAGGTAATACTATATAACGTTATACGTTAGAAGCTATTACTATATGACGTTATACCTTATAAGGTAATACTATATAACGTTATACGTCTGAAGCTATTACTATATGACGTTATACGTTATAAGGTAATAGTATATAGCGTTATACGTTATAAGGTAATACTATATAACGTTGTACGTTAGAAGCCATTACTATGTGACGTTATACCTTATAAGGTAGTACTATGCAATGTTATACGTTAGAAGCTATTGCTATATGACGTTATACGTTATAAGGTAATACTATATAACGTTGTACGTTAGAAGCCATTACTATGTAACGTTATACCTTATAAGGTAATACTATTTAACGTTATTCGTAGGAAGCTATTACTGCATGGCGTTATACCATATAAGGTAGTACTACATAACTTTATTTGTTATAAGATAATCAAACATAACGTTATACGTTATAAGGTAATACTATATAACGTTATACGTTAAAAGGTAATACTATATAACGTTGTACGTTATAAGGTAGTAGTAGATAACGTTATGCGTTATAAGGATATACTATCTAACTTTGTACGTTATTTAGTAATACTATATAACGTTATAAGTTATAAGGTAATACTATATAACATTATACGTCAGAAGATACTACTATATGACGTTATACGTTATAAGGTAACACTGTATAACGTTATACCTTATTAGGTAATAGCTTATAACGTTATACGTTAGAAGCTATTACTATATGACGTTATACCTTATAAGGTAAGACTATATGACGTTATACGTTGTAAGGTAATGGTACATAACTTTATACGTTAGAAGCTATTACTATATGACGTTATACCTTATAAGGTAATACTATATAACGTTATACGTTAAAAGGTAATACTATACAACGTTGTACGTTATAAGGTAATAGTAGATAACGTTGTACGTTATAAGGTAATACTATATAACATTATAAGTGAGAAGCTATTACTATATGACGTTATACGTTATAAGGTAATACTACATAACGTTATACGTTAGACGCTATTACTCTATGACATTATACGTTATAAGGTAATACTATTTAACGTTATACGTTAGAAGCTATTACTATATGACGTTATACGTTATAAGGTAATACTATATAACGTTATACGTTAAAAGCTATGACTATATGACGTTATACGTTAGAAGCTATTACTATGTAACTTTATACGTTGGAAGCAATGACTATATGGCGTTATAAGTTAGAAGCTATTACTCTAGGACGTTATACGTTATAAGGTAATACTATATAACGTTATACGTTAGAAGCTATTACTCTATGTCGTTATACGTTATAAGGTAATACTATATAACGTTATACGTTATAAGGTAATACTATATAACGTTGTACGTTATTAGGTAATAGCTTATAACTTTATACGTTATAAGGTAATACTAGATAACGTTATAAGTTATAAGGTAATACTATATAACATTATACGTCAGAAGCTATTACTATATGACGTTATACGTTATAAGGTAATAGTACATAACTTTATACGTTATAAGATAATACTACATAACATTATACGTTATAAGGTAATAATATATAACGTTATACGTTAGAAGCTATTACTATGTAACTTTATACGTAGGAAGCTATTACTATATGACGTTATACGTTATAAGGTAATACTATATATAGTTGTACGTTAGAAGCCATTACTATGTGACGTTATACCTTATAAGGTAGTACTATATAATGCTATACGTCAGAAGCTATTACTATATGACGTTATACGTTATAAGGTAATACTATATAACGTTGTACGTTAGAAGCCATTACTATGTAACGTTATACCTTATAAGGTAATACTATTTAACGTTATTCGTAGGAAGCTATTACTACATGGCGTTATACCTTATAAGGTAGTACTACATAACTTTATTCGTTATAAGGTAATCAAATATAACGTTATACGTTATAAGGTAATACTATATAACATTATACGTCAGACGCTATTACTATATGAAATTATACGTTATAAGGTAATAGTACATAACGTTATACGTTATAAGGTAATACTACATAACATTATACGTTATAAGGTAATAATATATAACGTTATACGTTAGAAGCTATTACTATGTATCTTTATACGTTGGAAGCTATTACTATATGACGTTATACGTTATAAGGTAATACTATATAACGTTATACCTTATTAGGTAATAGCTTATAACGTTATACGTTAGAAGCTATTACTATATGACGTTATACCTTATAAGGTAAGACTATATGACGTTATACGTTGTAAGGTAATGGTACATAACGTTATACGTTAGAAGCTATTACTATATGACATTATACTTTATAAGGTAATACTATATAACGTTATACGTTAGAAGCTATTACTCTATGACATTATACGTTATAAGGTAATACTATTTAACGTTATACGTTAGAAGCTATTACTATATGACGTTATACGTTATACGGTAATACTATATAACGTTATACGTTAGAAGCTATTACTATTTGACGTTGTACGTTATAAGGTAATACTAGATAACGTTATACGTTATAACGTAATACTATATAACGTTGTACGTTAGGAGCCATTACTATGTGACGTTATACGTTATAAGGTAATACTATTAAACATTATGCGTTAGAAGCTATTACTATATGACGTTATACGTTATAAGATAGTACTATATAATGTTATACGTTAGAAGCTATGACTATATGACGTTATACCTTATAAGGTAATACTATATGACGTTATACGTTAGCAGCTATTACTATATGACGTTGTACGTTATAAGGTAATACTAGATAACGTTATACGTTATAAGGTAATACTATATAACGTTGTACGCTAGAAGCCATTACTATGTGACATTATACCTTATAAGGTAATACTATTTAACGTTATACGTAGGAAGGTATTACTATATGACGTTATACGTTATAAGGTAATACTATATAACGTTATAAGTTAAAAGCTATGCCTATATGACGTTATACCTTATAAGGTAATACTATATAACGTTGTACGTTAGGAGCCATTACTATGTGACGTTATACGTCATAAGGTAATACTATTAAACATTATGCGTTAGAAGCTATTACTATATGACGTTATACGTTATAAGGTAGTACTATATAATGTTATACGTTAGAAGCTATGACTATATGACGTTATACCTTATAAGGTAATACTATATGACGTTATACGTTAGAAGCTATTACTATATGACGTTGTACGTTATAAGGTAATACTATATGACGTTATACGTGAGAAGCTATTACTATATGACGTTATACGTTATAAGGTAATAGTACATAACGTTATACGTTATAAGGTAATACTACATAACATTATTCGTTATAAGGTAATAATATATAACGTTGTACGTTATAAGTTAATATTATACAACGTTATACCATAGGAGGTATTACTATGTAACATTATACCATAGGAGGTATTACTATGTAACGTTATACGTAGGAAGCTATTACTACATGACGTTATACGTTGTAAGGTGATGGTACATAACGTTTTACGTTAGAAGCTATTATTATATGACGTTATACCTTATAAGGTAATACTATATAACGTTATACGTTAGAATCTATTACTCTATGACGTTATACGTTATACGGTAATACTATATAACGTTATACGTTAGAAGCTATTACTATATGACGTTGTACGTTATAAGGTAATACTAGATAACGTTATACGTTATAAGGTAATACTATATAACGTTGTACGTTAGAAGCCATTACTATGTGACGTTATACCTTATAAGGTAGTACTATATAATGCTATACGTCAGAAGCTATTACTATATGACGTTATACGTTATAAGGTAATACTATTTAACGTTATACGTTAGAAGCTATTACTATATGTCGTTATACGTTATAAGGTAATAGTACATAACGTTATACGTTATAAGGTAATACTACATAACATTATAAGTTATAAGGTAATAATATATAACGTTATACGTTAGAAGCTATTACTATGTAACTTTATACGTTGGAAGCTATTTCTATATGACGTTATACGTTATAAGGTAATACTATATAACGTTATACGTTAGAAGCTATTACTCTATGACGTTATACGTTATACGGTAATACTATATAACGTTATACGTTAGAAGCTATTACTATATGACATTATACGTTATAAGGTAATAGTATATAACGTTATACGTTAGAAGCTATTACTCTATGACGTTATACGTTATACGGTAATACTATATAATGCTATACGTCAGAAGCTATTACTATATGACGTTATATGTTATAAGGTAATACTATATAACTTTGTACGTTAGAAGCCATTACTATGTGAAGTTATACCTTATAAGGTAATACTATTTAACGTTATACGTAGGAAGCTATTACTACATGGCGTTATACCGTATATGGTAGTACTACATAACTTTATTCGTTATAAGGTAATCAAATATAACGTTATACGTTAGAAGCTATTACTATGTAACTTTATACGTAGGAAGCTATTTCTATATGACGTTATACGTTATAAGGTAAAACTATATATAGTTGTACGTTAGAAGCCATTACTATGTGACGTTATACCTTATAAGGTAGTACTATATAATGCTATACGTCAGAAGCTATTACTATATGACGTTATACGTTATAAGGTAATACTATATAACGTTGTACGTTAGAAGCCATTACTATGTAACGTTATACCTTATAAGGTAATACTATTTAACGTTATTCGTAGGAAGCTATTACTACATGGCGTTATACGTTATAAGGTAATACTATATAACGTTATACCTTATTAGGTAATAGCTTATAACGTTATACGTTAGAAGCTATTACTATATGACGTTATACCTTATAAGGTAAGACTATATGACGTTATACGTTGTAAGGTAATGGTACATAACGTTATACGTTAGAAGCTGTTACTATATGACATTATACCTTATAAGGTAATACTATATAACGTTATACGTTAGAAGCTATTACTCTATGACATTATACGTTATAAGGTAATACTATATAACGTTATACGTTAAAAGGTAATACTATATAACGTTATACGTTAAAAGGTAATACTATATAACGTTATACGTTAGAAGCTATTACTATATGACGTTATACCTAATAAGGTAATACTATATAACGTTATACGTCAGAAGCTATTACTATATGACGTTATACGTTATAACGTATATAACTTTATACGTTAGAAGCTATTACTCTATGACGTTATACTTTATAAGGTAATACTATTTAACGTTATACGTTAGAAGCTATTACTATATGACGTTATACGTTATAAGGTAATACTATATAACGTTATACGATACAAGGTACTAATATATATCGTTGTACGTTGTAAGTTAATATCATACAACGTTATACCATAGGATGTATTACTATATAACGTTATGGGTAGGAAGCTAGTACTATATGATGTTATACGTTGTAAGGTAATAGCACACAACGTTATACGTTAGTAGATATTACTATACGGCGTTATACGTTATAAGTTAATATTTTATATGGTTGTACGTTATTAGGTAATACTATATAACGTTACACGTTGTAAGGTAATTCTGTATAACGTTATACGTTATTAGCTATTACTATACGACGTAATACGTTATAAGGTAATACTATATAACGTTGTACGTTATTAAGTAATACTATATAACATCATACGTTATAAGGTAATACTATATAGCGTTATAAGTTATTAGGTAATAGCTTATAACGTCATACGTTAGAAGCTACTACTATATGACGTTATACGTTATAAGGTAATACTATATAACGTTATACGTTAGAAGCTATTACAATATGACGTAATACCTTATAAGGTAATACTATATAGCGTTATACGTTAGAAGTTATTACTATATGACGTTATACGTTATTAGGTAATACTATATAGCGTTATACGTTAGAAGTTATTACTATATGACGTTATACGTTATAAGGTAATACTATATAACTTTGTACGTTATTTAGTAATACTATGTAACGTTATAGTTTATAACGTTATACGTTAGAAGCTATTACTATATAACGTTATACCTGATAAGGTAATACTATTTAACGTTATACGTAGGAAGCTATTACTTTATGGCGTTATACGTTATAAGGTAATAGTACATAACGTTATACGTTATAAGGTAATTCTATATAACGTTATACGTTAAAAGGTAATACTATACAACGTTGTACGTTATAAGGTAATAGTACATAACGTTATACGTTATAAGGTAATACTACATAACATTATACGTTATAAGGTAATAATATATAACGTTGTACGTTATAAGTTAATACTAGATAACGTTATACGTTATAAGGTAATACTATATAACATTATACGTTATAAGGTAATAATATATAACGTTGTACGTTATAAGTTAATACTAGATAACGTTATACGTTATAAGGTAATACTATATAACGTTGTACGTTATTAGGTAATAGCTTATAACGTTATACGTTAAAAGCTATGACTATATGACGTTATACCTTATAAGGTAATACTATATAACGTTATACGTTATAAGGTAATCCTATATAACGTTGTACGTTATAAGGTAATACTAGATAACGTTATACGTTATAAGGTAATACTATATAACGTTGTACGTTATTAGGTAATAGCTTATAACGTTATACGTTAGAAGGTATTACTATATAACGTTATACCTTATAAGGTAATACTATTTAACGTTATACATAGGAAGGTATTACTATGTAACTTTATATGTTGGAAGCAACGACTATATGACGTTATACGTTAGAAGCTATTACTCTATGACGTTATACGGTATAAGGTAATACTATATAACGTTATACGCTAGAAGATATTACTCTATGACGTTATACGTTATAAGGTAATACAATATAAAGTTATACGTTAGAAGCTAATACTATATGACGTTATACGTTATAAGGTAATACTATATAACGTTGTATGTTATTAGGTAATAGCTTATAACGTTATACGTTAGAAGGTATTACTATATAACGTTATACCTTATAAGGTAATACTATTTAACGTTATACGTAGGAAGCTATTACTACATGGCGTTATACCTTATAAGGTAGTACTACATAACTTTATTCGTTATAAAGTAATCAAATATAACGTTATACGTTATAAGGTAATACTATATAACATTATACGTGAGAAGCTATTACTATATGACGTTATACGTTATAAGGTAATAGTACATATCGTTATACGTTATAAGGTACTACTACATAACATTATTCGTTATAAGGTAATAATATATAACGTTGTACGTTATAAGTTAATATTATACAACGTATACCATAGGAGGTATTACTATGTAACATTATACCATAGGAGGTATCACTATGTAACGTTATACGTAGGAAGCTATTTCTATATGACGTTATACGTTGTAAGGTGATGGTACATAACGTTATACGTTAGAAGCTATTACTATATGACGTTATACCTTATAAGGTAATACTATATAACGTTATACGTTAGAAGCTATTACTATGTAACTTAATACGTTGGAAGAAATGACTATATGACGTTATAAGTTAGAAGCTATTACTCTATGACGTTATACGTTATAAGGTAATACTATATAACGTTATACGTTAGAAGCTATTACTCTATGACGTTATACGTTATAAGGTAATACTATATAACGTTATACGTTATAAGCTAATACTATATGACGTTATACGTCATAAGGTAATACTATATAACGTTATACGTTAGAAGCTATGACTATATGACGTTATACCTTATAAGATAATTCTATATAACGTTATACGTTAGAATCTATTACTCTATGACGTTATACGTTATACGGTAATACTATATAACGTTATACGTTAGAAGCTATTACTATATGACGTTGTACGTTATAAGGTAATACTAGATAACGTTATACGTTATAAGGTAATACTATATAACGTTGTACGTTAGAAGCCATTACTATGTGACGTTATACCTTATAAGGTAGTACTATATAATGCTATACGTCAGAAGCTATTACTATATGACGTTATACGTTATAAGGTAATACTATATAACGTTGTACGTTAGAAGCCATTACTATGTGACGTTATACCTTATCAGGTAATACTATTTAACGTTATACGTAGGAAGCTATTACTACATGGCGTTATACCTTATAAGGTAGTACTACATAACTTTATTCGTTATAAGGTAATCAAATATAACGTTATACGTTATAAGGTAATACTATATAACATTATACGTCAGACGCTATTACTATATGAAATTAAACGTTATAAGGTAATAGTACATAACGTTATACGTTATAAGGTAATACTACATAACATTATACGTTATAAGGTAATAATATATAACGTTATACGTTAGAAGCTATTACTATGTATCTTTATACGTTGGAAGCTATTACTATATGACGTTATACGTTATAAGGTAATACTATATAACGTTATACGTTAGAAGCTATTACTCTATGACGTTGTACGTTATACGGTAATACTATATAACGTTAAACGTTAGAAGCTATTACTCTATGACGTTATACGTTATAAGGTAATACTATATAACGTTATACCTTAGAAGCTATTACTCAATGACATTATACGTTATAAGGTAATACCATTTAACGTTATACGTTAGAAGCTATTACTATATGACGTTATACGTTATAAGGTAATACTATATAAAGTTATACGTTAGAAGCTATTACTATATGACGTTATACCTTATAGGGTAATACTATATAACGTTATACGATAGAAGCTATTACTATATAACGTTATACCTGATAAGGTAATACTATTTAACGTTATACGTCTGAAGCTATTACTATATGACGTTATACCTTATAAGGTAATACTATATAACGTTATACGTCTGAAGCTATTACTATATGACGTTATACGTTATAAGGTAATAGTATATAGCGTTATACGTTATAAGGTAATACTATATAACGTTGTACGTTAGAAGCCATTACTATGTGACGTTATACCTTATAAGGTAGTACTATGCAATGTTATACGTTAGAAGCTATTGCTATATGACGTTATACGTTATAAAGTAATACTATATAACGTTGTACGTTAGAAGCCATTACTATGTAACGTTATACCTTATAAGGTAATACTATTTAACGTTATTCGTAGGAAGCTATTACTGCATGGCGTTATACCATATAAGGTAGTACTACATAACTTTATTTGTTATAAGATAATCAAATATAACGTTATACGTTATAAGGTAATACTATATAACGTTATACGTTAAAAGGTAATACTATATAACGTTGTACGTTATAAGGTAGTAGTAGATAACGTTATGCGTTATAAGGATATACTATCTAACTTTGTACGTTATTTAGTAATACTATATAACGTTATAAGTTATAAGGTAATACTATATAACATTATACGTCAGAAGATACTACTATATGACGTTATACGTTATAAGGTAACACTGTATAACGTTATACCTTATTAGGTAATAGCTTATAACGTTATACGTTAGAAGCTATTACTATATGACGTTATACCTTATAAGGTAAGACTATATGACGTTATACGTTGTAAGGTAATGGTACATAACTTTATACGTTAGAAGCTATTACTATATGACGTTATACCTTATAAGGTAATACTATATAACGTTATACGTTAAAAGGTAATACTATACAACGTTGTACGTTATAAGGTAATAGTAGATAACTTTGTACGTTATAAGGTAATACTATATAACATTATAAGTGAGAAGCTATTACTATATGACGTTATACGTTATAAGGTAATACTACATAACGTTATACGTTAGACGCTATTACTCTATGACATTATACGTTATAAGGTAAGACTATTTAACGTTATACGTTAGAAGCTATTACTATATGACGTTATACGTTATAAGGTAATACTATATAACGTTATACGTTAAAAGCTATGACTATATGACGTTATACGTTAGAAGCTATTACTATGTAACTTTATACGTTGGAAGCAATGACTATATGGCGTTATAAGTTAGAAGCTATTACTCTAGGACGTTATACGTTATAAGGTAATACTATATAACGTTATACGTTAGAAGCTATTACTCTATGTCGTTATACGTTATAAGGTAATACTATATAACGTTATACGTTATAAGGTAATACTATATAACGTTGTACGTTATTAGGTAATAGCTTATAACTTTATACGTTATAAGGTAATACTAGATAACGTTATAAGTTATAAGGTAATACTATATAACATTATACGTCAGAAGCTATTACTATATGACGTTATACGTTATAAGGTAATAGTACATAACTTTATACGTTATAAGATAATACTACATAACATTATACGTTATAAGGTAATAATATATAACGTTATACGTTAGAAGCTATTACTATGTAACTTTATACGTAGGAAGCTATTACTATATGACGTTATACGTTATAAGGTAATACTATATATAGTTGTACGTTAGAAGCCATTACTATGTGACGTTATACCTTATAAGGTAGTACTATATAATGCTATACGTCAGAAGCTATTACTATATGACGTTATACGTTATAAGGTAATACTATATAACATTATACGTCAGACGCTATTACTATATGAAATTATACGTTATAAGGTAATAGTACATAACGTTATACGTTATAAGGTAATACTACATAACATTATACGTTATAAGGTAATAATATATAACGTTATACGTTAGAAGCTATTACTATGTATCTTTATACGTTGGAAGCTATTACTATATGACGTTATACGTTATAAGGTAATACTATTAAACATTATGCGTTAGAAGCTATTACTATATGACGTTATACGTTATAAGATAGTACTATATAATGTTATACGTTAGAAGCTATGACTATATGACGTTATACCTTATAAGGTAATACTATATGACGTTATACGTTAGCAGCTATTACTATATGACGTTGTACGTTATAAGGTAATACTAGATAACGTTATACGTTATAAGGTAATACTATATAACGTTGTACGCTAGAAGCCATTACTATGTGACATTATACCTTATAAGGTAATGCTATTTAACGTTATACGTAGGAAGGTATTACTGTATGACGTTATACGTTATAAGGTAATACTATATAACGTTATAAGTTAAAAGCTATGCCTATATGACGTTATACCTTATAAGGTAATACTATATAACGTTGTACGTTAGGAGCCATTACTATGTGACGTTATACGTCATAAGGTAATACTATTAAACATTATGCGTTAGAAGCTATTACTATATGACGTTATACGTTATAAGGTAGTACTATATAATGTTATACGTTAGAAGCTATGACTATATGACGTTATACCTTATAAGGTAATACTATATGACGTTATACGTTAGAAGCTATTACTATATGACGTTGTACGTTATAAGGTAATACTATATGACGTTATACGTGAGAAGCTATTACTATATGACGTTATACGTTATAAGGTAATAGTACATAACGTTATACGTTATAAGGTAATACTACATAACATTATTCGTTATAAGGTAATAATATATAACGTTGTACGTTATAAGTTAATATTATACAACGTCATACCATAGGAGGTATTACTATGTAACATTATACCATAGGAGGTATTACTATGTAACGTTATACGTAGGAAGCTATTACTACATGACGTTATACGTTGTAAGGTGATGGTACATAACGTTTTACGTTAGAAGCTATTATTATATGACGTTATACCTTATAAGGTAATACTATATAACGTTATACGTTAGAATCTATTACTCTATGACGTTATACGTTATACGGTAATACTATATAACGTTATACGTTAGAAGCTATTACTATATGACGTTGTACGTTATAAGGTAATACTAGATAACGTTATACGTTATAAGGTAATACTATATAACGTTGTACGTTAGAAGCCATTACTATGTGACGTTATACCTTATAAGGTAGTACTATATAATGCTATACGTCAGAAGCTATTACTATATGACGTTATACGTTATAAGGTAATACTATTTAACGTTATACGTTAGAAGCTATTACTATATGTCGTTATACGTTATAAGGTAATAGTACATAACGTTATACGTTATAAGGTAATACTACATAACATTATAAGTTATAAGGTAATAATATATAACGTTATACGTTCGAAGCTATTACTATGTAACTTTATACGTTGGAAGCTATTTCTATATGACGTTATACGTTATAAGGTAATACTATATAACGTTATACGTTAGAAGCTATTACTCTATGACGTTATACGTTATACGGTAATACTATATAACGTTATACGTTAGAAGCTATTACTATATGACATTATACGTTATAAGGTAATAGTATATAACGTTATACGTTAGAAGCTATTACTCTATGACGTTATACGTTATACGGTAATACTATATAATGCTATACGTCAGAAGCTATTACTATATGACGTTATATGTTATAAGGTAATAGTATATAACGTTATACGTTAGAAGCTATTACTATATGACGTTGTACGTGATAAGGTAATACTGGATAACGTTATACGTTATAAGGTAATACTATATAACGTTGTACGTTAGGAGCCATTACTATGTGACGTTATACGTTATAAGGTAGTACTATATAATGTTATACGTCAGAAGCTATTACTATATGACGTTATACGTTATAAGGTAATACTAGATAACGTTATACGTTATAAGGTAATCCTATATAACGCTGTACGTTATAAGGTAATACTAGATAACGTTATACGTTATAAGGTAATACTATATAACGTTGTACGTTATAAGGTAATACTAAATGACGTTATACGTTATAAGGTATTACTATATAACGTTATACCTTATAAGGTAATACTATTTAACGTTATATGTAGGAAGCTATTACTACATGGCGTTATACCTTATAAAGTAGTACTACATAACTTTATTCGTTATAAGGTAATCAAATATAACGTTATACGTTATAAGGTAATACAATATAACATTATACGTCAGAAGCTATTACTATATGACGTTATACGTTATAAGGTAATAGTACATAACGTTATACGTTATAAGGTAATACTACATAAAATTATTCGTTATAAGGTAATAATATATAACGTTGTACGTTATAAGTTAATATTATACAACGTTATACCATAGGAGGTATTACTATGTAACGTTATACGTAGGAAGCTATTACTATATGACGTTATAAGTTACAAGGTAATACTATATAACATTATACGTCAGAAGATGCTACTATATGACGTTATACGTTATAAGGTAACACTGTATAACCTTATACCTTATTAGGTAATAGCTTATAACGTTATACGTTAGAAGCTACTACTATATGACGTTATACCTTATAAGGTAAGACTATATGACGTTATACGTTGTAAGGTAATGGTACATAACGTTATACGTTAGAAGCTATTACTATATGACATTATACCTTATAAGGTAATACTATATAACGTTATACGTTAAAAGGTAATACTATACAACGTTGTACGTTATAAGGTTATAGTAGATAACGTTATACGTTATAAGGTAATACTATATAACATTGTACGTTAAAAGCTATGACTATATGACGTTATACCTTATAAGGTAATACTATATAACGTTATACGTTAGAAGCTAATACTATATGACGTTATACGTCATAAGGTAATACTATATAACGTTATACGTTAGAATCTATTACTCTATGACGTTATACGTTATACGGTAATACTATATAACGTTATACGTTAGAAGCTATTACTATATGACGTTGTACGTTATAAGGTAATACTAGATAACGTTATACGTTATAAGGTAATACTATATAACGTTGTACGTTAGAAGCCATTACTATGTGACGTTATACCTTATAAGGTAGTACTATATAATGCTATACGTTAGAAGCTATTACTCTATGACATTATACGTTATAATGTAATACTATTTAACGTTATACGTTAGAAGCTATTACTATATGACGTTATACGTTATAAGGTAATACTATATAACGTTATACGTTAAAAGCTATGACTATATGACGTTATACCTTATAAGGTAATACTATATAACGTTATACGTTAGAAGCTATTACTCTATGACGTTATACGTTATACGGTAATACTATATAACGTTATACGTTAGAAGCTATTACTATATGACGTTGTACGTTATAAGGTAATACTAGATAACGTTATACGTTATAATGTAATACTATATAACGTTGTACGTTAGGAGCCATTACTGTGTGACGTTATACGTTATAAGATAGTACTATATAATGTTATACGTTAGAAGCTATGACTATATGACGTTATACCTTATAAGGCAATACTATATGACGTTATACGTTAGAAGCTATTACTATATGACGTTGTACGTTATAAGGTAATACTAGATAACGTTATACGTTATAAGGTAATACTATATAACGTTGTACGCTAGAAGCTATTACTCTATGACATTATACGTTATAAGGTAATACTATTTAACGTTATACGTTGGAAGCTATTACTATATGACGTTATACGTTATAAGGTAATACTATATAACGTTATACGTTAAAAGCTATGACTATATGACGTTATACCTTATAAGGTAATACTATATAACGTTATACGTTAGAAGCTATTACTCTATGACGTTATACGTTATAAGGTAATACTTTATAACGTTATACGTTATAAGCTAATACTATATGACGTTATACGTCATAAGGTAATACTATATAACGTTATACGTTAGAAGGTATGACTATATGACGTTATACCTTATAAGGTAATACTATATAACGTTGTACGTTAGAAGCCATTACTATGTGACGTTATACCTTATAAGGTAGTACTATATAATGCTATACGTCAGAAGCTATTACTATATGACGTTATATGTTATAAGGTAATACTATATAACGTTGTACGTTAGAAGCCATTACTATGTGACGTTATACCTTATAAGGTAATACTATTTAACGTTATACGTAGGAAGCTATTACTACATGGCGTTATACCTTATAAGGTAGTACTACATAACTTTATTCGTTATAAGGTAATCAAATATAACGTTATACGTTATAAGGTAATACTATATAACATTATACGTCAGAAGCTATTACTATATGACGTTGTACGTTATAAGGTAATAGTACATAACTTTATACGTTATAAGGTAATACTACGTAACATTATACGTTATAAGGTAATAATATATAACGTTATACGTTAGGAGCTATTACTATGTAACTTTATACGTTGGAAGCTATTACTATATGACGTTATACGTTATAAGGTAATACTATATAACGTTATACGTTAGCAGCTATTACTCTATGACGTTATACGTTATACGGTAATACTATATAACGTTAAACGTTAGAAGCTATTACTCTATGACGTTATACGTTGTAAGGTAATACTATGTAACGTTATACGTTAAAAGGTAATACTATATAACGTTATACGTTAAAAGGTAATACTATATAACGTTATACGACTGAAGCTGTTACTATATGACGTTATACGTTATAAGGTAATACTATATAACGTTATACGTCTGAAGCTATTACTATATGACGTTATACGTTAGAAGCTATTACTACATGGCGTTATACCTTATAAGGTAGTACTACATAACTTTACATGTTATAAGGTAATCAAATATAACGTTATACGTTATAAGGTAATACTATATAACGTTATACGTTAAAAGGTAATACTATATAACGTTATACGTTAAAAGGTAATACTATATAACGTTATACGTTAGAAGCTATTACTATATTACATTATACCTTATAAGGGAATACTATATAACGTTATACGTTAGAAGCTATTACTATATGACGTTATACCTTATAAGGTAATACTATATAACGTTATACGTCTGAAGCTATTACTATATGACGTTATACGTTATAAGGTATGACGATATGACGTTATACGTTGTAAGGTAATGGTACATAACGTTATACGTTAGAAGCTATTACTATATGACGTTATACCTTATAAGGTAGTACTATATAGCGTTATACGTTAGAAGCTATTACTATGTGACGTTATACCTGATAAGGTAATACTATAGAACGTTATACGATAGAAGCTATTACTATATAACGTTATACCTGATAAGGTAATACTATTTAACGTTATACGTAGGAAGCTATTACTACATGGCGTTATACCTTATAAGGTAGTACTACATAACTTTACATGTTATAAGGTAATCAAATATAACGTTATACGTTATAAGGTAATACTATGTAACGTTATACGTTAAAAGGTAATACTATATAACGTTATACGTTAAAAGGTCATACTATATAACGTTATACGTTAGAAGCTATTATTATATGACGTTATACGATGTAAGGTAATAGTACATAACGTTGTACGTTAGAAGCCATTACTATGTGACGTTATACCTTATAAGGTTATACTATATAGTGTTATACGTTAGAAGCTATAACTATATTACGTTATACCTTATAAGGGAATACTATATAACGTTATACGTTAGAAGCTATTACTATATGACGTTATACCTTATAAGGTAATACTATATAACGTTATACGTCTGAAGCTATTACTATATGACGTTATACGTTATAAGGTAATACTATATAATGTTATACGTCTGAAGCTATTACTATATGACGTTATACGTTAGAAGCTATTACCACATGGCGTTATACCTTATAAGGTAGTACTACATAACTTTACATGTTATAAGGTAATCAAATATAACGTTATACGTTATAAGGTAATACCAAATAACGTTATACGTTAAAAGGTAATACTATATAACGTTATACGTTAAAAGGTAATACTATATAACGTTATACGTTAGAAGCTATTACTATATTACGTTATACCTTATAAGGGAATACTATATAACGTTATACGTTAGAAGCTATTACTATGTGACGTTATACCTTATAAGGTAGTACTATACAATGTTATACGTTAGAAGCTATTGCTATATGACGTTATACGTTATAAGGTAATACTATATAACGTTATACGTTAAAAGGTAATACAATAACGTTATACGTTAGAAGCTATTACTATATGACGTTGTACGTTATAAGGTAATACTATATAATGTTATACGTCTGAAGCTATTACTATATGACGTTATACGTTAGGAGCTATTACTATATGACGTTATACGTTATAAGGTAAGACGATATGACGTTATACGTTGTAAGGTAATGGTACATAACGTTATACGTTAGAAGCTATTACTATATGACGTTATACCTTAAAGGGTAGTACTATATAGCGTTATACGTTAGAAGCTATTACTATGTGACGTTATACCTTATAACGTAGTACTATATAATGTTATACGTCAGAAGCTATTACTGTATAACGTTATACCTTATAAGGTGATACTATTTAATGTTATACGTAGGAAGCTATCACTACATGGCGTTATACCTCATAAGGTAATACTACATAACTTTATTCGTTATAAGGTAATCAAATATAACGTTATACGTTAGAAGGTAATACTATATAACATTATACGTCAGAAGCTGTTACTATATGACGTTATACGTTATAAGGTAATAGTACATAACGTTATACGTTATAAGGTAATACTACATAATATTATACGTTATAAGGTAATAATATATAACGTTGTACGTTATAAGTTAATATTATACAACGTTATACCATAGGAGGTACTACTGTGTAACGTTATACCATAGGAGATATTACTATGTAACGTTATAAGTAGGAAGCTATTACTATATGACGTTATACGTTATAAGGTAATAGTACATAACTTTATACGTTATAAGGTAATACTACATAACATTATACGTTATAAGCTAATAATATATAACGTTGTACGTTATAAGTTAATATTATACAACGTTATACCATAGGAGGTACTACTATGTAACGTTATACCATAGGAGATATTACTATGTAACGTTATAAGTAGGAAGCTATTACTATATGACGTTATACGTTGTAAGGTAATAGTACATAACGTTATACGTTAGAAGATATAACTATATTACGTTATACCTTATAAGGTAATATTATATAACGTTATACGTTAGAAGGTATAACCATGTGACGTTATACCTTATAAGGTAATACTATATAACGTTATACGATAGAAGCTATTACTATATAACGTTATACCTGATAAGGTAATACTATTTAACGATATACGTAGGATGCTATTACTACATGGCGTTATACCTTATAAGGTAGTACTACATAACTTTACATGTTATAAGGTAATCAAGTATAACGTTATACGTTATAAGGTAATACTATATAACGTTGTACGTTAGAAGCCATTACTATGTGACGTTATACCTTATAAGGTAATACTATATAACGTTATACGTTAAAAGGTAATACTATATCACGTTATACGTTAGAAGCTATTACTATATTACGTTATACCTTATAAGGGAATACTATATAACGTTATACGTTAGAAGCTATTACCATGTGACGTTATACCTTATATGGTAGTACTATGCAATGTTATACGTTAGAAGCTATTACTATATTACGTTATACCTTATAAGGGAATACTATATAACGTTATACGTTAGAAGCTATTACTATGTGACGTTATACCTTATATGGTAGTACTATGCAATGTTATACGTTAGAAGCTATTACTATATGACGTTATACCTTATAAGGTAATACTATATAACGTTATACGTCTGAAGCTATTACTATATGACGTTATACGTTATAAGGTATGACGATATGACGTTATACGTTGTAAGGTAATGGTACATAACGTTATACGTTAGAAGCTATTACTATATGACGTTATACCTTATAAGGTAGTACTATATAGCGTTATACGTTAGAAGCTATTACTATGTGACGTTATACCTGATAAGGTAATACTATAGAACGTTATACGATAGAAGCTATTACTATATAACGTTATACCTGATAAGGTAATACTATTTAACGTTATACGTAGGAAGCTATTACTACATGGCGTTATACCTTATAAGGTAGTACTACATAACTTTACATGTTATAAGGTATTCAAATATAACGTTATACGTTATAAGGTAATACTATGTAACGTTATACGTTAAAAGGTAATACTATATAACGTTATACGTTAAAAGGTCATACTATATAACGTTATACGTTAGAAGCTATTATTATATGACGTTATACGATGTAAGGTAATAGTACATAACGTTGTACGTTAGAAGCCATTACTATGTGACGTTATACCTTATAAGGTTATACTATATAGTGTTATACGTTAGAAGCTATAACTATATTACGTTATACCTTATAAGGTAATGCTATATAACGTTATACGTATGAAGCTATTACTATATGACGTTATACGTTGTAACGTAATAGTACACAACGTTATACGTTAGGAGCTACTTCTATACGACGTTATACGTTATAAGGTAATACTATATGACGTTGTACGTTATAAGGTAATAGTAGATAACGTTATACGTTATAAGGTAATACTATATAACGTTTCACGTTGTAAGGTAATTCTGTATAACGTTATACGTTAGAAGCTATTACTATATGACGTTATACGTTATAAGGTAATACTATATAGCGTTATATGTCAGAAGCTGTTACCATATGACGTTGCACGTTATAAGGTAATACTATATAACGTTATACGATACAAGGTACTAATATATATCGTTGTACGTTGTGAGTTAATATTATACAACGTTATACCATAGGAGGTATTACTATATAACGTTATAGGTAGGAAGCTAGTACTATATGACGTTGTACGTTGTAAGGTAATAGTACACAAAGTTATACGTTAGTAGATATTACTATATGACGTTATACGTTATGCGGTAATAATATAAAGTTGTACGTTATAAAGTAATACTATATAACATCATACGTTATAAGCTAATACTATATAACGTTATACGTTAGAAGCTATTACTATATGACGTTATACCTTATAAGGTAATACTACATAACGTTATGCGTTAGAAGCTATTACTATATGACGTTGTACGTAATACGGTAATACTATAGAACGTTATACGTTAGAAGCTATTACTATGTAACGTTATACGTTGGAAGCTATTACTATATGACGTTATACGTTGTAAGGTAATAGTACATAACGTTATACGTTGGAAGCTATTACTATATGAGGTTATACCTTATAAGGTAATACTACATAACGTTATGCGTTAGAAGCTATTACTATATGACGTTATACGTAATACGGTAATACTATAGAACGTTATACGTTAGAAGCTATTACTATATGACGTTATAGCATATAAGGTAATACTATATAACGTTATACGTTAGAAGCTATTACTATATGACGTTACACGTTGTAAGGTAATACTATATAACGTTATAAGATACAAGGTACTAATATATATCGTTGTAGGTTGTAAGTTAAAATTATACAATATTATATCATAGGAGGCATTGCTATATAACGTTATACGTTGGAAGCTATTACTATATGACGTAATACGTTGTAACGTAATAGTACACAACGTTATACGTTAGGAGCTATTTGTATACGACGTTATACGTTATAAGTTAATATTTTATAACGTTGTACGTTATTAAGTAATACTATATAACATCATACGTTATAAGGTAATACTACATAGCGATATATGTTATTCGATAATATCTTATAACGTTATACGTTAGAAGCTATTACTATATGACGTTATACCTTATAAGGTAATACTATATAACGTTATACGTTAGAAGCTATTACTATGTAACGTTCTACGTTGGAAGCTATTGTTATATGACGTTATACGTTGTAAGGTAATAGTACATAACGTTATACGTTGGAAGCTATTACTATATGACGTTATACCTTATAAGGTAATACTATATAACGTTATGCGTTAGAAGCTATTACTATATGACGTTATACTTAATAAGGTAGTACTATAGTACGTTATACGTTAGAAGCTATTACTATATGGCGTTTTACGTTGTAAGGAAATAGTACATAATGTTATACGTTAGAAGATATTACTATATGACGTTATACGTTATAAGGTAATACTATATCACCTTGTGCGTCAGAAGCTATTACCATATGACGTTATACGTTATAAGGTAATAGTACATAACATCATACGTTAGAAGCTATTACTATATGACGTTATACATTATAAGGCAATACTATATAACGTTATACGTTAGAAGCTATTACTATGTAACGTTATGCGTTATAAGGTAATACTATATAACGTTATACGTTAGAAGCTATTACTATATGACGTTATACCTTATACGGTAATACTATATAACGTTATACGTTAGAAGCTATTACTATATGACGTTATACCTTATACGGTAATACTATATAACGTTATACGTTAGAAGCTATTACTATATGACGTTATAGCTTATAAGGTAATACTATATAACGTTGTACGTTAGAAGCTATTACTATATGACGTTATACCTTATAAGGTAATACTATATAACGTTATACATTAGACGCTATTACTATATGACGTTATACGTTATAAGGTAATACTATATAACGTTAAACGTTAGAAGCTATTACTATACGACGTTGCACGTTATAAGGTAATACTATATAACGTTATACGATACAAGGTACTAATAGATATCGTTGTACGTTGTAAGTTAATATTATACAACGTTATACCATAGGAGGTATTACTATATAACGTTATATGTAGGAAGCTAGTACTATATGACGTTATACGTTGTAATGTAATAGTACATAACGTTATACGTTAGTAGATATTACTATACGACGTTATACGTTATAGGTTAATATTTTATAAGGTTTTACGTTACTAGGTAATACTATATAACGTTTCACGTTGTAAGGTAATTCTGTATAACGTTATACGTTAGAAGCTATTACTATATGACGTTATACGTTATAAGGTAATACTATATAGCGTTATATGTTAGAAGGTATTACTATATGACGTTGCACGTTATAAGGTAATACTATATAACGTTATACGATACAAGGTACTAATATATATCGTTGTACGTTGTGAGTTAATATTATACAACGTTATACCATAGGAGGTATTACTATATAACGTTATAGGTAGTAAGTTAGTACTATATGACGTTGTACGTTGTAAGGTAATAGTACACAAAGTTATACGTTAGTAGATATTACTATAGGACGTTATACGTCATAAGTTAATATTCTATAAGTTTGTACGTTATTAGGTAATACTATATAAGGTTACACGTTGTAAGGTAATACTGTATAACGTTATACGTTATTAACTATTACTATATGACGTTATACGTTATGCAGTAATAATATAACGTTGTACGTTATTAAGTAATACTATATAACATCACACGTTATAAGGTAATACTATATAACGTTATACGTTGGAAGCTATTACTATATGACGTTATACCTTATAAGGTAGTACTATATAACGTTATACGTTAGAAGCTATTAGTATGTAACGTTATACGTTGGAAGATATTACTATATGACGTTACACGTTGTAAGGTAATACTATATAACGTTATAAGATACAAGGTACTAATATATATCGTTGTACGTTGTGAGTTAATATTTTACAACGTTATACCATAGGAGGTATTACTATATAACGTTATAGGTAGGAAGCTAGTACTATATGACGTTATACGTTGTAACGTAATAGTACACAACGTTATACGTTAGAAGCTATTTCTATACGACGTTATACGTTATAAGTTAATATTTTATAACGTTGTACGTTATTAGGTAATACTATATAACGTTACACGTCATAAGGTAATTCTGTATAACGTTATACGTTATTAGCTATTACTATATGACGTTATACGTTATAAGGTAATACTATATAACGTTACACGTCATAAGGTAATTCTGTATAACGTTATACGTTATTAGCTATTACTATATGACGTTATACGTTGTAAGGTAATACTATATAACGTTATACGTTAAAAGGTAATACTATATAACTTTATACGTTAAAAGGTAATACTATATAACGTTATACGTTAGAAGCTATTACTATATTACATTATACCTTATAAGGGAATACTATATAACGTTATACGTTAGAAGCTATTACTATATGACGTTATACCTTATAAGGTAATACTATATAACGTTATACGTCTGAAGCTATTACTATATGACGTTATACGTTATAAGGTATGACGATATGACGTTATACGTTGTAAGGTAATGGTACATAACGTTATACGTTAGAAGCTATTACTATATGACGTTATACCTTATGAGGTAGTACTATATAGCGTTATACGTTAGAAGCTATTACTATGTGACGTTATACCTGATAAGGTAATACTATAGAACGTTATACGATAGAAGCTATTACTATATAACGTTATACCTGATAAGGTAATACTATTTAACGTTATACGTAGGAAGCTATTACTACATGGCGTTATACCTTATAAGGTAGTACTACATAACTTTACATGTTATAAGGTAATCAAATATAACGTTATACGTTATAAGGTAATACTATGTAACGTTATACGTTAAAAGGTAATACTATATAACGTTATACGTTAAAAGGTCATACTATATAACGTTATACGTTAGAAGCTATTATTATATGACGTTATACGATGTAAGGTAATAGTACATAACGTTGTACGTTAGAAGCCATTACTATGTGACGTTATACCTTATAAGGTTATACTATATAGTGTTATACGTTAGAAGCTATAACTATATTACGTTATACCTTATAAGGGAATACTATATAACGTTATACGTTAGAAGCTATTACTATATGACGTTATACCTTATAAGGTAATACTATATAACGTTATACTTCTGAAGCTATTACTATATGACGTTATACGTTATAAGGTAATACTATATAATGTTATACGTCTGAAGCTATTACTATATGACGTTATACGTTAGAAGCTATTACTACATGGCGTTATACCTTATAAGGTAGTACTACATAACTTTACATGTTATAAGGTAATCAAATATAACGTTATACGTTATAAGGTAATACCAAATAACGTTATACGTTAAAAGGTAATACTATATAACGTTATACGTTAAAAGGTAATACTATATAACGTTATACGTTAGAAGCTATTACTATATTACGTTATACCTTATAAGGGAATACTATATAACGTTATACGTTAGAAGCTATTACTATGTGACGTTATACCTTATAAGGTAGTACTATACAATGTTATACGTTAGAAGCTATTGCTATATGACGTTATACGTTATAAGGTAATACTATATAACGTTATACGTTAAAAGGTAATACAATAACGTTATACGTTAGAAGCTACTACTATATGACGTTGTACGTTATAAGGTAATACTATATAATGTTATACGTCTGAAGCTATTACTATATGACGTTATACCTTAAAGGGTAGTACTATATAGCGTTATACGTTAGAAGCTATTACTATGTGACGTTATACCTTATAAGGTAGTACTATATAATGTTATACGTCAGAAGCTATTACTGTATAACGTTATACCTTATAAGGTGATACTATTTAATGTTATACGTAGGAAGCTATCACTACATGGCGTTATACCTCATAAGGTAATACTACATAACTTTATTCGTTATAAGGTAATCAAATATAACGTTATACGTTAGAAGGTAATACTATATAACATTATACGTCAGAAGCTGTTACTATATGACGTTATACGTTATAAGGTAATAGTACATAACGTTATACGTTATAAGGTAATACTACATAATATTATACGTTATAAGGTAATAATATATAACGTTGTACGTTATAAGTTAATATTATACAACGTTATACCATAGGAGGTACTACTGTGTAACGTTATACCATAGGAGATATTACTATGTAACGTTATAAGTAGGAAGCTATTACTATATGACGTTATACGTTATAAGGTAATAGTACATAACTTTATACGTTATAAGGTAATACTACATAACATTATACGTTATAAGCTAATAATATATAACGTTGTACGTTATAAGTTAATATTATACAACGTTGTACCATAGGAGGTACTACTATGTAACGTTATACCATAGGAGATATTACTATGTAACGTTATAAGTAGGAAGCTATTACTATATGACGTTATACGTTGTAAGGTAATAGTACATAACGTTATACGTTAGAAGATATAACTATATTACGTTATACCTTATAAGGTAATATTATATAACGTTATACGTTAGAAGGTATAACCATGTGACGTTATACCTTATAAGGTAATACTATATAACGTTATACGATAGAAGCTATTACTATATAACGTTATACCTGATAAGGTAATACTATTTAACGATATACGTAGGATGCTATTACTACATGGCGTTATACCTTATAAGGTAGTACTACATAACTTTACATGTTATAAGGTAATCAAGTATAACGTTATACGTTATAAGGTAATACTATATAACGTTGTACGTTAGAAGCCATTACTATGTGACGTTATACCTTATAAGGTAATACTATATAACGTTATACGTTAAAAGGTAATACTATATCACGTTATACGTTAGAAGCTATTACTATATTACGTTATACCTTATAAGGGAATACTATATAACGTTATACGTTAGAAGCTATTACCATGTGACGTTATACCTTATATGGTAGTACTATGCAATGTTATACGTTAGAAGCTATTACTATATTACGTTATACCTTATAAGGGAATACTATATAACGTTATACGTTAGAAGCTATTACTATGTGACGTTATACCTTATATGGTAGTACTATGCAATGTTATACGTTAGAAGCTATTACTATATGACGTTATACCTTATAAGGTAATACTATATAACGTTATACGTCTGAAGCTATTACTATATGACGTTATACGTTATAAGGTATGACGATATGACGTTATACGTTGTAAGGTAATGGTACATAACGTTATACGTTAGAAGCTATTACTATATGACGTTATACCTTATAAGGTAGTACTATATAGCGTTATACGTTAGAAGCTATTACTATGTGACGTTATACCTGATAAGGTAATACTATAGAACGTTATACGATAGAAGCTATTACTATATAACGTTATACCTGATAAGGTAATACTATTTAACGTTATACGTAGGAAGCTATTACTACATGGCGTTATACCTTATAAGGTAGTACTACATAACTTTACATGTTATAAGGTAATCAAATATAACGTTATACGTTATAAGGTAATACTATGTAACGTTATACGTTAAAAGGTAATACTATATAACGTTATACGTTAAAAGGTCATACTATATAACGTTATACGTTAGAAGCTATTATTATATGACGTTATACGATGTAAGGTAATAGTACATAACGTTGTACGTTAGAAGCCATTACTATGTGACGTTATACCTTATAAGGTTATACTATATAGTGTTATACGTTAGAAGCTATAACTATATTACGTTATACCTTATAAGGGAATACTATATAACGTTATACGTTAAAAGGTAATACAATAACGTTATACGTTAGAAGCTATTACTATATGACGTTGTACGTTATAAGGTAATACTATATAATGTTATACGTCTGAAGCTATTACTATATGACGTTATACGTTAGGAGCTATTACTATATGACGTTATACGTTATAAGGTAAGACGATATGACGTTATACGTTGTAAGGTAATGGTACATAACGTTATACGTTAGAAGCTATTACTATATGACGTTATACCTTAAAGGGTAGTACTATATAGCGTTATACGTTAGAAGCTATTACTATGTGACGTTATACCGTATAAGGTAGTACTATATAATGTTATACGTCAGAAGCTATTACTATATAACGTTATACCTTATAAGGTAATACTATTTAATGTTATACGTAGGAAGCTATCACTACATGGCGTTATACCTTATAAGGTAATACTACATAACTTTATTCGTTATAAGGTAATCAAATATAACGTTATACGTTAGAAGGTAATACTATATAACATTATACGTCAGAAGCTGTTACTATATGACGTTATACGTTATAAGGTAATAGTACATAACTTTATACGTTATAAGGTAATACTACATAATATTATACGTTATAAGGTAATAATATATAACGTTGTACGTTATAAGTTAATATTATACAACGTTATACCATAGGAGGTACTACTATGTAACGTTATACCATAGGAGATATTACTATGTAACGTTATAAGTAGGAAGCTATTACTATATGACGTTATACGTTATAAGGTAATAGTACATAACGTTATACGTTATAAGGTAATACTACATAACATTATACGTTATAAGCTAATAATATATAACGTTGTACGTTATCAGTTAATATTATACAACGTTATACCATAGGAGGTACTACTATGTAACGTTATACCATAGGAGATATTACTATGTAACGTTATAAGTAGGAAGCTATTACTATATGACGTTATACGTTGTACGGTAATAGTACATAACGTTATACGTTAGAAGATATAACTACATTACGTTATACCTTATAAGGTAATATTATATAACGTTATACGTTAGAAGGTATTACCATATGACGTTATACCTTATAAGGTAATACTATATAACGTTATACGATAGAAGCTATTACTATATAACGTTATACCTGATAAGGTCATACTATTTAACGTTATACGTAGGATGCTATTACTACATGGCGTTATACCTTATAAGGTAGTACTACATAACTTTACATGTTATAAGGTAATCAAGTATAACGTTATACGTTATAAGGTAATACTATATAACGTTGTACGTTAGAAGCCATTACTATGTGACGTTATACCTTATAAGGTAATACTATATAGCGTTATACGTCTGAAGCTATTACTATATGACGTTATACGTTAGAAGCCATTACTACATGGCGTTATACCTTATAAGGTAGTACTACATAACTTTACATGTTATAAGGTAATCAAATATAACGTTATACGTTATAAGGTAACACTATATAACGTTATACGTTAAAAGGTAATACTATATAACGTTATACGTTAAAAGGTAATACTATATCACGTTATACGTTGGAAGCTATTACTATATTACGTTATACCTTATAAGGGAATACTATATAACGTTATACGTTAGAAGCTATTACTATGTGACGTTATACCTTATATGGTAGTACTATGCAATGTTATACGTTAGAAGCTATTGCTATATGACGTTATACATTATAAGGTAATACTATATAGCGTTAAACGTTATGAGGTAATACTATATAACGTTGTACTTTATTAGGTAATAGCCTATAACGTTATACGTTAGGAGGAATTACTATATAACGTTATACCTTATAAGGTAATACTATTTAACGTTATACGTAGTAAGCTATTACTACATGGCGTTATACCTTATAAGGTAGTACTACATAACTTTATACGTTATAATGTAATCAAATATAACGTTATACGTTATAAGGTAATACTATATAACGTTATACGTTAAAAGGTAATACTATATAACGTTATACGTTAGAAGCTATTACTATATGACGTTATACCTTATAAGGTAATACTATATAACGTTATACGTCAGAAGCTATTACTATATGACGTTATACGTTATAAGGTAATACTATATAGCGTTATACGTTAGAAGCTATTACTATATGACGTTATACCTTATCAGGTAATACTATATAACGTTATACGCTAGAAGCTATTACTATATGACGTTGTACGTTATAAGGTAATACTAGATAACGTTATACGTTATAAGGTAATACTATATAACGTTGTACGTTATAAGGTAATACTAGATAACGTTATACGTTATAAGGTAATACTATATAACGTTGTACGTTATTAGGTAATAGCTTATAACGTTATACGTTAGAAGGTATTACTATATAACGTTATACTTTATAAGGTAATACTATTTAACGTTATACGTAGGAAACTATTACTGCATGGCGTTATACCTTATAAGGTAGTACTACATAACTTTATTCGTTATAAGGTAATCAAATATAACGTTATACGTTATAAGGTAATACTATATAACGTTATACGTTAGAAGCTATTACTATGTAACTTTATACGTTGGAAGCTATTACTATATGACGTTATAAGTTAGAAGCTGTTACTCTATGACGTTATACTTTATAAGGTAATACTATATAGTGTTATACGTTAGAAGCTATTTCTATGTGACATTATACCTTATAAGGTAGTACTATATAATGTTATACGTCAGAAGCTATTACTATATAACGTTATACCTTATAAGGTAATACTATTTAACGTTATACGTAGGAAGCTATTACTGCATGGCGTTATACCTTATAAGGTAGTACTACATAACTTTATTCGTTATAAGGTAATCAAATATAACGTTATACGTTATAAGGTAATATTATATAACGTTGTACGTTATAAGGTAATACTAGATAACGTTATACGTTAAAAGGTAATACAATAACGTTATACGTTAGAAGCTATTACTATATGACGTTATACGTTATAAGGTAAGACGATATGACGTTATACGTTGTAAGGTAATGGTACATAACGTTATACGTTAGAAGCTATTACTATATGACGTTATACCTTATAAGGTAATACTATAAAGCGTTATACGTTAGAAGCTATTACTATATGACGTTATACCTTATAGGGCAGTACTATATAATGTTATACGTCAGAAGCTATTACTATATAACGTTATACCTTATAAGGTAATACTATTTAATGTTATACGTAGGAAGCTATCACTACATGGCGTTATACCTTATAAGGTAGTACTACATAACTTTATTCGTTATAAGGTAATCAAATATAACGTTATACGTTACAAGGTAATACTATATAACATTATACGTCAGAAGCTGTTACTATATGACGTTATGCGTTATAAGGTAATAGTATATAACGTTATACGTTATAAGGTAATACTACATAATATTATACGTTAGAAGGTAATAATATATAACGTTGTACGTTATAAGATAATATTATACAACGTTATACCATAGGAGGTACTACTATGTAACGTTATACCATAGGAGATATTACTATGTAACGTTGTAAGTAGGAAGCTATTACTATATGACGTTATACGTTATAAGGTAATAGTACATAACGTTATACGTTATAAGGTAATACTACATAACATTATACGTTATTAGCTAATAATATATAACGTTGTACGTTATAAGTTAATATTATACAACGTTATACCATAGGAGGTACTACTATGTAACGTTATACCATAGGAGGTATTACTATGTAACGTTATAAGTAGGAAGCTATTACTATATGACGTTATACGTTGTAAGGTAATAGTACATAACGTTATACGTTAGAAGATATAACTATATTACGTTATACCTTATAAGGTAATATTATATAACGTTATACGTTAGAAGCTATTACCATATGACGTTATACCGTATAAGGTAATACTATATAACGTTATACGATAGAAGCTATTACTATATAACGTTATACCTGATAAGGTAATACTATTTAACGTTATACGTAGGAAGCTATTACTACATGGCGTTATACTTTATAAGGTAGTACTACATAACTTTATACGTTATAAGGTAATCAAATATAACGTTATACGTTATAAGGTAACACTATATAACGTTATACGTTAAAAGGTAATACTATATAACGTTATACGTTAAAAGGTAATACTATATCACGTTATACGTTAGAAGCTATTACTATATTACCTTATACCTTATAAGGGAATACTATATAACGTTATACGTGAGAAGCTATTACTATGTGACGTTATACCTTATAAGGTATTACTATGCAATGTTATACGTTAGAAGCTATTGCTATATGACGTTATACGTTATAAGGTAATACTATATAGCGTTATACGTTATAAGGTAATACTATATAACGTTGTACTTTATTAGGTAATAGCCTAAAACGTTATACGTTAGGAGGAATTACTATATAACGTTATACCTTATAAGGTAATACTATTTAACGTTATACGTAGGAAGCTATTACTACATGGCATTATACCTTATAAGGTAGTACTACATAACTTTATACGTTATAAGGTAATCAAATATAACGTTATACGTTAGAAGATATAACTATATTACGTTATACCTTATAAGGTAATACTATATATCGTTATACGTTAGAAGCTATTACCATATGACGTTATACCTTATAAGGTAATACTATAGAACGTTATACGATAGAAGCTATTACTATATAACGTTATACCTGATAAGGTAATACTATTTAACGTTATACGTAGGAAGCTATTACTACATGGCGTTATACCTTATAAGGTAGTACTACATAACTTTACATGTTATAAGGTAATCAAATATAACGTTATACGTTATAAGGTAATACTATGTAACGTTATACGTTAAAAGGTAATACTATATAACGTTATACGTTAAAAGGTAATACTATATAACGTTATACGTTAGAAGCTATTATTATATGACGTTATACGATGAAAGGTAATAGTACATAACGTTGTACGTTAGAAGCCATTACTATGTGACGTTATACCTTATAAGGTAATACTATATAGTGTTATACGTTAGCAGCTATAACTATATTACGTTATACCTTATAAGGGAATACTATATAACGTTATACGTTAGAAGCTATTACTATATAACGTTATACCTTATAAGGTAATACTATTTAATGTTATACGTAGGAAGCTATTACTACATGGCGTTATACCTTATAAGGTAGTACTACATAACTTTATTCGTTATAAGGTAACCAAATATAACGTTATACGTTATAAGGTAATACTATATAACGTTGTACGTTATAAGGTAATACTAGATAACGTTATACGTTATAAGGTAATACTATATATCGTTGTACGTTATAAGGTAATACTGGATAACGTTATACGTTATAAGGTGATACTATATAACGTTGTACGTTATTAGGTAATAGCTTATAACGTTATACGTTAGAAGGTATTACTATATAACGTTATACCTTATAAGGTAATACTATTTAACGTTATACGTAGGAAGCTATTACTGCATGGCGTTATACCTTATAAGGTAGTACTACATAACTTTATTCGTTATAAGGTAATCAAATATAACGTTATACGTTATAAGGTAATATTATATAAGGTTGTACGTTATAAGGTAATACTAGATAACGTTATACGTTAAAAGGTATTACAATAACGTTATACGTTAGAAGCTATTACTATATGACGTTGTACGTTATAACGTAATACTATATAACATTATACGTCTGAAGCTATTACTATATGACGTTATACGTTAGAAGCTATTACTATATGACGTTATACGTTATAATGTAAGACGATATGACGTTATACGTTGTAAGGTAATGGTACATAACGTTATACGTTAGAAGCTATTACTATATAACGTTATACCTTATAAGGTAATACTATTTAATGTTATACGTAGGAAGCTATCACTACATGGCGTTATACCTTATAAGGTAGTACTACATAACTTTATTCGTTATAAGGTAATCAAATATAACGTTATACGTTATAAGTTAATACTATATAACATTATACGTCAGAAGCTGTTACTATATGACGTTATACGTTATAAGGTAATAGTACATAACGTTATACGTTATAAGGTAATACTACATAATATTATACGTTATAAGGTAATAATATATAACGTTGTACGTTATAAGTTAATATTATACAACGTTATAGCATAGGAGGTACTACTATGTAACGTTATACCATAGGAGATATTACTATGTAACGTTATAAGTAGGGAGCTATTACTATATAACGTTATACGTTAGAAGCTATTACTCTATGACGTTATACTTTATAAGGTAATACTATATAGCGTTATACGTTAGAAGCTATTTCTATGTGACGTTATACCTTATAAGGTAAGACTATATGACGTTATACGTTGTAAGGTAATGGTACATAACGTTATACGTTAGAAGCTATTACTATATGACGTTATACCTTATAAGGTAATACTATAAAGCGTTATACGTTAGAAGCTATTACTATGTGACGATATACCTTATAAGGTAGTACTATATAATGTTATACGTCAGAAGCTATTACTATATAACGTTATACCTTATAAGGTAATACTATTTAATGTTATACGTAGGAAGCTATTACTACATGGCGTTATACCTTATAAGGTAGTACTACATAACTTTATTCGTTATAAAGTAACCAAATATAACGTTATACGTTATAAGGTAATACTATATAACGTTGTACGTTATTAGGTAATAGCTTATAACGTTATACGTTAGAAGGTATTACTATATAACGTTATACCTTATAAGGTAATACTATTTAACGTTATACGTAGGAAGCTATTACTGCATGGCGTTATACCTTATAAGGTAGTACTACATAACTTTATTCGTTATAAGGTAATCAAATATAACGTTATACGTTATAAGGTAATATTATATAACGTTGTACGTTATAAGGTAATACTAGATAACGTTATACGTTAAAAGGTAATACAATAACGTTATACGTTAGAAGCTATTACTATATGACGTTATACGTTATAAGGTAAGACGATATGACGTTATACATTGTAAGGTAATGGTACATAACGTTATACGTTAGAAGCTATTACTATATGACGTTATACCTTATACGGTAGTACTATATAGCGTTATACGTTAGAAGCTATTACTATGTGACGTTATACCTTATAAGGTAGTACTATATAATGTTATACGTCAGAAGCTATTACTATATAACGTTATACCTTATAAGGTAATACTATTTAATGTTATACGTAGGAAGCTATCACTACATGGCGTTATACCTTATAAGGTAGTACTACATAACTTTATTCGTTATAAGGTAATCAAATATAACGTTATACGTTATAAGGTAATACTATATAACATTATACGTCAGAAGCTGTTACTATATGACGTTATACGTTATAAGGTAATAGTATATAACGTTATACGTTATAAGGTAATACTACATAATATTATACGTTATAAGGTATTAATATATAACGTTGTACGTTATAAGATAATATTATACAACGTTATACCATAGGAGGTACTACTATGTAACGTTATACCATAGGATATATTACTATGTAACGTTATAAGTAGGAAGCTATTACTATATGACGTTATACGTTATAAGGTAAGACGATATGACGTTATACGTTGTAAGGTAATGGTACATAACGTTATACGTTAGAAGCTATTACTATATGACGTTATACCTTAAAGGGTAGTACTATATAGCGTTATACGTTAGAAGCTATTACTATGTGACGTTATACCTTATAAGGTAGTACTATATAATGTTATACGTCAGAAGCTATTACTATATAACGTTATACCTTATAAGGTAATACTATTTAATGTTATACGTAGGAAGCTATCACTACATGGCGTTATACCTTATAAGGTAGTACTACATAACTTTATTCGTTATAAGGTAATCAAATATAACGTTATACGTTATAAGGTAATACTATATAACATTATACGTCAGAAGCTGTTACTATATGACGTTATACGTTATAAGGTAATAGTATATAACGTTATACGTTATAAGGTAATACTACATAATATTATACGTTAGAAGGTAATAATATATAACGTTGTACGTTATAAGATAATATTATACAACGTTATACCATAGGAGGTACTACTATGTAACGTTATACCATAGGAGATATTACTATGTAACGTTGTAAGTAGGAAGCTATTACTATATGACGTTATACGTTATAAGGTAATAGTACATAACGTTATACGTTATAAGGTAATACTACATAACATTATACGTTATTAGCTAATAATATATAACGTTGTACGTTATAAGTTAATATTATACAACGTTATACCATAGGAGGTACTACTATGTAACGTTATACCATAGGAGGTATTACTATGTAACGTTATAAGTAGGAAGCTATTACTATATGACGTTATACGTTGTAAGGTAATAGTACATAACGTTATACGTTAGAAGATATAACTATATTACGTTATACCTTATAAGGTAATATTATATAACGTTATACGTTAGAAGCTATTACCATATGACGTTATACCGTATAAGGTAATACTATATAACGTTATACGATAGAAGCTATTACTATATAACGTTATACCTGATAAGGTAATACTATTTAACGTTATACGTAGGAAGATATAACTATATTACGTTATACCTTATAAGGTAATATTATATAACGTTATACGTTAGAAGCTATTACCATATGACGTTATACCGTATAAGGTAATACTATATAACGTTATACGATAGAAGCTATTACTATATAACGTTATACCTGATAAGGTAATACTATTTAACGTTATACGTAGGAAGCTATTACTACATGGCGTTATACCTTATAAGGTAGTACTACATAACTTTATACGTTATAAGGTAATCAAATATAACGTTATACGTTATAAGGTAACACTATATAACGTTATACGTTAAAAGGTAATACTATATAACGTTATACGTTAAAAGGTAATACTATATCACGTTATACGTTAGAAGCTATTACTATATTACCTTATACCTTATAAGGGAATACTATATAACGTTATACGTTAGAAGCTATTACTATGTGACGTTATACCTTATAAGGTATTACTATGCAATGTTATACGTTAGAAGCTATTGCTATATGACGTTATACGTTATAAGGTAATACTATATAGCGTTATACGTTATAAGGTAATACTATATAACGTTGTACTTTATTAGGTAATAGCCTAAAACGTTATACGTTAGGAGGAATTACTATATAACGTTATACCTTATAAGGTAATACTATTTAACGTTATACGTAGGAAGCTATTACTACATGGCATTATACCTTATAAGGTAGTACTACATAACTTTATTCGTTATAAGGTAATCAAATATAACGTTATACGTTAGAAGATATAACTATATTACGTTATACCTTATAAGGTAATACTATTTAATGTTATACGTAGGAAGCTATTACTACATGGCGTTATACCTTATAAGGTAGTACTACATAACTTTATTCGTTATAAAGTAACCAAATATAACGTTATACGTTATAAGGTAATACTATATAACGTTGTACGTTATTAGGTAATAGCTTATAACGTTATACGTTAGAAGGTATTACTATATAACGTTATACCTTATAAGGTAATACTATTTAACGTTATACGTAGGAAGCTATTACTGCATGCCGTTATACCTTATAAGGTAGTACTACATAACTTTATTCGTTATAAGGTAATCAAATATAACGTTATACGTTATAAGGTAATATTATATAACGTTGTACGTTATAAGGTAATACTAGATAACGTTATACGTTAAAAGGTAATACAATAACGTTATACGTTAGAAGCTATTACTATATGACGTTATACGTTATAAGGTAAGACGATATGACGTTATACATTGTAAGGTAATGGTACATAACGTTATACGTTAGAAGCTATTACTATATGACGTTATACCTTATACGGTAGTACTATATAGCGTTATACGTTAGAAGCTATTACTATGTGACGTTATACCTTATAAGGTAGTACTATATAATGTTATACGTCAGAAGCTATTACTATATAACGTTATACCTTATAAGGTAATACTATTTAATGTTATACGTAGGAAGCTATCACTACATGGCGTTATACCTTATAAGGTAGTACTACATAACTTTATTCGTTATAAGGTAATCAAATATAACGTTATACGTTATAAGGTAATACTATATAACATTATACGTCAGAAGCTGTTACTATATGACGTTATACGTTATAAGGTAATAGTATATAACGTTATACGTTATAAGGTAATACTACATAATATTATACGTTATAAGGTATTAATATATAACGTTGTACGTTATAAGATAATATTATACAACGTTATACCATAGGAGGTACTACTATGTAACGTTATACCATAGGATATATTACTATGTAACGTTATAAGTAGGAAGCTATTACTATATGACGTTATACGTTATAAGGTAAGACGATATGACGTTATACGTTGTAAGGTAATGGTACATAACGTTATACGTTAGAAGCTATTACTATATAACGTTATACCTTATAAGGTAATACTATTTAATGTTATACGTAGGAAGCTATCACTACATGGCGTTATACCTTATAAGGTAGTACTACATAACTTTATTCGTTATAAGGTAATCAAATATAACGTTATACGTTATAAGGTAATACTATATAACATTATACGTCAGAAGCTGTTACTATATGACGTTATACGTTATAAGGTAATAGTACATAACGTTATACGTTATAAGGTAATACTACATAATATTATACGTTATAAGGTAATAATATATAACGTTGTACGTTATAAGTTAATATTATACAACGTTATAGCATAGGAGGTACTACTATGTAACGTTATACCATAGGAGATATTACTATGTAACGTTATAAGTAGGGAGCTATTACTATATAACGTTATACGTTAGAAGCTATTACTCTATGACGTTATACTTTATAAGGTAATACTATATAGCGTTATACGTTAGAAGCTATTTCTATGTGACGTTATACCTTATAAGGTAAGACTATATGACGTTATACGTTGTAAGGTAATGGTACATAACGTTATGCGTTAGAAGCTATTACTATATGACGTTATACCTTATAAGGTAATACTATAAAGCGTTATACGTTAGAAGCTATTACTATGTGACGATATACCTTATAAGGTAGTACTATATAATGTTATACGTCAGAAGCTATTACTATATAACGTTATACCTTATAAGGTAATACTATTTAATGTTATACGTAGGAAGCTATTACTACATGGCGTTATACCTTATAAGGTAGTACTACATAACTTTATTCGTTATAAAGTAACCAAATATAACGTTATACGTTATAAGGTAATACTATATAACGTTGTACGTTATTAGGTAATAGCTTATAACGTTATACGTTAGAAGGTATTACTATATAACGTTATACCTTATAAGGTAATACTATTTAACGTTATACGTAGGAAGCTATTACTGCATGGCGTTATACCTTATAAGGTAGTACTACATAACTTTATTCGTTATAAGGTAATCAAATATAACGTTATACGTTATAAGGTAATATTATATAACGTTGTACGTTATAAGGTAATACTAGATAACGTTATACGTTAAAAGGTAATACAATAACGTTATACGTTAGAAGCTATTACTATATGACGTTATACGTTATAAGGTAAGACGATATGACGTTATACATTGTAAGGTAATGGTACATAACGTTATACGTTAGAAGCTATTACTATATGACGTTATACCTTATACGGTAGTACTATATAGCGTTATACGTTAGAAGCTATTACTATGTGACGTTATACCTTATAAGGTAGTACTATATAATGTTATACGTCAGAAGCTATTACTATATAACGTTATACCTTATAAGGTAATACTATTTAATGTTATACGTAGGAAGCTATCACTACATGGCGTTATACCTTATAAGGTAGTACTACATAACTTTATTCGTTATAAGGTAATCAAATATAACGTTATACGTTATAAGGTAATACTATATAACATTATACGTCAGAAGCTGTTACTATATGACGTTATACGTTATAAGGTAATAGTATATAACGTTATACGTTATAAGGTAATACTACATAATATTATACGTTATAAGGTAATAATATATAACGTTGTACGTTATAAGATAATATTATACAACGTTATACCATAGGAGGTACTACTATGTAACGTTATACCATAGGATATATTACTATGTAACGTTATAAGTAGGAAGCTATTACTATATGACGTTATACGTTATATGGTAATAGTACATAACGTTATACGTTATAAGGTAATACTACATAACATTATACGTTATAAGGTAATAATATATAACATTGTACGTTATAAGTTAATATTATACAACGTTATAACATAGGAGGTACTACTATGTAACGTTATACCATAGGAGGTATTACTATGTAACGTTATAAGTAGGAAGCTATTACTATATGACGTTATACGTTGTAAGGTAATAGTACATAACGTTATACGTTAGAAGATATAACTATATTACGTTATACCTTATAAGGTAATACTATATAACGTTATACGTTAGAAGCTATTACCATATGACGTTATACCTTATAAGGTAATACTATAGAACGTTATACGATAGAAGCTATTACTATATAACGTTATACCTGATAAGGTAATACTATTTAACGTTATACGTAGGAAGCTATTACTACATGGCGTTATACCTTATAAGGTAGTACTACATAACTTTACATGTTATAAGGTAATCAAATATAACGTTATACGTTATAAGGTAATACTATGTAACGTTATACGTTAAAAGGTAATACTATATAACGTTATACGTTAAAAGGTAATACTATATAACGTTATACGTTAGAAGCTATTATTATATGACGTTATACGATGAAAGGTAATAGTACATAACGTTGTACGTTAGAAGCCATTACTATGTGACGTTATACCTTATAAGGTAATACTATATAGTGTTATACGTTAGCAGCTATAACTATATTACGTTATACCTTATAAGGGAATACTATATAACGTTATACGTTAGAAGCTATTACTATATGACGTTATACCTTATAAGGTAATACTATATAACGTTATACGTCTGAAGCTATTACTATATGACGTTATACGTTATAAGGTAATACTATATAATGTTATACGTCTGAAGCTATTACTATATGACGTTATACGTTAGAAGCTATTACTACATGGCGTTATACCTTATAAGGTAGTACTACATAACTTTACATGTTATAAGGTAATCAAATATAACGTTATACGTTATAAGGTAATACCAAATAACGTTATACGTTAAAAGGTAATACTATATAACGTTATACGTTAAAAGGTAATACTATATAACGTTATACGTTAGAAGCTATTACTATATTACGTTATACCTTATAAGGGAATACTATATAACATTATACGTTAGAAGCTATTACTATGTGACGTTATACCTTATAAGGTAGTACTATACAACGTTATACGTTAGAAGCTATTGTTATATGACGTTATACGTTATAAGGTAATACTATATAACGTTATACGTTAAAAGGTAATACAATAATGTTATACGTTAGAAGCTATTACTATATGACGTTGTACGTTATAAGGTAATACTATATAACGTCATACGTCTGAAGCTATTACTATATGACGTTATACGTTAGGAGCTATTACTATATGACGTTATACGTTATAAGGTAAGACGATATGACGTTATACGTTGTAAGGTAATGGTAAATAACGTTATACGTTAGAAGCTATTACTATATGACGTTATACCTTAAAGGGTAGTACTATATAGCGTTATACGTTAGAAGCTATTACTATGTGACGTTATACCTTATAAGGTAGTACTATATAATGTTATACGTCAGAAGCTATTACTATATAACGTTATACCTTATAAGGTAATACTATTTAATGTTATACGTAGGAAGCTATCACTACATGGCGTTATACCTTATAAGGTAGTACTACATAACTTTATTCGTTATAAGGTAATCAAATATAACGTTGTACGTTATAAGTTAATATTATACAACGTTATACCATAGGAGGTACTACTATGTAACGTTATACCATAGGAGATATTACTATGTAACGTTATAAGTAGGAAGCTATTACTATATGACGTTATACGTTATAAGGTAATAGTACATAACGTTATACGTTATAAGGTAATACTACATAACATTATACGTTATAAGCCAATAATATATAACGTTGTACGTTATAAGTTAATATTATACAACGTTATACCATAGGAGGTACTATTATGTAACGTTATACCATAGGAGATATTACTATGTAACGTTATAAGTAGGAAGCTATTACTATATGACGTTATACGTTGTAAGGTAATAGTACATAACGTTATACGTTAGAAGATATAACTATATTACGTTATAGCTTATAAGGTAATATTATATAACGTTATACGTTAGAAGGTATTACCATATGACGTTATACCTTATAAGGTAATACTATATAACGTTATACGATAGAAGCTATTACTATATAACGTTATACCTGATAAGGTAATACTATTTAACGTTATACGTAGGATGCTATTACTACATGGCGTTATACCTTATAAGGTAGTACTACATAACTTTACATGTTATAAGGTAATCAAGTATAACGTTATACGTTATAAGGTAATACTATATAACGTTGTACGTTAGAAGCCATTACTATGTGACGTTATACCTTATAAGGGAATACTATATAACGTTATACGTTAGAAGCTATTACTATGTGACGTTATACCTTATATGGTAGTACTATGCAATGTTATACGTTAGAAGCTATTGCTATATGACGTTATACATTATAAGGTAATACTATATAGCGTTATACGTCTGAAGCTATTACTATATGACGTTATACGTTAGAAGCCATTACTACATGGCGTTATACCTTATAAGGTAGTACTACATAACTTTACATGTTATAAGGTAATCAAATATAACGTTATACGTTATAAAGTAACACTATATAACGTTATACGTTAAAAGGTAATACTATATAACGTTATACGTTAAAAGGTAATACTAGATAACGTTATACGTTAGAAGCTATTACTATATGACGTTATACCTTATAAGGTAATACTATATAACGTTATACGTCAGAAGCTATTACTATATGACGTTATACGTTATAAGGTAATACTATATAGCGTTATACGTTAGAAGCTATTACTATATGACGTTATACCTTATCAGGTAAAACTATATAACGTTATACGCTAGAAGCTATTACTATATGACGTTGTACGTTATAAGGTAATACTAGATAACGTTATACGTTATAAGGTAATACTATATAACGTTGTACGTTATAAGGTAATACTAGATAACGTTATACGTTATAAGGTAATACTATATAACGTTGTACGTTATTAGGTAATAGCTTATAACGTTATACGTTAGAAGGTATTACTATATAACGTTATACTTTATAAGGTAATACTATTTAACGTTATACGTAGGAAACTATTACTGCATGGCGTTATACCTTATAAGGTAGTACTACATAACTTTATTCGTTATAAGGTAATCAAATATAACGTTATACGTTATAAGGTAATACTATATAACGTTATACGTTAGAAGCTATTACTATGTAACTTTATACGTTGGAAGCTATTACTATATGACGTTATAAGTTAGAAGCTGTTACTCTATGACGTTATACTTTATAAGGTAATACTATATAGTGTTATACGTTAGAAGCTATTTCTATGTGACATTATACCTTATAAGGTAGTACTATATAATGTTATACGTCAGAAGCTATTACTATATAACGTTATACCTTATAAGGTAATACTATTTAACGTTATACGTAGGAAGCTATTACTGCATGGCGTTATACCTTATAAGGTAGTACTACATAACTTTATTCGTTATAAGGTAATCAAATATAACGTTATACGTTATAAGGTAATATTATATAACGTTGTACGTTATAAGGTAATACTAGATAACGTTATACGTTAAAAGGTAATACAATAACGTTATACGTTAGAAGCTATTACTATATGACGTTATACGTTATAAGGTAAGACGATATGACGTTATACGTTGTAAGGTAATGGTACATAACGTTATAAGTTAGAAGCTATTACTATATGACGTTATACCTTATAAGGTAATACTATAAAGCGTTATACGTTAGAAGCTATTACTATATGACGTTATACCTTATAGGGCAGTACTATATAATGTTATACGTCAGAAGCTATTACTATATAACGTTATACCTTATAAGGTAATACTATTTAATGTTATACGTAGGAAGCTATCACTACATGGCGTTATACCTTATAAGGTAGTACTACATAACTTTATTCGTTATAAGGTAATCAAATATAACGTTATACGTTATAAGGTAATACTATATAACATTATACGTCAGAAGCTGTTACTATATGACGTTATACGTTATAAGGTAATAGTATATAACGTTATACGTTATAAGGTAATACTACATAATATTATACGTTAGAAGGTAATAATATATAACGTTGTACGTTATAAGATAATATTATACAACGTTATACCATAGGAGGTACTACTATGTAACGTTATACCATAGGAGATATTACTATGTAACGTTGTAAGTAGGAAGCTATTACTATATGACGTTATACGTTATAAGGTAATAGTACATAACGTTATACGTTATAAGGTAATACTACATAACATTATACGTTATTAGCTAATAATATATAACGTTGTACGTTATAAGTTAATATTATACAACGTTATACCATAGGAGGTACTACTATGTAACGTTATACCATAGGAGGTATTACTATGTAACGTTATAAGTAGGAAGCTATTACTATATGACGTTATACGTTGTAAGGTAATAGTACATAACGTTATACGTTAGAAGATATAACTATATTACGTTATACCTTATAAGGTAATATTATATAACGTTATTCGTTAGAAGCTATTACCATATGACGTTATACCGTATAAGGTAATACTATATAACGTTATACGATAGAAGCTATTACTATATAACGTTATACCTGATAAGGTAATACTATTTAACGTTATACGTAGGAAGCTATTACTACATGGCGTTATACCTTATAAGGTAGTACTACATAACTTTATACGTTATAAGGTAATCAAATATAACGTTATACGTTATAAGGTAACACTATATAACGTTATACGTTAAAAGGTAATACTATATAACGTTATACGTTAAAAGGTAATACTATATCACGTTATACGTTAGAAGCTATTACTATATTACCTTATACCTTATAAGGGAATACTACATAACGTTATACGTTAGAAGCTATTACTATGTGACGTTATACCTTATAAGGTATTACTATGCAATGTTATACGTTAGAAGCTATTGCTATATGACGTTATACGTTATAAGGTAATACTATATAGCGTTATACGTTATAAGGTAATACTATATAACGTTGTACTTTATTAGGTAATAGCCTAAAACGTTATACGTTAGGAGGAATTACTATATAACGTTATACCTTATAAGGTAATACTATTTAACGTTATACGTAGGAAGCTATTACTACATGGCATTATACCTTATAAGGTAGTACTACATAACTTTATACGTTATAAGGTAATCAAATATAACGTTATACGTTAGAAGATATAACTATATTACGTTATACCTTATAAGGTAATACTATATAACGTTATACGTTAGAAGCTATTACCATATGACGTTATACCTTATAAGGTAATACTATAGAACGTTATACGATAGAAGCTATTACTATATAACGTTATACCTGATAAGGTAATACTATTTAACGTTATACGTAGGAAGCTATTACTACATGGCGTTATACCTTATAAGGTAGTACTACATAACTTTACATGTTATAAGGTAATCAAATATAACGTTATACGTTATAAGGTAATACTATGTAACGTTATACGTTAAAAGGTAATACTATATAACGTTATACGTTAAAAGGTAATACTATATAACGTTATACGTTAGAAGCTATTATTATATGACGTTATACGATGAAAGGTAATAGTACATAACGTTGTACGTTAGAAGCCATTACTATGTGACGTTATACCTTATAAGGTAATACTATATAGTGTTATACGTTAGCAGCTATAACTATATTACGTTATACCTTATAAGGGAATACTATATAACGTTATACGTTAGAAGCTATTACTATATAACGTTATACCTTATAAGGTAATACTATTTAATGTTATACGTAGGAAGCTATTACTACATGGCGTTATACCTTATAAGGTAGTACTACATAACTTTATTCGTTATAAGGTAACCAAATATAACGTTATACGTTATAAGGTAATACTATATAACGTTGTACGTTATAAGGTAATACTAGATAACGTTATACGTTATAAGGTAATACTATATATCGTTGTACGTTATAAGGTAATACTAGATAACGTTATACGTTATAAGGTAATACTATATAACGTTGTACGTTATAAGGTAATACTAGATAACGTTATACGTTATAAGGTGATACTATATAACGTTGTACGTTATTAGGTAATAGCTTATAACGTTATACGTTAGAAGGTATTACTATATAACGTTATACCTTATAAGGTAATACTATTTAACGTTATACGTAGGAAGCTATTACGGCATGGCGTTATACCTTATTAGGTAGTACTACATAACTTTATTCGTTATAAGGTAATCAAATATAACGTTATACGTTATAAGGTAATATTATATAAGGTTGTACGTTATAAGGTAATACTAGATAACGTTATACGTTAAAAGGTATTACAATAACGTTATACGTTAGAAGCTATTACTATATGACGTTGTACGTTATAACGTAATACTATATAACATTATACGTCTGAAGCTATTACTATATGACGTTATACGTTAGAAGCTATTACTATATGACGTTATACCTTATAAGGTAATACTATAAAGCGTTATACGTTAGAAGCTATTACTATATGACGTTATACCTTATAGGGCAGTACTATATAATGTTATACGTCAGAAGCTATTACTATATAACGTTATACCTTATAAGGTAATACTATTTAATGTTATACGTAGGAAGCTATCACTACATGGCGTTATACCTTATAAGGTAGTACTACATAACTTTATTCGTTATAAGGTAATCAAATATAACGTTATACGTTATAAGGTAATACTATATAACATTATACGTCAGAAGCTGTTACTATATGACGTTATACGTTATAAGGTAATAGTATATAACGTTATACGTTATAAGGTAATACTACATAATATTATACGTTAGAAGGTAATAATATATAACGTTGTACGTTATAAGATAATATTATACAACGTTATACCATAGGAGGTACTACTATGTAACGTTATACCATAGGAGATATTACTATGTAACGTTGTAAGTAGGAAGCTATTACTATATGACGTTATACGTTATAAGGTAATAGTACATAACGTTATACGTTATAAGGTAATACTACATAACATTATACGTTATTAGCTAATAATATATAACGTTGTACGTTATAAGTTAATATTATACAACGTTATACCATAGGAGGTACTACTATGTAACGTTATACCATAGGAGGTATTACTATGTAACGTTATAAGTAGGAAGCTATTACTATATGACGTTATACGTTGTAAGGTAATAGTACATAACGTTATACGTTAGAAGATATAACTATATTACGTTATACCTTATAAGGTAATATTATATAACGTTATTCGTTAGAAGCTATTACCATATGACGTTATACCGTATAAGGTAATACTATATAACGTTATACGATAGAAGCTATTACTATATAACGTTATACCTGATAAGGTAATACTATTTAACGTTATACGTAGGAAGCTATTACTACATGGCGTTATACCTTATAAGGTAGTACTACATAACTTTATACGTTATAAGGTAATCAAATATAACGTTATACGTTATAAGGTAACACTATATAACGTTATACGTTAAAAGGTAATACTATATAACGTTATACGTTAAAAGGTAATACTATATCACGTTATACGTTAGAAGCTATTACTATATTACCTTATACCTTATAAGGGAATACTACATAACGTTATACGTTAGAAGCTATTACTATGTGACGTTATACCTTATAAGGTATTACTATGCAATGTTATACGTTAGAAGCTATTGCTATATGACGTTATACGTTATAAGGTAATACTATATAGCGTTATACGTTATAAGGTAATACTATATAACGTTGTACTTTATTAGGTAATAGCCTAAAACGTTATACGTTAGGAGGAATTACTATATAACGTTATACCTTATAAGGTAATACTATTTAACGTTATACGTAGGAAGCTATTACTACATGGCATTATACCTTATAAGGTAGTACTACATAACTTTATACGTTATAAGGTAATCAAATATAACGTTATACGTTAGAAGATATAACTATATTACGTTATACCTTATAAGGTAATACTATATAACGTTATACGTTAGAAGCTATTACCATATGACGTTATACCTTATAAGGTAATACTATAGAACGTTATACGATAGAAGCTATTACTATATAACGTTATACCTGATAAGGTAATACTATTTAACGTTATACGTAGGAAGCTATTACTACATGGCGTTATACCTTATAAGGTAGTACTACATAACTTTACATGTTATAAGGTAATCAAATATAACGTTATACGTTATAAGGTAATACTATGTAACGTTATACGTTAAAAGGTAATACTATATAACGTTATACGTTAAAAGGTAATACTATATAACGTTATACGTTAGAAGCTATTATTATATGACGTTATACGATGAAAGGTAATAGTACATAACGTTGTACGTTAGAAGCCATTACTATGTGACGTTATACCTTATAAGGTAATACTATATAGTGTTATACGTTAGCAGCTATAACTATATTACGTTATACCTTATAAGGGAATACTATATAACGTTATACGTTAGAAGCTATTACTATATAACGTTATACCTTATAAGGTAATACTATTTAATGTTATACGTAGGAAGCTATTACTACATGGCGTTATACCTTATAAGGTAGTACTACATAACTTTATTCGTTATAAGGTAACCAAATATAACGTTATACGTTATAAGGTAATACTATATAACGTTGTACGTTATAAGGTAATACTAGATAACGTTATACGTTATAAGGTAATACTATATATCGTTGTACGTTATAAGGTAATACTAGATAACGTTATACGTTATAAGGTAATACTATATAACGTTGTACGTTATAAGGTAATACTAGATAACGTTATACGTTATAAGGTGATACTATATAACGTTGTACGTTATTAGGTAATAGCTTATAACGTTATACGTTAGAAGGTATTACTATATAACGTTATACCTTATAAGGTAATACTATTTAACGTTATACGTAGGAAGCTATTACGGCATGGCGTTATACCTTATTAGGTAGTACTACATAACTTTATTCGTTATAAGGTAATCAAATATAACGTTATACGTTATAAGGTAATATTATATAAGGTTGTACGTTATAAGGTAATACTAGATAACGTTATACGTTAAAAGGTATTACAATAACGTTATACGTTAGAAGCTATTACTATATGACGTTGTACGTTATAACGTAATACTATATAACATTATACGTCTGAAGCTATTACTATATGACGTTATACGTTAGAAGCTATTACTATATGACGTTATACGTTATAATGTAAGACGATATGACGTTATACGTTGTAAGGTAATGGTACATAACGTTATACGTTAGAAGCTATTACTATATAACGTTATACCTTATAAGGTAATACTATTTAATGTTATACGTAGGAAGCTATCACTACATGGCGTTATACCTTATAAGGTAGTACTACATAACTTTATTCGTTATAAGGTAATCAAATATAACGTTATACGTTATAAGGTAATACTATATAACGTTATACGTTAGAAGCTATTACTATGTAACTTTATACGTTGGAAGCTATTACTATATGACGTTATAAGTTAGAAGCTGTTACTCTATGACGTTATACTTTATAAGGTAATACTATATAGTGTTATACGTTAGAAGCTATTTCTATGTGACATTATACCTTATAAGGTAGTACTATATAATGTTATACGTCAGAAGCTATTACTATATAACGTTATACCTTATAAGGTAATACTATTTAACGTTATACGTAGGAAGCTATTACTGCATGGCGTTATACCTTATAAGGTAGTACTACATAACTTTATTCGTTATAAGGTAATCAAATATAACGTTATACGTTATAAGGTAATATTATATAACGTTGTACGTTATAAGGTAATACTAGATAACGTTATACGTTAAAAGGTAATACAATAACGTTATACGTTAGAAGCTATTACTATATGACGTTATACGTTATAAGGTAAGACGATATGACGTTATACGTTGTAAGGTAATGGTACATAACGTTATACGTTAGAAGCTATTACTATATGACGTTATACCTTATAAGGTAATACTATAAAGCGTTATACGTTAGAAGCTATTACTATATGACGTTATACCTTATAGGGCAGTACTATATAATGTTATACGTCAGAAGCTATTACTATATAACGTTATACCTTATAAGGTAATACTATTTAATGTTATACGTAGGAAGCTATCACTACATGGCGTTATACCTTATAAGGTAGTACTACATAACTTTATTCGTTATAAGGTAATCAAATATAACGTTATACGTTATAAGGTAATACTATATAACATTATACGTCAGAAGCTGTTACTATATGACGTTATACGTTATAAGGTAATAGTATATAACGTTATACGTTATAAGGTAATACTACATAATATTATACGTTAGAAGGTAATAATATATAACGTTGTACGTTATAAGATAATATTATACAACGTTATACCATAGGAGGTACTACTATGTAACGTTATACCATAGGAGATATTACTATGTAACGTTGTAAGTAGGAAGCTATTACTATATGACGTTATACGTTATAAGGTAATAGTACATAACGTTATACGTTATAAGGTAATACTACATAACATTATACGTTATTAGCTAATAATATATAACGTTGTACGTTATAAGTTAATATTATACAACGTTATACCATAGGAGGTACTACTATGTAACGTTATACCATAGGAGGTATTACTATGTAACGTTATAAGTAGGAAGCTATTACTATATGACGTTATACGTTGTAAGGTAATAGTACATAACGTTATACGTTAGAAGATATAACTATATTACGTTATACCTTATAAGGTAATATTATATAACGTTATTCGTTAGAAGCTATTACCATATGACGTTATACCGTATAAGGTAATACTATATAACGTTATACGATAGAAGCTATTACTATATAACGTTATACCTGATAAGGTAATACTATTTAACGTTATACGTAGGAAGCTATTACTACATGGCGTTATACCTTATAAGGTAGTACTACATAACTTTATACGTTATAAGGTAATCAAATATAACGTTATACGTTATAAGGTAACACTATATAACGTTATACGTTAAAAGGTAATACTATATAACGTTATACGTTAAAAGGTAATACTATATCACGTTATACGTTAGAAGCTATTACTATATTACCTTATACCTTATAAGGGAATACTACATAACGTTATACGTTAGAAGCTATTACTATGTGACGTTATACCTTATAAGGTATTACTATGCAATGTTATACGTTAGAAGCTATTGCTATATGACGTTATACGTTATAAGGTAATACTATATAGCGTTATACGTTATAAGGTAATACTATATAACGTTGTACTTTATTAGGTAATAGCCTAAAACGTTATACGTTAGGAGGAATTACTATATAACGTTATACCTTATAAGGTAATACTATTTAACGTTATACGTAGGAAGCTATTACTACATGGCATTATACCTTATAAGGTAGTACTACATAACTTTATACGTTATAAGGTAATCAAATATAACGTTATACGTTAGAAGATATAACTATATTACGTTATACCTTATAAGGTAATACTATATAACGTTATACGTTAGAAGCTATTACCATATGACGTTATACCTTATAAGGTAATACTATAGAACGTTATACGATAGAAGCTATTACTATATAACGTTATACCTGATAAGGTAATACTATTTAACGTTATACGTAGGAAGCTATTACTACATGGCGTTATACCTTATAAGGTAGTACTACATAACTTTACATGTTATAAGGTAATCAAATATAACGTTATACGTTATAAGGTAATACTATGTAACGTTATACGTTAAAAGGTAATACTATATAACGTTATACGTTAAAAGGTAATACTATATAACGTTATACGTTAGAAGCTATTATTATATGACGTTATACGATGAAAGGTAATAGTACATAACGTTGTACGTTAGAAGCCATTACTATGTGACGTTATACCTTATAAGGTAATACTATATAGTGTTATACGTTAGCAGCTATAACTATATTACGTTATACCTTATAAGGGAATACTATATAACGTTATACGTTAGAAGCTATTACTATATAACGTTATACCTTATAAGGTAATACTATTTAATGTTATACGTAGGAAGCTATTACTACATGGCGTTATACCTTATAAGGTAGTACTACATAACTTTATTCGTTATAAGGTAACCAAATATAACGTTATACGTTATAAGGTAATACTATATAACGTTGTACGTTATAAGGTAATACTAGATAACGTTATACGTTATAAGGTAATACTATATATCGTTGTACGTTATAAGGTAATACTAGATAACGTTATACGTTATAAGGTAATACTATATAACGTTGTACGTTATAAGGTAATACTAGATAACGTTATACGTTATAAGGTGATACTATATAACGTTGTACGTTATTAGGTAATAGCTTATAACGTTATACGTTAGAAGGTATTACTATATAACGTTATACCTTATAAGGTAATACTATTTAACGTTATACGTAGGAAGCTATTACGGCATGGCGTTATACCTTATTAGGTAGTACTACATAACTTTATTCGTTATAAGGTAATCAAATATAACGTTATACGTTATAAGGTAATATTATATAAGGTTGTACGTTATAAGGTAATACTAGATAACGTTATACGTTAAAAGGTATTACAATAACGTTATACGTTAGAAGCTATTACTATATGACGTTGTACGTTATAACGTAATACTATATAACATTATACGTCTGAAGCTATTACTATATGACGTTATACGTTAGAAGCTATTACTATATGACGTTATACGTTATAATGTAAGACGATATGACGTTATACGTTGTAAGGTAATGGTACATAACGTTATACGTTAGAAGCTATTACTATATAACGTTATACCTTATAAGGTAATACTATTTAATGTTATACGTAGGAAGCTATCACTACATGGCGTTATACCTTATAAGGTAGTACTACATAACTTTATTCGTTATAAGGTAATCAAATATAACGTTATACGTTATAAGGTAATACTATATAACATTATACGTCAGAAGCTGTTACTATATGACGTTATACGTTATAAGGTAATAGTACATAACGTTATACGTTATAAGGTAATACTACATAATATTATACGTTATAAGGTAATAATATATAACGTTGTACGTTATAAGTTAATATTATACAACGTTATAGCATAGGAGGTACTACTATGTAACGTTATACCATAGGAGATATTACTATGTAACGTTATAAGTAGGGAGCTATTACTATATAACGTTATACGTTAGAAGCTATTACTCTATGACGTTATACTTTATAAGGTAATACTATATAGCGTTATACGTTAGAAGCTATTTCTATGTGACGTTATACCTTATAAGGTAAGACTATATGACGTTATACGTTGTAAGGTAATGGTACATAACGTTATACGTTAGAAGCTATTACTATATGACGTTATACCTTATAAGGTAATACTATAAAGCGTTATACGTTAGAAGCTATTACTATGTGACGATATACCTTATAAGGTAGTACTATATAATGTTATACGTCAGAAGCTATTACTATATAACGTTATACCTTATAAGGTAATACTATTTAATGTTATACGTAGGAAGCTATTACTACATGGCGTTATACCTTATAAGGTAGTACTACATAACTTTATTCGTTATAAAGTAACCAAATATAACGTTATACGTTATAAGGTAATACTATATAACGTTGTACGTTATTAGGTAATAGCTTATAACGTTATACGTTAGAAGGTATTACTATATAACGTTATACCTTATAAGGTAATACTATTTAACGTTATACGTAGGAAGCTATTACTGCATGGCGTTATACCTTATAAGGTAGTACTACATAACTTTATTCGTTATAAGGTAATCAAATATAACGTTATACGTTATAAGGTAATATTATATAACGTTGTACGTTATAAGGTAATACTAGATAACGTTATACGTTAAAAGGTAATACAATAACGTTATACGTTAGAAGCTATTACTATATGACGTTATACGTTATAAGGTAAGACGATATGACGTTATACATTGTAAGGTAATGGTACATAACGTTATACGTTAGAAGCTATTACTATATGACGTTATACCTTATACGGTAGTACTATATAGCGTTATACGTTAGAAGCTATTACTATGTGACGTTATACCTTATAAGGTAGTACTATATAATGTTATACGTCAGAAGCTATTACTATATAACGTTATACCTTATAAGGTAATACTATTTAATGTTATACGTAGGAAGCTATCACTACATGGCGTTATACCTTATAAGGTAGTACTACATAACTTTATTCGTTATAGGGTAATCAAATATAACGTTATACGTTATAAGGTAATACTATATAACATTATACGTCAGAAGCTGTTACTATATGACGTTATACGTTATAAGGTAATAGTATATAACGTTATACGTTATAAGGTAATACTACATAATATTATACGTTATAAGGTAATAATATATAACGTTGTACGTTATAAGATAATATTATACAACGTTATACCATAGGAGGTACTACTATGTAACGTTATACCATAGGATATATTACTATGTAACGTTATAAGTAGGAAGCTATTACTATATGACGTTATACGTTATATGGTAATAGTACATAACGTTATACGTTATAAGGTAATACTACATAACATTATACGTTATAAGGTAATAATATATAACATTGTACGTAATAAGTTAATATTATACAACGTTATAACATAGGAGGTACTACTATGTAACGTTATACCATAGGAGGTATTACTATGTAACGTTATAAGTAGGAAGCTATTACTATATGACGTTATACGTTGTAAGGTAATAGTACATAACGTTATACGTTAGAAGATATAACTATATTACGTTATACTTTATAAGGTAATACTATATAACGTTATACGTTAGAAGCTATTACCATATGACGTTATACCTTATAAGGTAATACTATAGAACGTTATACGATAGAAGCTATTACTATATAACGTTATACCTGATAAGGTAATACTATTTAACGTTATACGTAGGAAGCTATTACTACATGGCGTTATACCTTATAAGGTAGTACTACATAACTTTACATGTTATAAGGTAATCAAATATAACGTTATACGTTATAAGGTAATACTATGTAACGTTATACGTTAAAAGATAATACTATATAACGTTATACGTTAAAAGGTAATACTATATAACGTTATACGTTAGAAGCTATTATTATATGACGTTATACGATGAAAGGTAATAGTACATAACGTTGTACGTTAGAAGCCATTACTATGTGACGTTATACCTTATAAGGTAATACTATATAGTGTTATACGTTAGCAGCTATAACTATATTACGTTATACCTTATAAGGGAATACTATATAACGTTATACGTTAGAAGCTATTACTATATGACGTTATACCTTATAAGGTAATACTATATAACGTTATACGTCTGAAGCTATTACTATATGACGTTATACGTTATAAGGTAATACTATATAATGTTATACGTCTGAAGCTATTACTATATGACGTTATACGTTAGAAGCTATTACTACATGGCGTTATACCTTATAAGGTAGTACTACATAACTTTACATGTTATAAGGTAATCAAATATAACGTTATACGTTATAAGGTAATACCAAATAACGTTATACGTTAAAAGGTAATACTATATAACGTTATACGTTAAAAGGTAATACTATATAACGTTATACGTTAGAAGCTATTACTATATTACGTTATACCTTATAAGGGAATACTATATAACATTATACGTTAGAAGCTATTACTATGTGACGTTATACCTTATAAGGTAGTACTATACAACGTTATACGTTAGAAGCTATTGTTATATGACGTTATACGTTATAAGGTAATACTATATAACGTTATACGTTAAAAGGTAATACAATAACGTTATACGTTAGAAGCTATTACTATATGACGTTGTACGTTATAAGGTAATACTATATAACGTCATACGTCTGAAGCTATTACTATATGACGTTATACGTTAGGAGCTATTACTATATGACGTTATACGTTATAAGGTAAGACGATATGACGTTATACGTTGTAAGGTAATGGTAAATAACGTTATACGTTAGAAGCTATTACTATATGACGTTATACCTTAAAGGGTAGTACTATATAGCGTTATACGTTAGAAGCTATTACTATGTGACGTTATACCTTATAAGGTAGTACTATATAATGTTATACGTCAGAAGCTATTACTATATAACGTTATACCTTATAAGGTAATACTATTTAATGTTATACGTAGGAAGCTATCACTACATGGCGTTATACCTTATAAGGTAGTACTACATAACTTTATTCGTTATAAGGTAATCAAATATAACGTTGTACGTTATAAGTTAATATTATACAACGTTATACCATAGGAGGTACTACTATGTAACGTTATACCATAGGAGATATTACTATGTAACGTTATAAGTAGGAAGCTATTACTATATGACGTTATACGTTATAAGGTAATAGTACATAACGTTATACGTTATAAGGTAATACTACATAACATTATACGTTATAAGCCAATAATATATAACGTTGTACGTTATAAGTTAATATTATACAACGTTATACCATAGGAGGTACTATTATGTAACGTTATACCATAGGAGATATTACTATGTAACGTTATAAGTAGGAAGCTATTACTATATGACGTTATACGTTGTAAGGTAATAGTACATAACGTTATACGTTAGAAGATATAACTATATTACGTTATAGCTTATAAGGTAATATTATATAACGTTATACGTTAGAAGGTATTACCATATGACGTTATACCTTATAAGGTAATACTATATAACGTTATACGATAGAAGCTATTACTATATAACGTTATACCTGATAAGGTAATACTATTTAACGTTATACGTAGGATGCTATTACTACATGGCGTTATACCTTATAAGGTAGTACTACATAACTTTACATGTTATAAGGTAATCAAGTATAACGTTATACGTTATAAGGTAATACTATATAACGTTGTACGTTAGAAGCCATTACTATGTGACGTTATACCTTATAAGGGAATACTATATAACGTTATACGTTAGAAGCTATTACTATGTGACGATATACCTTATAAGGTAGTACTATATAATGTTATACGTCAGAAGCTATTACTATATAACGTTATACCTTATAAGGTAATACTATTTAATGTTATACGTAGGAAGCTATTACTACATGGCGTTATACCTTATAAGGTAGTACTACATAACTTTATTCGTTATAAAGTAACCAAATATAACGTTATACGTTATAAGGTAATACTATATAACGTTGTACGTTATTAGGTAATAGCTTATAACGTTATACGTTAGAAGGTATTACTATATAACGTTATACCTTATAAGGTAATACTATTTAACGTTATACGTAGGAAGCTATTACTGCATGGCGTTATACCTTATAAGGTAGTACTACATAACTTTATTCGTTATAAGGTAATCAAATATAACGTTATACGTTATAAGGTAATATTATATAACGTTGTACGTTATAAGGTAATACTAGATAACGTTATACGTTAAAAGGTAATACAATAACGTTATACGTTAGAAGCTATTACTATATGACGTTATACGTTATAAGGTAAGACGATATGACGTTATACATTGTAAGGTAATGGTACATAACGTTATACGTTAGAAGCTATTACTATATGACGTTATACCTTATACGGTAGTACTATATAGCGTTATACGTTAGAAGCTATTACTATGTGACGTTATACCTTATAAGGTAGTACTATATAATGTTATACGTCAGAAGCTATTACTATATAACGTTATACCTTATAAGGTAATACTATTTAATGTTATACGTAGGAAGCTATCACTACATGGCGTTATACCTTATAAGGTAGTACTACATAACTTTATTCGTTATAGGGTAATCAAATATAACGTTATACGTTATAAGGTAATACTATATAACATTATACGTCAGAAGCTGTTACTATATGACGTTATACGTTATAAGGTAATAGTATATAACGTTATACGTTATAAGGTAATACTACATAATATTATACGTTATAAGGTAATAATATATAACGTTGTACGTTATAAGATAATATTATACAACGTTATACCATAGGAGGTACTACTATGTAACGTTATACCATAGGATATATTACTATGTAACGTTATAAGTAGGAAGCTATTACTATATGACGTTATACGTTATATGGTAATAGTACATAACGTTATACGTTATAAGGTAATACTACATAACATTATACGTTATAAGGTAATAATATATAACATTGTACGTAATAAGTTAATATTATACAACGTTATAACATAGGAGGTACTACTATGTAACGTTATACCATAGGAGGTATTACTATGTAACGTTATAAGTAGGAAGCTATTACTATATGACGTTATACGTTGTAAGGTAATAGTACATAACGTTATACGTTAGAAGATATAACTATATTACGTTATACTTTATAAGGTAATACTATATAACGTTATACGTTAGAAGCTATTACCATATGACGTTATACCTTATAAGGTAATACTATAGAACGTTATACGATAGAAGCTATTACTATATAACGTTATACCTGATAAGGTAATACTATTTAACGTTATACGTAGGAAGCTATTACTACATGGCGTTATACCTTATAAGGTAGTACTACATAACTTTACATGTTATAAGGTAATCAAATATAACGTTATACGTTATAAGGTAATACTATGTAACGTTATACGTTAAAAGATAATACTATATAACGTTATACGTTAAAAGGTAATACTATATAACGTTATACGTTAGAAGCTATTATTATATGACGTTATACGATGAAAGGTAATAGTACATAACGTTGTACGTTAGAAGCCATTACTATGTGACGTTATACCTTATAAGGTAATACTATATAGTGTTATACGTTAGCAGCTATAACTATATTACGTTATACCTTATAAGGGAATACTATATAACGTTATACGTTAGAAGCTATTACTATATGACGTTATACCTTATAAGGTAATACTATATAACGTTATACGTCTGAAGCTATTACTATATGACGTTATACGTTATAAGGTAATACTATATAATGTTATACGTCTGAAGCTATTACTATATGACGTTATACGTTAGAAGCTATTACTACATGGCGTTATACCTTATAAGGTAGTACTACATAACTTTACATGTTATAAGGTAATCAAATATAACGTTATACGTTATAAGGTAATACCAAATAACGTTATACGTTAAAAGGTAATACTATATAACGTTATACGTTAAAAGGTAATACTATATAACGTTATACGTTAGAAGCTATTACTATATTACGTTATACCTTATAAGGGAATACTATATAACATTATACGTTAGAAGCTATTACTATGTGACGTTATACCTTATAAGGTAGTACTATACAACGTTATACGTTAGAAGCTATTGTTATATGACGTTATACGTTATAAGGTAATACTATATAACGTTATACGTTAAAAGGTAATACAATAACGTTATACGTTAGAAGCTATTACTATATGACGTTGTACGTTATAAGGTAATACTATATAACGTCATACGTCTGAAGCTATTACTATATGACGTTATACGTTAGGAGCTATTACTATATGACGTTATACGTTATAAGGTAAGACGATATGACGTTATACGTTGTAAGGTAATGGTAAATAACGTTATACGTTAGAAGCTATTACTATATGACGTTATACCTTAAAGGGTAGTACTATATAGCGTTATACGTTAGAAGCTATTACTATGTGACGTTATACCTTATAAGGTAGTACTATATAATGTTATACGTCAGAAGCTATTACTATATAACGTTATACCTTATAAGGTAATACTATTTAATGTTATACGTAGGAAGCTATCACTACATGGCGTTATACCTTATAAGGTAGTACTACATAACTTTATTCGTTATAAGGTAATCAAATATAACGTTGTACGTTATAAGTTAATATTATACAACGTTATACCATAGGAGGTACTACTATGTAACGTTATACCATAGGAGATATTACTATGTAACGTTATAAGTAGGAAGCTATTACTATATGACGTTATACGTTATAAGGTAATAGTACATAACGTTATACGTTATAAGGTAATACTACATAACATTATACGTTATAAGCCAATAATATATAACGTTGTACGTTATAAGTTAATATTATACAACGTTATACCATAGGAGGTACTATTATGTAACGTTATACCATAGGAGATATTACTATGTAACGTTATAAGTAGGAAGCTATTACTATATGACGTTATACGTTGTAAGGTAATAGTACATAACGTTATACGTTAGAAGATATAACTATATTACGTTATACCTTATAAGGTAATACTATATAACGTTATACGTTAGAAGCTATTACCATATGACGTTATACCTTATAAGGTAATACTATATAACGTTATACGATAGAAGCTATTACTATATAACGTTATACCTGATAAGGTAATACTATTTAACGTTATACGTAGGATGCTATTACTACATGGCGTTATACCTTATAAGGTAGTACTACATAACTTTACATGTTATAAGGTAATCAAGTATAACGTTATACGTTATAAGGTAATACTATATAACGTTGTACGTTAGAAGCCATTACTATGTGACGTTATACCTTATAAGGGAATACTATATAACGTTATACGTTAGAAGCTATTACTATGTGACGTTATACCTTATATGGTAGTACTATGCAATGTTATACGTTAGAAGCTATTGCTATATGACGTTATACATTATAAGGTAATACTATATAGCGTTATACGTCTGAAGCTATTACTATATGACGTTATACGTTAGAAGCCATTACTACATGGCGTTATACCTTATAAGGTAGTACTACATAACTTTACATGTTATAAGGTAATCAAATATAACGTTATACGTTATAAAGTAACACTATATAACGTTATACGTTAAAAGGTAATACTATATAACGTTATACGTTAAAAGGTAATAATATATCACGTTATACGTTAGAAGCTATTACTATATCACGTTATACCTTATAAGGGAATACTATATAACGTTATACGTTAGAAGCTATTACTATGTGACGTTATACCTTATATGGTAGTACTATGCAATGTTATACGTTAGAAGCTATTGCTATATGACGTTATACATTATAAGGTAATACTATATAGCGTTAAACGTTATTAGGTAATACTATATAACGTTGTACTTTATTAGGTAATAGCCTATAACGTTATACGTTAGGAGGAATTACTATATAACGTTATACCTTATAAGGTAATACTATTTAACGTTATACGTAGGAAGCTATTACTACATGGCGTTATACCTTATAAGGTAGTACTACATAACTTTATACGTTATAAGGTAATCAAATATAACGTTATACGTTATAAGGTAATACTATATAACGTTATACGTTAAAAGGTAATACTATATAACGTTATACGTTAGAAGCTATTACTATATGACGTTATACCTTATAAGGTAATACTATATAACGTTATACGTCAGAAGCTATTACTATATGACGTTATACGTTATAAGGTAATACTATATAGCGTTATACGTTAGAAGCTATTACTATATGACGTTATACTTTATCAGGTAATACTATATAACGTTATACGTTAGAAGCTATTACTATATGACGTTGTACGTTATAAGGTAATACTAGATAACGTTATACGTTATAAGGTAATACTATATAACGTTGTACGTTATAAGGTAATACTAGATAACGTTATACGTTATAAGGTAATACTATATAACGTTGTACGTTATTAGGTAATAGCTTATAACGTTATACGTTAGAAGGTATTACTATATAACGTTATACTTTATAAGGTAATACTATTTAACGTTATACGTAGGAAACTATTACTGCATGGCGTTATACCTTATAAGGTAGTACTACATAACTTTATTCGTTATAAGGTAATCAAATATAACGTTATACGTTATAAGGTAATACTATATAACGTTATACGTTAGAAGCTATTACTATGTAACTTTATACGTTGGAAGCTATTACTATATGACGTTATATGTTAGAAGCTATTACTCTATGACGTTATACTTTATAAGGTAATACTATATAGCGTTATACGTTAGAAGCTATTTCTATGTGACGTTATACCTTATAAGGTAAGACTATATGACGTTATACGTTGTAAGGTAATGGTACATAACGTTATACGTTAGAAGCTATTACTATATGACGTTATACTTTATAAGGTAATACTATTTAATGTTATACGTAGGAAGCTATCACTACATGGCGTTATACCTTATAAGGTAGTACTACATAACTTTATTCGTTATAAGGTAATCAAATATAACGTTATACGTTATAAGGTAATACTATATAACATTATACGTCAGAAGCTGTTACTGTATGACGTTATACGTTATAAGGTAATAGTATATAACGTTATACGTTATAAGGTAATACTACATAATATTATACGTTAGAAGGTAATAATATATAACGTTGTACGTTATAAGATAATATTATACAACGTTATACCATAGGAGGTACTACTATGTAACGTTATACCATAGGATATATTACTATGTAACGTTATAAGTAGGAAGCTATTACTATATGACGTTATACGTTATAAGGTAATAGTACATAACGTTATACGTTATAAGGTAATACTACATAACATTATACGTTATAAGGTAATAATATATAACATTGTACGTTATAAGTTAATATTATACAACGTTATAACATAGGAGGTACTACTATGTAACGTTATACCATAGGAGGTATTACTATGTAACGTTATAAGTAGGAAGCTATTACTATATGACGTTATACGTTGTAAGGTAATAGTACATAACGTTATACGTTAGAAGATATAACTATATTACGTTATACCTTATAAGGTAATACTATATAACGTTATACGTTAGAAGCTATTACCATATGACGTTATACCTTATAAGGTAATACTATAGAACGTTATACGATAGAAGCTATTACTATAAAACGTTATACCTGATAAGGTAATACTATTTAACGTTATACGTAGGAAGCTATTACTACATGGCGTTATACCTTATAAGGTAGTACTACATAACTTTACATGTTATAAGGTAATCAAATATAACGTTATACGTTATAAGGTAATACTATGTAACGTTATACGTTAAAAGGTAATACTATATAACGTTATACGTTAAAAGGTAATACTATATAACGTTATACGTTAGAAGCTATTATTATATGACGTTATACGATGAAAGGTAATAGTACATAACGTTGTACGTTAGAAGCCATTACTATGTGACGTTATACCTTATAAGGTAATACTATATAGTGTTATACGTTAGCAGCTATAACTATATTACGTTATACCTTATAAGGGAATACTATATAACGTTATACGTTAGAAGCTATTACTATATGACGTTATACCTTATAAGGTAATACTATATAACGTTATACGTCTGAAGCTATTACTATATGACGTTATACGTTATAAGGTAATACTATATAATGTTATACGTCTGAAGCTATTACTATATGACGTTATACGTTAGAAGCTATTACTACATAGCGTTATACCTTATAAGGTTGTACTACATAACTTTACATGTTATAAGGTAATCAAATATAACGTTATACGTTATAAGGTAATACCAAATAACGTTATACGTTAAAAGGTAATACTATATAACGTTATACGTTAAAAGGTAATACTATATAACGTTATACGTTAGAAGCTATTACTATATTACGTTATACCTTATAAGGGAATACTATATAACATTATACGTTAGAAGCTATTACTATGTGACGTTATACCTTATAAGGTAGAACTATACAACGTTATACGTTAGAAGCTATTGTTATATGACGTTATACGTTATAAGGTAATACTATATAACGTTATACGTTAAAAGGTAATACAATAACGTTATACGTTAGAAGCTATTACTATATGACGTTGTACGTTATAAGGTAATACTATATAACGTCATACGTCTGAAGCTATTACTATATGACGTTATACGTTAGGAGCTATTACTATATGACGTTATACGTTATAAGGTAAGACGATATGACGTTATACGTTGTAAGGTAATGGTAAATAACGTTATACGTTAGAAGCTATTACTATATGACGTTATACCTTAAAGGGTAGTACTATATAGCGTTATACGTTAGAAGCTATTACTATGTGACGTTATACCTTATAAGGTAGTACTATATAATGTTATACGTCAGAAGCTATTACTATATAACGTTATACCTTATAAGGTAATACTATTTAATGTTATACGTAGGAAGCTATCACTACATGGCGTTATACCTTATAAGGTAGTACTACATAACTTTATTCGTTATAAGGTAATCAAATATAACGTTGTACGTTATAAGTTAATATTATACAACGTTATACCATAGGAGGTACTACTATGTAACGTTATACCATAGGAGATATTACTATGTAACGTTATAAGTAGGAAGCTATTACTATATGACGTTATACGTTATAAGGTAATAGTACATAACGTTATACGTTATAAGGTAACACTACATAACATTATACGTTATAAGCCAATAATATATAACGTTGTACGTTATAAGTTAATATTATACAACGTTATTCCATAGGAGGTACTATTATGTAACGTTATACCATAGGAGATATTACTATGTAACGTTATAAGTAGGAAGCTATTACTATATGACGTTATACGTTGTAAGGTAATAGTACATAACATTATACGTTAGAAGATATAACTATATTACGTTATAGCTTATAAGGTAATATTATATAACGTTATACGTTAGAAGGTATTACCATATGACGTTATACCTTATAAGGTAATACTATATAACGTTATACGATAGAAGCTATTACTATATAACGTTATACCTGATAAGGGAATACTATATAACGTTATACGTTAGAAGCTATTACTATGTGACGTTATACCTTATATGGTAGTACTATGCAATGTTATACGTTAGAAGCTATTGCTATATGACGTTATACATTATAAGGTAATACTATATAGCGTTAAACGTTATTAGGTAATACTATATAACGTTGTACTTTATTAGGTAATAGCCTATAACGTTATACGTTAGGAGGAATTACTATATAACGTTATACCTTATAAGGTAATACTATTTAACGTTATACGTAGGAAGCTATTACTACATGGCGTTATACCTTATAAGGTAGTACTACATAACTTTATACGTTATAAGGTAATCAAATATAACGTTATACGTTATAAGGTAATACTATATAACGTTATACGTTAAAAGGTAATACTATATAACGTTATACGTTAGAAGCTATTACTATATGACGTTATACCTTATAAGGTAATACTATATAACGTTATACGTCAGAAGCTATTACTATATGACGTTATACGTTATAAGGTAATACTATATAGCGTTATACGTTAGAAGCTATTACTATATGACGTTATACCTTATCAGGTAATACTATATAACGTTATACGTTAGAAGCTATTACTATATGACGTTGTACGTTATAAGGTAATACTAGATAACGTTATACGTTATAAGGTAATACTATATAACGTTGTACGTTATAAGGTAATACTAGATAACGTTATACGTTATAAGGTAATACTATATAACGTTGTACGTTATTAGGTAATAGCTTATAACGTTATACGTTAGAAGGTATTACTATATAACGTTATACTTTATAAGGTAATACTATTTAACGTTATACGTAGGAAACTATTACTGCATGGCGTTATACCTTATAAGGTAGTACTACATAACTTTATTCGTTATAAGGTAATCAAATATAACGTTATACGTTATAAGGTAATACTATATAACGTTATACGTTAGAAGCTATTACTATGTAACTTTATACGTTGGAAGCTATTACTATATGACGTTATATGTTAGAAGCTATTACTCTATGACGTTATACTTTATAAGGTAATACTATATAGCGTTATACGTTAGAAGCTATTTCTATGTGACGTTATACCTTATAAGGTAAGACTATATGACGTTATACGTTGTAAGGTAATGGTACATAACGTTATACGTTAGAAGCTATTACTATATGACGTTATACCTTATAAGGTAATACTATAAAGCGTTATACGTTAGAAGCTATTACTATGTGACGATATACCTTATAAGGTAGTACTATATAATGTTATACGTCAGAAGCTATTACTATATAACGTTATACCTTATAAGGTAATATTATTTAACGTTATACGTAGGAAGCCATTACTGCATGGCGTTATACCTTATAAGGTAGTACTACATAACTTTATTCGTTATAAGGTAATCAAATATAACGTTATACGTTATAAGGTAATATTATATAACGTTGTACGTTATAAGGTAATACTAGATAACGTTATACGTTAAAAGGTAATACAATAACGTTATACGTTAGAAGCTATTACTATATGACGTTATACGTTATAAGGTAAGACGATATGACGTTATACGTTGTAAGGTAATGGTACATAACGTTATACGTTAGAAGCTATTACTATATGACGTTATACCTTATAGGGTAGTACTATATAATGTTATACGTCAGAAGCTATTACTATATAACGTTATACCTTATAAGGTAATACTATTTAATGTTATACGTAGGAAGCTATCACTACATGGCGTTATACCTTATAAGGTAGTACTACATAACTTTATTCGTTATAATGTAATCAAATATAACGTTATACGTTATAAGGTAATAGTATATAACGTTATACGTTATAAGGTAATACTACATAATATTATACGTTAGAAGGTAATAATATATAACGTTGTACGTTATAAGATAATATTATACAACGTTATACCATAGGAGGTACTACTATGTAACGTTATACCATAGGAGATATTACTATGTAACGTTGTAAGTAGGAAGCTATTACTATATGACGTTATACGTTATAAGGTAATAGTACATAACGTTATACGTTATAAGGTAATACTACATAACATTATACGTTATTAGCTAATAATATATAACGTTGTACGTTATAAGTTAATATTATATAACGTTATACCATAGGAGGTACTACTATGTAACGTTATACCATAGGAGGTATTACTATGTAACGTTATAAGTAGGAAGCTATTACTGTATGACGTTATAGGTTGTAAGGTAATAGTACATAACGTTATACGTTAGAAGATATAACTATATTACGTTATACCTTATAAGGTAATATTATATAACGTTATACGTTAGAAGCTATTACCATATGACGTTATACCGTATAAGGTAATACTATATAACGTTATACGATAGAAGCTATTACTATATAACGTTATACCTGATAAGGTAATACTATTTAACGTTATACGTAGGAAGCTATTACTACATGGCGTTATACCTTATAAGGTAGTACTACATAACTTTATACGTTATAAGGTAATCAAATATAACGTTATACGTTATAAGGTAACACTATATAACGTTATAAGTTAAAAGGTAATACTATATAACGTTATACGTTAAAAGGTAATACTATATCACGTTATACGTTAGAAGCTATTACTATATTACGTTATACCTTATAAGGAACTACTATATAACGTTATACGTTAGAAGCTATTACTATGTGACATTATACCTTATAAGGTAGTACTATGCAATGTTATACGTTAGAAGCTATTGCTATATGACGTTATACGTTATAAGGTAATACTATATAGCGTTATACGTTATAAGGTAATACTATATAACGTTGTACTTTATTAGGTAATAGCCTAAAACGTTATACGTTAGGAGGAATTACTATATAACGTTATACGTCAGAAGCTATTACTATATGACGTTATACGTTATAAGGTAATACTATATAGCGTTATACGTTAGAAGCTATTACTATATGACGTTATACCTTATCAGGTAATACTATATAACGTTATACGTTAGAAGCTATTACTATATGACGTTGTACGTTATAAGGTAATACTAGATAACGTTATACGTTATAAGGTAGTACTATATAACGTTGTACGTTATAAGGTAATACTAGATAACGTTATACGTTATAAGGTAATACTATATAACGTTGTACGTTATTAGGTAACAGCTTATAACGTTATACGTTAGAAGGTATTACTATATAACGTTATACTTTATAAGGTAATACTATTTAACGTTATACGTAGGAAACTACTACTGCATGGCGTAATACCTTATAAGGTAGTACTACATAACTTTATTCGTTATAAGGTAATCAAATATAACGTTATACGTTATAAGGTAATACTATATAGCGTTATACGTTAGAAGCTATTTCTATGTGACGTTATACCTTATAAGGTAAGACTATATGACGTTATACGTTGTAAGGTAATGGTACATAACGTTATACGTTAGAAGCTATTACTATATGACGTTGTACGTTATAAGGTAATACTAGATAACGTTATACGTTATAAGGTAGTACTATATAACGTTGTACGTTATAAGGTAATACTAGATAACGTTATACGTTATAAGGTAATACTATATAACGTTGTACGTTATAAGGTAATACTAGATAACGTTATACGTTATAAGGTGATACTATATAACGTTGTACGTTATAAGGTAATACTAGATAACGTTATACGTTATAAGGTAATACTATATAACGTTGTACGTTATAAGGTAATACTAGATAACGTTATACGTTATAAGGTAATACTATATAACGTTGTAAGTTATAAGGTAATACTAGATAACGTTATACGTTATAAGGTAATACTATATAACGTTGTACGTTATAAGGTAATACTAGATAACGTTATACGTTATAAGGTGATACTATATAACGTTGTACGTTATTAGGTAATAGCTTATAACGTTATACGTTAGAAGGTATTACTATATAACGTTATACCTTATAAGGTAATACTATTTAACGTTATACGTAGGAAGCTATTACTGCATGGCGTTATACCTTATAAGGTAGTACTACATAACTTTATTCGTTATAAGGTAATCAAATATAACGTTATACGTTATAAGGTAATATTATATATGGTTGTACGTTATAAGGTAATACTAGATAACGTTATACGTTAAAAGGTATTACAATAACGTTATACGTTAGAAGCTATTACTATATGACGTTGTACGTTATAACGTAATACTATATAACATTATACGTCTGAAGCTATTACTATATGACGTTATACGTTAGAAGCTATTACTATATGACGTTATACCTTATAAGGTAATACTATAAAGCGTTATACGTTAGAAGCTATTACTATGTGACGATATACCTTATAAGGTAGTACTATATAATGTTATACGTCAGAAGCTATTACTATATAACGTTATACCTTATAAGGTAATACTATTTAATGTTATACGTAGGAAGCTATTACTACATGGCGTTATACCTTATAAGGTAGTACTACATAACTTTATTCGTTATAAGGTAACCAAATATAACGTTATACGTTATAAGGTAATACTATATAACGTTGTACGTTATTAGGTAATAGCTTATAACGTTATACGTTAGAAGGTATTACTATATAACGTTATACCTTATAAGGTAATACTATTTAACGTTATACGTAGGAAGCTATTACTGCATGGCGTTATACCTTATAAGGTAGTACTACATAACTTTATTCGTTATAAGGTAATCAAATATAACGTTATACGTTATAAGGTAATATTATATAACGTTGTACGTTATAAGGTAATACTAGATAACGTTATACGTTAAAAGGTAATACAATAACGTTATACGTTAGAAGCTATTACTATATGACGTTATACGTTATAAGGTAATACTAGATAACGTTATACCTTATAAGGTAATACTATAAAGCGTTATACGTTAGAAGCTATTACTATGTGACGATATACCTTATAAGGTAGTACTATATAATGTTATACGTCAGAAGCTATTACTATATAACGTTATACCTTATAAGGTAATACTATTTAATGTTATACGTAGGAAGCTATTACTACATGGCGTTATACCTTATAAGGTAATACTATTTAATGTTATACGTAGGAAGCTATTACTACATGGCGTTATACCTTATAAGGTAGTACTACATAACTTTATACGTTATAAGGTAATCAAATATAACGTTATACGTTATAAGGTAACACTATATAACGTTATAAGTTAAAAGGTAATACTATATAACGTTATACGTTAAAAGGTAATACTATATCACGTTATACGTTAGAAGCTATTACTATATTACGTTATACCTTATAAGGAACTACTATATAACGTTATACGTTAGAAGCTATTACTATGTGACATTATACCTTATAAGGTAGTACTATGCAATGTTATACGTTAGAAGCTATTGCTATATGACGTTATACGTTATAAGGTAATACTATATAGCGTTATACGTTATAAGGTAATACTATATAACGTTGTACTTTATTAGGTAATAGCCTAAAACGTTATACGTTAGGAGGAATTACTATATAACGTTATACGTCAGAAGCTATTACTATATGACGTTATACGTTATAAGGTAATACTATATAGCGTTATACGTTAGAAGCTATTACTATATGACGTTATACCTTATCAGGTAATACTATATAACGTTATACGTTAGAAGCTATTACTATATGACGTTGTACGTTATAAGGTAATACTAGATAACGTTATACGTTATAAGGTAGTACTATATAACGTTGTACGTTATAAGGTAATACTAGATAACGTTATACGTTATAAGGTAATACTATATAACGTTGTACGTTATTAGGTAACAGCTTATAACGTTATACGTTAGAAGGTATTACTATATAACGTTATACTTTATAAGGTAATACTATTTAACGTTATACGTAGGAAACTACTACTGCATGGCGTAATACCTTATAAGGTAGTACTACATAACTTTATTCGTTATAAGGTAATCAAATATAACGTTATACGTTATAAGGTAATACTATATAGCGTTATACGTTAGAAGCTATTTCTATGTGACGTTATACCTTATAAGGTAAGACTATATGACGTTATACGTTGTAAGGTAATGGTACATAACGTTATACGTTAGAAGCTATTACTATATGACGTTGTACGTTATAAGGTAATACTAGATAACGTTATACGTTATAAGGTAGTACTATATAACGTTGTACGTTATAAGGTAATACTAGATAACGTTATACGTTATAAGGTAATACTATATAACGTTGTACGTTATAAGGTAATACTAGATAACGTTATACGTTATAAGGTGATACTATATAACGTTGTACGTTATAAGGTAATACTAGATAACGTTATACGTTATAAGGTAATACTATATAACGTTGTACGTTATAAGGTAATACTAGATAACGTTATACGTTATAAGGTAATACTATATAACGTTGTAAGTTATAAGGTAATACTAGATAACGTTATACGTTATAAGGTAATACTATATAACGTTGTACGTTATAAGGTAATACTAGATAACGTTATACGTTATAAGGTGATACTATATAACGTTGTACGTTATTAGGTAATAGCTTATAACGTTATACGTTAGAAGGTATTACTATATAACGTTATACCTTATAAGGTAATACTATTTAACGTTATACGTAGGAAGCTATTACTGCATGGCGTTATACCTTATAAGGTAGTACTACATAACTTTATTCGTTATAAGGTAATCAAATATAACGTTATACGTTATAAGGTAATATTATATATGGTTGTACGTTATAAGGTAATACTAGATAACGTTATACGTTAAAAGGTATTACAATAACGTTATACGTTAGAAGCTATTACTATATGACGTTGTACGTTATAACGTAATACTATATAACATTATACGTCTGAAGCTATTACTATATGACGTTATACGTTAGAAGCTATTACTATATGACGTTATACCTTATAAGGTAATACTATAAAGCGTTATACGTTAGAAGCTATTACTATGTGACGATATACCTTATAAGGTAGTACTATATAATGTTATACGTCAGAAGCTATTACTATATAACGTTATACCTTATAAGGTAATACTATTTAATGTTATACGTAGGAAGCTATTACTACATGGCGTTATACCTTATAAGGTAGTACTACATAACTTTATTCGTTATAAGGTAACCAAATATAACGTTATACGTTATAAGGTAATACTATATAACGTTGTACGTTATTAGGTAATAGCTTATAACGTTATACGTTAGAAGGTATTACTATATAACGTTATACCTTATAAGGTAATACTATTTAACGTTATACGTAGGAAGCTATTACTGCATGGCGTTATACCTTATAAGGTAGTACTACATAACTTTATTCGTTATAAGGTAATCAAATATAACGTTATACGTTATAAGGTAATATTATATAACGTTGTACGTTATAAGGTAATACTAGATAACGTTATACGTTAAAAGGTAATACAATAACGTTATACGTTAGAAGCTATTACTATATGACGTTATACGTTATAAGGTAATACTAGATAACGTTATACCTTATAAGGTAATACTATAAAGCGTTATACGTTAGAAGCTATTACTATGTGACGATATACCTTATAAGGTAGTACTATATAATGTTATACGTCAGAAGCTATTACTATATAACGTTATACCTTATAAGGTAATACTATTTAATGTTATACGTAGGAAGCTATTACTACATGGCGTTATACCTTATAAGGTAGTACTACATAACTTTATTCGTTATAAGGTAACCAAATATAACGTTATACGTTATAAGGTAATACTATATAACGTTGTACGTTATAAGGTAATACTAGATAACGTTATACGTTATAAGGTAATACTATATAACGTTGTACGTTATAAGGTAATACTAGATAACGTTATACGTTATAAGGTAATAGCTTATAACGTTATACGTTATAAGGTAATACTAGATAACGTTGTACGTTATAAGGTAATACTAGATAACGTTATACGTTATAAGGTGATACTATATAACGTTGTACGTTATTAGGTAATAGCTTATAACGTTATACGTTATAAGGTAATACTATATAACGTTGTACGTTATAAGGTAATACTAGATAACGTTATACCTTATAAGGTAATACTATTTAACGTTATACGTAGGAAGCTATTACTGCATGGCGTTATACCTTATAAGGTAGTACTACATAACTTTATTCGTTATAAGGTAATCAAATATAACGTTATACGCTATAAGGTAATATTATATATGGTTGTACGTTATAAGGTAATACTAGATAACGTTATACGTTAGAAGCTATTACTATATGACGTTGTACGTTATAACGTAATACTATATAACATTATACGTCTGAAGCTATTACTATATGACGTTATACGTTAGAAGCTATTACTATATGACGTTATACGTTATAAGGTAAGACGATATGACGTTATACGTTGTAAGGTAATGGTACATAACGTTATACGTTAGAAGCTATTACTATATAACGTTATACCTTATAAGGTAATACTATTTAATGTTATACGTAGGAAGCTATCACTACATGGCGTTATACCTTATAAGGTAGTACTACATAACTTTATTCGTTATAAGGTAATCAAATATAACGTTATACGTTATAAGGTAATACTATATAACATTATACGTCAGAAGCTGTTACTATATGACGTTATACGTTATAAGGTAATAGTACATAACGTTATACGTTATAAGGTAATACTACATAATATTATACGTTATAAGGTAATAATATATAACGTTGTACGTTATAAGTTAATATTATACAACGTTATACCATAGGAGGTACTACTATGTAACGTTATACCATAGGAGATATTACTATGTAACGTTATAAGTAGGGAGCTATTACTATATGACGTTATACGTTAGAAGCTATTACTCTATGACGTTATACTTTATAAGGTAATACTATATAGCGTTATACGTTAGAAGCTATTTCTATGTGACGTTATACCTTATAAGGTAAGACTATATGACGTTATACGTTGTAAGGTAATGGTACATAACGTTATACGTTAGAAGGTATTACTATATGACGTTATACCTTATAAGGTAATACTATAAAGCGTTATACGTTAGAAGCTATTACTATGTGACGATATACCTTATAAGGTAGTACTATATAATGTTATACGTCAGAAGCTATTACTATATAACGTTATACCTTATAAGGTAATACTATTTAATGTTATACGTAGGAAGCTATTACAACATGGCGTTATACCTTATAAGGTAGTAGTACATAACTTTACATGTTATAAGGTAATCAAATATAACGTTATACGTTATAAGGTAATACCAAATAACGTTATACGATAAAAGGTAATACTATATAACGTTATACGTTAAAAGGTAATACTATATAACGTTATACGTTAGAAGCTATTACTATATTACGTTATACCTTATAAGGGAATACTATATAACGTTATACGTTAGAAGCTATTACTATGTGACGTTATACGTTATAAGGTAATACTATATAACGTTATACGTTAAAAGGTAATACAATAACGTTATACGTTAGAAGCTATTACTATATGACGTTGTACGTTATAAGGTAATACTATATAACGTCATACGTCTGAAGTTATTACTATATGACGTTATACGTTAGGAGCTATTACTATATGACGTTATACGTTATAAGGTAAGACGATATGACGTTATACGTTGTAAGGTAATGGTACATAACGTTATACGTTAGAAGCTATTACTATATGACGTTATACCTTAAAGGGTAGTACTATATAGCGTTATACGTTAGAAGCTATTACTATGTGACGTTATACCTTATGAGGTAGTACTATATAATGTTATACGTCAGAAGCTATTACTATATAACGTTATACCTTATAAGGTAATACTATTTAATGTTATACGTAGGAAGCTATCACTACATGGCGTTATACCTTATAAGGTAGTACTACATAACTTTATTCGTTATAAGGTAATCAAATATAACGTTATACGTTAGAAGGTAATACTATATAACATTATACGTCAGAAGCTGTTACTATATGACGTTATACGTTATAAGGTAATAGTACATAACGTTATACGTTATAAGGTAACACTACATAATATTATACGTTATAAGGTAATAATATATAACGTTGTACGTTATAAGTTAATATTATACAACGTTATACCATAGGAGGTACTACTATGTAACGTTATACCATAGGAGATATTACTATGTAACGTTTTAAGTAGGAAGCTATTACTATATGACGTTATACGTTATAAGGTAATAGTACATAACGTTATACGTTATAAGGTAATACTACATAACATTATACGTTATAAGCTAATAATATATAACGTTGTACGTTATAAGTTAATATTATACAACGTTATACCATAGGAGGTACTAGTATGTAACGTTATACCATAGGAGGTATTAGTATGTAACGTTATAAGTAGGAAGCTATTACTATATGACGTTATACGTTGTAAGGTAATAGTACATAACGTTATACGTTAGAAGATATAACTATATTACGTTATACCTTATAAGGTAATATTATATAACGTTATACGTTAGAAGCTATTACCATATGACGTTATACCGTATAAGGTAATACTATATAACGTTATACGATAGAAGCTATTACTATATAACGTTATACGATAGAAGCTATTACTATATAACGTTATACCTGATAAGGTAATACTATTTAACGTTATACGTAGGAAGCTATTACTACATGGCATTATACCTTAGAAGGTAGTACTACATAACTTTACATGTTATAAGGTAATCAAGTATAACGTTATACGTTATAAGGTAATACTATATAACGTTGTACGTTAGACGCCATTACTATGTGACGTTATACCTTATAAGGTAATACTATATAGCGTTATACGTCTGAAGCTATTACTATATGACGTTATACGTTAGAAGCCATTACTACATGGCGTTATACCTTATAAGGTAGTACTACATAACTTTACATTTTATAAGGTAATCAAATATAACGTTATACGTTATAAGGTAACACTATATAACGTTATACGTTAAAAGGTAATACTATATAACGTTATACGTTAAAAGGTAATACTATATAACGTTATACGTTAGAAGCTATTACTATATGACGTTATACCTTATAAGGTAATACTATTTAACGTTATACGTAGGAAGCTATTACTACATGGCGTTATACCTTATAAGGTAGTACTACATAACTTTATACGTTATAAGGTAATCAAATATAACGTTATACGTTATAAGGTAATACTATATAGCGTTATACGTTATAAGGTAATACTATATAACGTTGTACTTTATTTTAATAGCCTATAACGTTATACGTTAGGAGCAATTACTATATAACGTTATACCTTATAAGGTAATACTATTTAACGTTATACGTAGGAAGCTATTACTACATGGCTTTATACCTTATAAGGTAGTACTACATAACTTTATACGTTATAAGGTAATCAAATATAACGTTATACGTTATAAGATAATACTATATAACGTTATACGTTAAAAGGTAATACTATATAACGTTATACGTTAGAAGCTATTACTATATCACGTTATACCTTATAAGGTAATACTATATAACGTTATACGTCAGAAGCTATTACTATATGACGTTATACGTTATAAGGTAATGCTATATAGCGTTATACGTTAGAAGCTATTACTATATGACGTTATACCTTATCAGGTAATACTATATAACGATATACGTTAGAAGATATTACTATATGACGTTGTACGTTATAAGGTAATACTAGATAACGTTATACGTTATATGGTAATACTATATAACGTTGTACGTTATAAGGTAATACTAGATAACGTTATACGTTATAAGGTAATACTATATAACGTTGTACGTTATTAGGTAATAGCTTATAACGTTATACGTTAGAAGGTATTACTATATAACGTTATACGTTAGAAGCTATTACTATGTAACTTTATACGTTGGAAGCTATTACTATATGACGTTATACGTTAGAAGCTATTACTCTATGACGTTATACTTTATAAGGTAATACTATATAGCGTTATACGTTAGAAGCTATTTCTATGTGACGTTATACCTTATAAGGTAAGATTATATGACGTTATACGTTGTAAGGTAATGGTACATAACGTTATACGTTAGAAGCTATTACTATATGACGTTATACCTTATAAGGTAATACTATAAAGCGTTATACGTTAGAAGCTATTACTATGTGACGATATACCTTATAAGGTAGTACTATATAATGTTATACGTCAGAAGCTATTACTATATAACGTTACACCTTATAAGGTAATACTATTTAATGTTATACGTAGGAAGCTATTACTACATGGCGTTATACCTTATAAGGTAGTACTACATAACTTTATTCGTTATAAGGTAACCAAATATAACGTTATACGTTATAAGGTAATACTATATAACGTTGTACGTTATAAGGTAATACTAGATATCGTTATACGTTATAAGGTAATACTATATAACGTTGTACGTTATTAGGTAATAGCTTATAACGTTATACGTTAGAAGGTATTACTATATAACGTTATACCTTATAAGGTAATACTATTTAACGTTATACGTAGGAAGCTATTACTGCATGGCGTTATAGCTTATAAGGTAGTACTACATAACTTTATTCGTTATAAGGTAATCAAATATAACGTTATACGTTATAAGGTAATATTATATAACGTTGTACGTTATAACGTAATACTAGATAACGTTATACGTTATAAGGTAATACTATATAACGTTGTACGTTATAAGGTAATACAAGATAACGTTATACGTTATAAGGTAATACTATATAACGTTGTACGTTATTAGGTAATAGCTTATAACATTATACGTTAGAAGGTATTACTATATAACGTTATACCTTATAAGGTAATACTATTTAACGTTATACGTAGGAAGCTATTACTGCATGGCGTTATACCTTATAAGGTAGTACTACATAACTTTATTCGTTATAAGGTAATCAAATATAACGTTATACGTTATAAGGTAATACTATATAACGTTATACGTTAAAAGGTAATACTATACAACGTTGTACGTTGTAATGTAATGGTACATAACGTTATACGTTAGAAGCTATTACTATATGACGTTATACCTTATAAGGTAATACTATATAACGTTATATGTTAGAAGCTATAACCATATGACGTTATACGTTATAAGGTAATACTATATCACGTTATACGTTAGAAGCTATTACTATATGTCGTTATACCTTATAAGGTAATACTATATAACGTTATACGTTAGAAGCTATTACCATATGACGTTATACGTTATAAGGTAATACTATATAACGTTGTACGTTAGAAGCCATTACTATGTGACGTTATACCTTATAAGGTAATACTATATAGCGTTATACGTCTGAAGCTATTACTATATGACGTTATACGTTAGAAGCCATTACTACATGGCGTTATACCTTATAAGATAGTACTACATAACTTTACATGTTATAAAGTAATCAAATATAACGTTATACGTTATAAGGTAACACTATATAACGTTATACGTTAAAAGGTAATACTATATAACGTTATACGTTAAAAGGTAATACTATATCACGTTATACGTTAGAAGCGATTACTATATTACGTTATACCTTATAAGGGAATACTATATAACGTTATACGTTAGAAGCTATTACTATGTGACGTTATACCTTATAAGGTAGTACTATGCAATGTTATACGTTAGAAGCTATTGCTATATGACGTTATACGTTATAAGGTAATACTATATAGTGTTATACGTTATAAGGTAATACTATATAACGTTGTACTTTATTAGGTAATAGCCTATAACGTTATACGTTAGGAGGAATTACCATATAACGTTATACCTTATAAGGTAATACTACTTAACGTTATACGTAGGAAGCTATTACTACATGGCGTTATACCTTATAAGGTAGTACTACATAACTTTATACGTTATAAGGTAATCAAATATAACGTTATACGTTATAAGGTAATACTATATAACGTTATACGTTAAAAGGTAATACTATATAACGTTATACGTTAGAAGCTATTACTATATGACGTTATACCTTATAAGGTAATACTATATAACGTTATACGTCAGAAGCTATTACTATATGACGTTATACGTTATAAGGTAATACTATATAGCGTTATACGTTAGAAGCTATTACTATATGACGTTATACCTTATCAGGTAATACTATATAACGATATACGTTAGAAGCTATTACTATATGACGTTGTACGTTATAAGGTAATACTAGATAACGTTATACGTTATAAGGTAATACTATATAACGTTGTACGTTATAAGGTAATACTAGATAACGTTATACGTTATAAGGTAATACTATATAACGTTGTACGTTATTAGGTAATAGCTTATAACGTTATACGTTAGAAGGTATTACTATATAACGTTATACGTTAGAAGCTATTACTATGTAACTTTATACGTTGGAAGCTATTACTATATGACGTTATACGTTAGAAGCTATTACTCTATGACGTTATACTTTATAAGGTAATACTATATAGCGTTATACGTTAGAAGCTATTTCTATGTGACGTTATACCTTATAAGGTAAGACTATATGACGTTATACGTTGTAAGGTAATGGTACATAACGTTATACGTTAGAAGCTATTACTATATGACGTTATACCTTATAAGGTAATACTATAAAGCGTTATACGTTAGAAGCTATTACTATGTGACGATATACCTTATAAGGTAGTACTATATAATGTTATACGTCAGAAGCTATTACTATATAACGTTACACCTTATAAGGTAATACTATTTAATGTTATACGTAGGGAGCTATTACTACATGGCGTTATACCTTATAAGGTAGTACTACATAACTTTATTCGTTATAAGGTAACCAAATATAACGTTATACGTTATAAGGTAATACTATATAACGTTGTACGTTATAAGGTAATACTAGATAACGTTATACGTTATAAGGTAATACTATATAACGTTGTACGTTATTAGGTAATAGCTTATAACGTTATACGTTAGAAGGTATTACTATATAACGTTATGCCTTATAAGGTAATACTATTTAACGTTATACGTAGGAAGCTATTACTGCATGGCGTTATACCTTATAAGGTAGTACAACATAACTTTATTCGTTATAAGGTAATCAAATATAACGTTATACGTTATAAGGTAATATTATATAACGTTATACGTTAAAAGGTAATACTATATAACGTTATACGTTAGAAGCTATTACTATATGACGTTATACCTTATCAGGTAATACTATATAACGATATACGTTAGAAGCTATTACTATATGACGTTGTACGTTATAAGGTAATACTAGATAACGTTATACGTTATAAGGTAATACTATATAACGTTGTACGTTATAAGGTAATACTAGATAACGTTATACGTTATAAGGTAATACTATATAACGTTGTACGTTATTAGGTAATAGCTTATAACATTATACGTTAGAAGGTATTACTATATAACGTTATACCTTATAAGGTAATACTATGTAACTTTATACGTTGGAAGCTATTACTATATGACGTTATACGTTAGAAGCTATTACTCTATGACGTTATACTTTATAAGGTAATACTATATAGCGTTATACGTTAGAAGCTATTTCTATGTGACTTTATACCTTATAAGGTAAGACTATATGACGTTATACGTTGTAAGGTAATGGTACATAACGTTATACGTTAGAAGCTATTACTATATGACGTTATACCTTATAAGGTAATACTATAAAGCGTTATACGTTAGAAGCTATTACTATGTGACGATATACCTTATAAGGTAGTACTATATAATGTTATACGTCAGAAGCTATTACTATATAACGTTACACCTTATAAGGTAATACTATTTAATGTTATACGTAGGAAGCTATTACTACATGGCGTTATACCTTATAAGGTAGTACTACATAACTTTATTCGTTATAAGGTAACTAAATATAACGTTATACGTTATAAGGTAATACTATATAACGTTGTACGTTATAAGGTAATACTAGATAACGTTATACGTTATAAGGTAATACTATATAACGTTGTACGTTATTAGGTAATAGCTTATAACGTTATACGTTAGAAGGTATTACTATATAACGTTATACCTTATAAGGTAATACTATTTAACGTTATACGTAGGAAGCTATTACTGCATGGCGTTATACCTTATAAGGTAGTACTACATAACTTTATTCGTTATAAGGTAATCAAATATAACGTTATACGTTATAAGGTAATATTATATAACGTTGTACGTTATAACGTAATACTAGATAACGTTATACGTTATAAGGTAATACTATATAACGTTGTACGTTATAAGGTAATACTAGATAACGTTATACGTTATAAGGTAATACTATATAACGTTGTACGTTATTAGGTAATAGCTTATAACATTATACGTTAGAAGGTATTACTATATAACGTTATACCTTATAAGGTAATACTATTTAACGTTATACGTAAGAAGCTATTACTGCATGGCGTTATACCTTATAAGGTAGTACTACATAACTTTATTCGTTATAAGGTAATCAAATATAACGTTATACGTTATAAGGTAATACTATATAACGTTATACGTTAAAAGGTAATACTATACAACGTTGTACGTTGTAATGTAATGGTACATAACGTTATACGTTAGAAGCTATTACTATATGACGTTATACCTTATAAGGTAATACTATATAACGTTATATGTTAGAAGCTATAACCATATGACGTTATACGTTATAAGGTAATACTATATCACGTTATACGTTAGAAGCTATTACTATATGTCGTTATACCTTATAAGGTAATACTATATAACGTTATACGTTAGAAGCTATTACCATATGACGTTATACGTTATAAGGTAATACTATATAACGTTGTACGTTAGAAGCCATTACTATGTGACGTTATACCTTATAAGGTAATACTATATAGCGTTATACGTCTGAAGCTATTACTATATGACGTTATACGTTAGAAGCCATTACTACATGGCGTTATACCTTATAAGGTAGTACTACATAACTTTATTCGTTATAAGGTAATCAAATATAACGTTATACGTTATAAGGTAATACTATATAACGTTATACGTTAAAAGGTAATACTATACAACGTTGTACGTTGTAATGTAATGGTACATAACGTTATATGTTAGAAGCTATTACTATATGACGTTATACCTTATAAGGTAATACTATATAACGTTATACGTTAGAAGCTATAACCATATGACGTTATACGTTATAAGGTAATACTATATCACGTTATACGTTAGAAGCTATTACTATATGTCGTTATACCTTATAAGGTAATACTATATAACGTTATACGTTAGAAGCTATTACCATATGACGTTATACGTTATAAGGTAATACTATATAACGTTGTACGTTAGAAGCCATTACTATGTGACGTTATACCTTATAAGGTAATACTATATAGCGTTATACGTCTGAAGCTATTACTAAATGACGTTATACGTTAGAAGCCATTACTACATGGCGTTATACCTTATAAGGTAGTACTACATAACTTTTCATGTTATAAGGTAATCAAATATAACGTTATACGTTATAAGGTAACACTATATAACGTTATACGTTAAAAGGTAATACTATATAACGTTATACGTTAAAAGGTAATACTATATCACGTTATACGTTAGAAGCTATTACTATATTACGTTATACCTTATAAGGGAATACTATATAACGTTATACGTTAGAAGATATTACTATGTGACGTTATACCTTATAAGGTAGTACTATGCAATGTTATACGTTAGAAGCTATTGCTATATGACGTTATACGTTATAAGGTAATACTATATAGCGTTATACGTTATAAGGTAATACTATATAACGTTGTACTTTATTAGGTAATAGCCTATAACGTTATACGTTAGGAGGAATTACTATATAACGTTATACCTTATAAGGTAATACTATTTAACGTTATACGTAGGAAGCTATTACTACATGGCGTTATACCTTATAAGGTAGTACTACATAACTTTATACGTTATAAGATAATCAAATATAACGTTATACGTTATAAGGTAATACTATATAACGTTATACGTTAAAAGGTAATACTATATAACGTTATACGTTAGAAGCTATTACTATATGACGTTATACCTTATCAGGTAACACTATATAACGATATACGTTAGAAGCTATTACTATATGACGTTGTACGTTATAAGGTAATACTAGATAACGTTATACGTTATAAGGTAATACTATATAACGTTGTACGTTATAAGGTAATACTAGATAACGTTATACGTTATAAGGTAATACTATATAACGTTGTACGTTATTAGGTAATAGCTTATAACATTATACGTTAGAAGGTATTACTATATAACGTTATACCTTATAAGGTAATACTATGTAACTTTATACGTTGGAAGCTATTACTATATGACGTTATACGTTAGAAGCTATTACTCTATGACGTTATACTTTATAAGGTAATACTATATAGCGTTATACGTTAGAAGCTATTTCTATGTGACGTTATACCTTATAAGGTAAGACTATATGACGTTATACGTTGTAAGGTAATGGTACATAACGTTATACGTTAGAAGCTATTACTATATGACGTTATACCTTATAAGGTAATACTATAAAGCGTTATACGTTAGAAGCTATTACTATGTGACGATATACCTTATAAGGTAGTACTATATAATGTTATACGTCAGAAGCTATTACTATATAACGTTACACATTATAAGGTAATACTATTTAATGTTATACGTAGGAAGCTATTACTACATGGCGTTATACCTTATAAGGTAGTACTACATAACTTTATTCGTTATAAGGTAACCAAATATAACGTTATACGTTATAAGGTAATACTATATAACGTTGTACGTTATAAGGTAATACTAGATAACGTTATACGTTATAAGGTAATACTATATAACGTTGTACGTTATTAGGTAATAGCTTATAACGTTATACGTTAGAAGGTATTACTATATAACGTTATACCTTATAAGGTAATACTATTTAACGTTATACGTAGGAAGCTATTACTGCATGGCGTTATACCTTATAAGGTAGTACTACATAACTTTATTCGTTATAAGGTAATCAAATATAACGTTATACGTTATAAGGTAATATTATATAACGTTGTACGTTACAACGTAATACTAGATAACGTTATACGTTATAAGGTAATACTATATAACGTTGTACGTTATAAGGTAATACTAGATAACGTTATACGTTATAAGGTAATACTATATAACGTTGTACGTTATTAGGTAATAGCTTATAACATTATACGTTAGAAGGTATTACTATATAACGTTATACCTTATAAGGTAATACTATTTAACGTTATACGTAGGAAGCTATTACTGCATGGCGTTATACCTTATAAGGTAGTACTACATAACTTTATTCGTTATAAAGTAATCAAATATAACGTTATACGTTATAAGGTAATACTGTATAACGTTATACGTTAAAAGGTAATACTATACAACGTTGTACGTTGTAATGTAATGGTACATAACGTTATATGTTAGAAGCTATTACTATATGACGTTATACCTTATAAGGTAATACTATATAACGTTATACGTTAGAAGCTATAACCATATGACGTTATACGTTATAAGGTAATACTATATCACGTTATACGTTAGAAGCTATTACTATATGTCGTTATACCTTATAAGGTAATACTATATAACGTTATACGTTAGAAGCTATTACCATATGACGTTATACGTTATAAGGTAATACTATATAACGTTGTACGTTAGAAGCCATTACTATGTGACGTTATACCTTATAAGGTAATACTATATAGCGTTATACGTCTGAAGCTATTACTATATGACGTTATACGTTAGAAGCCATTACTACATGGCGTTATACCTTATAAGGTAGTACTACATAACTTTATACGTTATAAGGTAATCAAATATAACGTTATACGTTATAAGGTAATACTATATAACGTTATACGTTAAAAGGTAATACTATATAACGTTATACGTTAGAAGCTATTACTATATGACGTTATACGTTAGAAGCTATTACTATATTACGTTATACCTTATAAGGGAATACTATATAACGTTATACGTTAGAAGCTATTACTATGTGACGTTATACCTTATAAGGTAGTACTATGCAATGTTATACGTTAGAAGCTATTGCTATTTGACGTTATACGTTATAAGGTAATACTATATAGCGTTATACGTTATAAGGTAATACTATATAACGTTGTACTTTATTAGGTAATAGCCTATAACGTTATACGTTAGGAGGAATTACTAATTAACGTTATACCTTATAAGGTAATACTATTTAACGTTATACGTAGGAAGCTATTACTACATGGCGTTATACCTTATAAGGTAGTACTACATAACTTTATACGTTATAAGGTAATCAAATATAACGTTATACCTTATAAGGTAATACTATTTAACGTTATACGTAGGAAGCTATTTCTACATGGCGTTATACCTTATAAGGTAGTACTACATAACTTTATACGTTATAAGGTAATCAAATATAACGTTATACCTTATAAGGTAATACTATTTAACGTTATACGTAGGAAGCTATTACTACATGGCGTTATACCTTATAAGGTAGTACTACATAACTTTATACGTTATAAGGTAATCAAATATAACGTTATACGTTATAAGGTAATACTATATAACGTTATACGTTAAAAGATAATACTATATAACGTTATACGTTAGAAGCTATTACTATATGACGTTATACCTTATAAGGTAATATTATATAACGTTATACGTCAGAAGCTATTACTATATGACGTTATACGTTATAAGGTAATACTATATAGCGTTATACGTTAGAAGCTATTACTATATGACGTTATACCTTATCAGGTAATACTATATAACGTTATACGTTAGAAGCTATTACTATATGACGTTGTACGTTATAAGGTAATACTAGATAACGTTATACGTTATAAGGTAATACTATATAACGTTGTACGTTATAAGGTAATACTAGATAACGTTATACGTTATAAGGTAATACTATATAACGTTGTACGTTATTAGGTAATAGCTTATAACGTTATACGTTAGAAGGTATTACTATATAACGTTATACTTTTTAAGGTAATACTATTTAACGTTATACGTAGGAAACTATTACTGCATGGCGTTATACCTTATAAGGTAGTACTACATAACTTTATTCGTTATAAGGTAATCAAATATAACGTTATACGTTATAAGGTAATACTATATAACGTTATACGTTAGAAGCTATTACTATGTAACGTTATACCTTATAAGGTAATACTATTTAACGTTATACGTAGGAAGCTATTACTGCATGGCGTTATACCTTATAAGGTAGTACTACATAACTTTATTCGTTATAAGGTAACCAAATATAACGTTATACGTTATAAGGTAATACTATATAACGTTTTACGTTATACGCTAATACTAGATAACGTTATACGTTATAAGGTAATACTATATAACGTTGTACGTTATTAGGTAATAGCTTATAACGTTATACGTTAGAAGGTATTACTATATAACGTTATACCTTATAAGGTAATACTATTTAACGTTATACGTAGGAAGCTATTACTGCATGGCGTTATACCTTATAAGGTAGTACTACATAACTTTATTCGTTATAAGGTAACCAAATATAACGTTATACGTTATAAGGTAATACTATATAACGTTGTACGTTATAAGGTAATACTAGATAACGTTATACGTTATAAGGTAATACTATATAACGTTGTACGTTATTAGGTAATAGCTTATAACGTTATACGTTAGAAGGTATTACTATATGACGTTATACCTTATAAGGTAATACTATAAAGCGTTATACGTTAGAAGCTATTACTATGTGACGATATACCTTATAAGGTAGTACTATATAATGTTATACGTCAGAAGCTATTACTATATAACGTTACACCTTATAAGGTAATACTATTTAATGTTATACGTAGGAAGGTATTACTACATGGCGTTATACCTTATAAGGTAGTACTACATAACTTTATTCGTTATAAGGTAACCAAATATAACGTTATACGTTATAAGGTAATACTATATAACGTTGTACGTTATAAGGTAATACTAGATAACGTTATACGTTATAAGGTAATACTATATAACGTTGTACGTTATTAGGTAATAGCTTATAACGTTATACGTTAGAAGGTATTACTATATAACGTTATACTTTATAAGGTAATACTATTTAACGTTATACGTAGGAAACTATTACTGCATGGCGTTATACCTTATAAGGTAGTACTACATAACTTTATTCGTTATAAGGTAATCAAATATAACGTTATACGTTATAAGGTAATATTATATAACGTTGTACGTTATAACGTAATACTAGATAACGTTATACGTTATAATGTAATACTAAATAACGTTGTACGTTATAAGGTAATACTAGATAACGTTATACGTTATAAGGTAATACTATATAACGTTGTACGTTATTAGGTAATAGCTTATAACATTATACGTTAGAAGGTATTACTATATAACGTTATACCTTATAAGGTAATACTATTTAACGTTATACGTAGGAAGCTATTACTGCATGGCGTTATACCTTATAAGGTAGTACTACATAACTTTATTCGTTATAAGGTAATCAAATATAATGTTATACGTTATAAGGTAATACTATATAACGTTATACGTTAAAAGGTAATACTATACAACGTTGTACGTTGTAATGTAATGGTACATAACGTTATACGTTAGAAGCTATTACTATATGACGTTATTCCTTATAAGGTAATACTATATAACGTTATACGTTAGAAGCTATAACCATATGACGTTATACGTTATAAGGTAATACTATATCACGTTATACGTTAGAAGCTATTACTATATGTCGTTATACCTTATAAGGTAATACTATATAACGTTATACGCTATAAGGTAATACTATATAACGTTGTACGTTAGAAGCCATTACTATGTGACGTTATACCTTATAAGGTAATACTATATAGCGTTATACGTCTGAAGCTATTACTATATGACGTTATACGTTAGAAGCCATTACTACATGGCGTTATACCTTATAAGGTAGTACTACATAACTTTACATGTTATAAGGTAATCAAATATAACGTTATACGTTATAAGGTAACACTATATAACGTTATACGTTAAAAGGTAATACTATATAACGTTATACGTTAAAAGGTAATACTATATCACGTTATACGTTAAAAGGTAATACTATATAGCGTTATACGTCTGAAGCTATTACTATATGACGTTATACGTTAGAAGCCATTACTACATGGCGTTATACCTTATAAGGTAGTACTATGCAATTTTATACGTTAGAAGCTATTGCTATATGACGTTATACGTTATAAGGTAATACTATATAGCGTTATACGTTATAAGGTAATACTATATAACGTTGTACTTTATTAGGTAATAGCCTATAACGTTATACGTTAGGAGGAATTACTATATAACGTTATACCTTATAAGGTAATACTATTTAACGTTATACGTAGGAAGCTATTACTACATGGTGTTATACCTTATAAGGTAGTACTACATAACTTTATACGTTATAAGGTAATCAAATATAACGTTATACGTTATAAGGTAATACTATATAACGTTATACGTTAAAAGGTAATACTATATAACGTTATACGTTAGAAGCTGTTACTATATGACGTTATACCTTATAAGGTAATACTATATAACGTTATACGTCAGAAGCTATTACTATATGACGTTATACGTTATAAGGTAATACTATATAGCGTTATACGTTAGAAGCTATTACTATATGACGTTATACCTTATCAGGTAATACTATATAACGATATACGTTAGAAGCTATTACAATATGACGTTGTACGTTATAAGGTAATACTAGATAACGTTATACGTTATAAGGTAATACTATATAACGTTGTACGTTATAAGGTAATACTAGATAACGTTATACGTTATAAGCTAATACTAGATAACGTTATACGTTATAAGGTAATACTATATAACGTTATACGTCAGGAGCTATTACTATATGACGTTGTACGTTATAAGGTAATACTAGATAACGTTATACGTTATAAGGTAATACTATATCACGTTATACGTTAGAAGCTATTACTATATGTCGTTATACCTTATAAGGTAATACTATATAACGTTATACGTTAGAAGCTATTACCATATGACGTTATACGTTATAAGGTAATACTATATAACGTTGTACGTTAGAAGCCATTACTATGTGACGTTATACCTTATAAGGTAATACTATATAGCGTTATACGTCTGAAGCTATTACTATATGACGTTATACGTTAGAAGCCATTACTACATGGCGTTATACCTTATAAGGTAGTACTACATAACTTTACATGTTATAAGGTAATCAAATATAACGTTATACGTTATAAGGTAATACTATATAACGTTATACGTTAAAAGGTAATACTATATAACGTTATACGTTAGAAGCTGTTACTATATGACGTTATACCTTATAAGGTAATACTATATAACGTTATACGTCAGAAGCTATTACTATATGACGTTATACGTTATACGGTAATACTATATAGCGTTATACGTTAGAAGCTATTACTATATGACGTTATACCTTATCAGGTAATACTATATAACGATATACGTTAGAAGCTATTACTATATGACGTTGTACGTTATAAGGTAATACTAGATAACGTTATACGTTATAAGGTAATACTATATAACGTTGTACGTTATAAGATAATACTAGATAACGTTATACGTTATAAGGTAATACTATATAACGTTGTGCGTTATAAGATAATACTAGATAACGTTATACGTTATAAGGTAATACTATATAACGTTGTACGTTATTAGGTAATACTAGATAACGTTATACGTTATAAGGTAATACTATATAACGTTGTACGTTATAAGATAATACTAGATAACGTTATACGTTATAAGGTAATACTATATAACGTTGTGCGTTATAAGATAATACTAGATAACGTTATACCTTATAAGGTAATATTATTTAACGTTATACGTAGGAAGCTATTACTGCATGACGTTATACCTTATAAGGTAGTACTACATAACTTTATTCGTTATAAGGTAACCAAATATAACGTTATACGTTATAAGGTAATACTATATAACGTTGTACGTTATAAGGTAATACTAGATAACGTTATACGTTAGAAGCTATTACTATATGACGTTATACCTTATAAGGGAATTCTATATAACGTTATACGTTAGAAGCTATTACTATATGACGTTATACGTTATACGGTAATACTATATAGCGTTATACGTTAGAAGCTATTACTATATGACGTTATACCTTATCAGGTAATACTATATAACGATATACGTTAGAAGCTATTACTATATGACGTTATACCTTATAAGGTAATACTATAAAGCGTTATACGTTAGAAGCTATTACTATGTGACGATATACCTTATAAGGTAGTACTATATAATGTTATACGTCAGAAGCTATTACTATATAACGTTACACCTTATAAGGTAATACTATTTAATGTTATACGTAGGAAGGTATTACTACATGGCGTTATACCTTATAAGGTAGTACTACATAACTTTATTCGTTATAAGGTAACCAAATATAACGTTATACGTTATAAGGTAATACTATATAACGTTGTACGTTATAAGGTAATACTAGATAACGTTATACGTCAGAAGCTAATACTATATGACGTTATACGTTATAAGGTAATACTATATAGCGTTATACGTTAGAAGCTATTACTATATGACGTTATACCTTATCAGGTAATACTATATAACGATATACGTTAGAAGCTATTACTATATGACGTTATACGTTAGAAGCTATTACTCTATGACGTTATACTTTATAAGGTATTACTATATAGCGTTATACGTTAGAAGCTATTTCTATGTGACGTTATACGTTAGAAGCTATAACCATATGACGTTATACGTTAAAAGGTAATAGTATATCACGTTATACGTTAGACGCTATTACTATATTACGTTATACCTTATAAGGGAATTCTATATAACGTTATACGTTAGAAGCTATTACTATGTGACGTTATACCTTATAAGGTAGTACTATGCAATGTTATACGTTAGAAGCTATTGCTATATGACGTTATACGTTATAAGGTAATACTATTTAACGTTATACGTAGGAAGCTATTACTACATGGCGTTATACCTTATAAGGTAGTACTACATAACTTTATACGTTATAAGGTAATCAAATATAACGTTATACGTTATAAGGTAATACTATATAACGTTGTACGTTATAAGGTAATACTAGATAACGTTATACGTTATAAGGTAATACTATATAACGTTGTACGTTATTAGGTAATAGCTTATAACGTTATACGTTAGAAGCTATTACTATATGACGTTATACCTTATCAGGTAATACTATATAACGATATACGTTAGAAGCTATTACTATATGACGTTATACGTTAGAAGCTATTACTCTATGACGTTATACTTTATAAGGTATTACTATATAGCGTTATACGTTAGAAGCTATTTCTATGTGACGTTATACGTTAGAAGCTATAACCATATGACGTTATACGTTAAAAGGTAATAGTATATCACGTTATACGTTAGACGCTATTACTATATTACGTTATACCTTATAAGGGAATTCTATATAACGTTATACGTTAGAAGCTATTACTATGTGACGTTATACCTTATAAGGTAGTACTATGCAATGTTATACGTTAGAAGCTATTGCTATATGACGTTATACGTTATAAGGTAATACTATTTAACGTTATACGTAGGAAGCTATTACTACATGGCGTTATACCTTATAAGGTAGTACTACATAACTTTATACGTTATAAGGTAATCAAATATAACGTTATACGTTATAAGGTAATACTATATAACGTTGTACGTTATAAGGTAATACTAGATAACGTTATACGTTATAAGGTAATACTATATAACGTTGTACGTTATTAGGTAATAGCTTATAACGTTATACGTTAGAAGGTATTACTATATAACGTTATACCTTATATGGTAATACTATTTAACGTTATACGTAGGAAGCTATTACTGCATGGCGTTATACCTTATAAGGTAGTACTACATAACTTTATTCGTTATAAGGTAACCAAATATAACGTCATACGTTATAAGGTAATACTATATAACGTTGTACGTTATAAGGTAATACTAGATAACGTTATACGTTATAAGGTAATACTATATAACGTTGTACGTTATTAGGTAATAGCTTATAACGTTATACGTTAGAAGGTATTACTATATGACGTTATACCTTATAAGGTAATACTATAAAGCGTTATACGTTAGAAGCTATTACTATGTGACGATATACCTTATAAGGTAGTACTATATAATGTTATACGTCAGAAGCTATTACTATATAACGTTACACCTTATAAGGTAATACTATTTAATGTTATACGCAGGAAGGTATTACTACATGGCGTTATACCTTATAAGGTAGTACTACATAACTTTATTCGTTATAAGGTAACCAAATATAACGTTATACGTTATAAGGTAATACTATATAACGTTGTACGTTATAAGGTAATACTAGATAACGTTATACGTTATAAGGTAATACTATATAACGTCGTACGTTATTAGGTAATAGCTTATAACATTCTACGTTAGAAGGTATTACTATATTACGTTATACCTTATAAGGTAATACTATTTAACGTTATACGTAGGAAGCTATTACTGCATGGCGTTATACCTTATAAGGTAGTACTACATAACTTTATTCGTTATAAGGTAATCAAATATAATGTTATACGTTATAAGGTAATACTATATAACGTTATACGTTAAAAGGTAATACTATACAACGTTGTACGTTGTAATGTAATGGTACATAACGTTATACGTTAGAAGCTATTACTATATGACGTTATACCTTATAAGGTAATACTATATAACGTTATACGTTAGAAGCTATAACCATATGACGTTATACGTTATAAGGTAATACTATATCACGTTATACGTTAGAAGCTATTACTATATGTCGTTATACCTTATAAGGTAATACTATATAACGTTATACGTCTGAAGCTATTACTATGTGACGTTATACGTTAGAAGCCATTACTACATGGCGTTATACCTTATAAGGTAGTACTACATAACTTTATTCGTTATAAGGTAACCAAATATAACGTTATACGTTATAAGGTATTACTATATAACGTTGTACGTTATAAGGTAATACTAGATAACGTTATACGTTATAAGGTAATACTATATAACGTTGTACGTTATTAGGTAATAGCTTATAACGTTATACGTTAGAAGGTATTACTATATGACGTTATACCTTATAAGGTAATACTATAAAGCGTTATACGTTAGAAGCTATTACTATGTGACGATATACCTTATAAGGTAGTACTATATAATGTTATACGTCAGAAGCTATTACTATATAACGTTACACCTTATAAGGTAATACTATTTAATGTTATACGTAGGAAGGTATTACTACATGGCGTTATACCTTATAAGGTAGTACTACATAACTTTATTCGTTATAAGGTAACCAAATATAACGTTATACGTTATAAGGTAATACTATATAACGTTGTACGTTATAAGGTAATACTAGATAACGTTATACGTTATAAGGTAATACTATATAACGTCGTACGTTATTAGGTAATAGCTTATAACGTTATACGTTAGAAGGTATTACTATATAACGTTATACCTTATAAGGTAATACTATTTAACGTTATACGTAGGAAGCTATTACTGCATGGCGTTATACCTTATAAGGTAGTACTACATAACTTTATTCGTTATAAGGTAATCAAATATAACGTTATACGTTATAAGGTAATATTATATAACGTTGTACGTTATAACGTAATACTAGATAACGTTATACGTTATAATGTAATACTAAATAACGTTGTACGTTATAAGGTAATACTAGATAACGTTATACGTTATAAGGTAATACTATATAACGTTGTACGTTATTAGGTAATAGCTTATAACATTATACGTTAGAAGGTATTACTATATAACGTTATACCTTATAAGGTAATACTATTTAACGTTATACGTAGGAAGCTATTACTGCATGGCGTTATACCTTATAAGGTAGTACTACATAACTTTATTCGTTATAAGGTATTCAAATATAATGTTATACGTTATAAGGTAATACTATATAACGTTATACGTTAAAAGGTAATACTATACAACGTTGTACGTTGTAATGTAATGGTACATAACGTTATACGTTAGAAGCTATTACTATATGACGTTATTCCTTATAAGGTAATACTATATAACGTTATACGTTAGAAGCTATAACCATATGACGTTATACGTTATAAGGTAATACTATATCACGTTATACGTTAGAAGCTATTACTATATGTCGTTATACCTTATAAGGTAATACTATATAACGTTATACGCTATAAGGTAATACTATATAACGTTGTACGTTAGAAGCCATTACTATGTGACGTTATACCTTATAAGGTAATACTATATAGCGTTATACGTCTGAAGCTATTACTATATGACGTTATACGTTAGAAGCCATTACTACATGGCGTTATACCTTATAAGGTAGTACTACATAACTTTACATGTTATAAGGTAATCAAATATAACGTTATACGTTATAAGGTAACACTATATAACGTTATACGTTAAAAGGTAATACTATATAACGTTATACGTTAAAAGGTAATACTATATCACGTTATACGTTAGAAGCTATTACTATATTACGTTATACCTTATAAGGGAATACTATATAACGTTATACGTTAGAAGCTATTACTATGTGACGTTATACCTTATAAGGTAGTACTATGCAATTTTATACGTTAGAAGCTATTGCTATATGACGTTATACGTTATAAGGTAATACTATATAGCGTTATACGTTATAAGGTAATACTATATAACGTTGTACTTTATTAGGTAATAGCCTATAACGTTATACGTTAGGAGGAATTACTATATAACGTTATACCTTATAAGGTAATACTATTTAACGTTATACGTAGGAAGCTATTACTACATGGTGTTATACCTTATAAGGTAGTACTACATAACTTTATACGTTATAAGGTAATCAAATATAACGTTATACGTTATAAGGTAATACTATATAACGTTATACGTTAAAAGGTAATACTATATAACGTTATACGTTAGAAGCTGTTACTATATGACGTTATACCTTATAAGGTAATACTATATAACGTTATACGTCAGAAGCTATTACTATATGACGTTATACGTTATAAGGTAATACTATATAGCGTTATACGTTAGAAGCTATTACTATATGACGTTATACCTTATCAGGTAATACTATATAACGATATACGTTAGAAGCTATTACTATATGACGTTGTACGTTATAAGGTAATACTAGATAACGTTATACGTTATAAGGTAATACTATATAACGTTGTACGTTATAAGGTAATACTAGATAACGTTATACGTTATAAGCTAATACTAGATAACGTTATACGTTATAAGGTAATACTATATAACGTTATACGTCAGGAGCTATTACTATATGACGTTGTACGTTATAAGGTAATACTAGATAACGTTATACGTTATAAGGTAATACTATATCACGTTATACGTTAGAAGCTATTACTATATGTCGTTATACCTTATAAGGTAATACTATATAACGTTATACGTTAGAAGCTATTACCATATGACGTTATACGTTATAAGGTAATACCATATAACGTTGTACGTTAGAAGCCATTACTATGTGACGTTATACCTTACAAGGTAATACTATATACCGTTATACGTCTGAAGCTATTACTATATGACGTTATACGTTAGAAGCCATTACTACATGGCGTTATACCTTATAAGGTAGTACTACATAACTTTACATGTTATAAGGTAATCAAATATAACGTTATACGTTATAAGGTAATACTATATAACGTTATACGTTAAAAGGTAATACTATATAACGTTATACGTTAGAAGCTGTTACTATATGACGTTATACCTTATAAGGTAATACTATATAACGTTATACGTCAGAAGCTATTACTATATGACGTTATACGTTATACGGTAATACTATATAGCGTTATACGTTAGAAGCTATTACTATATGACGTTATACCTTATCAGGTAATACTATATAATGATATACGTTAGAAGCTATTACTATATGACGTTGTACCTTATAAGGTAGTACTATACAACGTTATACGTTAGAAGCTATTGTTATATGACGTTATACGTTATAAGGTAATACTATATAACGTTATACGTTAAAAGGTAATACAATAACGTTATACGTTAGAAGCTATTACTATATGACGTTGTACGTTATAAGGTAATACTATATAACGTCATACGTCTGAAGTTAGTACTATATGACGTTATACGTTAGGAGCTATTACTATATGACGTTATACGTTATAAGGTAAGACGATATGACGTTATACGTTGTAAGGTAATGGTACATAACGTTATACGTTAGAAGCTATTACTATATGACGTTATACCTTAAAGGGTAGTACCATATAGCGTTATACGTTAGAAGCTATTACTATGTGACGTTATACCTTATGAGGTTGTACTATATAATGTTATACGTCAGAAGCTATTACTATATAACGTTATACCTTATAAGGTAATACTATTTAATGTTATACGTAGGAAGCTATCACTACATGGCGTTATACCTTATAAGGTAGTACTACATAACTTTATTCGTTATAAGGTAATCAAATATAACGTTATACGTTAGAAGGTAATACTATATAACATTATACGTCAGAAGCTGTTACTATATGACGTTATACGTTATAAGGTAATAGTACATAACGTTATACGTTATAAGGTAACACTACATAATATTATACGTTATAAGGTAATAATATATAACGTTGTACGTTATAAGTTAATATTATACAACGTTATACCATAGGAGGTACTACTATGTAACGTTATACCATAGGAGATATTACTATGTAACGTTTTAAGTAGGAAGCTATTACTATATGACGTTATACGTTATAAGGTAATAGTACATAACGTTATACGTTATAAGGTAATACTACATAACATTATACGTTATAAGCTAATAATATATAACGTTGTACGTTATAAGTTAATATTATACAACGTTATACCATAGGAGGTACTACTATGTAACGTTATACCATAGGAGGTATTACTATGTAACGTTATAGGTAGGAAGCTATTACTATATGACGTTATACGTTGTAAGGTAATAGTACATAACGTTATACGTTAGAAGATATAACTATATTACGTTATACCTTATAAGGTAATATTATATAACGTTATACGTTAGAAGCTATTACCATATGACGTTATACCGTATAAGGTAATACTATATAACGTTATACGATAGAAGCTACTACTATATAACGTTATACGATAGAAGCTATTACTATATAACGTTATACCTGATAAGGTAATACTATTTAACGTTATACGTAGGAAGCTATTAATACATGGCATTATACCTTAGAAGGTAGTACTACATAACTTTACATGTTATAAGGTAATCAAGTATAACGTTATACGTTATAAGGTAATACTATATAACGTTGTACGTTAGACGCCATTACTATGTGACGTTATACCTTATAAGGTAATACTATATAGCGTTATACGTCTGAAGCTATTACTATATGACGTTATACGTTAGAAGCCATTACTACATGGCGTTATACCTTATAAGGTAGTACTACATAACTTTACATTTTATAAGGTAATCAAATATAACGTTATACGTTATAAGGTAACACTATATAACGTTATACGTTAAAAGGTAATACTATATAACGTTATACGTTAAAAGATAATACTATATAACGTTATACGTTAGAAGCTATTACTATATGACGTTATACCTTATAAGGTAATACTATTTAACGTTATACGTAGGAAGCTATTACTACATGGCGTTATACCTTATAAGGTAGTACTACATAACTTTATACGTTATAAGGTAATCAAATATAACGTTATACGTTATAAGGTAATACTATATAGCGTTATACGTTATAAGGTAATACTATATAACGTTGTACTTTATTTTAATAGCCTATAACGTTATACGTTAGGAGCAATTACTATATAACGTTATACCTTATAAGGTAATACTATTTAACGTTATACGTAGGAAGCTATTACTACATGGCGTTATACCTTATAAGGTAGTACTACATAACTTTATACGTTATAAGGTAATCAAATATAACGTTATACGTTATAAGATAATACTATATAACGTTATACGTTAAAAGGTAATACTATATAGCGTTATACGTTAGAAGCTATTACTATATCACGTTATACCTTATAAGGTAATACTATATAACGTTATACGTCAGAAGCTATTACTATATGACGTTATACGTTATAAGGTAATGCTATATAGCGTTATACGTTAGAAGCTATTACTATATGACGTTATACCTTATTAGGTAATACTATATAACGATATACGTTAGAAGATATTACTATATGACGTTGTACGTTATAAGGTAATACTAGATAACGTTATACGTTATAAGGTAATACTATATAACGTTGTACGTTATAAGGTAATACTAGATAACGTTATACGTTATAAGGTAATACTATATAACGTTGTACGTTATTAGGTAATAGCTTATAACGTTATACGTTAGAAGGTATTACTATATAACGTTATACGTTAGAAGCTATTACTATGTAACTTTATACGTTGGAAGCTATTACTATATGACGTTATACGTTAGAAGCTATTACTCTATGACGTTATACTTTATAAGGTAATACTATATAGCGTTATACGTTAGAAGCTATTTCTATGTGACGTTATACCTTATAAGGTAAGACTATATGACGTTATACGTTGTAAGGTAATGGTACATAACGTTATACGTTAGAAGCTATTACTATATGACGTTATACCTTATAAGGTAATACTATAAAGCGTTATACGTTAGAAGCTATTACTATGTGACGATATACCTTATAAGGTAGTACTATATAATGTTATACGTCAGAAGCTATTACTATATAACGTTACACCTTATAAGGTAATACTATTTAATGTTATACGTAGGAAGCTATTACTACATGGCGTTATACCTTATAAGGTAGTACTACATAACTTTATTCGTTATAAGGTAACCAAATATAACGTTATACGTTATAAGGTAATACTATATAACGTTGTACGTTATAAGGTAATACTAGATATCGTTATACGTTATAAGGTAATACTATATAACGTTGTACGTTATTAGGTAATAGCTTATAACGTTATACGTTAGAAGGTATTACTATATAACGTTATACCTTATAAGGTAATACTATTTAACGTTATACGTAGGAAGCTATTACTGCATGGCGTTATAGCTTATAAGGTAGTACTACATAACTTTATTCGTTATAAGGTAGTCAAATATAACGTTATACGTTATAAGGTAATATTATATAACGTTGTACGTTATAACGTAATACTAGATAACGTTATACGTTATAAGGTAATACTATATAACGTTGTACGTTATAAGGTAATACAAGATAACGTTATACGTTATAAGGTAATACTATATAACGTTGTACGTTATTAGGTAATAGCTTATAACATTATACGTTAGAAGGTATTACTATATAACGTTATACCTTATAAGGTAATACTATTTAACGTTATACGTAGGAAGCTATTACTGCATGGCGTTATACCTTATAAGGTAGTACTACATAACTTTATTCGTTATAAGGTAATCAAATATAACGTTATACGTTATAAGGTAATACTATATAACGTTATACGTTAAAAGGTAATACTATACAACGTTGTACGTTGTAATGTAATGGTACATAACGTTATACGTTAGAAGCTATTACTATATGACGTTATACCTTATAAGGTAATACTATATAACGTTATATGTTAGAAGCTATAACCATATGACGTTATACGTTATAAGGTAATACTATATCACGTTATACGTTAGAAGCTATTACTATATGTCGTTATACCTTATAAGGTAATACTATATAACGTTATACGTTAGAAGCTATTACCATATGACGTTATACGTTATAAGGTAATACTATATAACGTTGTACGTTAGAAGCCATTACTATGTGACGTTATACCTTATAAGGTAATACTATATAGCGTTATACGTCTGAAGCTATTACTATATGACGTTATACGTTAGAAGCCATTACTACATGGCGTTATACCTTATAAGATAGTACTACATAACTTTACATGTTATAAAGTAATCAAATATAACGTTATACGTTATAAGGTAACACTATATAACGTTATACGTTAAAAGGTAATACTATATAACGTTATACGTTAAAAGGTAATACTATATCACGTTATACGTTAGAAGCGATTACTATATTACGTTATACCTTATAAGGGAATACTATATAACGTTATACGTTAGAAGCTATTACTATGTGACGTTATACCTTATAAGGTAGTACTATGCAATGTTATACGTTAGAAGCTATTGCTATATGACGTTATACGTTATAAGGTAATACTATATAGTGTTATACGTTATAAGGTAATACTATATAACGTTGTACTTTATTAGGTAATAGCCTATAACGTTATACGTTAGGAGGAATTACCATATAACGTTATACCTTATAAGGTAATACTACTTAACGTTATACGTAGGAAGCTATTACTACATGGCGTTATACCTTATAAGGTAGTACTACATAACTTTATACGTTATAAGGTAATCAAATATAACGTTATACGTTATAAGGTAATACTATATAACGTTATACGTTAAAAGGTAATACTATATAACGTTATACGTTAGAAGCTATTACTATATGACGTTATACCTTATAAGGTAATACTATATAACGTTATACGTCAGAAGCTATTACTATATGACGTTATACGTTATAAGGTAATACTATATAGCGTTATACGTTAGAAGCTATTACTATATGACGTTATACCTTATCAGGTAATACTATATAACGATATACGTTAGAAGCTATTACTATATGACGTTGTACGTTATAAGGTAATACTAGATAACGTTATACGTTATAAGGTAATACTATATAACGTTGTACGTTATAAGGTAATACTAGATAACGTTATACGTTATAAGGTAATACTATATAACGTTGTACGTTATTAGGTAATAGCTTATAACGTTATACGTTAGAAGGTATTACTATATAACGTTATACGTTAGAAGCTATTACTATGTAACTTTATACGTTGGAAGCTATTACTATATGACGTTATACGTTAGAAGCTATTACTCTATGACGTTATACTTTATAAGGTAATACTATATAGCGTTATACGTTAGAAGCTATTTCTATGTGACGTTATACCTTATAAGGTAAGACTATATGACGTTATACGTTGTAAGGTAATGGTACATAACGTTATACGTTAGAAGCTATTACTATATGACGTTATACCTTATAAGGTAATACTATAAAGCGTTATACGTTAGAAGCTATTACTATGTGACGATATACCTTATAAGGTAGTACTATATAATGTTATACGTCAGAAGCTATTACTATATAACGTTACACCTTATAAGGTAATACTATTTAATGTTATACGTAGGAAGCTATTACTACATGGCGTTATACCTTATAAGGTAGTACTACATAACTTTATTCGTTATAAGGTAACCAAATATAACGTTATACGTTATAAGGTAATACTATATAACGTTGTACGTTATAAGGTAATACTAGATAACGTTATACGTTATAAGGTAATACTATATAACGTTGTACGTTATTAGGTAATAGCTTATAACGTTATACGTTAGAAGGTATTACTATATAACGTTATGCCTTATAAGGTAATACTATTTAACGTTATACGTAGGAAGCTATTACTGCATGGCGTTATACCTTATAAGGTAGTACAACATAACTTTATTCGTTATAAGGTAATCAAATATAACGTTATACGTTATAAGGTAATATTATATAACGTTGTACGTTATAAGGTAATACTAGATAACGTTATACGTTAAAAGGTAATACAATAACGTTATACGTTAGAAGCTATTACTATATGACGTTGTACGTTATAAGGTAATACTATATAACGTTATACGTCTGAAGCTATTACTATATGACGTTATACGTTAGAAGCTATTACTATATGACGTTATACGTTATAAGGTAAGACGATATGACGTTATACGTTGTAAGGTAATGGTACATAACGTTATACGTTAGAAGCTATTACTATATGACGTTATACCTTATAGGGTAGTACTATATAGCGTTATACGTTAGAAGCTATTAGTATGTGACGTTATACCTTATAAGGTAGTACTATGCAATGTTATACGTTAGAAGCTATTGCTATATGACGTTATACGTTATAAGGTAATACTATATAGCGTTATACGTTATAAGGTAATACTATATAACGTTGTACTTTATTAGGTAATAGCCTATAACGTTATACGTTAGGAGGAATTACTATATAACGTTATACCTTATAAGGTAATACTATTTAACGTTATACGTAGGAAGCTATTACTACATGGCGTTATACCTTATAAGGTAGTACTACATAACTTTATACGTTATAGGGTAATCAAATATAACGTTATACGTTATAAGGTAATACTATATAACGTTATACGTTAAAAGGTAATACTATATAACGTTATACGTTAGAAGCTATTACTATATGACGTTATACCTTATCAGGTAATACTATATAACGATATACGTTAGAAGCTATTACTATATGACGTTGTACGTTATAAGGTAATACTAGATAACGTTATACGTTATAAGGTAATACTATATAACGTTGTACGTTATAAGGTAATACTAGATAACGTTATACGTTATAAGGTAATACTATATAACGTTGTACGTTATTAGGTAATAGCTTATAACATTATACGTTAGAAGGTATTACTATTTAACGTTATACCTTATAAGGTAATACTATGTAACTTTATACGTTGGAAGCTATTACTATATGACGTTATACGTTTGAAGCTATTACTCTATGACGTTATACTTTATAAGGTAATACTATATAGCGTTATACGTTAGAAGCTATTTCTATGTGACTTTATACCTTATAAGGTAAGACTATATGACGTTATACGTTGTAAGGTAATGGTACATAACGTTATACGTTAGAAGCTATTACTATATGACGTTATACCTTATAAGGTAATACTATAAAGCGTTATACGTTAGAAGCTATTACTATGTGACGATATACCTTATAAGGTAGTACTATATAATGTTATACGTCAGAAGCTATTACTATATAACGTTACACCTTATAAGGTAATACTATTTAATGTTATACGTAGGAAGCTATTACTACATGGCGTTATACCTTATAAGGTAGTACTACATAACTTTATTCGTTATAAGGTAACTAAATATAACGTTATACGTTATAAGGTAATACTATATAACGTTGTACGTTATAAGGTAATACTAGATAACGTTATACGTTATAAGGTAATACTATATAACGTTGTACGTTATTAGGTAATAGCTTATAACGTTATACGTTAGAAGGTATTACTATATAACGTTATACCTTATAAGGTAATACTATTTAACGTTATACGTAGGAAGCTATTACTGCATGGCGTTATACCTTATAAGGTAGTACTACATAACTTTATTCGTTATAAGGTAATCAAATATAACGTTATACGTTATAAGGTAATATTATATAACGTTGTACGTTATAACGTAATACTAGATAACGTTATACGTTATAAGGTAATACTATATAACGTTGTACGTTATAAGGTAATACTAGATAACGTTATACGTTATAAGGTAATACTATATAACGTTGTACGTTATTAGGTAATAGCTTATAACATTATACGTTAGAAGGTATTACTATATAACGTTATACCTTATAAGGTAATACTATTTAACGTTATACGTAAGAAGCTATTACTGCATGGCGTTATACCTTATAAGGTAGTACTACATAACTTTATTCGTTATAAGGTAATCAAATATAACGTTATACGTTATAAGGTAATACTATATAACGTTATACGTTAAAAGGTAATACTATACAACGTTGTACGTTGTAATGTAATGGTACATAACGTTATACGTTAGAAGCTATTACTATATGACGTTATACCTTATAAGGTAATACTATATAACGTTATATGTTAGAAGCTATAACCATATGACGTTATACGTTATAAGGTAATACTATATCACGTTATACGTTAGAAGCTATTACTATATGTCGTTATACCTTATAAGGTAATACTATATAACGTTATACGTTAGAAGCTATTACCATATGACGTTATACGTTATAAGGTAATACTATATAACGTTGTACGTTAGAAGCCATTACTATGTGACGTTATACCTTATAAGGTAATACTATATAGCGTTATACGTCTGAAGCTATTACTATATGACGTTATACGTTAGAAGCCATTACTACATGGCGTTATACCTTATAAGGTAGTACTACATAACTTTATTCGTTATAAGGTAATCAAATATAACGTTATACGTTATAAGGTAATACTATATAACGTTATACGTTAAAAGGTAATACTATACAACGTTGTACGTTGTAATGTAATGGTACATAACGTTATATGTTAGAAGCTATTACTATATGACGTTATACCTTATAAGGTAATACTATATAACGTTTACGTTAGAAGCTATAACCATATGACGTTATACGTTATAAGGTAATACTATATCACGTTATACGTTAGAAGCTATTACTATATGTCGTTATACCTTATAAGGTAATACTATATAACGTTATACGTTAGAAGCTATTACCATATGACGTTATACGTTATAAGGTAATACTATATAACGTTGTACGTTAGAAGCCATTACTATGTGACGTTATACCTTATATGGTAATACTATATAGCGTTATACGTCTGAAGCTATTACTAAATGACGTTATACGTTAGAAGCCATTACTACATGGCGTTATACCTTATAAGGTAGTACTACATAACTTTTCATGTTATAAGGTAATCAAATATAACGTTATACGTTATAAGGTAACACTATATAACGTTATACGTTAAAAGGTAATACTATATAACGTTATACGTTAAAAGGTAATACTATATCACGTTATACGTTAGAAGCTATTACTATATTACGTTATACCTTATAAGGGAATACTATATAACGTTATACGTTAGAAGATATTACTATGTGACGTTATACCTTATAAGGTAGTACTATGCAATGTTATACGTTAGAAGCTATTGCTATATGACGTTATACGTTATAAGGTAATACTATATAGCGTTATACGTTATAAGGTAATACTATATAACGTTGTACTTTATTAGGTAATAGCCTATAACGTTATACGTTAGGAGGAATTACTATATAACGTTATACCTTATAAGGTAATACTATTTAACGTTATACGTAGGAAGCTATTACTACATGGCGTTATACCTTATAAGGTAGTACTACATAACTTTATACGTTATAAGATAATCAAATATAACGTTATACGTTATAAGGTAATACTATATAACGTTATACGTTAAAAGGTAATACTATATAACGTTATACGTTAGAAGCTATTACTATATGACGTTATACCTTATCAGGTAACACTATATAACGATATACGTTAGAAGCTATTACTATATGACGTTGTACGTTATAAGGTAATACTAGATAACGTTATACGTTATAAGGTAATACTATATAACGTTGTACGTTATAAGGTAATACTAGATAACGTTATACGTTATAAGGTAATACTATATAACGTTGTACGTTATTAGGTAATAGCTTATAACATTATACGTTAGAAGGTATTACTATATAACGTTATACCTTATAAGGTAATACTATGTAACTTTATACGTTGGAAGCTATTACTATATGACGTTATACGTTAGAAGCTATTACTCTATGACGTTATACTTTATAAGGTAATACTATATAGCGTTATACGTTAGAAGCTATTTCTATGTGACGTTATACCTTATAAGGTAAGACTATATGACGTTATACGTTGTAAGGTAATGGTACATAACGTTATACGTTAGAAGCTATTACTATATGACGTTATACCTTATAAGGTAATACTATAAAGCGTTATACGTTAGAAGCTATTACTATGTGACGATATACCTTATAAGGTAGTACTATATAATGTTATACGTCAGAAGCTATTACTATATAACGTTACACATTATAAGGTAATACTATTTAATGTTATACGTAGGAAGCTATTACTACATGGCGTTATACCTTATAAGGTAGTACTACATAACTTTATTCGTTATAAGGTAACCAAATATAACGTTATACGTTATAAGGTAATACTATATAACGTTGTACGTTATAAGGTAATACTAGATAACGTTATACGTTATAAGGTAATACTATATAACGTTGTACGTTATTAGGTAATAGCTTATAACGTTATACGTTAGAAGGTATTACTATATAACGTTATACCTTATAAGGTAATACTATTTAACGTTATACGTAGGAAGCTATTACTGCATGGCGTTATACCTTATAAGGTAGTACTACATAACTTTATTCGTTATAAGGTAATCAAATATAACGTTATACGTTATAAGGTAATATTATATAACGTTGTACGTTATAACGTAATACTAGATAACGTTATACGTTATAAGGTAATACTAGATAACGTTATACGTTATAAGGTAATACTATATAACGTTGTACGTTATTAGGTAATAGCTTATAACATTATACGTTAGAAGGTATTACTATATAACGTTATACCTTATAAGGTAATACTATGTAACTTTATACGTTGGAAGCTATTACTATATGACGTTATACGTTAGAAGCTATTACTCTATGACGTTATACTTTATAAGGTAATACTATATAGCGTTGTACGTTAGAAGCTATTTCTATGTGACGTTATACCTTATAAGGTAAGACTATATGACGTTATACGTTGTAAGGTAATGGTACATAACGTTATACGTTAGAAGCTATTACTATATGACGTTATACCTTATAAGGTAATACTATAAAGCGTTATACGTTAGAAGCTATTACTATGTGACGATATACCTTATAAGGTAGTACTATATAATGTTATACGTCAGAAGCTATTACTATATAACGTTACACCTTATAAGGTAATACTATTTAATGTTATACGTAGGAAGCTATTACTACATGGCGTTATACCTTACAAGGTAGTACTACATAACTTTATTCGTTATAAGGTAACCAAATATAACGTTATACATTATAAGGTAATACTATATAACGTTGTACGTTATAAGGTAATACTAGATAACGTTATACGTTATAAGGTAATACTATATAACGTTGTACGTTATTAGGTAATAGCTTATAACGTTATACGTTAGAAGGTATTACTATATAACGTTATACCTTATAAGGTAATACTATTTAACGTTATACGTAGGAAGCTATTACTGCATGGCGTTATACCTTATAAGGTAGTACTACATAACTTTATTCGTTATAAGGTAATCCAATATAACGTTATACGTTATAAGGTAATATTATATAACGTTGTACGTTACAACGTAATACTAGATAACGTTATACGTTATAAGGTAATACTATATAACGTTGTACGTTATAAGGTAATACTAGATAACGTTATACGTTATAAGGTAATACTATATAACGTTGTACGTTATTAGGTAATAGCTTATAACATTATACGTTAGAAGGTATTACTATATAACGTTATACCTTATAAGGTAATACTATTTAACGTTATACGTAGGAAGCTATTACTGCATGGCGTTATACCTTATAAGGTAGTACTACATAACTTTATTCGTTATAAAGTAATCAAATATAACGTTATACGTTATAAGGTAATACTGTATAACGTTATACGTTAAAAGGTAATACTATACAACGTTGTACGTTGTAATGTAATGGTACATAACGTTATATGTTAGAAGCTATTACTATATGACGTTATACCTTATAAGGTAATACTATATAACGTTATACGTTAGAAGCTATAACCATATGACGTTATACGTTATAAGGTAATACTATATCACGTTATACGTTAGAAGCTATTACTATATGTCGTTATACCTTATAAGGTAATACTATATAACGTTATACGTTAGAAGCTATTACCATATGACGTTATACGTTATAAGGTAATACTATATAACGTTGTACGTTATTAGGTAATAGCTTATAACGTTATACGTTAGAAGGTATTACTATATAACGTTATACCTTATAAGGTAATACTATTTAACGTTATACGTAGGAAGCTATTACTGCATGGCGTTATACCTTATAAGGTAGTACTACATAACTTTATTCGTTATAAGGTAATCCAATATAACGTTATACGTTATAAGGTAATATTATATAACGTTGTACGTTACAACGTAATACTAGATAACGTTATACGTTATAAGGTAATACTATATAACGTTGTACGTTATAAGGTAATACTAGATAACGTTATACGTTATAAGGTAATACTATATAACGTTGTACGTTATTAGGTAATAGCTTATAACATTATACGTTAGAAGGTATTACTATATAACGTTATACCTTATAAGGTAATACTATTTAACGTTATACGTAGGAAGCTATTACTGCATGGCGTTATACCTTATAAGGTAGTACTACATAACTTTATTCGTTATAAAGTAATCAAATATAACGTTATACGTTATAAGGTAATACTGTATAACGTTATACGTTAAAAGGTAATACTATACAACGTTGTACGTTGTAATGTAATGGTACATAACGTTATATGTTAGAAGCTATTACTATATGACGTTATACCTTATAAGGTAATACTATATAACGTTATACGTTAGAAGCTATAACCATATGACGTTATACGTTATAAGGTAATACTATATCACGTTATACGTTAGAAGCTATTACTATATGTCGTTATACCTTATAAGGTAATACTATATAACGTTATACGTTAGAAGCTATTACCATATGACGTTATACGTTATAAGGTAATACTATATCACGTTATACGTTAGAAGCTATTACTATATGTCGTTATACCTTATAAGGTAATACTATATAACGTTATACGTTAGAAGCTATTACCATATGACGTTATACGTTAAAAGGTAATACTATACAACGTTGTACGTTGTAATGTAATGGTACATAACGTTATACGTTAGAAGCTATTACCATATGACGTTATACGTTATAAGGTAATACTATATAACGTTGTACGTTAGAAGCCATTACTACATGGCGTTATACCTTATAAGGTAGTACTACATAACTTTACATGTTATAAGGTAATCAAATATAACGTTATACGTTATAAGGTAACACTATATAACGTTATACGTTAAAAGGTAATACTATATAACGTTATACGTTAAAAGGTACTACTATATCACGTTATACATTAGAAGCTATTACTATATTACGTTATACCTTATAAGGGAATACTATATAACGTTATACGTTAGAAGCTATTACTATGTGACGTTATACCTTATAAGGTAGTACTATGCAATGTTATACGTTAGAAGCTATTGCTATTTGACGTTATACGTTATAAGGTAATACTATATAGCGTTATACGTTATAAGGTAATACTATATAACGTTGTACTTTATTAGGTAATAGCCTATAACGTTATACGTTAGGAGGAATTACTAATTAACGTTATACCTTATAAGGTAATACTATTTAACGTTATACGTAGGAAGCTATTACTACATGGCGTTATACCTTATAAGGTAGTACTACATAACTTTATACGTTATAAGGTAATCAAATATAACGTTATACCTTATAAGGTAATACTATTTAACGTTATACGTAGGAAGCTATTTCTACATGGCGTTATACCTTATAAGGTAGTACTACATAACTTTATACGTTATAAGGTAATCAAATATAACGTTATACCTTATAAGGTAATACTATTTAACGTTATACGTAGGAAGCTATTACTACATGGCGTTATACCTTATAAGGTAGTACTACATAACTTTATACGTTATAAGGTAATCAAATATAACGTTATACGTTATAAGGTAATACTATATAACGTTATACGTTAAAAGATAATACTATATAACGTTATACGTTAGAAGCTATTACTATATGACGTTATACCTTATAAGGTAATATTATATAACGTTATACGTCAGAAGCTATTACTATATGACGTTATACGTTATAAGGTAATACTATATAGCGTTATACGTTAGAAGCTATTACTATATGACGTTATACCTTATCAGGTAATACTATATAACGTTATACGTTAGAAGCTATTACTATATGACGTTGTACGTTATAAGGTAATACTAGATAACGTTATACGTTATAAGGTAATACTATATAACGTTGTACGTTATAAGGTAATACTAGATAACGTTATACGTTATAAGGTAATACTATATAACGTTGTACGTTATTAGGTAATAGCTTATAACGTTATACGTTAGAAGGTATTACTATATAACGTTATACTTTATAAGGTAATACTATTTAACGTTATACGTAGGAAACTATTACTGCATGGCGTTATACCTTATAAGGTAGTACTACATAACTTTATTCGTTATAAGGTAATCAAATATAACGTTATACGTTATAAGGTAATACTATATAACGTTATACGTTAGAAGCTATTACTATGTAACGTTATACCTTATAAGGTAATACTATTTAACGTTATACGTAGGAAGCTATTACTGCATGGCGTTATACCTTATAAGGTAGTACTACATAACTTTATTCGTTATAAGGTAACCAAATATAACGTTATACGTTATAAGGTAATACTATATAACGTTTTACGTTATAAGCTAATACTAGATAACGTTATACGTTATAAGGTAATACTATATAACGTTGTACGTTATTAGGTAATAGCTTATAACGTTATACGTTAGAAGGTATTACTATATAACGTTATACCTTATAAGGTAATACTATTTAACGTTATACGTAGGAAGCTATTACTGCATGGCGTTATACCTTATAAGGTAGTACTACATAACTTTATTCGTTATAAGGTAACCAAATATAACGTTATACGTTATAAGGTAATACTATATAACGTTGTACGTTATAAGGTAATACTAGATAACGTTATACGTTATAAGGTAATACTATATAACGTTGTACGTTATTAGGTAATAGATTATAACGTTATACGTTAGAAGGTATTACTATATGACGTTATACCTTATAAGGTAATACTATAAAGCGTTATACGTTAGAAGCTATTACTATGTGACGATATACCTTATAAGGTAGTACTATATAATGTTATACGTCAGAAGCTATTACTATATAACGTTACACCTTATAAGGTAATACTATTTAATGTTATACGTAGGAAGGTATTACTACATGGCGTTATACCTTATAAGGTAGTACTACATAACTTTATTCGTTATAAGGTAACCAAATATAACGTTATACGTTATAAGGTAATACTATATAACGTTGTACGTTATAAGGTAATACTAGATAACGTTATACGTTATAAGGTAATACTATATAACGTTGTACGTTATTAGGTAATAGCTTATAACGTTATACGTTAGAAGGTATTACTATATAACGTTATACTTTATAAGGTAATACTATTTAACGTTATACGTAGGAAACTATTACTGCATGGCGTTATACCTTATAAGGTAGTACTACATAACTTTATTCGTTATAAGGTAATCAAATATAACGTTATACGTTATAAGGTAATACTATATAACGTTATACGTTAGAAGCTATTACTATGTAACGTTATACCTTATAAGGTAATACTATTTAACGTTATACGTAGGAAGCTATTACTGCATGGCGTTATACCTTATAAGGTAGTACTACATAACTTTATTCGTTATAAGGTAACCAAATATAACGTTATACGTTATAAGGTAATACTATATAACGTTTTACGTTATAAGCTAATACTAGATAACGTTATACGTTATAAGGTAATACTATATAACGTTGTACGTTATTAGGTAATAGCTTATAACGTTATACGTTAGAAGGTATTACTATATAACGTTATACCTTATAAGGTAATACTATTTAACGTTATACGTAGGAAGCTATTACTGCATGGCGTTATACCTTATAAGGTAGTACTACATAACTTTATTCGTTATAAGGTAACCAAATATAACGTTATACGTTATAAGGTAATACTATATAACGTTGTACGTTATAAGGTAATACTAGGTAACGTTATACGTTATAAGGTAATACTATATAACGTTGTACGTTATTAGGTAATAGCTTATAACGTTATACGTTAGAAGGTATTACTATATGACGTTATACCTTATAAGGTAATACTATAAAGCGTTATACGTTAGAAGCTATTACTATGTGACGATATACCTTATAAGGTAGTACTATATAATGTTATACGTCAGAAGCTATTACTATATAACGTTACACCTTATAAGGTAATACTATTTAATGTTATACGTAGGAAGGTATTACTACATGGCGTTATACCTTATAAGGTAGTACTACATAACTTTATTCGTTATAAGGTAACCAAATATAACGTTATACGTTATAAGGTAATACTATATAACGTTGTACGTTATAAGGTAATACTAGATAACGTTATACGTTATAAGGTAATACTATATAACGTCGTACGTTATTAGGTAATAGCTTATAACGTTATACGTTAGAAGGTATTACTATATAACGTTATACCTTATAAGGTAATACTATTTAACGTTATACGTAGGAAGCTATTACTGCATGGCGTTATACCTTATAAGGTAGTACTACATAACTTTATTCGTTATAAGGTAATCAAATATAACGTTATACGTTATAAGGTAATATTATATAACGTTGTACGTTATAACGTAATACTAGATAACGTTATACGTTATAATGTAATACTATATAACGTTGTACGTTATAAGGTAATACTAGATAACGTTATACGTTATAAGGTAATACTATATAACGTTGTACGTTATTAGGTAATAGCTTATAACATTATACGTTAGAAGGTATTACTATATAACGTTATACCTTATAAGGTAATACTATTTAACGTTATACGTAGGAAGCTATTACTGCATGGCGTTATACCTTATAAGGTAGTACTACATAACTTTATTCGTTATAAGGTAATCAAATATAATGTTATACGTTATAAGGTAATACTATATAACGTTATACGTTAAAAGGTAATACTATACAACGTTGTACGTTGTAATGTAATGGTACATAACGTTATACGTTAGAAGCTATTACTATATGACGTTATTCCTTATAAGGTAATACTATATAACGTTATACGTTAGAAGCTATAACCATATGACGTTATACGTTATAAGGTAATACTATATCACGTTATACGTTAGAAGCTATTACTATATGTCGTTATACCTTATAAGGTAATACTATATAACGTTATACGTTATAAGGTAATACTATATAACGTTGTACGTTAGAAGCCATTACTATGTGACGTTATACCTTATAAGGTAATACTATATAGCGTTATACGTCTGAAGCTATTACTATATGACGTTATACGTTAGAAGCCATTACTACATGGCGTTATACCTTATAAGGTAGTACTACATAACTTTACATGTTATAAGGTAATCAAATATAACGTTATACGTTATAAGGTAACACTATATAACGTTATACGTTAAAAGGTAATACTATATAACGTTATACGTTAAAAGGTAATACTATATCACGTTATACGTTAGAAGCTATTACTATATTACGTTATACCTTATAAGGGAATACTATATAACGTTATACGTTAGAAGCTATTACTATGTGACGTTATACCTTATAAGGTAGTACTATGCAATGTTATACGTTAGAAGCTATTGCTATATGACGTTATACGTTATAAGGTAATACTATATAGCGTTATACGTTATAAGGTAATACTATATAACGTTGTACTTTATTAGGTAATAGCCTATAACGTTATACGTTAGGAGGAATTACTATATAACGTTATACCTTATAAGGTAATACTATTTAACGTTATACGTAGGAAGCTATTACTACATGGTGTTATACCTTATAAGGTAGTACTACATAACTTTATACGTTATAAGGTAATCAAATATAACGTTATACGTTATAAGGTAATACTATATAACGTTGTACGTTAGAAGCCATTACTATGTGACGTTATACCTTATAAGGTAATACTATATAGCGTTATACGTCTGAAGCTATTACTATATGACGTTATACGTTAGAAGCCATTACTACATGGCGTTATACCTTATAAGGTAGTACTACATAACTTTACATGTTATAAGGTAATCAAATATAACGTTATACGTTATAAGGTAATACTATATAACGTTATACGTTAAAAGGTAATACTATATAACGTTATACGTTAGAAGCTGTTACTATAAGACGTTATACCTTATAAGGTAATACTATATAACGTTATACGTCAGAAGCTATTACTATATGACGTTGTACGTTATAAGGTAATACTAGATAACGTTATACGTTATAAGGTAATACTATATAACGTTGTACGTTATAAGGTAATACTAGATAACGTTATACGTTATAAGCTAATACTAGATAACGTTATACGTTATAAGGTAATACTATATAACGTTATACGTCAGGAGCTATTACTATATGACGTTGTACGTTATAAGGTAATACTAGATAACGTTATACGTTATAAGGTAATACTATATCACGTTATACGTTAGAAGCTATTACTATATGTCGTTATACCTTATAAGGTAATACTATATAACGTTATACGTTAGAAGCTATTACCATATGACGTTATACGTTATAAGGTAATACTATATAACGTTGTACGTTAGAAGCCATTACTATGTGACGTTATACCTTATAAGGTAATACTATATAGCGTTATACGTCTGAAGCTATTACTATATGACGTTATACGTTAGAAGCCATTACTACATGGCGTTATACCTTATAAGGTAGTACTACATAACTTTACATGTTATAAGGTAATCAAATATAACGTTATACGTTATAAGGTAATACTATATAACGTTATACGTTAAAAGGTAATACTATATAACGTTATACGTTAGAAGCTGTTACTATATGACGTTATACCTTATAAGGTAATACTATATAACGTTATACGTCAGAAGCTATTACTATATGACGTTATACGTTATACGGTAATACTATATAGCGTTATACGTTAGAAGCTATTACTATATGACGTTATACCTTATCAGGTAATACTATATAACGATATACGTTAGAAGCTATTACTATATGACGTTGTACGTTATAAGGTAATACTAGATAACGTTATACGTTATAAGGTAATACTATATAACGTTGTACGTTATTAGGTAATAGCTTATAACGTTATACGTTAGAAGGTATTACTATATAACGTTATACCTTATAAGGTAATACTATTTAACGTTATACGTAGGAAGCTATTACTGCATGGCGTTATACCTTATAAGGTAGTACTACATAACTTTATTCGTTATAAGGTAACCAAATATAACGTTATACGTTATAAGGTAATACTATATAACGTTGTACGTTATAAGGTAATACTAGATAACGTTATACGTTATAAGGTAATACTATATAACGTTGTACGTTATTAGGTAATAGCTTATAACGTTATACGTTAGAAGGTATTACTATATGACGTTATACCTTATAAGGTAATACTATAAAGCGTTATACGTTAGAAGCTATTACTATGTGACGATATACCTTATAAGGTAGTACTATATAATGTTATACGTCAGAAGCTATTACTATATAACGTTACACCTTATAAGGTAATACTATTTAATGTTATACGTAGGAAGGTATTACTACATGGCGTTATACCTTATAAGGTAGTACTACATAACTTTATTCGTTATAAGGTAACCAAATATAACGTTATACGTTATAAGGTAATACTATATAACGTTGTACGTTATAAGGTAATACTAGATAACGTTATACGTCAGAAGCTAATACTATATGACGTTATACGTTATAAGGTAATACTATATAGCGTTATACGTTAGAAGCTATTACTTTATGACGTTATACCTTATCAGGTAATACTATATAACGATATACGTTAGAAGCTATTACTATATGACGTTATACGTTAGAAGCTATTACTCTATGACGTTATACTTTATAAGGTATTACTATATAGCGTTATACGTTAGAAGCTATTTCTATGTGACGTTATACGTTAGAAGCTATAACCATATGACGTTATACGTTAAAAGGTAATAGTATATCACGTTATACGTTAGAAGCTATTACTATATTACGTTATACCTTATAAGGGAATACTATATAACGTTATACGTTAGAAGCTATTACTATGTGACGTTATACCTTATAAGGTAGTACTATGCAATGTTATACGTTAGAAGCTATTGCTATATGACGTTATACGTTATAAGGTAATACTATTTAACGTTATACGTAGGAAGCTATTACTACATGGCGTTATACCTTATAAGGTAGTACTACATAACTTTATACGTTATAAGGTAATCAAATATAACGTTATACGTTATAAGGTAATACTATATAACGTTGTACGTTATAAGGTAATACTAGATAACGTTATACGTTATAAGGTAATACTATATAACGTTGTACGTTATTAGGTAATAGCTTATAACGTTATACGTTAGAAGGTATTACTATATAACGTTATACCTTATAAGGTAATACTATTTAACGTTATACGTAGGAAGCTATTACTGCATGGCGTTATACCTTATAAGGTAGTACTACATAACTTTATTCGTTATAAGGTAACCAAATATAACGTTATACGTTATAAGGTAATACTATATAACGTTGTACGTTATAAGGTAATACTAGATAACGTTATACGTTATAAGGTAATACTATATAACGTTGTACGTTATTAGGTAATAGCTTATAACGTTATACGTTAGAAGGTATTACTATATGACGTTATACCTTATAAGGTAATACTATAAAGCGTTATACGTTAGAAGCTATTACTATGTGACGATATACCTTATAAGGTAGTACTATATAATGTTATACGTCAGAAGCTATTACTATATAACGTTACACCTTATAAGGTAATACTATTTAATGTTATACGTAGGAAGGTATTACTACATGGCGTTATACCTTATAAGGTAGTACTACATAACTTTATTCGTTATAAGGTAACCAAATATAACGTTATACGTTATAAGGTAATACTATATAACGTTATACGTTATAAGGTAATCAAATATAATGTTATACGTTATAAGGTAATACTATATAACGTTATACGTTAAAAGGTAATACTATACAACGTTGTACGTTGTAATGTAATGGTACATAACGTTATACGTTAGAAGCTATTACTATATGACGTTATACCTTATAAGGTAATACTATATAACGTTATACGTTAGAAGCTATAACCATATGACGTTATACGTTATAAGGTAATACTATATCACGTTATACGTTAGAAGCTATTACTATATGTCGTTATACCTTATAAGGTAATACTATATAACGTTATACGTTAGAAGCTATTACCATATGACGTTATACGTTATAAGGTAATACTATATAACGTTGTACGTTAGAAGCCATTACTATGTGACGTTATACCTTATAAGGTAATACTATATAGCGTTATACGTCTGAAGCTATTACTATATGACGTTATACGTTAGAAGCCATTACTACATGGCGTTATACCTTATAAGATAGTACTACATAACTTTACATGTTATAAAGTAATCAAATATAACGTTATACGTTATAAGGTAACACTATATAACGTTATACGTTAAAAGGTAATACTATATAACGTTATACGTTAAAAGGTAATACTATATCACGTTATACGTTAGAAGCGATTACTATATTACGTTATACCTTATAAGGGAATACTATATAACGTTATACGTTAGAAGCTATTACTATGTGACGTTATACCTTATAAGGTAGTACTATGCAATGTTATACGTTAGAAGCTATTGCTATATGACGTTATACGTTATAAGGTAATACTATATAGTGTTATACGTTATAAGGTAATACTATATAACGTTGTACTTTATTAGGTAATAGCCTATAACGTTATACGTTAGGAGGAATTACCATATAACGTTATACCTTATAAGGTAATACTACTTAACGTTATACGTAGGAAGCTATTACTACATGGCGTTATACCTTATAAGGTAGTACTACATAACTTTATACGTTATAAGGTAATCAAATATAACGTTATACGTTATAAGGTAATACTATATAACGTTATACCTTATAAGGTAATACTATTTAATGTTATACGTAGGAAGCTATTACTACATGGCGTTATACCTTATAAGGTAGTACTACATAACTTTATTCGTTATAAGGTAACCAAATATAACGTTATACGTTATAAGGTAATACTATATAACGTTGTACGTTATAAGGTAATACTAGATAACGTTATACGTTATAAGGTAATACTATATAACGTTGTACGTTATTAGGTAATAGCTTATAACGTTATACGTTAGAAGGTATTACTATATAACGTTATGCCTTATAAGGTAATACTATTTAACGTTATACGTAGGAAGCTATTACTGCATGGCGTTATACCTTATAAGGTAGTACAACATAACTTTATTCGTTATAAGGTAATCAAATATAACGTTATACGTTATAAGGTAATATTATATAACGTTGTACGTTATAAGGTAATACTAGATAACGTTATACGTTAAAAGGTAATACAATAACGTTATACGTTAGAAGCTATTACTATATGACGTTGTACGTTATAAGGTAATACTATATAACGTTATACGTCTGAAGCTATTACTATATGACGTTATACGTTAGAAGCTATTACTATATGACGTTATACGTTATAAGGTAAGACGATATGACGTTATACGTTGTAAGGTAATGGTACATAACGTTATACGTTAGAAGCTATTACTATATGACGTTATACCTTATAGGGTAGTACTATATAGCGTTATACGTTAGAAGCTATTAGTATGTGACGTTATACCTTATAAGGTAGTACTATGCAATGTTATACGTTAGAAGCTATTGCTATATGACGTTATACGTTATAAGGTAATACTATATAGCGTTATACGTTATAAGGTAATACTATATAACGTTGTACTTTATTAGGTAATAGCCTATAACGTTATACGTTAGGAGGAATTACTATATAACGTTATACCTTATAAGGTAATACTATTTAACGTTATACGTAGGAAGCTATTACTACATGGCGTTATACCTTATAAGGTAGTACTACATAACTTTATACGTTATAAGGTAATCAAATATAACGTTATACGTTATAAGGTAATACTATATAACGTTATACGTTAAAAGGTAATACTATATAACGTTATACGTTAGAAGCTATTACTATATGACGTTATACCTTATCAGGTAATACTATATAACGATATACGTTAGAAGCTATTACTATATGACGTTGTACGTTATAAGGTAATACTAGATAACGTTATACGTTATAAGGTAATACTATATAACGTTGTACGTTATAAGGTAATACTAGATAACGTTATACGTTATAAGGTAATACTATATAACGTTGTACGTTATTAGGTAATAGCTTATAACATTATACGTTAGAAGGTATTACTATATAACGTTATACCTTATAAGGTAATACTATGTAACTTTATACGTTGGAAGCTATTACTATATGACGTTATACGTTAGAAGCTATTACTCTATGACGTTATACTTTATAAGGTAATACTATATAGCGTTATACGTTAGAAGCTATTTCTATGTGACTTTATACCTTATAAGGTAAGACTATATGACGTTATACGTTGTAAGGTAATGGTACATAACGTTATACGTTAGAAGCTATTACTATATGACGTTATACCTTTTAAGGTAATACTATAAAGCGTTATACGTTAGAAGCTATTACTATGTGACGATATACCTTATAAGGTAGTACTATATAATGTTATACGTCAGAAGCTATTACTATATAACGTTACACCTTATAAGGTAATACTATTTAATGTTATACGTAGGAAGCTATTACTACATGGCGTTATACCTTATAAGGTAGTACTACATAACTTTATTCGTTATAAGGTAACTAAATATAACGTTATACGTTATAAGGTAATACTATATAACGTTGTACGTTATAAGGTAATACTAGATAACGTTATACGTTATAAGGTAATACTATATAACGTTGTACGTTATTAGGTAATAGCTTATAACGTTATACGTTAGAAGGTATTACTATATAACGTTATACCTTATAAGGTAATACTATTTAACGTTATACGTAGGAAGATATTACTGCATGGCGTTATACCTTATAAGGTAGTACTACATAACTTTATTCGTTATAAGGTAATCAAATATAACGTTATACGTTATAAGGTAATATTATATAACGTTGTACGTTATAACGTAATACTAGATAACGTTATACGTTATAAGGTAATACTAGATAACGTTATACGTTATAAGGTAATACTATATAACGTTGTACGTTATTAGGTAATAGCTTATAACATTATACGTTAGAAGGTATTACTATATAACGTTATACCTTATAAGGTAATACTATGTAACTTTATACGTTGGAAGCTATTACTATATGACGTTATACGTTAGAAGCTATTACTCTATGACGTTATACTTTATAAGGTAATACTATATAGCGTTGTACGTTAGAAGCTATTTCTATGTGACGTTATACCTTATAAGGTAAGACTATATGACGTTATACGTTGTAAGGTAATGGTACATAACGTTATACGTTAGAAGCTATTACTATATGACGTTATACCTTATAAGGTAATACTATAAAGCGTTATACGTTAGAAGCTATTACTATGTGACGATATACCTTATAAGGTAGTACTATATAATGTTATACGTCAGAAGCTATTACTATATAACGTTACACCTTATAAGGTAATACTATTTAATGTTATACGTAGGAAGCTATTACTACATGGCGTTATACCTTACAAGGTAGTACTACATAACTTTATTCGTTATAAGGTAACCAAATATAACGTTATACATTATAAGGTAATACTATATAACGTTGTACGTTATAAGGTAATACTAGATAACGTTATACGTTATAAGGTAATACTATATAACGTTGTACGTTATTAGGTAATAGCTTATAACGTTATACGTTAGAAGGTATTACTATATAACGTTATACCTTATAAGGTAATACTATTTAACGTTATACGTAGGAAGCTATTACTGCATGGCGTTATACCTTATAAGGTAGTACTACATAACTTTATTCGTTATAAGGTAATCCAATATAACGTTATACGTTATAAGGTAATATTATATAACGTTGTACGTTACAACGTAATACTAGATAACGTTATACGTTATAAGGTAATACTATATAACGTTGTACGTTATAAGGTAATACTAGATAACGTTATACGTTATAAGGTAATACTATATAACGTTGTACGTTATTAGGTAATAGCTTATAACATTATACGTTAGAAGGTATTACTATATAACGTTATACCTTATAAGGTAATACTATTTAACGTTATACGTAGGAAGCTATTACTGCATGGCGTTATACCTTATAAGGTAGTACTACATAACTTTATTCGTTATAAAGTAATCAAATATAACGTTATACGTTATAAGGTAATACTGTATAACGTTATACGTTAAAAGGTAATACTATACAACGTTGTACGTTGTAATGTAATGGTACATAACGTTATATGTTAGAAGCTATTACTATATGACGTTATACCTTATAAGGTAATACTATATAACGTTATACGTTAGAAGCTATAACCATATGACGTTATACGTTATAAGGTAATACTATATCACGTTATACGTTAGAAGCTATTACTATATGTCGTTATACCTTATAAGGTAATACTATATAACGTTATACGTTAGAAGCTATTACCATATGACGTTATACGTTATAAGGTAATACTATATAACGTTGTACGTTAGAAGCCATTACTATGTGACGTTATACCTTATAAGGTAATACTATATAGCGTTATACGTCTGAAGCTATTACTATATGACGTTATACGTTAGAAGCCATTACTACATGGCGTTATACCTTATAAGGTAGTACTACATAACTTTACATGTTATAAGGTAATCAAATATAACGTTATACGTTATAAGGTAACACTATATAACGTTATACGTTAAAAGGTAATACTATATAACGTTATACGTTAAAAGGTACTACTATATCACGTTATACATTAGAAGCTATTACTATATTACGTTATACCTTATAAGGGAATACTATATAACGTTATACGTTAGAAACTATTACTATGTGACGTTATACCTTATAAGGTAGTACTATGCAATGTTATACGTTAGAAGCTATTGCTATATGACGTTATACGTTATAAGGTAATACTATATAGCGTTATACGTTATAAGGTAATACTATATAACGTTGTACTTTATTAGGTAATAGCCTATAACGTTATACGTTAGGAGGAATTACTATATAACGTTATACCTTATAAGGTAATACTATTTAACGTTATACGTAGGAAGCTATTACTACATGGCGTTATACCTTATAAGGTAGTACTACATAACTTTATACGTTATAAGGTAATCAAATATAACGTTATACGTTATAAGGTAATACTATATAACGTTATACGTTAAAAGGTAATACTATATAACGTTATACGTTAGAAGCTATTACTATATGACGTTATACGTTAGAAGCTATTACTATATTACGTTATACCTTATAAGGGAATACTATATAACGTTATACGTTAGAAGCTATTACTATGTGACGTTATACCTTATAAGGTAGTACTATGCAATGTTATACGTTAGAAGCTATTGCTATTTGACGTTATACGTTATAAGGTAATACTATATAGCGTTATACGTTATAAGGTAATACTATATAACGTTGTACTTTATTAGGTAATAGCCTATAACGTTATACGTTAGGAGGAATTACTAATTAACGTTATACCTTATAAGGTAATACTATTTAACGTTATACGTAGGAAGCTATTACTACATGGCGTTATACCTTATAAGGTAGTACTACATAACTTTATACGTTATAAGGTAATCAAATATAACGTTATACCTTATAAGGTAATACTATTTAACGTTATACGTAGGAAGCTATTTCTACATGGCGTTATACCTTATAAGGTAGTACTACATAACTTTATACGTTATAAGGTAATCAAATATAACGTTATACCTTATAAGGTAATACTATTTAACGTTATACGTAGGAAGCTATTACTACATGGCGTTATACCTTATAAGGTAGTACTACATAACTTTATACGTTATAAGGTAATCAAATATAACGTTATACGTTATAAGGTAATACTATATAACGTTATACGTTAAAAGATAATACTATATAACGTTATACGTTAGAAGCTATTACTATATGACGTTATACCTTATAAGGTAATATTATATAACGTTATACGTCAGAAGCTATTACTATATGACGTTATACGTTATAAGGTAATACTATATAGCGTTATACGTTAGAAGCTATTACTATATGACGTTATACCTTATCAGGTAATACTATATAACGTTATACGTTAGAAGCTATTACTATATGACGTTGTACGTTATAAGGTAATACTAGATAACGTTATACGTTATAAGGTAATACTATATAACGTTGTACGTTATAAGGTAATACTAGATAACGTTATACGTTATAAGGTAATACTATATAACGTTGTACGTTATTAGGTAATAGCTTATAACGTTATACGTTAGAAGGTATTACTATATAACGTTATACTTTATAAGGTAATACTATTTAACGTTATACGTAGGAAACTATTACTGCATGGCGTTATACCTTATAAGGTAGTACTACATAACTTTATTCGTTATAAGGTAATCAAATATAACGTTATACGTTATAAGGTAATACTATATAACGTTATACGTTAGAAGCTATTACTATGTAACGTTATACCTTATAAGGTAATACTATTTAACGTTATACGTAGGAAGCTATTACTGCATGGCGTTATACCTTATAAGGTAGTACTACATAACTTTATTCGTTATAAGGTAACCAAATATAACGTTATACGTTATAAGGTAATACTATATAACGTTTTACGTTATAAGCTAATACTAGATAACGTTATACGTTATAAGGTAATACTATATAACGTTGTACGTTATTAGGTAATAGCTTATAACGTTATACGTTAGAAGGTATTACTATATAACGTTATACCTTATAAGGTAATACTATTTAACGTTATACGTAGGAAGCTATTACTGCATGGCGTTATACCTTATAAGGTAGTACTACATAACTTTATTCGTTATAAGGTAACCAAATATAACGTTATACGTTATAAGGTAATACTATATAACGTTGTACGTTATAAGGTAATACTAGATAACGTTATACGTTATAAGGTAATACTATATAACGTTGTACGTTATTAGGTAATAGCTTATAACGTTATACGTTAGAAGGTATTACTATATGACGTTATACCTTATAAGGTAATACTATAAAGCGTTATACGTTAGAAGCTATTACTATGTGACGATATACCTTATAAGGTAGTACTATATAATGTTATACGTCAGAAGCTATTACTATATAACGTTACACCTTATAAGGTAATACTATTTAATGTTATACGTAGGAAGGTATTACTACATGGCGTTATACCTTATAAGGTAGTACTACATAACTTTATTCGTTATAAGGTAACCAAATATAACGTTATACGTTATAAGGTAATACTATATAACGTTGTACGTTATAAGGTAATACTAGATAACGTTATACGTTATAAGGTAATACTATATAACGTTGTACGTTATTAGGTAATAGCTTATAACGTTATACGTTAGAAGGTATTACTATATAACGTTATACTTTATAAGGTAATACTATTTAACGTTATACGTAGGAAACTATTACTGCATGGCGTTATACCTTATAAGGTAGTACTACATAACTTTATTCGTTATAAGGTAATCAAATATAACGTTATACGTTATAAGGTAATACTATATAACGTTATACGTTAGAAGCTATTACTATGTAACGTTATACCTTATAAGGTAATACTATTTAACGTTATACGTAGGAAGCTATTACTGCATGGCGTTATACCTTATAAGGTAGTACTACATAACTTTATTCGTTATAAGGTAACCAAATATAACGTTATACGTTATAAGGTAATACTATATAACGTTTTACGTTATAAGCTAATACTAGATAACGTTATACGTTATAAGGTAATACTATATAACGTTGTACGTTATTAGGTAATAGCTTATAACGTTATACGTTAGAAGGTATTACTATATAACGTTATACCTTATAAGGTAATACTATTTAACGTTATACGTTAGAAGCTATTACTATATGACGTTATTCCTTATAAGGTAATACTATATAACGTTATACGTTAGAAGCTATAACCATATGACGTTATACGTTATAAGGTAATACTATATCACGTTATACGTTAGAAGCTATTACTATATGTCGTTATACCTTATAAGGTAATATTATATAACGTTATACGTTATAAGGTAATACTATATAACGTTGTACGTTAGAAGCCATTACTATGTGACGTTATACCTTATAAGGTAATACTATATAGCGTTATACGTCTGAAGCTATTACTATATGACGTTATACGTTAGAAGCCATTACTACATGGCGTTATACCTTATAAGGTAGTACTACATAACTTTACATGTTATAAGGTAATCAAATATAACGTTATACGTTATAAGGTAACACTATATAACGTTATACGTTAAAAGGTAATACTATATAACGTTATACGTTAAAAGGTAATACTATATCACGTTATACGTTAGAAGCTATTACTATATTACGTTATACCTTATAAGGGAATACTATATAACGTTATACGTTAGAAGCTATTACTATGTGACGTTATACCTTATAAGGTAGTACTATGCAATGTTATACGTTAGAAGCTATTGCTATATGACGTTATACGTTATAAGGTAATACTATATAGCGTTATACGTTATAAGGTAATACTATATAACGTTGTACTTTATTAGGTAATAGCCTATAACGTTATACGTTAGGAGGAATTACTATATAACGTTATACCTTATAAGGTAATACTATTTAACGTTATACGTAGGAAGCTATTACTACATGGTGTTATACCTTATAAGGTAGTACTACATAACTTTATACGTTATAAGGTAATCAAATATAACGTTATACGTTATAAGGTAATACTATATAACGTTATACGTTAAAAGGTAATACTATATAACGTTATACGTTAGAAGCTGTTACTATATGACGTTATACCTTATAAGGTAATACTATATAACGTTATACGTCAGAAGCTATTACTATATGACGTTATACGTTATAAGGTAATACTATATAGCGTTATACGTTAGAAGCTATTACTATATGACGTTATACCTTATCAGGTAATACTATATAACGATATACGTTAGAAGCTATTACTATATGACGTTGTACGTTATAAGGTAATACTAGATAACGTTATACGTTATAAGGTAATACTATATAACGTTGTACGTTATAAGGTAATACTAGATAACGTTATACGTTATAAGCTAATACTAGATAACGTTATACGTTATAAGGTAATACTATATAACGTTATACGTCAGGAGCTATTACTATATGACGTTGTACGTTATAAGGTAATACTAGATAACGTTATACGTTATAAGGTAATACTATATCACGTTATACGTTAGAAGCTATTACTATATGTCGTTATACCTTATAAGGTAATACTATATAACGTTATACGTTAGAAGCTATTACCATATGACGTTATACGTTATAAGGTAATACTATATAACGTTGTACGTTAGAAGCCATTACTATGTGACGTTATACCTTATAAGGTAATACTATATAGCGTTATACGTCTGAAGCTATTACTATATGACGTTATACGTTAGAAGCCATTACTACATGGCGTTATACCTTATAAGGTAGTACTACATAACTTTACATGTTATAAGGTAATCAAATATAACGTTATACGTTATAAGGTAATACTATATAACGTTATACGTTAAAAGGTAATACTATATAACGTTATACGTTAGAAGCTGTTACTATATGACGTTATACCTTATAAGGTAATACTATATAACGTTATACGTCAGAAGCTATTACTATATGACGTTATACGTTATACGGTAATACTATATAGCGTTATACGTTAGAAGCTATTACTATATGACGTTATACCTTATCAGGTAATACTATATAACGATATACGTTAGAAGCTATTACTATATGACGTTGTACGTTATAAGGTAATACTAGATAACGTTATACGTTATAAGGTAATACTATATAACGTTGTACGTTATAAGATAATACTAGATAACGTTATACGTTATAAGGTAATACTATATAACGTTGTGCGTTATAAGATAATACTAGATAACGTTATACGTTATAAGGTAATACTATATAACGTTGTACGTTATTAGGTAATAGCTTATAACGTTATACGTTAGAAGGTATTACTATATAACGTTATACCTTATAAGGTAATACTATTTAACGTTATACGTAGGAAGCTATTACTGCATGGCGTTATACCTTATAAGGTAGTACTACATAACTTTATTCGTTATAAGGTAACCAAATATAACGTTATACGTTATAAGGTAATACTATATAACGTTGTACGTTATAAGGTAATACTAGATAACGTTATACGTTATAAGGTAATACTATATAACGTTGTACGTTATTAGGTAATAGCTTATAACGTTATACGTTAGAAGGTATTACTATATGACGTTATACCTTATAAGGTAACACTATAAAGCGTTATACGTTAGAAGCTATTACTATGTGACGATATACCTTATAAGGTAGTACTATATAATGTTATACGTCAGAAGCTATTACTATATAACGTTACACCTTATAAGGTAATACTATTTAATGTTATACGTAGGAAGGTATTACTACATGGCGTTATACCTTATAAGGTAGTACTACATAACTTTATTCGTTATAAGGTAACCAAATATAACGTTATACGTTATAAGGTAATACTATATAACGTTGTACGTTATAAGGTAATACTAGATAACGTTATACGTCAGAAGCTAATACTATATGACGTTATACGTTATAAGGTAATACTATATAGCGTTATACGTTAGAAGCTATTACTATATGACGTTATACCTTATCAGGTAATACTATATAACGATATACGTTAGAAGCTATTACTATATGACGTTATACGTTAGAAGCTATTACTCTATGACGTTATACTTTATAAGGTATTACTATATAGCGTTATACGTTAGAAGCTATTTCTATGTGACGTTATACGTTAGAAGCTATAACCATATGACGTTATACGTTAAAAGGTAATAGTATATCACGTTATACGTTAGAAGCTATTACTATATTACGTTATACCTTATAAGGGAATACTATATAACGTTATACGTTAGAAGATATTACTATGTGACGTTATACCTTATAAGGTAGTACTATGCAATGTTATACGTTAGAAGCTATTGCTATATGACGTTATACGTTATAAGGTAATACTATTTAACGTTATACGTAGGAAGCTATTACTACATGGCGTTATACCTTATAAGGTAGTACTACATAACTTTATACGTTATAAGGTAATCAAATATAACGTTATACGTTATAAGGTAATACTATATAACGTTGTACGTTATAAGGTAATACTAGATAACGTTATACGTTATAAGGTAATACTATATAACGTTGTACGTTATTAGGTAATAGCTTATAACGTTATACGTTAGAAGGTATTACTATATAACGTTATACCTTATAAGGTAATACTATTTAACGTTATACGTAGGAAGCTATTACTGCATGGCGTTATACCTTATAAGGTAGTACTACATAACTTTATTCGTTATAAGGTAACCAAATATAACGTTATACGTTATAAGGTAATACTATATAACGTTGTACGTTATAAGGTAATACTAGATAACGTTATACGTTATAAGGTAATACTATATAACGTTGTACGTTATTAGGTAATAGCTTATAACGTTATACGTTAGAAGGTATTACTATATGACGTTATACCTTATAAGGTAATACTATAAAGCGTTATACGTTAGAAGCTATTACTATGTGACGATATACCTTATAAGGTAGTACTATATAATGTTATACGTCAGAAGCTATTACTATATAACGTTACACCTTATAAGGTAATACTATTTAATGTTATACGTAGGAAGGTATTACTACATGGCGTTATACCTTATAAGGTAGTACTACATAACTTTATTCGTTATAAGGTAACCAAATATAACGTTATACGTTATAAGGTAATACTATATAACGTTGTACGTTATAAGGTAATACTAGATAACGTTATACGTTATAAGGTAATACTATATAACGTCGTACGTTATTAGGTAATAGCTTATAACGTTATACGTTAGAAGGTATTACTATATAACGTTATACCTTATAAGGTAATACTATTTAACGTTATACGTAGGAAGCTATTACTGCATGGCGTTATACCTTATAAGGTAGTACTACATAACTTTATTCGTTATAAGGTAATCAAATATAATGTTATACGTTATAAGGTAATACTATATAACGTTGTACGTTATAAGGTAATACTAGATAACGTTATACGTTATAAGGTAATACTATATAACGTTGTACGTTATTAGGTAATAGCTTATAACATTCTACGTTAGAAGGTATTACTATATTACGTTATACCTTATAAGGTAATACTATTTAACGTTATACGTAGGAAGCTATTACTGCATGGCGTTATACCTTATAAGGTAGTACTACATAACTTTATTCGTTATAAGGTAATCAAATATAATGTTATACGTTATAAGGTAATACTATATAACGTTATACGTTAAAAGGTAATACTATACAACGTTGTACGTTGTAATGTAATGGTACATAACGTTATACGTTAGAAGCTATTACTATATGACGTTATACCTTATAAGGTAATACTATATAACGTTATACGTTAGAAGCTATAACCATATGACGTTATACGTTATAAGGTAATACTATATCACGTTATACGTTAGAAGCTATTACTATATGTCGTTATACCTTATAAGGTAATACTATATAACGTTATACGTTATAAGGTAATACTATATAACGTTGTACGTTAGAAGCCATTACTATGTGACGTTATACCTTATAAGGTAATACTATATAGCGTTATACGTCTGAAGCTATTACTATATGACGTTATACGTTAGAAGCCATTACTACATGGCGTTATACCTTATAAGGTAGTACTACATAACTTTACATGTTATAAGGTAATCAAATATAACGTTATACGTTATAAGGTAACACTATATAACGTTATACGTTAAAAGGTAATACTATATAACGTTATACGTTAAAAGGTAATACTATATCACGTTATACGTTAGAAGCTATTACTATATTACGTTATACCTTATAAGGGAATACTATATAACGTTATACGTTAGAAGCTATTACTATGTGACGTTATACCTTATAAGGTAGTACTATGCAATGTTATACGTTAGAAGCTATTGCTATATGACGCTATAAGTTATAAGGTAATACTATATAGCGTTATACGTTATAAGGTAATACTATATAACGTTGTACTTTATTAGGTAATAGCCTATAACGTTATACGTTAGGAGGAATTACTATATAACGTTATACCTTATAAGGTAATACTATTTAACGTTATACGTAGGAAGCTATTACTACATGGCGTTATACCTTATAAGGTAGTACTACATAACTTTATACGTTATAAGGTAATCAAATATAACGTTATACGTTATAAGGTAATACTATATAACGTTATACGTTAAAAGGTAATACTATATAACGTTATACGTTAGAAGCTATTACCATATGACGTTATACCTTATAAGGTAATACTATATAACGTTATACGTCAGAAGCTATTACTATATGACGTTATACGTTATAAGGTAATACTATATAGCGTTATACGTTAGAAGCTATTACTATATGACGTTATACCTTATCAGGTAATACTATATAACGATATACGTTAGAAGCTAATACTATATGACGTTGTACGTTATAAGGTAATACTAGATAACGTTATACGTTATAAGGTAATACTATATAACGTTGTACGTTATAAGGTAATACTAGATAACGTTATACGTTATAAGGTAATACTATATAACGTTGTACGTTATTAGGTAATAGCTTATAACGTTATACGTTAGAAGGTATTACTATATGACGTTATACCTTATAAGGAAATACTATAAAGCGTTATACGTTAGAAGCTATTACTATGTGACGATATACCTTATAAGGTAGTACTATATAATGTTATACGTCAGAAGCTATTACTATATAACGTTACACCTTATAAGGTAATACTATTTAATGTTATACGTAGGAAGGTATTACTACATGGCGTTATACCTTATAAGGTAGTACTACATAACTTTATTCGTTATAAGGTAACCAAATATAACGTTATACGTTATAAGGTAATACTATATAACGTTGTACGTTATAAGGTAATACTAGATAACGTTATACGTTATAAGGTAATACTATATAACGTCGTACGTTATTAGGTAATAGCTTATAACGTTATACGTTAGAAGGTATTACTATATAACGTTATACCTTATAAGGTAATACTATTTAACGTTATACGTAGGAAGCTATTACTGCATGGCGTTATACCTTATAAGGTAGTACTACATAACTTTATTCGTTATAAGGTAATCAAATATAACGTTATACGTTATAAGGTAATACTAGATAACGTTATACGTTATAAGGTAATACTATATAACGTTGTACGTTATTAGGTAATAGCTTATAACATTCTACGTTAGAAGGTATTACTATATAACGTTATACCTTATAAGGTAATACTATTTAACGTTATACGTAGGAAGCTATTACTGCATGGCGTTATACCTTATAAGGTAGTACTACATAACTTTATTCGTTATAAGGTAATCAAATATAATGTTATACGTTATAAGGTAATACTATATAACGTTATACGTTAAAAGGTAATACTATACAACGTTGTACGTTGTAATGTAATGGTACATAACGTTATACGTTAGAAGCTATTACTATATGACGTTATACCTTATAAGGTAATACTATATAACGTTATACGTTAGAAGCTATAACCATATGACGTTATACGTTATAAGGTAATACTATATCACGTTATACGTTAGAAGCCATTACTATGTGACGTTATACCTTATAAGGTAATACTATATAGCGTTATACGTCTGAAGCTATTACTATATGACGTTATACGTTAGAAGCCATTACTACATGGCGTTATACCTTATAAGGTAGTACTACATAACTTTACATGTTATAAGGTAATCAAATATAACGTTATACGTTATAAGGTAACACTATATAACGTTATACGTTAAAAGGTAATACTATATAACGTTATACGTTAAAAGGTAATACTATATCACGTTATACGTTAGAAGCTATTACTATATTACGTTATACCTTATAAGGGAATACTATATAACGTTATACGTTAGAAGCTATTACTATGTGACGTTATACCTTATAAGGTAGTACTATGCAATGTTATACGTTAGAAGCTATTGCTATATGACGTTATACGTTATAAGGTAATACTATATAGCGTTATACGTTATAAGGTAATACTATATAACGTTGTACTTTATTAGGTAATAGCCTATAACGTTATACGTTAGGAGGAATTACTATATAACGTTATACCTTATAAGGTAATACTATTTAACGTTATACGTAGGAAGCTATTACTACATGGCGTTATACCTTATAAGGTAGTACTACATAACTTTATACGTTGTAAGGTAATCAAATATAACGTTATACGTTATAAGGTAATACTATATAACGTTATACGTTAAAAGGTAATACTATATAACGTTATACGTTAGAAGTTATTACCATATGACGTTATACCTTATAAGGTAATACTATATAACGTTATACGTCAGACGCTATTACTATATGACGTTATACGTTATAAGGTAATACTATATAGCGTTATACGTTAGAAGCTATTACTATATGACGTTATACCTTATCAGGTAATACTATATAACGATATACGTTAGAAGCTATTACTATATGACGTTGTACGTTATAAGGTAATACTAGATAACGTTATACGTTATAAGGTAATACTATATAACGTTGTACGTTATAAGGTAATACTAGATAACGTTATACGTTATAAGGTAATACTATATAACGTTGTACGTTGTTAGGTAATAGCTTATAACGTTGTACGTTAGAAGGTATTACTATATAACGTTATACGTTAGAAGCTATTACTATGTAACTTTATACGTTGGAAGCTATTACTATATGACGTTATACGTTAGAAGCTATTACTCTATGACGTTATACTTTATAAGGTAATACTATATAGCGTTATACGTTAGAAGCTATTTCTATGTGACGTTATACCTTATAAGGTAAGACTATATGACGTTATACGTTGTAAGGTAATGGTACATAACGTTATACGTTAGAAGCTATTACTATATGACGTTATACCTTATAAGGTAATACTATAAAGCGTTATACGTTAGAAGCTATTACTATGTGACGATATACCTTATAAGGTCGTACTATATAATGTTATACGTCCGAAGCTATTACTATATAACGTTACACCTTATAAGGTAATACTATTTAATGTTATACGTAGGAAGCTATTTCTACATGGCGTTATACCTTATAAGGTAGTACTACATAACTTTATACGTTATAAGGTAACCAAATATAACGTTATACTTTATAAGGTAATACTATATAACGTTGTACGTTATAAGGTAATACTAGATAACGTTATACGTTATAAGGTAATACTATATAACGTTGTACGTTATTAGGTAATAGCTTATAACGTTATACGTTAGAAGGTATTACTATATAACGTTATACCTTATAAGGTAATACTATTTAACGTTATACGTAGGAAGCTATTACTGCATGGCGTTATACCTTATAAGGTAGTACTACATAACTTTATTCGTTATAAGGTAATCAAATATAACGTTATACGTTATAAGGTAATACTATATAACGTTATACGTTAAAAGGTAATACTATACAACGTTGTACGTTGTAATGTAATGGTACATAACGTTATACGTTAGAAGCTATTACTATATGACGTTATACCTTATAAGGTAATACTATATAACGTTATACGTTAGAAGCTATAACCATATGACGTTATACGTTATAAGGTAATACTATATCACGTTATACGTTAGAAGCTATTACTATATGTCGTTATACCTTATAAGGTAATACTATATAACGTTATACGTTAGAAGCTATTACCATATGACGTTATACGTTATAAGGTAATACTATATAACGTTGTACGTTAGAAGCCATTACTATGTGACGCTATACCTTATAAGGTAATACTATATAGCGTTATACGTCTGAAGCTATTACTATATGACGTTATACGTTAGAAGCCATTACTACATGGCGTTATACCTTATAACGTAGTACTACATAACTTTACATGTTATATGGTAATCAAATATAACGTTATACGTTATAAGGTAACACTATATAACGTTATACGTTAAAAGGTAATACTATATAACGTTATACGTTAAAAGGTAATACTATATCACGTTATACGTTAGAAGCTATTACTATATTACGTTATACCTTATACGGGAATACTATATAACGTTATACGTTAGAAGCTATTACTATGTGACGTTATACCTTATAAGGTAGTACTATGCACTGTTATACGTTAGAAGCTATTGCTATATGACGTTATACGTTATAAGGTAATACTATATAGCGTTGTACGTTATAAGCTAATACTAGATAACGTTATACGTTATAAGGTAATACTATATAACGTTGTACGTTATAAGATAATACTAGATAACGTTATACGTTATAAGGTAATACTATATAACGTTGTACGTTATAAGATAATACTAGATAACGTTATACGTTATAAGGTAATACTATATAACGTTGTACGTTATTAGGTAATAGCTTATAACGTTATACGTTAGAAGGTATTACTATATAACGTTATACCTTATAAGGTAATACTATTTAACGTTATACGTAGGAAGCTATTACTGCATGGCGTTATACCTTATAAGGTAGTACTACATAACTTTATTCGTTATAAGGTAACCAAATATAACGTTATACGTTATAAGGTAATACTATATAACGTTGTACGTTATAAGGTAATACGAGATAACGTTATACGTTATAAGGTAATACTATATAACGTTGTACGTTATTAGGTAATAGCTTATAACGTTATACGTTAGAAGGTATTACTATATGACGTTATACCTTATAAGGTAATACTATAAAGCGTTATACGTTAGAAGCTATTACTATGTGACGATATACCTTATAAGGTAGTACTATATAATGTTATACGTCAGAAGCTATTACTATATAACGTTACACCTTATAAGGTAATACTATTTAATGTTATACGTAGGAAGGTATTACTACATGGCGTTATACCTTATAAGGTAGTACTACATAACTTTATTCGTTATAAGGTAACCAAATATAACGTTATACGTTATAAGGTAATACTATATAACGTTGTACGTTATAAGGTAATACTAGATAACGTTATACGTTATAAGGTAATACTATATAACGTCGTACGTTATTAGGTAATAGCTTATAACGTTATACGTTAGAAGGTATTACTATATAACGTTATACCTTATAAGGTAATACTATTTAACGTTATACGTAGGAAGCTATTACTGCATGGCGTTATACCTTATAAGGTAGTACTACATAACTTTATTCGTTATAAGGTAATCAAATATAACGTTATACGTTATAAGGTAATATTATATAACGTTGTACGTTATAACGTAATACTAGATAACGTTATACGTTATAAGGTAATACTATATAACGTTGTACGTTATAAGGTAATACTAGATAACGTTATACGTTATAAGGTAATACTATATAACGTTGTACGTTATTAGGTAATAGCTTATAACATTATACGTTAGAAGGTATTACTATATAACGTTATACCTTATAAGGTAATACTATTTAACGTTATACGTAGGAAGCTATTACTGCATGGCGTTATACCTTATAAGGTAGTACTACATAACTTTATTCGTTATAAGGTAATCAAATATAATGTTATACGTTATAAGGTAATACTATATAACGTTATACGTTAAAAGGTAATACTATACAACGTTGTACGTTGTAATGTAATGGTACATAACGTTATACGTTAGAAGCTATTACTATATGACGTTATACCTTATAAGGTAATACTATATAACGTTATACGTTAGAAGCTATAACCATATGACGTTATACGTTATAAGGTAATACTATATCACGTTATACGTTAGAAGCTATTACTATATGTCGTTATACCTTATAAGGTAATACTATATAACGTTATACGTTATAAGGTAATACTATATAACGTTGTACGTTAGAAGCCATTACTATGTGACGTTATACCTTATAAGGTAATACTATATAGCGTTATACGTCTGAAGCTATTACTATATGACGTTATACGTTAGAAGCCATTACTACATGGCGTTATACCTTATAAGGTAGTACTACATAACTTTACATGTTATAAGGTAATCAAATATAACGTTATACGTTATAAGGTAACACTATATAACGTTATACGTTAAAAGGTAATACTATATAACGTTATACGTTAAAAGGTAATACTATATCACGTTATACGTTAGAAGCTATTACTATATTACGTTATACCTTATAAGGTAATACTATATAACGTTATACGTTAGAAGCTATAACCATATGACGTTATACGTTATAAGGTAATACTATATCACGTTATACGTCAGAAGCTATTACTATATGACGTTATACGTTATAAGGTAATACTATATAGCGTTATACGTTAGAAGCTATTACTATATGACGTTATACCTTATCAGGTAATACTATATAACGATATACGTTAGAAGCTATTACTATATGACGTTGTACGTTATAAGGTAATACTAGATAACGTTATACGTTATAAGGTAATACTATATAACGTTGTACGTTATAAGGTAATACTAGATAACGTTATACGTTATAAGGTAATACTATATAACGTTGTACGTTATTAGGTAATAGCTTATAACGTTATACGTTAGAAGGTATTACTATATAACGTTATACGTTAGAAGCTATTACTATGTAACTTTATACGTTGGAAGCTATTACTATATGACGTTATACGTTAGAAGCTATTACTCTATGACGTTATACTTTATAAGGTAATACTATATAGCGTTATACGTTAGAAGCTATTTCTATGTGACGTTATACCTTATAAGGTAAGACTATATGACGTTATACGTTGTAAGGTAATGGTACATAACGTTATACGTTAGAAGCTATTACTATATGACGTTATACCTTATAAGGTAATACTATAAAGCGTTATACGTTAGAAGCCATTACTATGTGACGATATACCTTATAAGGTCGTACTATATAATGTTATACGTCCGAAGCTATTACTATATAACGTTACACCTTATAAGGTAATACTATTTAATGTTATACGTAGGAAGCTATTACTGCATGGCGTTATACCTTATAAGGTAGTACTACATAACTTTATTCGTTATAAGGTAACCAAATATAACGTTATACGTTATAAGGTAATACTATATAACGTTGTACGTTATAAGGTAATACTAGATAACGTTATACGTTATAAGGTAATACTATATAACGTTGTACGTTATTAGGTAATAGCTTATAACGTTATACGTTAGAAGGTATTACTATATGACGTTATACCTTATAAGGTAATACTATAAAGCGTTATACGTTAGAAGCTATTACTATGTGACGATATACCTTATAAGGTAGTACTATATAATGTTATACGTCAGAAGCTATTACTATATAACGTTACACCTTATAAGGTAATACTATTTAATGTTATACGTAGGAAGGTATTACTACATGGCGTTATACCTTATAAGGTAGTACTACATAACTTTATTCGTTATAAGGTAACCAAATATAACGTTATACGTTATAAGGTAATACTATATAACGTTGTACGTTATAAGGTAATACTAGATAACGTTATACGTTATAAGGTAATACTATATAACGTTGTACGTTATTAGGTAATAGCTTATAACGTTATACGTTAGAAGGTAATACTATATAACGTTATACCTTATAAGGTAATACTATTTAACGTTATACGTAGGAAGCTATTACTGCATGGCGTTATACCTTATAAGGTAGTACTACATAACTTTATTCGTTATAAGGTAATCAAATATAACGTTATACGTTATAAGGTAATATTATATAACGTTGTACGTTATAACGTAATACTAGATAACGTTATACGTTATAAGGTAATACTATATAACGTTGTACGTTATAAGGTAATACTAGATAACGTTATACGTTATAAGGTAATACTATATAACGTTGTACGTTATTAGGTAATAGCTTATAACGTTATACGGTAGAAGGTATTACTATATAACGTTATACCTTATAAGGTAATACTATTTAACGTTATACGTAGGAAGCTATTACTGCATGGCGTTATACCTTATAAGGAAGTACTACATAACTTTATTCGTTATAAGGTAATCAAATATAACGTTATACGTTATAAGGTAATATTATATAACGTTGTACGTTGTAACGTAATACTAGATAACGTTATACGTTATAAGGTAATACTATATAACGTTGTACGTTATAAGGTAATACTAGATAACGTTATACGTTATAAGGTAATACTATATAACGTTGTACGTTATTAGGTAATAGCTTATAACATTATACGTTAGAAGGTATTACTATATAACGTTATACCTTATAAGGTAATACTATTTAACGTTATACGTAGGAAGCTATTACTGCATGGTGTTATACCTTATAAGGTAGTACTACATAACTTTATTCGTTATAAGGTAATCAAATATAACGTTATACGTTATAAGGTAATACTATATAACGTTATACGTTAAAAGGTAATACTATACAACGTTGTACGTTGTAATGTAATGGTACATAACGTTATACGTTAGAAGCTATTACTATATGACGTTATAGGTTATAAGGTAACACTATATAACGTTATACGTTAAAAGGTAATACTATATAACGTTATACGTTAAAAGGTAATACTATATCACGTTATACGTTAGAAGCTATTACTAAATTACGTTATACCTTATAAGGGAATACTATATAACGTTATACGTTAGAAGCTATTACTATGTGACGTTATACCTTATAAGGTAGTACTATGCAATGTTATACGTTAGAAGCTATTGCTATATGACGTTATACGTTATAAGGTAATACTATATAGCGTTATACGTTATAAGGTAATACTATATAACGTTGTACTTTATTAGGTAATAGCCGATAACGTTATACGTTAGGAGGAATTACTATATAACGTTATACGTTATAAGGTAATACTATATAACGTTATACGTTAAAAGATAATACTATATAACGTTATACGTTAGAAGCTATTACTATATGACGTTATACCTTATAAGGTAATACTATATAACGTTATACGTCAGAAGCTATTACTATATGACGTTATACGTTATAAGGTAATACTATATAGCGTTATACGTTAGAAGATATTACTATATGACGTTATACCTTATCAGGTAATACTATATAACGTTATACGTTAGAAGCTATTACTATATGACGTTGTACGTTATAAGGTAATACTAGATAACGTTATACGTGATAAGGTAATACTATATAACGTTGTACGTTATAAGGTAATACTAGATAACGTTATACGTTATAAGGTAATACTATATAACGTTGTACGTTATTAGGTAATAGCTTATAACGTTATACGATAGAAGGTATTACTATATAACGTTATACTTTATAAGGTAATACTATTTAACGTTATACGTAGGAAACTATTACTGCATGGCGTTATACCTTATAAGGTAGTACTACATAACTTTATTCGTTATAAGGTAATCAAATATAACGTTATACGTTATAAGGTAATACTATATAACGTTATACGTTAGAAGCTATTACTATGTAACTTTATACGTTGGAAGCTATTACTATATGACGTTATACGTTAGAAGCTATTACTCTATGACGTTATACTTTATAAGGTAATACTATATATCGTTATACGTTAGAAGCTATTTCTATGTGACGTTATACCTTATAAGGTAAGACTATATGACGTTATACGTTAGAAGCTATTACTATGTGACGATATACCTTATAAGGTAGTACTATATAATATTATACGTCAGAAGCTATTACTATATAACGTTATACCTTATAAGGTAATACTATTTAATGTTATACGTAGGAAGCTATTACTACATGGCGTTATACCTTATAAGGTAGTACTACATAACTTTATTCGTTATAAGGTAACCAAATATAACGTTATACGTTATAAGGTAATACTATATAACGTTGTACGTTATAAGCTAATACTAGTTAACGTTATACGTTATAAGGTAATACTATATAACGTTGTACGTTATAAGATAATACTAGATAACGTTATACGTTATAAGGTAATACTATATAACGTTGTACGTTATTAGGTAATAGCTTATAACGTTATACGTTAGAAGGTATTACTATATAACGTTATACCTTATAAGGTAATACTATTTAACGTTATACGTAGGAAGCTATTACTGCATGGCGTTATACCTTATAAGGTAGTACTACATAACTTTATTCGTTATAAGGTAACCAAATATAACGTTATACGTTATAAGGTAATACTATATAACGTTGTACGTTATACGGTAATACTAGATAACGTTATACGTTATAAGGTAATACTATATAACGTTGTACGTTATTAGGTAATAGCTTATAACGTTATACGTTAGAAGGTATTACTATATGACGTTATACCTTATAAGGTAATACTATAAAGCGTTATACGTTAGAAGCTATTACTATGTGACGATATACCTTATAAGGTAGTACTATATAATGTTATACGTCAGAAGCTATTACTATATAACGTTACACCTTATAAGGTAATACTATTTAATGTTATACGTAGGAAGGTATTACTACATGGCGTTATACCTTATAAGGTAGTACTACATAACTTTATTCGTTATAAGGTAACCAAATATAACGTTATACGTTATAAGGTAATACTATATAACGTTGTACGTTATAAGGTAATACTAGATAACGTTATACGTTATAAGGTAATACTATATAACGTTGTAGGTTATTAGGTAATAGCTTATAACGTTATACGTTAGAAGGTATTACTATATAACGTTATACCTTATAAGGTAATACTATTTAACGTTATACGTAGGAAGCTATTACTGCATGGCGTTATACCTTATAAGGTAGTACCACATAACTTTATTCGTTATATGGTAATCAAATATAACGTTATACGTTATAAGGTAATATTATATAACGTTGTACGTTATAACGTAATACTAGATAACGTTATACGTTATAAGGTAATACTATATAACGTTGTACGATATAAGGTAATACTAGATAACGTTATACGTTATAAGGTAATACTATATAACGTTGTACGTTATTAGGTAATAGCTTATAACATTGTACGTTAGAAGGTATTACTATATAACGTTATACCTTATAAGGTAATACTATTTAACGTTATACGTAGGAAGCTATTACTGCATGGCGTTATACCTTATAAGGTAGTACTACATAACTTTATTCGTTATAAGGTAATCAAATATAATGTTATACGTTATAAGGGAATACTATATAACGTTATACGTTAGAAGCTATTACTATGTGACGTTATACCTTATAAGGTAGTACTATGCAATGTTATACGTTAGAAGCTATTGCTATATGACGTTATACGTTATAAGGTAATACTATATAGCGTTATACGTTATAAGGTAATACTATATAACGTTGTACTTTATTAGGTAATAGCCTATAACGTTATACGTTAGGAGGAATTACTATATAACGTTATACCTTATAAGGTAATACTATTTACCGTTATACGTAGGAAGCTACTACTACATGGCGTTATACCTTATAAGGTAGTACTACATAACTTTATACGTTATAAGGTAATACTATATTACGTTATACCTTATAAGGTAATACTATATAACGTTATACGTCAGAAGCTATTACTATATGACGTTATAAGTTATAAGGTAATACTATATAGCGTTATACGTTAGAAGCTATTACTATATGACGTTATACCTTATCAGGTAATACTATATAACGTTATACGTTAGAAGCTATTACTATATGACGTTGTACGTTATAAGGTAATACTAGATAACGTTATACGTTATAAGGTAATACTATATAACGTGGTACGTTATAAGGTAATACTAGATAACGTTATACGTTATAAGGTAATACTATATAACGTGGTACGTTATAAGGTAATACTAGATAACGTTATACGTTATAAGGTAATACTATATAGCGTTATACGTTAGAAGCTATTACTATATGACGTTATACCTTATCAGGTAATACTATATAACGTTATACGTTAGAAGCTATTACTATATGACGTTGTACGTTATAAGGTAATACTAGATAACGTTATACGTTATAAGGTAATACTATATAACGTTGTACGTTATTAGGTAATAGCCTATAACGTTATACGTTAGGAGGAATTACTATATAACGTTATACCTTATAAGGTAATACTATTTACCGTTATACGTAGGAAGCTACTACTACATGGCGTTATACCTTATAAGGTAGTACTACATAACTTTATTCGTTATAAGGTAATCAAATATAACGTTATACGTTATAAGGTAATACTATATAACGTTATACGTTAGAAGCTATTACTATGTAACTTTATACGTTGGAAGCTATTACTATATGACGTTATACGTTAGAAGCTATTACTCTATGACGTTATACTTTATAAGGTAATACTATATAGCCTTATACGTTAGAAGCTATTTCTATGTGACGTTATACCTTATAAGGTAAGACTATATGACGTTATACGTTGTAAGGTAATGGTACATAACGTTATACGTTAGAAGCTATTACTATATGACGTTATACCTTATAAGGTAATACTATAAAGCGTTATACGTTAGAAGCTATTACTATGTGACGATATACCTTATAAGGTAGTACTATATAATATTATACGTCAGAAGCTATTACTATATAACGTTATACCTTATAAGGTAATACTATTTAAGGTTATACGTAGGAAGCTATTACTACATGGCGTTATACCTTATAAGGTAGTACTACATAACTTTATTCGTTATAAGGTAACCAAATATAACGTTATACGTTAAAAGGTAATACTATATAACGTTGTACGTTATAAGCTAATACTAGATAACGTTATACGTTATAAGGTAATACTATATAACGTGGTACGTTATAAGGTAATACTAGATAACGTTATACGTTATAAGGTAATACTATATAACGTTGTACGTTATTAGGTAATAGCTTATAACGTTATACGTTAGAAGGTATTACTATATAACGTTATACCTTATAAGGTAATACTATTTAACGTTATACGTAGGAAGCTATTACTGCATGGCGTTATACCTTATAAGGTAGTACTACATAACTTTATTCGTTATAAGGTAATCAAATATAACGTTATACGTTATAAGGTAATATTATATAACGTTGTACGTTATAAGGTAATACTAGATAACGTTATACGTTAAAAGGTAATACTATATAACGTTATACGTTAAAAGGTAATACTATATCACGTTATACGTTAGAAGCTATTACTATATTACGTTATACCTTATAAGGGAATACTATATAACGTTATACGTTAGAAGCTATTACTATGTGACGTTATACCTTATAAGGTAGTACTATGCAATGTTATACGTTAGAAGCTATTGCTATATGACGTTATACGTTATAAGGTAATGCTATATAGCGTTATACGTTATAAGGTAATACTATATAACGTTGTACTTTATTAGGTAATAGCCTATAACGTTATACGTTAGGAGGAATTACTATATAACGTTATACCTTATAAGGTAATACTATTTAACGTTATACGTAGGAAGCTATTACTACATGGCGTTATACCTTATAAGGTAGTACTACATAACTTTATACGTTATAAGGTAATCAAATATAACGTTATACGTTATAAGGTAATACTATATAACGTTATACGTTAAAAGATAATACTATATAACGTTATACGTTAGAAGCTATTACTATATGACGTTATACCTTATAAGGTAATACTATATAACGTTATACGTCAGAAGCTATTACTATATGACGTTATACGTTATAAGGTAATACTATATAGCGTTATACGTTAGAAGCTATTACTATATGACGTTATACCTTATCAGGTAATACTATATAACGTTATACGTTAGAAGCTATTACTATATGACGTTGTACGTTATAAGGTAATACTAGATAACGTTATACGTGATAAGGTAATACTATATAACGTTGTACGTTATAAGGTAATACTAGATAACGTTATACGTTATAAGGTAATACTATATAACGTTGTACGTTATTAGGTAATAGCTTATAACGTTATACGTTAGAAGGTATTACTATATAACGTTATACTTTATAAGGTAATACTATTTAACGTTATACGTAGGAAACTATTACTGCATGGCGTTATACCTTATAAGGTAGTACTACATAACTTTATACGTTATAAGGTAATCAAATATAACGTTATACGTTATAAGGTAATACTATATAACGTTATACGTTAAAAGATAATACTATATAACGTTATACGTTAGAAGCTATTACTATATGACGTTATACCTTATAAGGTAATACTATATAACGTTATACGTCAGAAGCTATTACTATATGACGTTATACGTTATAAGGTAATACTATATAGCGTTATACGTTAGAAGCTATTACTATATGACGTTATACCTTATCAGGTAATACTATATAACGTTATACGTTAGAAGCTATTACTATATGACGTTGTACGTTATAAGGTAATACTAGATAACGTTATACGTGATAAGGTAATACTATATAACGTTGTACGTTATAAGGTAATACTAGATAACGTTATACGTTATAAGGTAATACTATATAACGTTGTACGTTATTAGGTAATAGCTTATAACGTTATACGTTAGAAGGTATTACTATATAACGTTATACTTTATAAGGTAATACTATTTAACGTTATACGTAGGAAACTATTACTGCATGGCGTTATACCTTATAAGGTAGTACTACATAACTTTATTCGTTATAAGGTAATCAAATATAACGTTATACGTTATAAGGTAATACTATATAACGTTATACGTTAGAAGCTATTACTATGTAACTTTATACGTTGGAAGCTATTACTATATGACGTTATACGTTAGAAGCTATTACTCTATGACGTTATACTTTATAAGGTAATACTATATAGCGTTATACGTCAGAAGCTATTACTATATAACGTTATACCTTATAAGGTAATACTATTTAATGTTATACGTAGGAAGCTATTACTACATGGCCTTATACCTTATGAGGTAGTACTACATAACTTTATTCGTTATAAGGTAACCAAATATAACGTTATACGTTATAAGGTAATACTATATAAAACGTTGTACGTTATAAGCTAATACTAGATAACGTTATACGTTATAAGGTAATACTATATAACGTTGTACGTTATAAGATAATACTAGATAACGTTATACGTTATAAGGTAATACTATATAACGTTGTACGTTATTAGGTAATAGCTTATAACGTTATACGTTAGAAGGTATTACTATATAACGTTATACCTTATAAGGTAATACTATTTAACGTTATACGTAGGAAGCTATTACTGCATGGCGTTATACCTTATAAGGTAGTACTACATAACTTTATTCGTTATAAGGTAACCAAATATAACGTTATACGTTATAAGGTAATACTATATAACGTTGTACGTTATAAGGTAATACTAGATAACGTTATACGTTATAAGGTAATACTATATAACGTTGTACGTTATTAGGTAATAGCTTATAACGTTATACGTTAGAAGGTATTACTATATGACGTTATACCTTATAAGGTAATACTATAAAGCGTTATACGTTAGAAGCTATTACTATGTGACGATATACCTTATAAGGTAGTACTATATAATGTTATACGTCAGAAGCTATTACTATATAACGTTACACCTTATAAGGTAATACTATTTAATGTTATACGTAGGAAGGTATTACTACATGGCGTTGTACCTTATAAGGTAGTACTACATAACTTTATTCGTTATAAGGTAATCAAATATAATGTTATACGTTATAAGGTAATACTATATAACGTTATACGTTAAAAGGTAATACTATACAACGTTGTACGTTGTAATGTAATGGTACATAACGTTATACGTTAGAAGCTATTACTATATGACGTTATACCTTATAAGGTAATACTATATAACGTTATACGTTAGAAGCTATAACCATATGACGTTATACGTTATAAGGTAATACTATATCACGTTATACGTTAGAAGCTATTACTATATGTCGTTATACCTTATAAGGTAATACTATATAACGTTATACGTTAGAAGCTATTACCATATGACGTTATACGTTATAAGGTAACACTATATAACGTTATACGTTAAAAGGTAATACTATATAACGTTATACGTTAAAAGGTAATACTATATCACGTTATACGTTAGAAGCTATTACTATATTACGTTATACCTTATAAGGGAATACTATATAACGTTATACGTTAGAAGCTATTACTATGTGACGTTATACCTTATAAGGTAGTACTATGCAATGTTATACGTTAGAAGCTATTGCTATATGACGTTATACGTTATAAGGTAATACTATATAGCGTTATACGTTATAAGGTAATACTATATAACGTTGTACTTTATTAGGTAATAGCCTATAACGTTATACGTTAGGAGGAATTACTATATAACGTTATACCTTATAAGGTAATACTATTTACCGTTATACGTAGGAAGCTACTACTACATGGCGTTATACCTTATAAGGTAGTACTACATAACTTTATACGTTATAAGGTAATCAAATATAACGTTATACGTTATAAGGTAATACTATATAGTTATACGTTAGAAGCTATTACTATGTAACTTTATACGTTGGAAGCTATTACTATATGACGTTATACGTTAGAAGCTATTACTCTATGACGTTATACTTTATAAGGTAATACTATATAGCGTTATACGTTAGAAGCTATTTCTATGTGACGTTATACCTTATAAGGTAAGACTATATGACGTTATACGTTGTAAGGTAATGGTACATAACGTTATACGTTAGAAGCTATTACTATATGACGCTATACCTTATAAGGTAATACTATAAAGCGTTATACGTTAGAAGCTATTACTATGTGACGATATACCTTATAAGGTAATACTATATAATATTATACGTCAGAAGCTATTACTATATAACGTTATACCTTATAAGGTAATACTATTTAATGTTATACGTAGGAAGCTATTACTACATGGCGTTATACCTTATAAGGTAGTACTACATAACTTTATTCGTTATAAGGTAACCAAATATAACGTTATACGTTAAAAGGTAATACTATATAACGTTGTACGTTATAAGCGAATACTAGATAACGTTATACGTTAGAAGGTAATACTATATAACGTGGTACGTTATAAGGTAATACTAGATAACGTTATACGTTATAAGGTAATACTATATAACGTTGTACGTTATTAGGTAATAGCTTATAACGTTATACGTTAGAAGGTATTACTATATAACGTTATACCTTATAAGGTAATACTATTTAACGTTATACGTAGGAAGCTATTACTGCATGGCGTTATACCTTATAAGGTAGTACTACATAACTTTATTCGTTATAAGGTAATCAAATATAACGTTATACGTTATAAGGTAATATTATATAACGTTGTACGTTATAAGGTAATACTAGATAACGTTATACGTTAAAAGGTAATACAATAACGTTATACGCTGGAAGCTATTACTATATGACGTTGTACGTTATAAGGTAATACTATATAAAGTTATACGTCTGAAGCTATTACTATATGACGTTATACGTCAGAAGCTATTACTATATGACGTTATACGTTATAAGGTAATACTATACAACGTTGTACGTTATTAGGTAATAGCTTATAACGTTATACGTTAGAAGGTATTACTATATGACGTTATACCTTATAAGGTAATACCAGAAAGCGTTATACGTTAGAAGCTATTACTATGTGACGATATACCTTATAAGGTAGTACTATATAATGTTATACGTCAGAAGCTATTACTATATAACGTTATACCTTATAAGGTAATACTATTTAATGTTATACGTAGGAAGCTATTACTACATGGCGTTATACCTTATAAAGTTGTACTACATAACTTTATTCGTTATAAGGTAACCAAATATAACGTTATACGTTATAAGGTAATACTATATAACGTTGTACGTTATAAGGTAATACTAGATAACGTTATACGTTATAAGGTAATACTATATAACGTTGTACGTTATAAGGTTATACTAGATAACGCTATACGTTATAAGGTAATACTATATAACGTTGTACGTTATTAGGTAATAGCTTATAACGTTATACGTTAGAAGGTATTACTATATAACGTTATACCTTATAAGGTAATACTATTTAACGTTATACGTAGGAAGCTATTACTGCATGGCGTTATACCTTATAAGGTAGTACTACATAACTTTATTCGTTATAAGGTAATCAAATATAACGTTAAACGTTATAAGGTAACATTATATAACGTTGTACGTTATAAGGTAATACTAGATAACGTTATACGTTATAAGGTAATACTATATAACGTTGTACGTTAAAAGGTAATACTAGATAACGTTATACGTTATAAGGTAATACTATATAACGTTGTACGTTATTAGGTAATAGCTTATAACGTTATACGTTAGAAGGTATTACTATATAACGTTATACCTTATAAGGTAATACTATTTAACGTTATACGTAGGAAGCTATTACTGCATGGCGTTATACCTTATAAGGCAGTACTACATAACTTTATTCGTTATAAGGTAATCAAATATAACGTTATACGTTATAAGGTAATATTATATAACGTTGTACGTTATAAGGTAATACTAGATAACGTTATACGTTATAAGGTAATACTATATAACGTTGTACGTTAAAAGGTAATACTAGATAACGTTATACGTTATAAGGTAATACTATATAACGTTGTACGTTATTAGGTAATAGCTTATAACATTATACGTTAGAAGGTATTACTATATAACGTTATACCTTATAAGGTAATACTATTTAACGTTATACGTAGGAAGCTATTACTGCATGGCGTTATACCTTATAAGGTAGTACTACATAACTTTATTCGTTATAAGGTAATCAAATATAACGTTATACGTTATAAGGTAATACTATATAACGTTATACGTTAAAAGGTAATACTATACAACGTTGTACGTTGTAATGTAATGGTACATAACGTTATACGTTAGAAGCTATTACTATATGACGTTATACCTTACAAGGTAATAGTATATAACGTTATACGTTAGAAGCTATTACCATATGACGTTATACGTTATAAGGTAATACTATATCACGTTATACGTTAGAAGCTATTACTATATGTCGTTATACCTTATAAGGTAATACTATATAACGTTATACGTTAGAAGCTATTACTATATGACGTTATACGTTGTAAAGTAATAGTACATAACGTTATACGTTGTAAGGTAATACTACATAACATTATGCGTTATAAGGTAATAATATATAACGTTGTACGTTAAAAGTTAATATTATACAACGTTATACCATAGGAGGTATTACTATGTAACGTTGTGCCATAGGAGGTATTACTATGTAACGGTATACGTTGGAAGCTATTACTATATGACGTTATACGTTATAAGGTAATAGTACATAACGTTATACGTTATAAGGTAATACTACATAATATTATACGTTATAAGCTAATAATATATAACGTTGTACGTTATAAGTTAATATTATACAACGTTATACCATAGGAGGTACTACTATGTAACGATATACCATAGGAGGTATTACTATGTAACGTTATAAGTAGGAAGCTATTACTATATGACGTTATACGTTGTAAGGTAATAGTACATAACGTTATACGTTAGAAGATATAACTATATTACGTTATACCTTATAAGGTAATACTATTTAACGTTATACGTAGGAAGCTATTACTACATGGCGTTATACCTTATAAGGTAGTCCTACATAACTTTACATGTTATAAGGTAATCAAGTATAACGTTATACGTTATAAGGTAATACTATATAACGTTGTACGTTAGAAGCCATTACTATGTGACGTTATACCTTATAAGGTAATACTATATAGCGTTATACGTTTGAAGCTATTACTATATGACGTTATACGTTCGAAGCCATTACTACATGGCGTTATACCTTATAAGGTAGTACTACATAACTTTACATGTTATAGGGTAATCAAATATAACGTTATACGTTATAAGGTAACACTATATAACGTTATACGTTAAAAGGTAATACTATATAACGTTATACGTTAAAAGGTAATACTATATCACGTTATACGTTAGAAGCTATTACTATATTACGTTATACCTTATAAGGGAATACTATATAACGTTATACGTTAGAAGCTATTACTATGTGATGTTATACCTTATAAGGTAGTACTATGCAATGTTATACGTTAGAAGCTATTGCTATATGACGTTATACGTTATAAGGTAATACTATATAGCGTTATACGTTATAAGGTAATACTATATAACGTTGTACTTTATTAGGTAATAGCCTATAACGTTATACGTTAGGAGGAATTACTATATAACGTTATACCTTATAAGGTAATACTATTTAACGTTATACGTAGGAAGCTATTACTACATGGCGTTATACCTTATAAGGTAGTACTACATAACTTTATACGTTATAAGGTAATCAAATATAACGTTATACGTCAGAAGCTATTACTATATGACGTTATACGTTATAAGGTAATACTATATAGCGTTATACGTTAGAAGCTATTACTATATGACGTTATACCTTATCAGGTAATACTATATAACGTTATACGTTAGTAGCTATTACTATATGACGTTGTACGTTATAAGGTAATACTATATAACGTTGTACGTTATTAGGTAATAGCTTATAACGTTATACGTTAGAAGGTATTACTATATAACGTTATACATTATAAGGTAATACTATTTAACGTTATACGTAGGAAACTATTACTGCATGGCGTTATACCTTATAAGGTTGTACTACATAACTTTATTCGTTATAAGGTAACCAAATATAACGTTATACGTTATAAGGTAATACTATATAACGTTGTACGTTATAAGGTAATACTAGATAACGTTATACGTTATAAGGTAATACTATATAACGTTGTACGTTATAAGGTAATACTAGATAACGTTATACGTTATAAGGTAATACTATATAACGTTGTACGTTATTAGGTAATAGCTTATAACGTTGTACGTTATTAGGTAATACTAGATAACGTTATACGTTATAAGGTAATACTATATAACGTTGTACGTTATAAGTTAATATTATACAACGTTATACCATAGGAGGTACTACTATGTAACGTTATACCATAGGAGATATTACTATGTAACGTTATAAGTAGGAAGCTATTACTATATGACGTTATACGTTGTAAGGTAATAGTACATAACGTTATACGTTAGAAGCTATTACCATATGACGTTATACCGTATAAGGTAATACTATATAACGTTATACGATAGAAGCTATTACTATATAACGTTATACCTGATAAGGTAATACTATTTAACGTTATACGTAGGAAGCTATTACTACATGGCGTTATACCTTATAAGGTAGTACTACATAACTTTACATGTTATAAGGTAATCAAGTATAACGTTATACGTTATAAGGTAATACTATATAACGTTGTACGTTAGAAGCCATTACTATGTGACGTTATACCTTATAAGGTAGTACTATGCAATGTTATACGTTAGAAGCTATTGCTATATGACGTTATACGTTATAAGGTAATACTATATAGCGTTGTACGTTATAAGGTAATACTATATAACGTTGTACTTTATTAGGTAATAGCCTATAACGTTATACGTTAGGAGGAATTACTAGATAACGTTATACCTTATAAGGTAATACTATTTAACGTTATACGTAGGATGCTATTACTACATGGCGTTATACCTTATAAGGTAGTACTACATAACTTTATACGTTATAAGGTAATCAAATATAACGTTATACGTCAGAAGCTATTACTATATGACGTTATACGTTATAAGGTAATACTATATCACGTTATACGTTAGAAGCTATTACTATATTACGTTATACCTTATAAGGGAATACTATATAACGTTATACGTTAGAAGATATTACTATGTGACGTTATACCTTATAAGGTAGTACTATGCAATGTTATACGTTAGAAGCTATTGCTATATGACGTTATACGTTATAAGGTAATACTATATAGCGTTATACGTTATAAGGTAATACTATATAACGTTGTACGTTATTTGGTAATAGCTTATAACGTTATACGTTAGAAGGTATTATTATATAACGTTATACTTTATAAGGTAATACTATTTAACGATATACGTAGGAAACTATTACTGCATGGCGTTGTACCTTATAAGGTAGTACTACATAACTTTATTCGTTATAAGGTAATCAAATATAACGTTATACGTTATAAGGTAATACTATATAACGTTACACGTTAGAAGCTATTACTATGTAACTTTATACGTTGGAAGCTATTACTATATGACGTTATACCTTAGAAGCTATTACTCTATGACGTTATACTTTATAAGGTAATACTATATAGCGTTATACGTTAGAAGCTATTTCTATGTGACGTTATACCTTATAAGGTAAGACTATATGACGTTATACGTTGTAAGGTAATGGTACATAACGTTATACGTTAGAAGCTATTACTATATGACGTTATACCTTATAAGGTAATACTATAAAGCGTTATACGTTAGAAGCTATTACTATGTGACGATATACCTTATAAGGTAGTACTATATAATGTTATACGTCAGAAGCTATTACTATATAACGTTATACCTTATAAGGTAATACTATTTAATGTTATACGTAGGAAGCTATTACTACATGGCGTTATACCTTATAAGGTTGTACTACATAACTTTATTCGTTATAAGGTATCCAAATATAACGTTATACGTTATAAGGTAATACTATATAACGTTGTACGTTATAAGGTAATACTAGATAACGTTATACGTTATAAGGTAATACTATATAACGTTGTACGTTATAAGGTAATACTAGATAACGCTATACGTTATAAGGTAATACTATATAACGTTGTACGTTATTAGGTAATAGCTTATAACGTTATACGTTAGAAGGTATTACTATATAACGTTATACCTTATAAGGTAATACTATTTAACGTTATACGTAGGAAGCTATTACTGCATGGCGTTATACCTTATAAGGTAGTACTACATAACTTTATTCGTTATAAGGTAATCAAATATTACGTTATACGTTATAAGGTAATATTATATAACGTTCTACGTTATAAGGTAATACTAGATAACGTTATACGTTATAAGGTAATACTATATAACGTTGTACGTTATAAGGTATTACTAGATAACGTTATACGTTATAAGGTAATACTATATAACGTTGTACGTTATTAGGTAATAGCTTATAACATTATACGTTAGAAGGTATTACTATATAACGTTATACCTTATAAGGTAATACTATTTAACGTTATACGTAGGAAGCTATTACTGCATGGCGTTATACCTTATATGGTAGTACTACATAACTTTATTCGTTATAAGGTAATCAAATATAACGTTATACGTTATAAGGTAATATTATATAACGTTATACGTTAAAAGGTAATACTATACAACGTTGTACGTTGTAATGTAATGGTACATAATGTTATACGTTAGAAGCTACTACTATATGACGTTATACCTTATAAGGTAATACTATATAACGTTATACGTTAGAAGCTATTACCATATGACGTTATACGTTATAAGGTAATACTATATCACGTTATACGTTAGAAGCTATTACTATATGTCGTTATACCTTATAAGGTAATACTATATAACGTTATACGTTAGAAGCTATTACCATATGACGTTATACGTTATAAGGTAATACTATATCACGTTATGCGTCAGAAGCTATTACTATATGACGCTATACGTTGTAAGGTAATAGTACATAACGTTATACGTTGTAAGGTAATACTACATAACATTATACGTTATAAGGTAATAATATATAACGTTGTACGCTAAAAGTTAATATTATACAACGTTATACCATAGGAGGTATTACTATGTAACGTTGTGCCATAGGAGGTATTACTATGTAACGGTATACGTTGGAAGCTATTACTATATGACGTTATACGTTATAAGGTAATAGTACATAACGTTATACGTTATAAGGTAATACTACATAACATTATACGTTATAAGCTAATAATATATAACGATGTACGTTATAAGTTAATATTATACAACGTTATACCATAGGAGGTACTACTATGTAACGTTATACCATAGGAGGTATTACTATGTAACGTTGTGCCATAGGAGGTATTACTATGTAACGTTATAAGTAGGAAGCTATTACTATATGACGTTATACGTTGTAAGGTAATAGTACATAACGTTATACGTTAGAAGATATAACTATATTACGTTATAGCTTATAAGGTAATATTATATAACGTTATACCTTAGAAGCTATTACCATATGACGTTATACCGTATAAGGTAATACTATATAACGTTATACGATAGAAGCTATTACTATATAACGTTATACCTGATAAGGTAATACTATTTAACGTTATACGTAGGAAGCTATTACTACATGGCGTTATACCTTATAAGGTAGTACTACATAACTTTACATGTTATAAGGTAATCAAGTATAACGTTATACGTTATAAGGTAATACTATATAACGTTGTACGTTAGAAGCCATTACTATGTGACGTTATACCTTATAAGGTAGTACTATGCAATGTTATACGTTAGAAGCTATTGCTATATGACGTTATACGTTATAAGGTAATACTATATAGCGTTGTACGTTATAAGGTATTACTATATAACGTTGTACTTTATTAGGTAATAGCCTATAACGTTATACGTTAGGAGGAATTACTAGATAACGTTATACCTTATAAGGTAATACTATTTAACGTTATACGTAGGATGCTATTACTACATGGCGTTATACCTTATAAGGTAGTACTACATAACTTTATACGTTATAAGGTAATCAAATATAACGTTATACGTCAGAAGCTATTACTATATGACGTTATACGTTATAAGGTAATACTATATCACGTTATACGTTAGAAGCTATTACTATATTACGTTATACCTTATAAGGGAATACTATATAACGTTATACGTTAGAAGATATTACTATGTGACGTTATACCTTATAAGGTAGTACTATGCAATGTTATACGTTAGAAGCTATTGCTATATGACGTTATACGTTATATGGTAATACTATATAGCGTTATACGTTATAAGGTAATACTATATAACGTTGTACGTTAGAAGCCATTACTATGTGACGTTATACCTTATAAGGTAGTACTATGCAATGTTATACGTTAGAAGCTATTGCTATATGACGTTATACGTTATATGGTAATACTATATAGCGTTATACGTTATAAGGTAATACTATATAACGTTGTACGTTATTTGGTAATAGCTTATAACGTTATACGTTAGAAGGTATTATTATATAACGTTATACTTTATAAGGTAATACTATTTAACGATATACGTAGGAAACTATTACTGCATGGCGTTGTACCTTATAAGGTAGTACTACATAACTTTATTCGTTATAAGGTAATCAAATATAACGTTATACGTTATAAGGTAATACTACATAACATTATATGTTATAAGGTAATAATATATAACGTCGAACGTTGAAAGTTAATATTATACAACGTTATACCATAGGAGGTATTACTATGTAACGTTATACTTTGGAAGCTATTACTATATGACGTTAAACGTTGTAAGGTAATGGTACATAACGTTATACGTTGGAAGCTATTACTATATGACGTTATACCTTATAAGGTAATACTATATAACGTTATACCTTAGAAGCTATTACCATATGACGTTATACCGTATAAGGTAATACTATATAACGTTATACGATAGAAGCTATTACTATATAACGTTATACCTGATAAGGTTATACTATTTAACGTTATACGTAGGAAGCTATTACTACATGGCGTTATACCTTATAAGGTAGTACTACATAACTTTACATGTTATAAGGTAATCAAGTATAACGTTATACGTTATAAGGTAATACTATATAACGTTGTACGTTAGAAGCCATTACTATGTGACGTTATACCTTATAAGGTAGTACTATGCAATGTTATACGTTAGAAGCTATTGCTATATGACGTTATACGTTATAAGGTAATACTATATAGCGTTGTACGTTATAAGGTATTACTATATAACGTTGTACTTTATTAGGTAATAGCCTATAACGTTATACGTTAGGAGGAATTACTAGATAACGTTATACCTTATAAGGTAATACTATTTAACGTTATACGTAGGATGCTATTACTACATGGCGTTATACCTTATAAGGTAGTACTACATAACTTTATACGTTATAAGGTAATCAAATATAACGTTATACGTCAGAAGCTATTACTATATGACGTTATACGTTATAAGGTAATACTATATCACGTTATACGTTAGAAGCTATTACTATATTACGTTATACCTTATAAGGGAATACTATATAACGTTATACGTTAGAAGATATTACTATGTGACGTTATACCTTATAAGGTAGTACTATGCAATGTTATACGTTAGAAGCTATTGCTATATGACGTTATACGTTATATGGTAATACTATATAGCGTTATACGTTATAAGGTAATACTATATAACGTTGTACGTTATTTGGTAATAGCTTATAACGTTATACGTTAGAAGGTATTATTATATAACGTTATACTTTATAAGGTAATACTATTTAACGATATACGTAGGAAACTATTACTGCATGGCGTTGTACCTTATAAGGTAGTACTACATAACTTTATTCGTTATAAGGTAATCAAATATAACGTTATACGTTATAAGGTAATACTACATAACATTATATGTTATAAGGTAATAATATATAACGTCGAACGTTGAAAGTTAATATTATACAACGTTATACCATAGGAGGTATTACTATGTAACGTTATACTTTGGAAGCTATTACTATATGACGTTATACCTTATAAGGTAATACTATATAACGTTATACGTTAGAAGCTATTACCATATGACGTTATACGTTATAAGGTAATACTATATCACGTTATACGTTAGAAGCTATTACTATATGTCGTTATACCTTATAAGGTAATACTATATAACGTTATACGTTAGAAGCCATTACTATGTGACGTTATACCTTATAAGGTAATACTATATAGCGTTATACGTTTGAAGCTATTACTATATGACGTTATACGTTAGAAGCCATTACTACATGGCGTTATACCTTATAAGGTAGTACTACATAACTTTACATGTTATAGGGTAATCAAATATAACGTTATACGTTATAAGCTAACACTATATAACGTTATACGTTAAAAGGTAATACTATATAACGTTATACGTTAAAAGGTAATACTATATCACGTTATACGTTAGAGGCTATTACTATATGACGTTGTACGTTATAAGGTAATACTAGATAACGTTATACGTTATAAGGTAATACTATATAACGTTGTACTTTATTAGGTAATACTATTTAACGTTATACGTAGGAAACTATTACTGCATGGAGTTATACCTTATAAGGTAGTACTACATAACTTTATTCGTTATAAGGTAATCAAATATAACGTTATACGTTATAAGGTAATACTATATAACGTTATACGTTAGAAGCTATTACTATGTAACTTTATACGTTGGAAGCTATTACTATATGACGTTATACGTTAGAAGCTATTACTCTATGACGTTATACTTTATAAGGTAATACTATATAGCGTTATAGGTTAGAAGCTATTTCTATGTGACGTTATACCTTATAAGGTAAGACTATATGACGTTATACGTTGTAAGGTAATGGTACATAACGTTAAACGTTAGAAGCTATTACTATATGACGTTATACCTTATAAGGTAACACTATAAAGCGTTATACGTTAGAAGCTATTACTATGTGACGATATACCTTATAAGGTAGTACTATATAATGTTATACGTCAGAAGCTATTACTATATAACGTTATACCTTATAAGGTAATACTATTTAATGTTATACGTAGGAAGCTATTACTACATGGCGTTATACCTTATAAGGTTGTACTACATAACTTTATTCGTTATAAGGTAACCAAATATAACGTTATACGTTATAAGGTAATACTATATAACGTTGTACGTTATAAGGTAATACTAGATAATGTTATACGTTATAAGGTAATACTATATAACGTTGTACGTTATTAGGTAATAGCTTATAACGTTATACGTTAGAAGGTATTACTATATAACGTTATACCTTATAAGGTAATACTATTTAACGTTATACGTAGGAAGCTATTACTGCATGGCGTTATACCTTATCAGGTAGTACTACATAACTTTATTCGTTATAAGGTAATCAAATATAACGTTATACGTTATAAGGTAATATTATATAACGTTGTACGTTATAAGGTAATACTAGATAACGTTATACGTTATAAGGTAATACTAGATAACGTTATACGTTATAAGGTAATACTATATAACGTTGTACGTTATTAGGTAATAGCTTATAACATTATACGTTAGAAGGTATTACTATATAACGTTATACCTTATAAGGTAATACTATTTAACGTTATACGTTATAAGGTAATACTACATAATATTATACGTTATAAGGTAATAATATATAACGTTGTACGTTATAAGTTAATATTATACAACTTTATACCATAGGAGGTATTACTATGTAACGTTATGCCATAGGAGGTATTACTATGTAACGTTATACGTTGGAAGCTATTACTATATGACGTTATACGTTGTAAGGTAATGGTACATAACGCTATACGTTAGAAGCTATTACTCTATGACATTATACCTTATAAGGTAATACTATTTAACGTTATACGTAGGAAGCTATTACTACACGGCGTTATACCTTATAAGGTAGTAGTGCATAACTTTATTCGTTATAGGGTAATCAAATATAACGTTATACGTTATAAGGTAATACTACATAACATTATATGTTATAAGGTAATAATATATAACGTCGAACGTTGAAAGTTAATATTATACAACGTTATACCATAGGAGGTATTACTATGTAACGTTATACTTTGGAAGCTATTACTATATGACGTTAAACGTTGTAAGGTAATGGTACATAACGTTATACGTTAGAAGCTATTACTATATGAAGTTATACCTTATAAGGTAATACTATATAACGTTATACGTTAGAAGCTATTACTATGTAACTTTATACGTTGGAAGCTATTACTATATGACGTTAAGCGTTAGAAGCTATTACTCTATGACGTTATACGTTATAAGGTAATACTATATCACGTTATGCGTCAGAAGCAATTACTATATGACGTTATACGTTGTAAGGTAGTAGTACATAACGTTATACGTTATAAGGTAATACTACATAACATTATACGTTATAAGGTAATACTATATAGCGTTATACGTTAGAAGCAATTACTACATGGCGTTATACCTTATAAGGTAGTACTACATAACTTCATTCGTTATAAGGTAATCAAATATAACGTTATACGTTATAAGGTAATGCTATATAACGTTGTACGTTAGAAGCCATTACTATGTGACGTTATACCTTATAAGGTAGTACTATGCAATGTTATACGTTAGAAGCTATTGCTATATGACGTTATACGTTATAAGGTAATACTATATAGCGTTGTACGTTATAAGGTAATACTATATAACGTTGTACTTTATTAGGTAATAGCCTATAACGTTATACGTTAGGAGGAACTACTAGATAACGTTATACCTTATAAGGTAATACTATTTAACGTTATACGTAGGATGCTATTACTACATGGCGTTATACCTTATAAGGTAGTACTACATAACTTTATACGTTATAAGGTAATAAAATATAACGTTATACGTCAGAAGCTATTACTATATGACGTTATACGTTATAAGGTAATACTATATCACGTTATACGTTAGAAGCTATTACTATATTACGTTATACCTTATAAGGGAATACTATATAACGTTATACGTTAGAAGATATTACTATGTGACGTTATACCTTATAAGGTAGTACTATGCAATGTTATACGTTAGAAGCTATTGCTATATGACGTTATACGTTATAAGGTAATACTATATAGCGTTATACGTTATAAGGTAATACTATATAACGTTGTACGTTATTTGGTAATAGCTTATAACGTTATACGTTAGAAGGTATTACTATATAACGTTATACTTTATAAGGTAATACTATTTAACGTTATACGTAGGAAACTATTACTGCATGGCGTTATACCTTATAAGGTAGTACTACATAACTTTATTCGTTATAAGGTAATCAAATATAACGTTATACGTTATAAGGTAATACTATATAACGTTATACGTTAGAAGCTATTACTATGTAACTTTATACGTTGGAAGCTATTACTATATGACGTTATACCTTAGAAGCTATTACTCTATGACGTTATACTTTATAAGGTAATACTATATAGCGTTATACGTTAGAAGCTATTTCTATGTGACGTTATACCTTATAAGGTAAGACTATATGACGTTATACGTTGTAAGGTAATGGTACATAACGTTATACGTTAGAAGCTATTACTATATGACGTTATACCTTATAAGGTAATACTATAAAGCGTTATACGTTAGAAGCTATTACTATGTGACGATATACCTTATAAGGTAGTACTATATAATGTTATACGTCAGAAGCTATTACTATATAACGTTATACCTTATAAGGTAATACTATTTAATGTTATACGTAGGAAGCTATTACTACATGGCGTTATACCTTATAAGGTTGTACTACATAACTTTATTCGTTATAAGGTAACCAAATATAACGTTATACGTTATAAGGTAATACTATATAACGTTGTACGTTATAAGGTAATACTAGATAACGTTATACGTTATAAGGTAATACTATATAACGTTGTACGTTATAAGGTAATACTAGATAACGCTATACGTTATAAGGTAATACTATATAACGTTGTACGTTATTAGGTAATAGCTTATAACGTTATACGTTAGAAGGTATTACTATATAACGTTATACCTTATAAGGTAATACTATTTAACGTTATACGTAGGAAGCTATTACTGCATGGCGTTATACCTTATAAGGTAGTACTACATAACTTTATTCCTTATAAGGTAATCAAATATAACGTTATACGTTATAAGGTAATATTATATAACGTTGTACGTTATAACGTAATACTAGATAACGTTATACGTTATAAGGTAATACTATATAACGTTGTACGTTATAAGGTAATACTAGATAACGTTATACGTTATAAGGTAATACTATATAACGTTGTACGTTATTAGGTAATAGCTTATAACATTATACGTTAGAAGGTATTACTATATAACGTTATACCTTATAAGGTAATACTATTTAACGTTATACGTAGGAAGCTATTACTGCATGGCGTTATACCTTATAAGGTAGTACTACATAACTTTATTCGTTATAAGGTAATCAAATATAATGTTATACGTTATAAGGTAATACTATATAACGTTATACGTTGAAAGGTAATACAATACAACGTTGTACGTTGTAATGTAATGGTACATAACGTTATACGTTAGAAGCTATTACTATATGACGTTATACCTTATAAGGTAATACTATATAACGTTATACGTTAGAAGCTATAACCATATGACGTTATACGTTATAAGGTAATACTATATCACGTTATAGGTTAGAAGCTATTACTATATGTCGTTATACCTTATAAGGTAATACTATATAACGTTATACGTTATAAGGTAATACTATATAACGTTGTACGTTAGAAGCCATTACTATGTGACGTTATACCTTATAAGGTAATACTATATAGCGTTATACGTCTGAAGCTATTACTATATGACGTTATACGTTAGAAGCCATTACTACATGGCGTTATACCTTATAAGGTAGTACTACATAACTTTACATGTTATAAGGTAATCAAATATAACGTTATACGTTATAAGGTAACACTATATAACGTTATACGTTAAAAGGTAATACTATATAACGTTATACGTTAAAAGGTAATACTATATCACGTTATACGTTAGAAGCTATTACTATATTACGTTATACCTTATAAGGGAATACTATATAACGTTATACGTTAGAAGCTATTACTATGTGACGTTATACCTTATAAGGTAGTACTATGCAATGTTATACGTTAGAAGCTATTGCTATATGACGTTATACGTTATAAGGTAATACTATATAGCGTTATACGTTATAAGGTAATACTATATAACGTTGTACTTTATTAGGTAATAGCCTATAACGTTATACGTTAGGAGGAATTACTATATAACGTTATACCTTATAAGGTAATACTATTCAACGTTATACGTAGGAAGCTATTACTACATGGCGTTATACCTTATAAGGTAGTACTACATAACTTTATACGTTATAAGGTAATCAAATATAACGTTATACGTTATAAGGTAATACTATATAACGTTATACGTTATAAGGTAATACTATATAACGTTATACGTCAGAAGCTATTACTATATGACGTTGTACGTTATAAGGTAATACTAGATAACGTTATACGTTATAAGGTAATACTATATCACGTTATACGTTAGAAGCTGTTACTATATGTCGTTATACCTTATAAGGTAATACTATATAACGTTATACGTTAGAAGCTATTACCATATGACGTTATACGTTATAAGGTAATACTATATAACGTTGTACGTTAGAAGCCATTACTATGTGACGTTATACCTTATAAGGTAATACTATATAGCGTTATACGTCTGAAGCTATTACTATATGACGTTATACGTTAGAAGCCATTACTACATGGCGTTATACCTTATAAGGTAGTACTACATAACTTTACATGTTATAAGGTAATCAAATATAACGTTATACGTTATAAGGTAACACTATATAACGTTATACGTTAAAAGGTAATACTATATAACGTTATACGTTAAAAGGTAATACTATATCACGTTATACGTTAGAAGCTATTACTATATTACGTTATACCTTATAAGGGAATACTATATAACGTTATACGTTAGAAGCTATTACTATGTGACGTTATACCTTATAAGGTAGTACTATGCAATGTTATACGTTAGAAGCTATTGCTATATGACGTTATACGTTATAAGGTAATACTATATAGCGTTGTACGTTATAAGCTAATACTAGATAACGTTATACGTTATAAGGTAATACTATATAACGTTGTACGTTATAAGATAATACTAGATAACGTTATACGTTATAAGGTAATACTATATAACGTTGTACGTTATAAGATAATACTAGATAACGTTATACGTTATAAGGTAATACTATATAACGTTGTACGTTATTAGGTAATAGCTTATAACGTTATACGTTAGAAGGTATTACTATATAACGTTATACCTTATAAGGTAATACTATTTAACGTTATACGTAGGAAGCTATTACTGCATGGCGTTATACCTTATAAGGTAGTACTACATAACTTTATTCGTTATAAGGTAACCAAATATAACGTTATACGTTATAAGGTAATACTATATAACGTTGTACGTTATAAGGTAATACTAGATAACGTTATACGTTATAAGGTAATACTATATAACGTTGTACGTTATTAGGTAATAGCTTATAACGTTATACGTTAGAAGGTATTAGTATATGACGTTATACCTTATAAGGTAATACTATAAAGCGTTATACGTTAGAAGCTATTACTATGTGACGATATACCTTATAAGGTAGTACCATATAATGTTATACGTCAGAAGCTATTACTATATAACGTTACACCTTATAAGGTAATACTATTTAATGTTATACGTAGGAAGGTATTACTACATGGCGTTATACCTTATAAGGTAGTACTACATAACTTTATTCGTTATAAGGTAACCAAATATAACGTTATACGTTATAAGGTAATACTATATAACGTTGTACGTTATAAGGTAATACTAGATAACGTTATACGTCAGAAGCTAATACTATATGACGTTATACGTTATAAGGTAATACTATATAGCGTTATACGTTAGAAGCTATTACTATATGACGTTATACCTTATCAGGTAATACTATATAACGATATACGTTAGAAGCTATTACTATATGACGTTGTACGTTATAAGGTAATACTAGATAACGTTATACGTTATAAGGTAATACTATATAACGTTGTACGTTATAAGGTAATACTAGATAACGTTATACGTTATAAGGTAATACTATATAACGTTGTACGTTATTAGGTAATAGCTTATAACGTTATACGTTAGAAGCTATTACTATGTAACTTTATACGTTGGAAGCTATTACTATATGACGTTATACGTTAGAAGCTATTACTCTATGACGTTATACTTTATAAGGTAATACTATATAGCGTTATACGTTAGAAGCTATTTCTATGTGACGTTATACCTTATAAGGTAAGACTATATGACGTTATACGTTGTAAGGTAATGGTACATAACGTTATACGTTAGAAGCTATTACTATATGACGTTATACCTTATAAGGTAATACTATAAAGCGTTATACGTTAGAAGCTATTACTATGTGACGATATACCTTATAAGGTCGTACTATATAATGTTATACGTCCGAAGCTATTACTATATAACGTTACACCTTATAAGGTAATACTATTTAATGTTATACGTAGGAAGCTATTACTACATGGCGTTATACCTTATAAGGTAGTACTACATAACTTTATTCGTTATAAGGTAACCAAATATAACGTTATACTTTATAAGGTAATACTATATAACGTTGTACGTTATAAGGTAATACTAGATAACGTTATACGTTATAAGGTAATACTATATAACGTTGTACGTTATTAGGTAATAGCTTATAACGCTATACGTTAGAAGGTATTATTATATAACGTTATACCTTATAAGGTAATACTATTTAACGTTATACGTAGGAAGCTATTACTGCATGGCGTTATACCTTATAAGGTAGTACTACATAACTTTATTCGTTATAAGGTAATCAAATATAACGTTATACGTTATAAGGTAATACTATATAACGTTATACGTTAAAAGGTAATACTATACAACGTTGTACGTTGTAATGTAATGGTACATAACGTTATACGTTAGAAGCTATTACTATATGACGTTATACCTTATAAGGTAATACTATATAACGTTATACGTTAGAAGCTATAACCATATGACGTTATACGTTATAAGGTAATACTATATCACGTTATACGTTAGAAGCTATTACTATATGTCGTTATACCTTATAAGGTAATACTATATAACGTTATACGTTAGAAGCTATTACCATATGACGTTATACGTTATAAGGTAATACTATATAACGTTGTACGTTAGAAGCCATTACTATGTGACGTTATACCTTATAAGGTAATACTATATAGCGTTATACGTCTGAAGCTATTACTATATGACGTTATACGTTAGAAGCCATTACTACATGGCGTTATACCTTATAAGGTAGTACTACATAACTTTACATGTTATAAGGTAATCAAATATAACGTTATACGTTATAAGGTAACACTATATAACGTTATACGTTAAAAGGTAATACTATATAACGTTATACGTTAAAAGGTGATACTATATCACGTTATACGTTAGAAGCTATTACTATATTACGTTATACCTTATAAGGGAATACTATATAACGTTATACGTTAGAAGCTATTACTATGTGACGTTATACCTTATAAGGTAGTACTATGCAATGTTATACGTTAGAAGCTATTGCTATATGACGTTATACGTTATAAGGTAATACTATATAGCGTTGTACGTTATAAGCTAATACTAGATAACGTTATACGTTATAAGGTAATACTATATAACGTTGTACGTTATAAGATAATACTAGATAACGTTATACGTTATAAGGTAATACTATATAACGTTGTACGTTATAAGATAATACTAGATAACGTTATACGTTATAAGGTAATACTATATAACGTTGTACGTTATTAGGTAATAGCTTATAACGTTATACGTTAGAAGGTATTACTATATAACGTTATACCTTATAAGGTAATACTATTTAACGTTATACGTAGGAAGCTATTACTGCATGGCGTTATACCTTATAAGGTAGTACTACATAACTTTATTCGTTATAAGGTAACCAAATATAACGTTATACGTTATAAGGTAATACTATATAACGTTGTACGTTATAAGGTAATACTAGATAACGTTATACGTTATAAGGTAATACTATATAACGTTGTACGTTATTAGGTAATAGCTTATAACGTTATACGTTAGAAGGTATTACTATATGACGTTATACCTTATAAGGTAATACTATAAAGCGTTATACGTTAGAAGCTATTACTATGTGACGATATACCTTATAAGGTAGTACTATATAATGTTATACGTCAGAAGCTATTACTATATAACGTTACACCTTATAAGGTAATACTATTTAATGTTATACGTAGGAAGGTATTACTACATGGCGTTATACCTTATAAGGTAGTACTACATAACTTTGTTCGTTATAAGGTAACCAAATATAACGTTATACGTTATAAGGTAATATTATATAACGTTGTACGTTATAACGTAATACTAGATAACGTTATACGTTATAAGGTAATACTATATAACGTTGTACGTTATAAGGTAATACTAGATAACGTTATACGTTATAAGGTAATACTATATAACGTTGTACGTTATTAGGTAATAGCTTATAACATTATACGTTAGAAGGTATTACTATATAACGTTATACCTTATAAGGTAATACTATTTAACGTTATACGTAGGAAGCTATTACTGCATGGCGTTATACCTTATAAGGTAGTACTACATAACTTTATTCGTTATTAGGTAATCAAATATAATGTTATACGTTATAAGGTAATACTATATAACGTTATACGTTAAAAGGTAATACTATACAACGTTGTACGTTGTAATGTAATGGTACATAACGTTATACGTTAGAAGCTATTACTATATAACGTTATACGTTATAAGGTAATACTATATAACGTTGTACGTTAGAAGCCATTACTATGTGACGTTATACCTTATAAGGTAATACTATATAGCGTTATACGTCTGAAGCTATTACTATATGACGTTATACGTTAGAAGCCATTACTACATGGCGTTATACCTTATAAGGTAGTACTACATAACTTTACATGTTATAAGGTAATCAAATATAACGTTATACGTTATAAGGTAACACTATATAACGTTATACGTTAAAAGGTAATGCTATATAACGTTATACGTTAAAAGGTAATACTATATCACGTTATACGTTAGAAGCTATTACTATATTACGTTATACCTTATAAGGGAATACTATATAACGTTATACGTTAGAAGCTATTACTATGTGACGTTATACCTTATAAGGTAGTACTATGCAATGTTATACGTTAGAAGCTATTGCTATATGACGTTATACGTTATAAGGTAATACTATATAGCGTTATACGTTATAAGATAATACTATATAACGTTGTACTTTATTAGGTAATAGCCTATAACGTTATACGTTAGGAGGAATTACTATATAACGTTATACCTTATAAGGTAATACTATTTAACGTTATACGTAGGAAGCTATTACTACATGGCGTTATACCTTATAAGGTAGTTCTACATAACTTTATACGTTATAAGGTAATCAAATATAACGTTATACGTTATAAGGTAATACTATATAACGTTATACGTTAAAAGGTAATACTATATAACGTTATACGTTAGAAGCTATTTCTATATGACGTTATACCTTATAAGGTAATACTATATAACGTTATACGTCAGAAGCTATTACTATATGACGTTATACGTTATAAGGTAATACTATATAGCGTTATACGTTAGAAGCTATTACTATATGAAGTTATACCTTATCAGGTAATACTATATAACGATATACGTTAGAAGCTATTACTATATGACGTTGTACGTTATAAGGTAATACTAGATAACGTTATACGTTATAAGGTAATACTATATAACGTTGTACGTTATAAGGTAATACTAGATAACGTTATACGTTAAAAGGTAATACTATATAACGTTGTACGTTATTAGGTAATAGCTTATAACGTTATACGTTAGAAGGTATTACTATATAACGTTATACGTTAGAAGCTATTACTATGTAACTTTATACGTTGGAAGCTATTACTATATGACGTTATACGTTAGAAGCTATTACTCTATGACGTTATACTTTATAAGGTAATACTATATAGCGTTATACGTTAGAAGCTATTTCTATGTGACGTTATACCTTATAAGGTAAGACTATATGACGTTATACGTTGTAAGGTAATGGTACATAACGTTATACGTTAGAAGCTATTACTATATGACGTTATACCTTATAAGGTAATACTATAAAGCGTTATACGTTAGAAGCTATTACTATGTGACGATATACCTTATAAGGTCGTACTATATAATGTTATACGTCCGAAGCTATTACTATATAACGTTACACCTTATAAGGTAATACTATTTAATGTTATACGTAGGAAGCTATTACTACATGGCGTTATACCTTATAAGGTAGTACTACATAACTTTATTCGTTATAAGGTAACCAAATATAACGTTATACTTTATAAGGTAATACTATATAACGTTGTACGTTATAAGGTAATACTAGATAACGTTATACGTTATAAGGTAATACTATATAACGTTGTACGTTATTAGGTAATAGCTTATAACGTTATACGTTAGAAGGTATTACTATATAACGTTATACCTTATAAGGTAATACTATTTAACGTTATACGTAGGAAGCTATTACTGCATGGCGTTATACCTTATAAGGTAGTACTACATAACTTTATTCGTTATAAGGTAATCAAATATAACGTTATACGTTATAAGGTAATACTATATAACGTTATACGTTAGAAGCTATAACCATATGACGTTATACGTTATAAGGTAATACTATATCACGTTATACGTTAGAAGCTATTACTATATGTCGTTATACCTTATAAGGTAATACTATATAACGTTATACGTTAGAAGCTATTACCATATGACGTTATACGTTATAAGGTAATACTATATAACGTTGTACGTTAGAAGCCATTACTATGTGACGTTATACCTTATAAGGTAATACTATATAGCGTTATACGTCTGAAGCTATTACTATATGACGTTATACGTTAGAAGCCATTACTACATGGCGTTATACCTTATAAGGTAGTACTACATAACTTTACATGTTATAAGGTAATCAAATATAACGTTATACGTTATAAGGTAACACTATATAACGTTATACGTTAAAAGGTAATACTATATAACGTTATACGTTAAAAGGTAATACTATATCACGTTATTCGTTAGAAGCTATTACTATATTACGTTATACCTTATAAGGGAATACTATATAACGTTATACGTTAGAAGCTATTACTATGTGACGTTATACCTTATAAGGTAGTACTATGCAATGTTATACGTTAGAAGCTATTGCTATATGACGTTATACGTTATAAGGTAATACTATATAGCGTTGTACGTTATAAGCTAATACTAGATAACGTTATACGTTATAAGGTAATACTATATAACGTTGTACGTTATAAGATAATACTAGATAACGTTATACGTTATAAGGTAATACTATATAACGTTGTACGTTATTAGGTAATAGCTTATAACGTTATACGTTAGAAGGTATTACTATATAACGTTATACCTTATAAGGTAATACTATTTAACGTTATACGTAGGAAGCTATTACTGCATGGCGTTATACCTTATAAGGTAGTACTACATAACTTTATTCGTTATAAGGTAACCAAATATAACGTTATACGTTATAAGGTAATACTATATAACGTTGTACGTTATAAGGTAATACTAGATAACGTTATACGTTATAAGGTAATACTATATAACGTTGTACGTTATTAGGTAATAGCTTATAACGTTATACGTTAGAAGGTATTACTATATGACGTTATACCTTATAAGGTAATACTATAAAGCGTTATACGTTAGAAGCTATTACTATGTGACGATATACCTTATAAGGTAGTACTATATAATGTTATACGTCAGAAGCTATTACTATATAACGTTACACCTTATAAGGTAATACTATTTAATGTTATACGTAGGAAGGTATTACTACATGGCGTTATACCTTATAAGGTAGTACTACATAACTTTATTCGTTATAAGGTAACCAAATATAACGTTATACGTTATAAGGTAATATTATATAACGTTGTACGTTATAACGTAATACTAGATAACGTTATACGTTATAAGGTAATACTATATAACGTTGTACGTTATAAGGTAATACTAGATAACGTTATACGTTATAAGGTAATACTATATAACGTTGTACGTTATTAGGTAATAGCTTATAACATTATACGTTAGAAGGTATTACTATATAACGTTATACCTTATAAGGTAATACTATTTAACGTTATACGTAGGAAGCTATTACTGCATGGCGTTATACCTTATAAGGTAGTACTACATAACTTTATTCGTTATAAGGTAATCAAATATAATGTTATACGTTATAAGGTAATACTATATAACGTTATACGTTAAAAGGTAATACTATACAACGTTGTACGTTGTAATGTAATGGTACATAACGTTATACGTTAGAAGCTATTACTATATGACGTTATACCTTATAAGGTAATACTATATAACGTTAAACGTTAGAAGCTATAACCATATGACGTTATACGTTATAAGGTAATACTATATCACGTTATACGTTAGAAGCTATTACTATATGTCGTTATACCTTATAAGGTAATACTATATAACGTTATACGTTATAAGGTAATACTATATAACGCTGTACGTTAGAAGCCATTACTATGTGACGTTATACCTTATAAGGTAATACTATATAGCGTTATACGTCTGAAGCTATTACTATATGACGTTATACGTTAGAAGCCATTACTACATGGCGTTATACCTTATAAGGTAGTACTACATAACTTTACATGTTATAAGGTAATCAAATATAACGTTATACGTTATAAGGTAACACTATATAACGTTATACGTTAAAAGGTAATGCTATATAACGTTATACGTTAAAAGGTAATACTATATCACGTTATACGTTAGAAGCTATTACTATATTACGTTATACCTTATAAGGGAATACTATATAACGTTATACGTTAGAAGCTACTACTATGTGACGTTATACCTTATAAGGTAGTACTATGCAATGTTATACGTTAGAAGCTATTGCTATATGACGTTATACGTTATAAGGTAATACTATATAGCGTTGTACGTTATAAGCTAATACTAGATAACGTTATACGTTATAAGGTAATACTATATAACGTTGTACGTTATAAGATAATACTAGATAACGTTATACGTTATAAGGTAATACTATATAACGTTGTACGTTATAAGATAATACTAGATAACGTTATACGTTATAAGGTAATACTATATAACGTTGTACGTTATTAGGTAATAGCTTATAACGTTATACGTTATAAGGTAATACTATATAACGTTGTACGTTAGAAGCCATTACTATGTGACGTTATACCTTATAAGGTAATACTATATAGCGTTATACGTCTGAAGCTATTACTATATGACGTTATACGTTAGAAGCCATTACTACATGGCGTTATACCTTATAAGGTAGTACTACATAACTTTACATGTTATAAGGTAATCAAATATAACGTTATACGTTATAAGGTAACACTATATAACGTTATACGTTAAAAGGTAATGCTATATAACGTTATACGTTAAAAGGTAATACTATATCACGTTATACGTTAGAAGCTATTACTATATTACGTTATACCTTATAAGGGAATACTATATAACGTTATACGTTAGAAGCTACTACTATGTGACGTTATACCTTATAAGGTAGTACTATGCAATGTTATACGTTAGAAGCTATTGCTATATGACGTTATACGTTATAAGGTAATACTATATAGCGTTGTACGTTATAAGCTAATACTAGATAACGTTATACGTTATAAGGTAATACTATATAACGTTGTACGTTATAAGATAATACTAGATAACGTTATACGTTATAAGGTAATACTATATAACGTTGTACGTTATAAGATAATACTAGATAACGTTATACGTTATAAGGTAATACTATATAACGTTGTACGTTATTAGGTAATAGCTTATAACGTTATACGTTAGAAGGTATTACTATATAACGTTATACCTTATAAGGTAATACTATTTAACGTTATACGTAGGAAGCTATTACTGCATGGCGTTATACCTTATAAGGTAGTACTACTTAACTTTATTCGTTATAAGGTAACCAAATATAACGTTATACGTTATAAGGTAATACTATATAACGTTGTATGTTATAAGGTAATACTAGATAACGTTATACGTTATAAGGTAATACTATATAACGTTGTACGTTATTAGGTAATAGCTTATAACGTTATACGTTAGAAGGTATTACTATATGACGTTATACCTTATAAGGTAATACTATAAAGCGTTATACGTTAGAAGCTATTACTATGTGACGATATACCTTATAAGGTAGTACTATATAATGTTATACGTCAGAAGCTATTACTATATAACGTTACACCTTATAAGGTAATACTATTTAATGTTATACGTAGGAAGGTATTACTACATGGCGTTATACCTTATAAGGTAGTACTACATAACTTTGTTCGTTATAAGGTAACCAAATATAACGTTATACGTTATAAGGTAATATTATATAACGTTGTACGTTATAACGTAATACTAGATAACGTTATACGTTATAAGGTAATACTATATAACGTTGTACGTTATAAGGTAATACTAGATAACGTTATACGTTATAAGGTAATACTATATAACGTTGTACGTTATTAGGTAATAGCTTATAACATTATACGTTAGAAGGTATTACTATATAACGTTATACCTTATAAGGTAATACTATTTAACGTTATACGTAGGAAGCTATTACTGCATGGCGTTATACCTTATAAGGTAGTACTACATAACTTTATTCGTTATTAGGTAATCAAATATAATGTTATACGTTATAAGGTAATACTATATAACGTTATACGTTAAAAGGTAATACTATACAACGTTGTACGTTGTAATGTAATGGTACATAACGTTATACGTTAGAAGCTATTACTATATAACGTTATACGTTATAAGGTAATACTATATAACGTTGTACGTTAGAAGCCATTACTATGTGACGTTATACCTTATAAGGTAATACTATATAGCGTTATACGTCTGAAGCTATTACTATATGACGTTATACGTTAGAAGCCATTACTACATGGCGTTATACCTTATAAGGTAGTACTACATAACTTTACATGTTATAAGGTAATCAAATATAACGTTATACGTTATAAGGTAACACTATATAACGTTATACGTTAAAAGGTAATGCTATATAACGTTATACGTTAAAAGGTAATACTATATCACGTTATACGTTAGAAGCTATTACTATATTACGTTATACCTTATAAGGGAATACTATATAACGTTATACGTTAGAAGCTATTACTATGTGACGTTATACCTTATAAGGTAGTACTATGCAATGTTATACGTTAGAAGCTATTGCTATATGACGTTATACGTTATAAGGTAATACTATATAGCGTTATACGTTATAAGATAATACTATATAACGTTGTACTTTATTAGGTAATAGCCTATAACGTTATACGTTAGGAGGAATTACTATATAACGTTATACCTTATAAGGTAATACTATTTAACGTTATACGTTAGGAGGAATTACTATATAACGTTATACCTTATAAGGTAATACTATTTAACGTTATACGTAGGAAGCTATTACTACATGGCGTTATACCTTATAAGGTAGTACTACATAACTTTATACGTTATAAGGTAATCAAATATAACGTTATACGTTATAAGGTAATACTATATAACGTTATACGTTAAAAGGTAATACTATACAACGTTATACGTTAGAAGCTATTTCTATATGACGTTATACCTTATAAGGTAGTACTACATAACTTTATTCGTTATAAGGTAATCAAATATAACGTTATACGTTATAAGGTAATACTATATAACGTTATACGTTAAAAGGTAATACTATACAACGTTGTACGTTGTAATATAATGGTACATAACGTTATACGTTAGAAGCTATTACTATATGACGTTATACCTTATAAGGTAATACTATATAACGTTATACGTTAAAAGGTAATACTATACAACGTTGTACGTTGTAATATAATGGTACATAACGTTATACGTTAGAAGCTATTACTATATGACGTTATACCTTATAAGGTAATACTATATAGCGTTATACGTCTGAAGCTATTACTATATGACGTTATACGTTAGAAGCCATTACTACATGGCGTTATACCTTATAAGGTAGTACTACATAACTTTACATGTTATAAGGTAATCAAATATAACGTTATACGTTATAAGGTAACACTATATAACGTTATACGTTAAAAGGTAATACTATATAACGTTATACGTTAAAAGGTAATACTATATCACGTTATACGTTAGAAGCTATTACTATATTACGTTATACCTTATAAGGGAATACTATATAACGTTATACGTTAGAAGCTATTACTATGTGACGTTATACCTTATAAGGTAGTACTATGCAATGTTATACGTTAGAAGCTATTGCTATATGACGTTATACGTTATAAGGTAATACTATATAGCGTTATACGTTATAAGGTAATACTATATAACGTTGTACTTTATTAGGTAATAGCCTATAACGTTATACGTTAGGAGGAATTACTATATAACGTTATACCTTATAAGGTAATACTATTTAACGTTATACGTAGGAAGCTATTACTACATGGCGTTATACCTTATAAGGTAGTACTACATAACTTTATACGTTATAAGGTAATCAAATATAACGTTATACGTTATAAGGTAATACTATATAACGTTATACGTTAAAAGGTAATACTATATAACGTTATACGTTAGAAGCTATTACTATATGACGTTATACCTTATAAGGTAATACTATATAACGTTATACGTCAGAAGCTATTACTATATGACGTTATACGTTATAAGGTAATACTATATAGCGTTATACGTTAGAAGCTATTACTATATGACGTTATACCTTATCAGGTAATACTATATAACGATATACGTTAGAAGCTATTACTATATGACGTTGTACGTTATAAGGTAATACTAGATAACGTTATACGTTATAAGGTAATACTATATAACGTTGTACGTTATAAGGTAATACTAGATAACGTTATACGTTATAAGGTAATACTATATAACGTTGTACGTTATTAGGTAATAGCTTATAACGTTATACGTTAGAAGGTATTACTATATGACGTTATACCTTATAAGGTAATACTATAAAGCGTTATACGTTAGAAGCTATTACTATGTGACGATATACCTTATAAGGTAATACTATAAAGCGTTATACGTTAGAAGCTATTACTATGTAACTTTATACGTTGGAAGCTATTACTATATGACGTTATACGTTAGAAGCTATTACTATGTAACTTTATACGTTGGAAGCTATTACTATATGACGTTATACGTTAGAAGCTATTACTCTATGACGTTATACTTTATAAGGTAATACTATATAGCGTTATACGTTAGAAGCTATTTCTATGTGACGTTATACCTTATAAGGTAAGACTATATGACGTTATACGTTAGAAGCTATTACTATGTGACGATATACCTTATAAGGTAGTACTATATAATATTATACGTCAGAAGCTATTACTATATGACGTTATACCTTATAAGGTAATACTATATAACGTTAAACGTTAGAAGCTATAACCATATGACGTTATACGTTATAAGGTAATACTATATCACGTTATACGTTAGAAGCTATTACTATATGTCGTTATACCTTATAAGGTAATACTATATAACGTTATACGTTATAAGGTAATACTATATAACGCTGTACGTTAGAAGCCATTACTATGTGACGTTATACCTTATAAGGTAATACTATATAGCGTTATACGTCTGAAGCTATTACTATATGACGTTATACGTTAGAAGCCATTACTACATGGCGTTATACCTTATAAGGTAGTACTACATAACTTTACATGTTATAAGGTAATCAAATATAACGTTATACGTTATAAGGTAACACTATATAACGTTATACGTTAAAAGGTAATGCTATATAACGTTATACGTTAAAAGGTAATACTATATCACGTTATACGTTAGAAGCTATTACTATATTACGTTATACCTTATAAGGGAATACTATATAACGTTATACGTTAGAAGCTACTACTATGTGACGTTATACCTTATAAGGTAGTACTATGCAATGTTATACGTTAGAAGCTATTGCTATATGACGTTATACGTTATAAGGTAATACTATATAGCGTTGTACGTTATAAGCTAATACTAGATAACGTTATACGTTATAAGGTAATACTATATAACGTTGTACGTTATAAGATAATACTAGATAACGTTATACGTTATAAGGTAATACTATATAACGTTGTACGTTATAAGATAATACTAGATAACGTTATACGTTATAAGGTAATACTATATAACGTTGTACGTTATTAGGTAATAGCTTATAACGTTATACGTTAGAAGGTATTACTATATAACGTTATACCTTATAAGGTAATACTATTTAACGTTATACGTAGGAAGCTATTACTGCATGGCGTTATACCTTATAAGGTAGTACTACTTAACTTTATTCGTTATAAGGTAACCAAATATAACGTTATACGTTATAAGGTAATACTATATAACGTTGTATGTTATAAGGTAATACTAGATAACGTTATACGTTATAAGGTAATACTATATAACGTTGTACGTTATTAGGTAATAGCTTATAACGTTATACGTTAGAAGGTATTACTATATGACGTTATACCTTATAAGGTAATACTATAAAGCGTTATACGTTAGAAGCTATTACTATGTGACGATATACCTTATAAGGTAGTACTATATAATGTTATACGTCAGAAGCTATTACTATATAACGTTACACCTTATAAGGTAATACTATTTAATGTTATACGTAGGAAGGTATTACTACATGGCGTTATACCTTATAAGGTAGTACTACATAACTTTGTTCGTTATAAGGTAACCAAATATAACGTTATACGTTATAAGGTAATATTATATAACGTTGTACGTTATAACGTAATACTAGATAACGTTATACGTTATAAGGTAATACTATATAACGTTGTACGTTATAAGGTAATACTAGATAACGTTATACGTTATAAGGTAATACTATATAACGTTGTACGTTATTAGGTAATAGCTTATAACATTATACGTTAGAAGGTATTACTATATAACGTTATACCTTATAAGGTAATACTATTTAACGTTATACGTAGGAAGCTATTACTGCATGGCGTTATACCTTATAAGGTAGTACTACATAACTTTATTCGTTATTAGGTAATCAAATATAATGTTATACGTTATAAGGTAATACTATATAACGTTATACGTTAAAAGGTAATACTATACAACGTTGTACGTTGTAATGTAATGGTACATAACGTTATACGTTAGAAGCTATTACTATATAACGTTATACGTTATAAGGTAATACTATATAACGTTGTACGTTAGAAGCCATTACTATGTGACGTTATACCTTATAAGGTAATACTATATAGCGTTATACGTCTGAAGCTATTACTATATGACGTTATACGTTAGAAGCCATTACTACATGGCGTTATACCTTATAAGGTAGTACTACATAACTTTACATGTTATAAGGTAATCAAATATAACGTTATACGTTATAAGGTAACACTATATAACGTTATACGTTAAAAGGTAATGCTATATAACGTTATACGTTAAAAGGTAATACTATATCACGTTATACGTTAGAAGCTATTACTATATTACGTTATACCTTATAAGGGAATACTATATAACGTTATACGTTAGAAGCTATTACTATGTGACGTTATACCTTATAAGGTAGTACTATGCAATGTTATACGTTAGAAGCTATTGCTATATGACGTTATACGTTATAAGGTAATACTATATAGCGTTATACGTTATAAGATAATACTATATAACGTTGTACTTTATTAGGTAATAGCCTATAACGTTATACGTTAGGAGGAATTACTATATAACGTTATACCTTATAAGGTAATACTATTTAACGTTATACGTAGGAAGCTATTACTACATGGCGTTATACCTTATAAGGTAGTACTACATAACTTTATACGTTATAAGGTAATACTATATAACGTTATACGTTAAAAGGTAATACTATACAACGTTATACGTTAGAAGCTATTTCTATATGACGTTATACCTTATAAGGTAATACTATATAACGTTATACGTCAGAAGCTATTACTATATGACGTTATACGTTATAAGGTAATACTATATAGCGTTATACGTTAGAAGCTATTACTATATGAATTTATACCTTATCAGGTAATACTATATAACGATATACGTTAGAAGCTATTACTATATGACGTTGTACGTTATAAGGTAATACTAGATAACGTTATACGTTATAAGGTAATACTATATAACGTTGTACGTTATTAGGTAATAGCTTATAACGTTATACGTTAGAAGGTATTACTATATAACGTTATACGTTAGAAGCTATTACTATGTAACTTTATACGTTGGAAGCTATTACTATATGACGTTATACGTTAGAAGCTATTACTCTATGACGTTATACTTTATAAGGTAATACTATATAGCGTTATACGTTAGAAGCTATTTCTATGTGACGTTATACCTTATAAGGTAAGACTATATGACGTTATACGTTGTAAGGTAATGGTACATAACGTTATACGTTAGAAGCTATTACTATATGACGTTATACCTTATAAGGTAATACTATAAAGCGTTATACGTTAGAAGCTATTACTATGTGACGATATACCTTATAAGGTCGTACTATATAATGTTATACGTCCGAAGCTATTACTATATAACGTTACACCTTATAAGGTAATACTATTTAATGTTATACGTAGGAAGCTATTACTACATGGCGTTATACCTTATAAGGTAGTACTACATAACTTTATTCGTTATAAGGTAACCAAATATAACGTTATACTTTATAAGGTAATACTATATAACGTTGTACGTTATAAGGTAATACTAGATAACGTTATACGTTATAAGGTAATACTATATAACGTTGTACGTTATTAGGTAATAGCTTATAACGTTATACGTTAGAAGGTATTACTATATAACGTTATACCTTATAAGGTAATACTATTTAACGTTATACGTAGGAAGCTATTACTGCATGGCGTTATACCTTATAAGGTAGTACTACATAACTTTATTCGTTATTAGGTAATCAAATATAATGTTATACGTTATAAGGTAATACTATATAACGTTATACGTTAAAAGGTAATACTATACAACGTTGTACGTTGTAATGTAATGGTACATAACGTTATACGTTAGAAGCTATTACTATATAACGTTATACGTTATAAGGTAATACTATATAACGTTGTACGTTAGAAGCCATTACTATGTGACGTTATACCTTATAAGGTAATACTATATAGCGTTATACGTCTGAAGCTATTACTATATGACGTTATACGTTAGAAGCCATTACTACATGGCGTTATACCTTATAAGGTAGTACTACATAACTTTACATGTTATAAGGTAATCAAATATAACGTTATACGTTATAAGGTAACACTATATAACGTTATACGTTAAAAGGTAATGCTATATAACGTTATACGTTAAAAGGTAATACTATATCACGTTATACGTTAGAAGCTATTACTATATTACGTTATACCTTATAAGGGAATACTATATAACGTTATACGTTAGAAGCTATTACTATGTGACGTTATACCTTATAAGGTAGTACTATGCAATGTTATACGTTAGAAGCTATTGCTATATGACGTTATACGTTATAAGGTAATACTATATAGCGTTATACGTTATAAGATAATACTATATAACGTTGTACTTTATTAGGTAATAGCCTATAACGTTATACGTTAGGAGGAATTACTATATAACGTTATACCTTATAAGGTAATACTATTTAACGTTATACGTAGGAAGCTATTACTACATGGCGTTATACCTTATAAGGTAGTACTACATAACTTTATACGTTATAAGGTAATACTATATAACGTTATACGTTAAAAGGTAATACTATACAACGTTATACGTTAGAAGCTATTTCTATATGACGTTATACCTTATAAGGTAATACTATATAACGTTATACGTCAGAAGCTATTACTATATGACGTTATACGTTATAAGGTAATACTATATAGCGTTATACGTTAGAAGCTATTACTATATGAATTTATACCTTATCAGGTAATACTATATAACGATATACGTTAGAAGCTATTACTATATGACGTTGTACGTTATAAGGTAATACTAGATAACGTTATACGTTATAAGGTAATACTATATAACGTTGTACGTTATTAGGTAATAGCTTATAACGTTATACGTTAGAAGGTATTACTATATAACGTTATACGTTAGAAGCTATTACTATGTAACTTTATACGTTGGAAGCTATTACTATATGACGTTATACGTTAGAAGCTATTACTCTATGACGTTATACTTTATAAGGTAATACTATATAGCGTTATACGTTAGAAGCTATTTCTATGTGACGTTATACCTTATAAGGTAAGACTATATGACGTTATACGTTGTAAGGTAATGGTACATAACGTTATACGTTAGAAGCTATTACTATATGACGTTATACCTTATAAGGTAATACTATAAAGCGTTATACGTTAGAAGCTATTACTATGTGACGATATACCTTATAAGGTCGTACTATATAATGTTATACGTCCGAAGCTATTACTATATAACGTTACACCTTATAAGGTAATACTATTTAATGTTATACGTAGGAAGCTATTACTACATGGCGTTATACCTTATAAGGTAGTACTACATAACTTTATTCGTTATAAGGTAACCAAATATAACGTTATACTTTATAAGGTAATACTATATAACGTTGTACGTTATAAGGTAATACTAGATAACGTTATACGTTATAAGGTAATACTATATAACGTTGTACGTTATTAGGTAATAGCTTATAACGTTATACGTTAGAAGGTATTACTATATAACGTTATACCTTATAAGGTAATACTATTTAACGTTATACGTAGGAAGCTATTACTGCATGGCGTTATACCTTATAAGGTAGTACTACATAACTTTATTCGTTATAAGGTAATCAAATATAACGTTATACGTTATAAGGTAATACTATATAACGTTATACGTTAAAAGGTAATACTATACAACGTTGTACGTTGTAATATAATGGTACATAACGTTATACGTTAGAAGCTATTACTATATGACGTTATACCTTATAAGGTAATACTATATAACGTTATACGTTAAAAGGTAATACTATACAACGTTGTACGTTGTAATATAATGGTACATAACGTTATACGTTAGAAGCTATTACTATATGACGTTATACCTTATAAGGTAATACTATATAGCGTTATACGTCTGAAGCTATTACTATATGACGTTATACGTTAGAAGCCATTACTACATGGCGTTATACCTTATAAGGTAGTACTACATAACTTTACATGTTATAAGGTAATCAAATATAACGTTATACGTTATAAGGTAACACTATATAACGTTATACGTTAAAAGGTAATACTATATAACGTTATACGTTAAAAGGTAATACTATATCACGTTATACGTTAGAAGCTATTACTATATTACGTTATACCTTATAAGGGAATACTATATAACGTTATACGTTAGAAGCTATTACTATGTGACGTTATACCTTATAAGGTAGTACTATGCAATGTTATACGTTAGAAGCTATTGCTATATGACGTTATACGTTATAAGGTAATACTATATAGCGTTATACGTTATAAGGTAATACTATATAACGTTGTACTTTATTAGGTAATAGCCTATAACGTTATACGTTAGGAGGAATTACTATATAACGTTATACCTTATAAGGTAATACTATTTAACGTTATACGTAGGAAGCTATTACTACATGGCGTTATACCTTATAAGGTAGTACTACATAACTTTATACGTTATAAGGTAATCAAATATAACGTTATACGTTATAAGGTAATACTATATAACGTTATACGTTAAAAGGTAATACTATATAACGTTATACGTTAGAAGCTATTACTATATGACGTTATACCTTATAAGGTAATACTATATAACGTTATACGTCAGAAGCTATTACTATATGACGTTATACGTTATAAGGTAATACTATATAGCGTTATACGTTAGAAGCTATTACTATATGACGTTATACCTTATCAGGTAATACTATATAACGATATACGTTAGAAGCTATTACTATATGACGTTGTACGTTATAAGGTAATACTAGATAACGTTATACGTTATAAGGTAATACTATATAACGTTGTACGTTATTAGGTAATAGCTTATAACGTTATACGTTAGAAGGTGTTACTATATGACGTTATACCTTATAAGGTAATACTATAAAGCGTTATACGTTAGAAGCTATTACTATGTGACGATATACCTTATAAGGTAGTACTATATAATGTTATACGTAGGAAGGTATTACTACATGGCGTTATACCTTATAAGGTAGTACTACATACCTTTATTCGTTATAAGGTAACCAAATATAACGTTATACGTTATAAGGTAATACTATATAACGTTGTACGTTATAAGGTAATACTAGATAACGTTATACGTTATAAGGTAATACTATATAACGTTGTAGGTTATTAGGTAATAGCTTATAACGTTATACGTTAGAAGGTATTACTATATAACGTTATACCTTATAAGGTAATACTATTTAACGTTATACGTAGGAAGCTATTACTGCATGGCGTTATACCTTATAAGGTAGTACTACATAACTTTATTCGTTATAAGGTAATCAAATATAACGTTATACGTTATAAGGTAATATTATATAACGTTATACGTTATAACGTAATACTAGATAACGTTATACGTTATAAGGTAATACTATATAACGTTGTACGATATAAGGTAATACTAGATAACGTTATACGTTATAAGGTAATACTATATAACGTTGTACGTTATTAGGTAATAGTTTATAACATTGTACGTTAGAAGGTATTACTATATAACGTTATACCTTATAAGGTAATACTATTTAACGTTATACGTAGGAAGCTATTACTGCATGGCGTTATACCTTATAAGGTAGTACTACATAACTTTATTCGTTATAAGGTAATCAAATATAATGTTATACGTTATAAGGTAATACTATATAACGTTATACGTTAAAAGGTAATACTATACAACGTTGTACGTTGTAATGTAATGGTACATAACGTTATACGTTAGAAGCTATTACTATATGACGTTATACCTTATAAGGTAATACTATATAACGTTATACGTTAGAAGCTATAACCATATGACGTTATACGTTATAAGGTAATACTATATCACGTTATACGTTAGAAGCTATTACTATATGTCGTTATACCTTATAACGTAATACTATATAACGTTATACGTTAGAAGCTATTACCATATGACGTTATACGTTATAAGGTAACACTATATAACGTTATACGTTAAAAGGTAATACTATATAACGTTATACGTTAAAAGGTAATACTATATCACGTTATACGTTAGAAGCTATTACTATATTACGTTATACCTTATAAGGGAATACTATATAACGTTATACGTTAGAAGCTATTACTATGTGACGTTATACCTTATAAGGTAGTACTATGCAATGTTATACGTTAGAAGCTATTGCTATATGACGTTATACGTTATAAGGTAATACTATATAGCGTTATACGTTATAAGGTAATACTATATAACGTTGTACTTTATTAGGTAATAGCCTATAACGTTATACGTTAGGAGGAATTACTATATAACGTTATACCTTATAAGGTAATACTATTTACCGTTATACGTAGGAAGCTACTACTACATGGCGTTATACCTTATAAGGTAGTACTACATAACTTTATACGTTATAAGGTAATACTATATAACGTTATACGTTAAAAGATAATACTATATAACGTTATACGTTAGAAGCTATTACTATATGACGTTATACCTTATAAGGTAATACTATATAACGTTATACGTCAGAAGCTATTACTATATGACGTTATACGTTATAAGGTAATACTATATAGCGTTATACGTTAGAAGCTATTACTATATGACGTTATACCTTATCAGGTAATACTATATAACGTTATACGTTAGAAGATATTACTATATGACGTTGTACGTTATAAGGTAATACTAGATAACGTTATACGTTATAAGGTAATACTATATAACGTTGTACGTTATAAGGTAATACTAGATAACGTTATACGTTATAAGGTAATACTATATAACGTTGTACGTTATTAGGTAATAGCTTATAACGTTATACGTTAGAAGGTATTACTATATAACGTTATACATTATAAGGTAATACTATTTAACGTTATACGTAGGAAACTATTACTATATGACGTTATACGTTAGAAGCTATTACTCTATGACGTTATACTTTATAAGGTAATACTATATAGCGTTATACGTTATAAGGTAATACTATATAACGTTATACGTTAGAAGCTATTACTATGTAACTTTATACGTTGGAAGCTATTACTATATGACGTTATACGTTAGAAGCTATTACTCTATGACGTTATACTTTATAAGGTAATACTATATAACGTTATACGTTAGAAGCTACTACTATGTGACGTTATACCTTATAAGGTAGTACTATGCAATGTTATACGTTAGAAGCTATTGCTATATGACGTTATACGTTATAAGGTAATACTATATAGCGTTGTACGTTATAAGCTAATACTAGATAACGTTATACGTTATAAGGTAATACTATATAACGTTGTACGTTATAAGGTAATACTAGATAACGTTATACGTTATAAGGTAATACTATATAACGTTGTACGTTATTAGGTAATAGCTTATAACATTATACGTTAGAAGGTATTACTATATAACGTTATACCTTATAAGGTAATACTATTTAACGTTATACGTAGGAAGCTATTACTGCATGGCGTTATACCTTATAAGGTAGTACTACATAACTTTATTCGTTATTTGGTAATCAAATATAATGTTATACGTTATAAGGTAATACTATATAACGTTATACGTTAAAAGGTAATACTATACAACGTTGTACGTTGTAATGTAATGGTACATAACGTTATACGTTAGAAGCTATTACTATATAACGTTATACGTTATAAGGTAATACTATATAACGTTGTACGTTAGAAGCCATTACTATGTGACGTTATACCTTATAAGGTAATACTATATAGCGTTATACGTCTGAAGCTATTACTATATGACGTTATACGTTAGAAGCCATTACTACATGGCGTTATACCTTATAAGGTAGTACTACATAACTTTACATGTTATAAGGTAATCAAATATAACGTTATACGTTATAAGGTAACACTATATAACGTTATACGTTAAAAGGTAATGCTATATAACGTTATACGTTAAAAGGTAATACTATATCACGTTATACGTTAGAAGCTATTACTATATTACGTTATACCTTATAAGGGAATACTATATAACGTTATACGTTAGAAGCTATTACTATGTGACGTTATACCTTATAAGGTAGTACTATGCAATGTTATACGTTAGAAGCTATTGCTATATGACGTTATACGTTATAAGGTAATACTATATAGCGTTATACGTTATAAGATAATACTATATAACGTTGTACTTTATTAGGTAATAGCCTATAACGTTATACGTTAGGAGGAATTACTATATAACGTTATACCTTATAAGGTAATACTATTTAACGTTATACGTAGGAAGCTATTACTACATGGCGTTATACCTTATAAGGTAGTACTACATAACTTTATACGTTATAAGGTAATCAAATATAACGTTATACGTTATAAGGTAATACTATATAACGTTATACGTTAAAAGGTAATACTATACAACGTTATACGTTAGAAGCTATTTCTATATGACGTTATACCTTATAAGGTAGTACTACATAACTTTATTCGTTATAAGGTAATCAAATATAACGTTATACGTTATAAGGTAATACTATATAACGTTATACGTTAAAAGGTAATACTATACAACGTTGTACGTTGTAATATAATGGTACATAACGTTATACGTTAGAAGCTATTACTATATGACGTTATACCTTATAAGGTAATACTATATAACGTTATACGTTAAAAGGTAATACTATACAACGTTGTACGTTGTAATATAATGGTACATAACGTTATACGTTAGAAGCTATTACTATATGACGTTATACCTTATAAGGTAATACTATATAGCGTTATACGTCTGAAGCTATTACTATATGACGTTATACGTTAGAAGCCATTACTACATGGCGTTATACCTTATAAGGTAGTACTACATAACTTTACATGTTATAAGGTAATCAAATATAACGTTATACGTTATAAGGTAACACTATATAACGTTATACGTTAAAAGGTAATACTATATAACGTTATACGTTAAAAGGTAATACTATATCACGTTATACGTTAGAAGCTATTACTATATTACGTTATACCTTATAAGGGAATACTATATAACGTTATACGTTAGAAGCTATTACTATGTGACGTTATACCTTATAAGGTAGTACTATGCAATGTTATACGTTAGAAGCTATTGCTATATGACGTTATACGTTATAAGGTAATACTATATAGCGTTATACGTTATAAGGTAATACTATATAACGTTGTACTTTATTAGGTAATAGCCTATAACGTTATACGTTAGGAGGAATTACTATATAACGTTATACCTTATAAGGTAATACTATTTAACGTTATACGTAGGAAGCTATTACTACATGGCGTTATACCTTATAAGGTAGTACTACATAACTTTATACGTTATAAGGTAATCAAATATAACGTTATACGTTATAAGGTAATACTATATAACGTTATACGTTAAAAGGTAATACTATATAACGTTATACGTTAGAAGCTATTACTATATGACGTTATACCTTATAAGGTAATACTATATAACGTTATACGTCAGAAGCTATTACTATATGACGTTATACGTTATAAGGTAATACTATATAGCGTTATACGTTAGAAGCTATTACTATATGACGTTATACCTTATCAGGTAATACTATATAACGATATACGTTAGAAGCTATTACTATATGACGTTGTACGTTATAAGGTAATACTAGATAACGTTATACGTTATAAGGTAATACTATATAACGTTGTACGTTATAAGGTAATACTAGATAACGTTATACGTTATAAGGTAATACTATATAACGTTGTACGTTATTAGGTAATAGCTTATAACGTTATACGTTAGAAGGTATTACTATATGACGTTATACCTTATAAGGTAATACTATAAAGCGTTATACGTTAGAAGCTATTACTATGTGACGATATACCTTATAAGGTAATACTATAAAGCGTTATACGTTAGAAGCTATTACTATGTAACTTTATACGTTGGAAGCTATTACTATATGACGTTATACGTTAGAAGCTATTACTATGTAACTTTATACGTTGGAAGCTATTACTATATGACGTTATACGTTAGAAGCTATTACTCTATGACGTTATACTTTATAAGGTAATACTATATAGCGTTATACGTTAGAAGCTATTTCTATGTGACGTTATACCTTATAAGGTAAGACTATATGACGTTATACGTTAGAAGCTATTACTATGTGACGATATACCTTATAAGGTAGTACTATATAATATTATACGTCAGAAGCTATTACTATATGACGTTATACCTTATAAGGTAATACTATATAACGTTAAACGTTAGAAGCTATAACCATATGACGTTATACGTTATAAGGTAATACTATATCACGTTATACGTTAGAAGCTATTACTATATGTCGTTATACCTTATAAGGTAATACTATATAACGTTATACGTTATAAGGTAATACTATATAACGCTGTACGTTAGAAGCCATTACTATGTGACGTTATACCTTATAAGGTAATACTATATAGCGTTATACGTCTGAAGCTATTACTATATGACGTTATACGTTAGAAGCCATTACTACATGGCGTTATACCTTATAAGGTAGTACTACATAACTTTACATGTTATAAGGTAATCAAATATAACGTTATACGTTATAAGGTAACACTATATAACGTTATACGTTAAAAGGTAATGCTATATAACGTTATACGTTAAAAGGTAATACTATATCACGTTATACGTTAGAAGCTATTACTATATTACGTTATACCTTATAAGGGAATACTATATAACGTTATACGTTAGAAGCTACTACTATGTGACGTTATACCTTATAAGGTAGTACTATGCAATGTTATACGTTAGAAGCTATTGCTATATGACGTTATACGTTATAAGGTAATACTATATAGCGTTGTACGTTATAAGCTAATACTAGATAACGTTATACGTTATAAGGTAATACTATATAACGTTGTACGTTATAAGATAATACTAGATAACGTTATACGTTATAAGGTAATACTATATAACGTTGTACGTTATAAGATAATACTAGATAACGTTATACGTTATAAGGTAATACTATATAACGTTGTACGTTATTAGGTAATAGCTTATAACGTTATACGTTAGAAGGTATTACTATATAACGTTATACCTTATAAGGTAATACTATTTAACGTTATACGTAGGAAGCTATTACTGCATGGCGTTATACCTTATAAGGTAGTACTACTTAACTTTATTCGTTATAAGGTAACCAAATATAACGTTATACGTTATAAGGTAATACTATATAACGTTGTATGTTATAAGGTAATACTAGATAACGTTATACGTTATAAGGTAATACTATATAACGTTGTACGTTATTAGGTAATAGCTTATAACGTTATACGTTAGAAGGTATTACTATATGACGTTATACCTTATAAGGTAATACTATAAAGCGTTATACGTTAGAAGCTATTACTATGTGACGATATACCTTATAAGGTAGTACTATATAATGTTATACGTCAGAAGCTATTACTATATAACGTTACACCTTATAAGGTAATACTATTTAATGTTATACGTAGGAAGGTATTACTACATGGCGTTATACCTTATAAGGTAGTACTACATAACTTTGTTCGTTATAAGGTAACCAAATATAACGTTATACGTTATAAGGTAATATTATATAACGTTGTACGTTATAACGTAATACTAGATAACGTTATACGTTATAAGGTAATACTATATAACGTTGTACGTTATAAGGTAATACTAGATAACGTTATACGTTATAAGGTAATACTATATAACGTTGTACGTTATTAGGTAATAGCTTATAACATTATACGTTAGAAGGTATTACTATATAACGTTATACCTTATAAGGTAATACTATTTAACGTTATACGTAGGAAGCTATTACTGCATGGCGTTATACCTTATAAGGTAGTACTACATAACTTTATTCGTTATTAGGTAATCAAATATAATGTTATACGTTATAAGGTAATACTATATAACGTTATACGTTAAAAGGTAATACTATACAACGTTGTACGTTGTAATGTAATGGTACATAACGTTATACGTTAGAAGCTATTACTATATAACGTTATACGTTATAAGGTAATACTATATAACGTTGTACGTTAGAAGCCATTACTATGTGACGTTATACCTTATAAGGTAATACTATATAGCGTTATACGTCTGAAGCTATTACTATATGACGTTATACGTTAGAAGCCATTACTACATGGCGTTATACCTTATAAGGTAGTACTACATAACTTTACATGTTATAAGGTAATCAAATATAACGTTATACGTTATAAGGTAACACTATATAACGTTATACGTTAAAAGGTAATGCTATATAACGTTATACGTTAAAAGGTAATACTATATCACGTTATACGTTAGAAGCTATTACTATATTACGTTATACCTTATAAGGGAATACTATATAACGTTATACGTTAGAAGCTATTACTATGTGACGTTATACCTTATAAGGTAGTACTATGCAATGTTATACGTTAGAAGCTATTGCTATATGACGTTATACGTTATAAGGTAATACTATATAGCGTTATACGTTATAAGATAATACTATATAACGTTGTACTTTATTAGGTAATAGCCTATAACGTTATACGTTAGGAGGAATTACTATATAACGTTATACCTTATAAGGTAATACTATTTAACGTTATACGTAGGAAGCTATTACTACATGGCGTTATACCTTATAAGGTAGTACTACATAACTTTATACGTTATAAGGTAATCAAATATAACGTTATACGTTATAAGGTAATACTATATAACGTTATACGTTAAAAGGTAATACTATACAACGTTATACGTTAGAAGCTATTTCTATATGACGTTATACCTTATAAGGTAATACTATATAACGTTATACGTCAGAAGCTATTACTATATGACGTTATACGTTATAAGGTAATACTATATAGCGTTATACGTTAGAAGCTATTACTATATGAATTTATACCTTATCAGGTAATACTATATAACGATATACGTTAGAAGCTATTACTATATGACGTTGTACGTTATAAGGTAATACTAGATAACGTTATACGTTATAAGGTAATACTATATAACGTTGTACGTTATTAGGTAATAGCTTATAACGTTATACGTTAGAAGGTATTACTATATAACGTTATACGTTAGAAGCTATTACTATGTAACTTTATACGTTGGAAGCTATTACTATATGACGTTATACGTTAGAAGCTATTACTCTATGACGTTATACTTTATAAGGTAATACTATATAGCGTTATACGTTAGAAGCTATTTCTATGTGACGTTATACCTTATAAGGTAAGACTATATGACGTTATACGTTGTAAGGTAATGGTACATAACGTTATACGTTAGAAGCTATTACTATATGACGTTATACCTTATAAGGTAATACTATAAAGCGTTATACGTTAGAAGCTATTACTATGTGACGATATACCTTATAAGGTCGTACTATATAATGTTATACGTCCGAAGCTATTACTATATAACGTTACACCTTATAAGGTAATACTATTTAATGTTATACGTAGGAAGCTATTACTACATGGCGTTATACCTTATAAGGTAGTACTACATAACTTTATTCGTTATAAGGTAACCAAATATAACGTTATACTTTATAAGGTAATACTATATAACGTTGTACGTTATAAGGTAATACTAGATAACGTTATACGTTATAAGGTAATACTATATAACGTTGTACGTTATTAGGTAATAGCTTATAACGTTATACGTTAGAAGGTATTACTATATAACGTTATACCTTATAAGGTAATACTATTTAACGTTATACGTAGGAAGCTATTACTGCATGGCGTTATACCTTATAAGGTAGTACTACATAACTTTATTCGTTATAAGGTAATCAAATATAACGTTATACGTTATAAGGTAATACTATATAACGTTATACGTTAAAAGGTAATACTATACAACGTTGTACGTTGTAATATAATGGTACATAACGTTATACGTTAGAAGCTATTACTATATGACGTTATACCTTATAAGGTAATACTATATAACGTTATACGTTAAAAGGTAATACTATACAACGTTGTACGTTGTAATATAATGGTACATAACGTTATACGTTAGAAGCTATTACTATATGACGTTATACCTTATAAGGTAATACTATATAGCGTTATACGTCTGAAGCTATTACTATATGACGTTATACGTTAGAAGCCATTACTACATGGCGTTATACCTTATAAGGTAGTACTACATAACTTTACATGTTATAAGGTAATCAAATATAACGTTATACGTTATAAGGTAACACTATATAACGTTATACGTTAAAAGGTAATACTATATAACGTTATACGTTAAAAGGTAATACTATATCACGTTATACGTTAGAAGCTATTACTATATTACGTTATACCTTGTAAGGGAATACTATATAACGTTATACGTTAGAAGCTATTACTATGTGACGTTATACCTTATAAGGTAGTACTATGCAATGTTATACGTTAGAAGCTATTGCTATATGACGTTATACGTTATAAGGTAATACTATATAGCGTTATACGTTATAAGGTAATACTATATAACGTTGTACTTTATTAGGTAATAGCCTATAACGTTATACGTTAGGAGGAATTACTATATAACGTTATACCTTATAAGGTAATACTATTTAACGTTATACGTAGGAAGCTATTACTACATGGCGTTATACCTTATAAGGTAGTACTACATAACTTTATACGTTATAAGGTAATCAAATATAACGTTATACGTTATAAGGTAATACTATATAACGTTATACGTTAAAAGGTAATACTATATAACGTTATACGTTAGAAGCTATTACTATATGACGTTATACCTTATAAGGTAATACTATATAACGTTATACGTCAGAAGCTATTACTATATGACGTTATACGTTATAAGGTAATACTATATAGCGTTATACGTTAGAAGCTATTACTATATGACGTTATACCTTATCAGGTAATACTATATAACGATATACGTTAGAAGCTATTACTATATGACGTTGTACGTTATAAGGTAATACTAGATAACGTTATACGTTATAAGGTAATACTATATAACGTTGTACGTTATTAGGTAATAGCTTATAACGTTATACGTTAGAAGGTGTTACTATATGACGTTATACCTTATAAGGTAATACTATAAAGCGTTATACGTTAGAAGCTATTACTATGTGACGATATACCTTATAAGGTAGTACTATATAATGTTATACGTCAGAAGCTATTACTATATAACGTTACACCTTATAAGGTAATACTATTTAATGTTATACGTAGGAAGGTATTACTACATGGCGTTATACCTTATAAGGTAGTACTACATACCTTTATTCGTTATAAGGTAACCAAATATAACGTTATACGTTATAAGGTAATACTATATAACGTTGTACGTTATAAGGTAATACTAGATAACGTTATACGTTATAAGGTAATACTATATAACGTTGTAGGTTATTAGGTAATAGCTTATAACGTTATACGTTAGAAGGTATTACTATATAACGTTATACCTTATAAGGTAATACTATTTAACGTTATACGTAGGAAGCTATTACTGCATGGCGTTATACCTTATAAGGTAGTACTACATAACTTTATTCGTTATAAGGTAATCAAATATAACGTTATACGTTATAAGGTAATATTATATAACGTTATACGTTATAACGTAATACTAGATAACGTTATACGTTATAAGGTAATACTATATAACGTTGTACGATATAAGGTAATACTAGATAACGTTATACGTTATAAGGTAATACTATATAACGTTGTACGTTATTAGGTAATAGTTTATAACATTGTACGTTAGAAGGTATTACTATATAACGTTATACCTTATAAGGTAATACTATTTAACGTTATACGTAGGAAGCTATTACTGCATGGCGTTATACCTTATAAGGTAGTACTACATAACTTTATTCGTTATAAGGTAATCAAATATAATGTTATACGTTATAAGGTAATACTATATAACGTTATACGTTAAAAGGTAATACTATACAACGTTGTACGTTGTAATGTAATGGTACATAACGTTATACGTTAGAAGCTATTACTATATGACGTTATACCTTATAAGGTAATACTATATAACGTTATACGTTAGAAGCTATAACCATATGACGTTATACGTTATAAGGTAATACTATATCACGTTATACGTTAGAAGCTATTACTATATGTCGTTATACCTTATAACGTAATACTATATAACGTTATACGTTAGAAGCTATTACCGTATGACGTTATACGTTATAAGGTAACACTATATAACGTTATACGTTAAAAGGTAATACTATATAACGTTATACGTTAAAAGGTAATACTATATCACGTTATACGTTAGAAGCTATTACTATATTACGTTATACCTTATAAGGGAATACTATATAACGTTATACGTTAGAAGCTATTACTATGTGACGTTATACCTTATAAGGTAGTACTATGCAATGTTATAGGTTAGAAGCTATTGCTATATGACGTTATACGTTATAAGGTAATACTATATAGCGTTATACGTTATAAGGTAATACTATATAACGTTGTACTTTATTAGGTAATAGCCTATAACGTTATACGTTAGGAGGAATTACTATATAACGTTATACCTTATAAGGTAATACTATTTACCGTTATACGTAGGAAGCTACTACTACATGGCGTTATACCTTATAAGGTAGTACTACATAACTTTATACGTTATAAGGTAATACTATATAACGTTATACGTTAAAAGATAATACTATATAACGTTATACGTTAGAAGCTATTACTATATGACGTTATACCTTATAAGGTAATACTATATAACGTTATACGTCAGAAGCTATTACTATATGACGTTATACGTTATAAGGTAATACTATATAGCGTTATACGTTAGAAGCTATTACTATATGACGTTATACCTTATCAGGTAATACTATATAACGTTATACGTTAGAAGATATTACTATATGACGTTGTACGTTATAAGGTAATACTAGATAACGTTATACGTTATAAGGTAATACTATATAACGTTGTACGTTATAAGGTAATACTAGATAACGTTATACGTTATAAGGTAGTACTATATAACGTTGTACGTTATTAGGTAATAGCTTATAACGTTATACGTTAGAAGGTATTACTATATAACGTTATACATTATAAGGTAATACTATTTAACGTTATACGTAGGAAACTATTACTATATGACGTTATACGTTAGAAGCTATTACTCTATGACGTTATACTTTATAAGGTAATACTATATAGCGTTATACGTTATAAGGTAATACTATATAACGTTATACGTTAGAAGCTATTACTATGTAACTTTATACGTTGGAAGCTATTACTATATGACGTTATACGTTAGAAGCTATTACTCTATGACGTTATACTTTATAAGGTAATACTATATAGCGTTATACGTTAGAAGCTATTTCTATGTGACGTTATACCTTATAAGGTAAGACTATATGACGTTATACGTTGTAAGGTAATGGTACATAACGTTATACGTTAGAAGCTATTACTATATGACGTTGTACGTTATAAGGTAATACTAGATAACGTTATACGTTATAAGGTAATACTATATGACGTTATACGTTATAAGGTAATACTATATAGCGTTATACGTTAGAAGCTATTACTATATGACGTTATACCTTATCAGGTAATACTATATAACGATATACGTTAGAAGCTATTACTATATGACGTTGTACGTTATAAGGTAATACTAGATAACGTTATACGTTATAAGGTAATACTATATAACGTTGTAAGTTATAAGGTAATACTAGATAACGTTATACGTTATAAGGTAATACTATATAACGTTGTACGTTATTAGGTAATAGCTTATAACGTTATACGTTAGAAGGTATTACTATATGACGTTATACCTTATAAGGTAATACTATAAAGCGTTATACGTTAGAAGCTATTACTATGTGACGATATACCTTATAAGGTAATACTATAAAGCGTTATACGTTAGAAGCTATTACTATGTAACTTTATACGTTGGAAGCTATTACTATATGACGTTATACGTTAGAAGCTATTACTATGTAACTTTATACGTTGGAAGCTATTACTATATGACGTTATACGTTAGAAGCTATTACTCTATGACGTTATACTTTATAAGGTAATACTATATAGCGTTATACGTTAGAAGCTATTTCTATGTGACGTTATACCTTATAAGGTAAGACTATATGACGTTATACGTTAGAAGCTATTACTATGTGACGATATACCTTATAAGGTAGTACTATATAATATTATACGTCAGAAGCTATTACTATATAACGTTATACCTTATAAGGTAATACTATTTAATGTTATACGTAGGAAGCTATTACTACATGGCGTTATACCTTATAAGGTAGTACTACATAACTTTATTCGTTATAAGGTAACCAAATATAACGTTATACGTTATAAGGTAATACTATATAACGTTGTACGTTATAAGCTAATACTAGATAACGTTATACGTTATAAGGTAATACTATATAACGTTGTACGTTATGAGATAATACTAGATAACGTTATGCGTTATAAGGTAATACTATATAACGTTGTACGTTATTAGGTAATAGCTAATAACGTTATACGTTAGAAGGTATTACTATATAACGTTATACCTTATAAGGTAATACTATTTAACGTTATACGTAGGAAGCTATTACTGCATGGCGTTATACCTTATAAGGTAGTACTACATAACTTTATTCGTTATAAGGTAACCAAATATAACGTTATACGTTATAAGGTAATACTATATAACGTTGTACGTTATAAGGTAATACTAGATAACGTTATACGTTATAAGGTAATACTATATAACGTTGTACGTTATTAGGTAATAGCTTATAACGTTATACGTTAGAAGGTATTACTATATGACGTTATACCTTATAAGGTAATACTATAAAGCGTTATACGTTAGAAGCTATTACTATGTGACGATATACCTTATAAGGTAGTACTATATAATGTTATACGTCAGAAGCTATTACTATATAACGTTACACCTTATAAGGTAATACTATTTAATGTTATACGTAGGAAGGTATTACTACATGGCGTTATACCTTATAAGGTAGTACTACATAACTTTACATGTTATAAGGTAATCAAATATAACGTTATACGTTATAAGGTAACACTATATAACGTTATACGTTAAAAGGTAATACTATATAACGTTATACGTTAAAAGGTAATACTATATCACGTTATACGTTAGAAGCTATTACTATATTACGTTATACCTTATAAGGGAATACTATATAACGTTATACGTTAGAAGCTATTACTATGTGACGTTATACCTTATAAGGTAGTACTATGCAATGTTATACGTTAGAAGCTATTGCTATATGACGTTATACGTTATAAGGTAATACTATATAGCGTTGTACGTTATAAGCTAATACTAGATAACGTTATACGTTATAAGGTAATACTATATAACGTTGTACGTTATAAGATAATACTAGATAACGTTATACGTTATAAGGTAATACTATATAACGTTGTACGTTATAAGATAATACTAGATAACGTTATACGTTATAAGGTAATACTATATAACGTTGTACGTTATTAGGTAATAGCTTATAACGTTATACGTTAGAAGGTATTACTATATAACGTTATACCTTATAAGGTAATACTATTTAACGTTATACGTAGGAAGCTATTACTGCATGGCGTTATACCTTATAAGGTAGTACTACATAACTTTATTCGTTATAAGGTAACCAAATATAACGTTATACGTTATAAGGTAATACTATATAACGTTGTACGTTATAAGGTAATACTAGATAACGTTATACGTTATAAGGTAATACTATATAACGTTGTACGTTATTAGGTAATAGCTTATAACGTTATACGTTAGAAGGTATTACTATATGACGTTATACCTTATAAGGTAATACTATAAAGCGTTATACGTTAGAAGCTATTACTATGTGACGATATACCTTATAAGGTAGTACTATATAATGTTATACGTCAGAAGCTATTACTATATAACGTTACACCTTATAAGGTAATACTATTTAATGTTATACGTAGGAAGGTATTACTACATGGCGTTATACCTTATAAGGTAGTACTACATAACTTTACATGTTATAAGGTAATCAAATATAACGTTATACGTTATAAGGTAACACTATATAACGTTATACGTTAAAAGGTAATACTATATAACGTTATACGTTAAAAGGTAATACTATATCACGTTATACGTTAGAAGCTATTTCTATATTACGTTATACCTTATAAGGGAATACTATATAACGTTATACGTTAGAAGCTATTACTATGTGACGTTATACCTTATAAGGTAGTACTATGCAATGTTATACGTTAGAAGCTATTGCTATATGACGTTATACGTTATAAGGTAATACTATATAGCGTTGTACGTTATAAGCTAATACTAGATAACGTTATACGTTATAAGGTAATACTATATAACGTTGTACGTTATAAGATAATACTAGATAACGTTATACGTTATAAGGTAATACTATATAACGTTGTACGTTATAAGATAATACTAGATAACGTTATACGTTATAAGGTAATACTATATAACGTTGTACGTTATTAGGTAATAGCTTATAACGTTATACGTTAGAAGGTATTACTATATAACGTTATACCTTATAAGGTAATACTATTTAACGTTATACGTAGGAAGCTATTACTGCATGGCGTTATACCTTATAAGGTAGTACTACATAACTTTATTCGTTATAAGGTAACCAAATATAACGTTATACGTTATAAGGTAATACTATATAACGTTGTACGTTATAAGGTAATACTAGATAACGTTATACGTTATAAGGTAATACTATATAACGTTGTACGTTATAAGATAATACTAGATAACGTTATACGTTATAAGGTAATACTATATAACGTTGTACGTTATAAGATAATACTAGATAACGTTATGCGTTATAAGGTAATACTATATAACGTTGTACGTTATTAGGTAATAGCTAATAACGTTATACGTTAGAAGGTATTACTATATAACGTTATACCTTATAAGGTAATACTATTTAACGTTATACGTAGGAAGCTATTACTGCATGGCGTTATACCTTATAAGGTAGTACTACATAACTTTATTCGTTATAAGGTAATCAAATATAACGTTATACGTTATAAGGTAATATTATATAACGTTGTACGTTATAACGTAATACTAGATAACGTTATACGTTATAAGGTAATACTATATAACGTTGTACGTTATAAGGTAATACTAGATAACGTTATACGTTATAAGGTAATACTATATAACGTTGTACGTTATTAGGTAATAGCTTATAACATTCTACGTTAGAAGGTATTACTATATAACGTTATACCTTATAAGGTAATACTATTTAACGTTATACGTAGGAAGCTATTACTGCATGGCGTTATACCTTATAAGGTAGTACTACATAACTTTATTCGTTATAAGGTAATCAAATATAACGTTATACGTTATAAGGTAATACTATATAACGTTGTACGTTATAAGGTAATACTAGATAACGTTATACGTTATAAGGTAATACTATATAACGTTGTACGTTATTAGGTAATAGCTTATAACATTCTACGTTAGAAGGTATTACTATATAACGTTATACCTTATAAGGTAATACTATTTAACGTTATACGTAGGAAGCTATTACTGCATGGCGTTATACCTTATAAGGTAGTACTACATAACTTTATTCGTTATAAGGTAATCAAATATAATGTTATACGTTATAAGGTAATACTATATAATCTTATACGTTAAAAGGTAATACTATACAACGTTGTACGTTGTAATGAAATGGTACATAACGTTATACGTTAGAAGCTATTACTATATGACGTTATACCTTATAAGGTAATACTATATAACGTTATACGTTAGAAGCTATAACCATATGACGTTATACGTTATAAGGTAATACTATATCACGTTATACGTTAGAAGCTATTACTATATGTCGTTATACCTTATAAGGTAATACTATATAACGTTATACGTTATAAGGTAATACTATATAACGTTGTACGTTAGAAGCCATTACTATGTGACGTTATACCTTATAAGGTAATACTATATAGCGTTATACGTCTGAAGCTATTACTATATGACGTTATACGTTAGAAGCCATTACTACATGGCGTTATACCTTATAAGGTAGTGCTACATAACTTTACATGTTATAAGGTAATCAAATATAACGTTATACGTTATAAGGTAACACTATATAACGTTATACGTTAAAAGGTAATACTATATAACGTTATACGTTAAAAGGTAATACTATATCACGTTATACGTTAGAAGCTATTACTATATTACGTTATACCTTATAAGGGAATACTATATAACGTTATACGTTAGAAGCTATTACTATGTGACGTTATACCTTATAAGGTAGTACTATGCAATGTTATACGTTAGAAGCTATTGCTATATGACGTTATACGTTATAAGGTAATACTATATAGCGTTATACGTTATAAGGTAATACTATGTAACGTTGTACTTTATTAGGTAATAGCCTATAACGTTATACGTTAGGAGGAATTACTATATAATGTTATACCTTATAAGGTAATACTATTTAACGTTATACGTAGGAAGCTATTACTACATGGCGTTATACCTTATAAGGTAGTACTACATAACTTTATTCGTTATAAGGTAATCAAATATAACGTTATACCTTATAAGGTAATACTATATAACGTTATACGTTAGAAGCTATAACCATATGACGTTATACGTTATAAGGTAATACTATATCACGTTATACGTTAGAAGCTATTACTATATGTCGTTATACCTTATAAGGTAATACTATATAACGTTATACGTTAGAAGCTATTACCATATGACGTTATACGTTATAAGGTAAGACTATATAACGTTGTACGTTAGAAGCCATTACTATGTGACGTTATACCTTATAAGGTAATACTATATAGCGTTATACGTCTGAAGCTATTACTATATGACGTTATACGTTAGAAGCCATTACTACATGGCGTTATACCTTATAAGGTAGTACTACATAACTTTACATGTTATAAGGTAATCAAATATAACGTTATACGTTATAAGGTAACACTATATAACGTTATACGTTAAAAGGTAATGCTATATAACGTTATACGTTAAAAGGTAATACTATATCACGTTATACGTTAGAAGCTATTACTATATTACGTTATACCTTATAAGGGAATACTATATAACGTTATACGTTAGAAGCTATTACTATGTGACGTTATACCTTATAAGGTAGTACTATGCAATGTTATACGTTAGAAGCTATTGCTATATGACGTTATACGTTATAAGGTAATACTATATAGCGTTGTACGTTATAAGCTAATACTAGATAACGTTATACGTTATAAGGTAATACTATATAACGTTGTACGTTATAAGATAATACTAGATAACGTTATACGTTATAAGGTAATACTATATAACGTTGTACGTTATAAGATAATACTAGATAACGTTATACGTTATAAGGTAATACTATATAACGTTGTACGTTATTAGGTAATAGCTTATAACGTTATACGTTAGAAGGTATTACTATATAACGTTATACCTTATAAGGTAATACTATTTAACGTTATACGTAGGAAGCTATTACTGCATGGCGTTATACCTTATAAGGTAGTACTACATAACTTTATTCGTTATAAGGTAACCAAATATAACGTTATACGTTATAAGGTAATACTATATAACGTTGTACGTTATAAGGTAATACTAGATAACGTTATACGTTATAAGGTAATACTATATAACGTTGTACGTTAGTAGGTAATAGCTTATAACGTTATACGTTAGAAGGTATTACTATATGACGTTATACCTTATAAGGTAATACTATGAAGCGTTATACGTTAGAAGCTATTACTATGTGACGATATACCTTATAAGGTAGTACTATATAATGTTATACGTCAGAAGCTATTACTATATAACGTTACACCTTATAAGGTAATACTATTTAATGTTATACGTAGGAAGGTATTACTACATGGCGTTATACCTTATAAGGTAGTACTACATAACTTTATTCGTTATAAGGTAACCAAATATAACGTTATACGTTATAAGGTAATATTATATAACGTTGTACGTTATAACGTAATACTAGATAACGTTATACGTTATAAGGTAATACTATATAACGTTGTACGTTATAAGGTAATACTAGATAACGTTATACGTTATAAGGTAATACTATATAACGTTGTACGTTATTAGGTAATAGCTTATAACATTATACGTTAGAAGGTATTACTATATAACGTTATACCTTATAAGGTAATACTATTTAACGTTATACGTAGGAAGCTATTACTGCATGGCGTTATACCTTATAAGGTAGTACTACATAACTTTATTCGTTATAAGGTAATCAAATATAATGTTATACGTTATAAGGTAATACTATATAACGTTATACGTTAAAAGGTAATACTATACAACGTTGTACGTTGTAATGTAATGGTACATAACGTTATACGTTAGAAGCTATTACTATATGACGTTATACCTTATAAGGTAATACTATATAACGTTATACGTTAGAAGCTATAACCATATGACGTTATACGTTATAAGGTAATACTATATCACGTTATACGTTAGAAGCTATTACTATATGTCGTTATACCTTATAAGGTAATACTATATAACGTTATACGTTATAAGGTAATACTATATAACGTTGTACGTTAGAAGCCATTACTATGTGACGTTATACCTTATAAGGTAATACTATATAGCGTTATACGTCTGAAGCTATTACTATATGACGTTATACGTTAGAAGCCATTACTACATGGCGTTATACCTTATAAGGTAGTACTACATAACTTTACATGTTATAAGGTAATCAAATATAACGTTATACGTTATAAGGTAACACTATATAACGTTATACGTTAAAAGGTAATGCTATATAACGTTATACGTTAAAAGGTAATACTATATCACGTTATACGTTAGAAGCTATTACTATATTACGTTATACCTTATAAGGGAATACTATATAACGTTATACGTTAGAAGCTATTACTATGTGACGTTATACCTTATAAGGTAGTACTATGCAATGTTATACGTTAGAAGCTATTGCTATATGACGTTATACGTTATAAGGTAATACTATATAGCGTTGTACGTTATAAGCTAATACTAGATAACGTTATACGTTATAAGGTAATACTATATAACGTTGTACGTTATAAGATAATACTAGATAACGTTATATGTTATAAGGTAATACTATATAACGTTGTACGTTATAAGATAATACTAGATAACGTTATACGTTATAAGGTAATACTATATAACGTTGTACGTTATTAGGTAATAGCTTATAACGTTATACGTTAGAAGGTATTACTATATAACGTTATACCTTATAAGGTAATACTATTTAACGTTATACGTAGGAAGCTATTACTGCATGGCGTTATACCTTATAAGGTAGTACTACATAACTTTATTCGTTATAAGGTAACCAAATATAACGTTATACGTTATAAGGTAATACTATATAACATTGTACGTTATAAGGTAATACTAGATAACGTTATACGTTATAAGGTAATACTATATAACGTTGTACGTTATTAGGTAATAGCTTATAACGTTATACGTTAGAAGGTATTACTATATGACGTTATACCTTATAAGGTAATACTATAAAGCGTTATACGTTAGAAGCTATTACTATGTGACGATATACCTTATAAGGTAGTACTATATAATGTTATACGTCAGAAGCTATTACTATATAACGTTACACCTTATAAGGTAATACTATTTAATGTTATACGTAGGAAGGTATTACTACATGGCGTTATACCTTATAAGGTAGTACTACATAACTTTATTCGTTATAAGGTAACCAAATATAACGTTATACGTTATAAGGTAATATTATATAACGTTGTACGTTATAACGTAATACTAGATAACTTATACGTTATAAGGTAATACTATATAACGTTGTACGTTATAAGGTAATACTAGATAACGTTATACGTTATAAGGTAATACTATATAACGTTGTGCGTTATTAGGTAATAGCTTATAACATTATACGTTAGAAGGTATTACTATATAACGTTATACCTTATAAGGTAATACTATTTAACGTTATACGTAGGAAGCTATTACTGCATGGCGTTATACCTTATAAGGTAGTACTACATAACTTTATTCGTTATTAGGTAATCAAATATAATGTTATACGTTATAAGGTAATACTATATAACGTTATACGTTAAAAGGTAATACTATATAACGTTATACGTTAGAAGCTATTACTATATGACGTTATACCTTATAAGGTAATACTATATAACGTTATACGTCAGAAGCTATTACTATATGACGTTATACGTTATAAGGTAATACTATATAGCGTTATACGTTAGAAGCTATTACTATATGAAGTTATACCTTATCAGGTAATATTATATAACGTTGTACGTTAGAAGCCATTACTATGTGACGTTATACCTTATAGGGTAATACTATATAGCGTTATACGTCTGAAGCTATTACTATATGACGTTATACGTTAGAAGCCATTACTACATAGCGTTATACCTTATAAGGTAGTACTACATAACTTTACATGTCATAAGGTAATCAAATATAACGTTATACGTTATAAGGTAACACTATATAACGTTATACGTTAAAAGGTAATGCTATATAACGTTATACGTTAAAAGGTAATACTATATCACGTTATACGTTAGAAGCTATTACTATATTACGTTATACCTTATAAGGGAATACTATATAACGTTATACGTTAGAAGCTATTACTATGTGACGTTATACCTTATAAGGTAGTACTATGCAATGTTATACGTTAGAAGCTATTGCTATATGACGTTATACGTTATAAGGTAATACTATATAGCGTTATACGTTATAAGATAATACTATATAACGTTGTACTTTATTAGGTAATAGCCTATAACGTTATACGTTAGGAGGAATTACTATATAACGTTATACCTTATAAGGTAATACTATTTAACGTTTTACGTAGGAAGCTATTACTACATGGCGTTATACCTTATAAGGTAGTACTACATAACTTTATACGTTATAAGGTAATCAAATATAACGTTATACGTTATAAGGTAATACTATATAACGTTATACGTTAAAAGGTAATACTATATAACGTTATACGTTAGAAGCTATTACTATATGACGTTATACCTTATAAGGTAATACTATATAACGTTATACGTCAGAAGCTATTACTATATGACGTTATACGTTATAAGGTAATACTATATAGCGTTATACGTTAGAAGCTATTACTATATGAAGTTATACCTTATCAGGTAATACTATATAACGATATACGTTAGAAGCTATTACTATATGACGTTGTACGTTATAAGGTAATACTAGATAACGTTATACGTTATAAGGTAATACTATATAACGTTGTACGTTATAAGGTAATACTAGATAACGTTATACGTTATAAGGTAATACTATATAACGTTGTACGTTATTAGGTAATAGCTTATAACGTTATACGTTAGAAGGTATTACTATATAACGTTATACGTTAGAAGCTATTACTATGTAACTTTATACGTTGGAAGCTATTACTATATGACGTTATACGTTAGAAGCTATTACTCTATGACGTTATACTTTATAAGGTAATACTATATAGCGTTATACGTTAGAAGCTATTTCTATGTGACGTTATACCTTATAAGGTAAGACTATATGACGTTATACGTTGTAAGGTAATGGTACATAACGTTATACGTTAGAAGCTATTACTATATGACGTTATACCTTATAAGGTAATACTATAAAGCGTTATACGTTAGAAGCTATTACTATGTGACGATATACCTTATAAGGTCGTACTATATAATGTTATACGTCCGAAGCTATTACTATATAACGTTACACCTTATAAGGTAATACTATTTAATGTTATACGTAGGAAGCTATTACTACATGGCGTCATACCTTATAAGGTAGTACTACATAACTTTATTCGTTATAAGGAAACAAAATATAACGTTATACTTTATAAGGTAATACTATATAACGTTGTACGTTATAAGGTAATACTAGATAACGTTATACGTTATAAGGTAATACTATATAACGTTGTACGTTATTAGGTAATAGCTTATAACGTTATACGTTAGAAGGTATTACTATATAACGTTATACCTTATAAGGTAATACTATTTAACGTTATACGTAGGAAGCTATTACTGCATGGCGTTATACCTTATAAGGTAGTACTACATAACTTTATTCGTTATAAGGTAATCAAATATAACGTTATACGTTATAAGGTAATACTATATAACGTTATACGTTAAAAGGTAATACTATACAACGTTGTACGTTGTAATATAATGGTACATAACGTTATACGTTAGAAGCTATTACTATATGACGTTATACCTTATAAGGTAATACTATATAACGTTATACGTTAAAAGGTAATACTATACAACGTTGTACGTTGTAATATAATGGTACATAACGTTATACGTTAGAAGCTATTACTATATGACGTTATACCTTATAAGGTAATACTATATCACGTTATACGTTAGAAGCTATTACTATATTACGTTATACCTTATAAGGGAATACTATATAACGTTATACGTTAGAAGCTATTACTATGTGACGTTATACCTTATAAGGTAGTACTATGCAATGTTATACGTTAGAAGCTATTGCTATATGACGTTATACGTTATAAGGTAATACTATATAGCGTTATACGTTATAAGGTAATACTATATAACGTTGTACTTTATTAGGTAATAGCCTATAACGTTATACGTTAGGAGGAATTACTATATAACGTTATACCTTATAAGGTAATACTATTTAACGTTATACGTAGGAAGCTATTACTACATGGCGTTATACCTTATAAGGTAGTACTACATAACTTTATACGTTATAAGGTAATCAAATATAACGTTATACGTTATAAGGTAATACTATATAACGTTATACGTTAAAAGGTAATACTATATAACGTTATACGTTAGAAGCTATTACTATATGACGTTATACCTTATAAGGTAATACTATATAACGTTATACGTCAGAAGCTATTACTATATGACGTTATACGTTATAAGGTAATACTATATAGCGTTATACGTTAGAAGCTATTACTATATGACGTTATACCTTATCAGGTAATACTATATAACGATATACGTTAGAAGCTATTACTATATGACGTTGTACGTTATAAGGTAATACTAGATAACGTTATACGTTATAACGTAATACTATATAACGCTGTACGTTATAAGGTAATACTAGATAACGTTATACGTTATAAGGTAATACTATATAACGTTGTACGTTATTAGGTAATAGCTTATAACGTTATACGTTAGAAGGTATTACTATATGACGTTATACCTGTTAAGGTAATACTATAAAGCGTTATACGTTAGAAGCTATTACTATGTGACGATATACCTTATAAGGTAATACTCTAAAGCGTTATACGTCAGAAGCTATTACTATGTAACTTTATACTTTGGAAGCTATTACTATATGACGTTATACGTTAGAAGCTATTACTATGTAACTTTATACGTTGGAAGCTATTACTATATGACGTTATACGTTAGAAGCTATTACTCTATGACGTTATACTTTATAAGGTAATACTATATAGCGTTATACGTTAGAAGCTATTTCTATGTGACGTTATACCTTATAAGGTAAGACTATATGACGTTATACGTTAGAAGCTATTACTATGTGACGATATACCTTATAAGGTAGTACTATATAATATTATACGTCAGAAGCTATTACTATATAACGTTATACCTTATAAGGTAATACTATTTAATGTTATACGTAGGAAGCTATTACTACATGGCGTTATACCTTATAAGGTAGTACTACATAACTTTATTCGTTATAAGGTAACCAAATATAACGTTATACGTTATAAGGTAATATTATATAACGTTGTACGTTATAAGCTAATACTAGATAACGTTATACGTTATAAGGTAATACTATATAACGTTGTACGTTATAAGATAATACTAGATAACGTTATACGTTATAAGGTAATACTATATAACGTTGTACGTTATTAGGTAATAGCTTATAACGTTATACGTTAGAAGGTATTACTATATAACGTTATACCTTATAAGGTAATACTATTTAACGTTATACGTAGGAAGCTATTACTGCATGGCGTTATACCTTATATGGTAGTACTACATAACTTTATTCGTTATAAGGTAACCAAATATAACGTTATACGTTATAAGGTAATACTATATAACGTTGTACGTTATAAGGTAATACTAGATAACGTTATACGTTATAAGGTAATACTATATAACGTTGTACGTTATTAGGTAATAGCTTATAACGTTATACGTTAGAAGGTGTTACTATATGACGTTATACCTTATAAGATAATACTATAAAGCGTTATACGTTAGAAGCTATTACTATGTGACGATATACCTTATAAGGTAGTACTATATAATGTTATACGTCAGAAGCTATTACTATATAACGTTACACCTTATAAGGTAATACTATTTAATGTTATACGTAGGAAGGTATTACTACATGGCGTTATACCTTATAAGGTAGTACTACATAACTTTATTCGTTATAAGTTAACCAAATATAACGTTATACGTTATAAGGTAATACTATATAACGTTGTGCGTTATAAGGTAATACTAGATAACGTTATACGTTATAAGGTAATACTATATAACGTTGTAGGTTATTAGGTAATAGCTTATAACTTTATACGTTAGAAGGTATTACTATATAACGTTATACATTATAAGGTAATACTATTTAACGTTATACGTAGGAAGCTATTACTGCATGGCGTTATACCTTATAAGGTAGTACTACATAACTTTATTCGTTATAAGGTAATCAAATATAACGTTATACGTTATAAGGTAATATTATATAACGTTATACGTTATAACGTAATACTAGATAACGTTATACGTTATAAGGTAATACTATATAACGTTGTACGATATAAGGTAATACTAGATAACGTTATACGTTATAAGGTAATACTATATAACGTTGTACGTTATTAGGTAATAGCTTATAACATTGTACGTTAGAAGGTATTACTATATAACGTTATACCTTATAAGGTAATACTATTTAACGTTATACGTAGGAAGCTATTACTACATGGCGTCATACCTTATAAGGTAGTACTACATAACTTTATTCGTTATAAGGAAACAAAATATAACGTTATACTTTATAAGGTAATACTATATAACGTTGTACGTTATAAGGTAATACTAGATAACGTTATACGTTATAAGGTAATACTATATAACGTTGTACGTTATTAGGTAATAGCTTATAACGTTATACGTTAGAAGGTATTACTATATAACGTTATACCTTATAAGGTAATACTATTTAACGTTATACGTAGGAAGCTATTACTGCATGGCGTTATACCTTATAAGGTAGTACTACATAACTTTATTCGTTATAAGGTAATCAAATATAACGTTATACGTTATAAGGTAATACTATATAACGTTATACGTTAAAAGGTAATACTATACAACGTTGTACGTTGTAATATAATGGTACATAACGTTATACGTTAGAAGCTATTACTATATGACGTTATACCTTATAAGGTAATACTATATAACGTTATACGTTAAAAGGTAATACTATACAACGTTGTACGTTGTAATATAATGGTACATAACGTTATACGTTAGAAGCTATTACTATATGACGTTATACCTTATAAGGTAATACTATATCACGTTATACGTTAGAAGCTATTACTATATTACGTTATACCTTATAAGGGAATACTATATAACGTTATACGTTAGAAGCTATTACTATGTGACGTTATACCTTATAAGGTAGTACTATGCAATGTTATACGTTAGAAGCTATTGCTATATGACGTTATACGTTATAAGGTAATACTATATAGCGTTATACGTTATAAGGTAATACTATATAACGTTGTACTTTATTAGGTAATAGCCTATAACGTTATACGTTAGGAGGAATTACTATATAACGTTATACCTTATAAGGTAATACTAGTTAACGTTATACGTAGGAAGCTATTACTACATGGCGTTATACCTTATAAGGTAGTACTACATAACTTTATACGTTATAAGGTAATCAAATATAACGTTATACGTTATAAGGTAATACTATATAACGTTATACGTTAAAAGGTAATACTATATAACGTTATACGTTAGAAGCTATTACTATATGACGTTATACCTTATAAGGTAATACTATATAACGTTATACGTCAGAAGCTATTACTATATGACGTTATACGTTATAAGGTAATACTATATAGCGTTATACGTTAGAAGCTATTACTATATGACGTTATACCTTATCAGGTAATACTATATAACGATATACGTTAGAAGCTATTACTATATGACGTTGTACGTTATAAGGTAATACTAGATAACGTTATACGTTATAACGTAATACTATATAACGCTGTACGTTATAAGGTAATACTAGATAACGTTATACGTTATAAGGTAATACTATATAACGTTGTACGTTATTAGGTAATAGCTTATAACGTTATACGTTAGAAGGTATTACTATATGACGTTATACCTGTTAAGGTAATACTATAAAGCGTTATACGTTAGAAGCTATTACTATGTGACGATATACCTTATAAGGTAATACTCTAAAGCGTTATACGTCAGAAGCTATTACTATGTAACTTTATACTTTGGAAGCTATTACTATATGACGTTATACGTTAGAAGCTATTACTATGTAACTTTATACGTTGGAAGCTATTACTATATGACGTTATACGTTAGAAGCTATTACTCTATGACGTTATACTTTATAAGGTAATACTATATAGCGTTATACGTTAGAAGCTATTTCTATGTGACGTTATACCTTATAAGGTAAGACTATATGACGTTATACGTTAGAAGCTATTACTATGTGACGATATACCTTATAAGGTAGTACTATATAATATTATACGTCAGAAGCTATTACTATATAACGTTATACCTTATAAGGTAATACTATTTAATGTTATACGTAGGAAGCTATTACTACATGGCGTTATACCTTATAAGGTAGTACTACATAACTTTATTCGTTATAAGGTAACCAAATATAACGTTATACGTTATAAGGTAATATTATATAACGTTGTACGTTATAAGCTAATACTAGATAACGTTATACGTTATAAGGTAATACTATATAACGTTGTACGTTATAAGATAATACTAGATAACGTTATACGTTATAAGGTAATACTATATAACGTTGTACGTTATTAGGTAATAGCTTATAACGTTATACGTTAGAAGGTATTACTATATAACGTTATACCTTATAAGGTAATACTATTTAACGTTATACGTAGGAAGCTATTACTGCATGGCGTTATACCTTATATGGTAGTACTACATAACTTTATTCGTTATAAGGTAACCAAATATAACGTTATACGTTATAAGGTAATACTATATAACGTTGTACGTTATAAGGTAATACTAGATAACGTTATACGTTATAAGGTAATACTATATAACGTTGTACGTTATTAGGTAATAGCTTATAACGTTATACGTTAGAAGGTGTTACTATATGACGTTATACCTTATAAGATAATACTATAAAGCGTTATACGTTAGAAGCTATTACTATGTGACGATATACCTTATAAGGTAGTACTATATAATGTTATACGTCAGAAGCTATTACTATATAACGTTACACCTTATAAGGTAATACTATTTAATGTTATACGTAGGAAGGTATTACTACATGGCGTTATACCTTATAAGGTAGTACTACATAACTTTATTCGTTATAAGTTAACCAAATATAACGTTATACGTTATAAGGTAATACTATATAACGTTGTGCGTTATAAGGTAATACTAGATAACGTTATACGTTATAAGGTAATACTATATAACGTTGTAGGTTATTAGGTAATAGCTTATAACTTTATACGTTAGAAGGTATTACTATATAACGTTATACATTATAAGGTAATACTATTTAACGTTATACGTAGGAAGCTATTACTGCATGGCGTTATACCTTATAAGGTAGTACTACATAACTTTATTCGTTATAAGGTAATCAAATATAACGTTATACGTTATAAGGTAATATTATATAACGTTATACGTTATAACGTAATACTAGATAACGTTATACGTTATAAGGTAATACTATATAACGTTGTACGATATAAGGTAATACTAGATAACGTTATACGTTATAAGGTAATACTATATAACGTTGTACGTTATTAGGTAATAGCTTATAACATTGTACGTTAGAAGGTATTACTATATAACGTTATACCTTATAAGGTAATACTATTTAACGTTATACGTAGGAAGCTATTACTGCATGGCGTTATACCTTATAAGGTAGTACTACATAACTTTATTCGTTATAAGGTAATCAAATATAATGTTATACGTTATAAGGTAATACTATATAACGTTATACGTTAAAAGGTAATACTATACAACGTTGTACGTTGTAATGTAATGTTACATAACGTTATACGTTAGAAGCTATTACTATATGACGTTATACCTTATAAGGTAATACTATATAACGTTATACGTTAGAAGCTATAACCATATGACGTTATACGTTATAAGGTAATACTATATCACGTTATACGTTAGAAGCTATTACTATATGTCGTTATACCTTATAAGGTAATACTATATAACGTTATACGTTAGAAGCTATTACCATATGACGTTATACGTTATAAGGTAACACTATATAACGTTATACGTTAGAAGCTATTACTATGTGACGTTATACCTTATAAGGTAGTACTATGCAATGTTATACGTTAGAAGCTATTGCTATATGACGTTATACGTTATAAGGTAATACTATATAGCGTTATACGTTATAAGGTAATACTATATAACGTTGTACTTTATTAGGTAATAGCCTATAACGTTATACGTTAGGAGGAATTACTATATAACGTTATACCTTATAAGGTAATACTATTTACCGTTATACGTAGGAAGCTACTACTACATGGCGTTATACCTTATAAGGTAGTACTACATAACTTTATACGTTATAAGGTAATACTATATAACGTTATACGTTAAAAGATAATACTATATAACGTTATACGTTAGAAGCTATTACTATATGACGTTATACCTTATAAGGTAATACTATATAACGTTATACGTCAGAAGCTATTACTATATGACGTTATACGTTATAAGGTAATGCTATATAGCGTTATACGTTAGAAGCTATTACTATATGACGTTATACCTTATCAGGTAATACTATATAACGTTATACGTTAGAAGCTATTACTATATGACGTTGTACGTTATAAGGTAATACTAGATAACGTTATACGTTATAAGGTAATACTATATAACGTTGTACGTTATAAGGTAATACTAGATAACGTTATACGTTATAAGGTAATACTATATAACGTTGTACGTTATTAGGTAATAGCTTATAACGTTATACGTTAGAAGGTATTACTATATAACGTTATACTTTATAAGGTAATACTATTTAACGTTATACGTAGGAAACTATTACTATATGACGTTATACGTTAGAAGCTATCACTCTATGACGTTATACTTTATAAGGTAATACTATATAGCGTTATACGTTATAAGGTAATACTATATAACGTTATACGTTAGAAGCTATTACTATGTAACTTTATACGTTGGAAGCTATTACTATATGACGTTATACGTCAGAAGCTATTACTATATAACGTTACACCTTATAAGGTAATACTATTTAATGTTATACGTAGGAAGGTATTACTACATGGCGTTATACCTTATAAGGTAGTACTACATAACTTTATTCGTTATAAGGTAACCAAATATAACGTTATACGTTATAAGGTAATACTATATAACGTTGTACGTTATAAGGTAATACTAGATAACGTTATACGTTATAAGGTAATACTATATAACGTTGTAGGTTATTAGGTAATAGCTTATAACTTTATACGTTAGAAGGTATTACTATATAACGTTATACCTTATAAGGTAATACTATTTAACGTTATACGTAGGAAGCTATTACTGCATGGCGTTATACCTTATAAGGTAGTACTACATAACTTTATTCGTTATAAGGTAATCAAATATAACGTTATACGTTATAAGGTAATATTATATAACGTTATACGTTATAACGTAATACTAGATAACGTTATACGTTATAAGGTAATACTATATAACGTTGTACGATATAAGGTAATACTAGATAACGTTATACGTTATAAGGTAATACTATATAACGTTGTACGTTATTAGGTAATAGCTTATAACATTGTACGTTAGAAGGTATTACTATATAACGTTATACCTTATAAGGTAATACTATTTAACGTTATACGTAGGAAGCTATTACTGCATGGCGTTATACCTTATAAGGTAGTACTACATAACTTTATTCGTTATAAGGTAATCAAATATAATGTTATACGTTATAAGGTAATACTATATAACGTTATACGTTAAAAGGTAATACTATACAACGTTGTACGTTGTAATGTAATGTTACATAACGTTATACGTTAGAAGCTATTACTATATGACGTTATACCTTATAAGGTAATACTATATAACGTTATACGTTAGAAGCTATAACCATATGACGTTATACGTTATAAGGTAATACTATATCACGTTATACGTTAGAAGCTATTACTATATGTCGTTATACCTTATAAGGTAATACTATATAACGTTATACGTTAGAAGCTATTACCACATGACGTTATGCGTTATAAGGTAACACTATATAACGTTATACGTTAAAAGGTAATACTATATAACGTTATACGTTAAAAGGTAATACTATATCACGTTATACGTTAGAAGCTATTACTATATTACGTTATACCTTATAAGGGAATACTATATAACGTTATACGTTAGAAGCTATTACTATGTGACGTTATACCTTATAAGGTAGTACTATGCAATGTTATACGTTAGAAGCTATTGCTATATGACGTTATACGTTATAAGGTAATACTATATAGCGTTATACGTTATAAGGTAATACTATATAACGTTGTACTTTATTAGGTAATAGCCTATAACGTTATACGTTAGGAGGAATTACTATATAACGTTATACCTTATAAGGTAATACTATTTACCGTTATACGTAGGAAGCTACTACTACATGGCGTTATACCTTATAAGGTAGTACTACATAACTTTATACGTTATAAGGTAATACTATATAACGTTATACGTTAGAAGCTATTACTATGTAACTTTATACGTTGGAAGCTATTACTATATGACGTTATACGTTAGAAGCTATTACTCTATGACGTTATACTTTATAAGGTAATACTATATAGCGTTATACGTTATAAGGTAATACTATATAACGTTATACGTTAGAAGCTATTACTATGTAACTTTATACGTTGGAAGCTATTACTATATGACGTTATACGTTAGAAGCTATTACTATGTGACGTTATACCTTATAAGGTAGTACTATGCAATGTTATACGTTAGAAGCTATTGCTATATGACGTTATACGTTATAAGGTAATACTATATAGCGTTATACGTTATAAGGTAATACTATATAACGTTGTACGTTATTAGGTAATAGCTTATAACGTTATACGTTAGAAGGTATTACTATATAACGTTATACTTTATAAGGTAATACTATTTAACGTTATACGTAGGAAACTATTACTATATGACGTTATATGTTAGAAGCTATCACTCTATGACGTTATACTTTATAAGGTAATACTATATAGCGTTATACGTTATAAGGTAATACTATATAACGTTATACGTTAGAAGCTATTACTATGTAACTTTATACGTTGGAAGCTATTACTATATGACGTTATACGTTAGAAGCTATTACTCTATGACGTTATACTTTATAAGGTAATACTATATAGCGTTATACGTTAGAAGCTATTTCTATGTGACGTTATACCTTATAAGGTAAGACTATATGACGTTATACGTTGTAAGGTAATGGTACATAACGTTATACGTTAGAAGCTATTACTATATGACGTTGTACGTTATAAGGTAATACTAGATAACGTTATACGTTATAAGGTAATACTATATAACGTTGTACGTTATAAGGTAATACTAGATAACGTTATACGTTATAAGGTAATACTATATAACGTTGTACGTTATTAGGTAATAGCTTATAACGTTATATGTTAGAAGGTATTACTATATAACGTTATACTTTATAAGGTAATACTATTTAACGTTATACGTAGGAAACTATTACTATATGACGTTATACGTTAGAAGCTATTACTCTATGACGTTATACTTTATAAGGTAATACTATATAGCGTTATACGTTATAAGGTAATACTATATAACGTTATACGTTAGAAGCTATTACTATGTAACTTTATACGTTGGAAGCTATTACTATATGACGTTATACGTTAGAAGCTATTACTCTATGACGTTATACTTTATAAGGTAATACTATATAGCGTTATACGTTAGAAGCTATTTCTATGTGACGTTATACCTTATAAGGTAAGACTATATGACGTTATACGTTGTAAGGTAATGGTACATAACGTTATACGTTAGAAGCTATTACTATATGACGTTATACCTTATAAGGTAATACTATAAAGCGTTATACGTTAGAAGCTATTACTATTTGACGATATACCTTATAAGGTAGTACTATATAATATTATACGTCAGAAGCTATTACTATATAACGTTATACCTTATAAGGTAATACTATTTAATGTTATACGTAGGAAGCTATTACTACATGGCGTTATACCTTATAAGGTAGTACTACATAACTTTATTCGTTATAAGGTAACCAAATATAACGTTATACGTTAAAAGGTAATACTATATAACGTTGTTCGTTATAAGCTAATACTAGATAACGTTATACGTTATAAGGTAATACTATATAACGTGGTACGTTATAAGGTAATACTAGATAACGTTATACGTTATAAGGTAATACTATATAACGTTGTACGTTATTAGGTAATAGCTTATAACGTTATACGTTAGAAGGTATTACTATATAACGTTATACCTTATAAGGTAATACTATTTAACGTTATACGTAGGAAGCTATTACTGCATGGCGTTATACCTTATAAGGTAGTACTACATAACTTTATTCGTTATAAGGTAATCAAATATAACGTTATACGTTATAAGGTAATATTATATAACGTTGTACGTTATAAGGTAATACTAGATAACGTTATACGTTAAAAGGTAATACTATATAACGTTATACGTTAAAAGGTAATACTATATCACGTTATACGTTAGAAGCTATTACTATATTACGTTATACCTTATAAGGGAATACTATATAACGTTATACGTTAGAAGCTATTACTATGTGACGTTATACCTTATAAGGTAGTACTATGCAATGTTATACGTTAGAAGCTATTGCTATATGACGTTATACGTTATAAGGTAATACTATATAGCGTTATACGTTATAAGGTAATACTATATAACGTTGTACTTTATTAGGTAATAGCCTATAATGTTATACGTTAGGAGGAATTACTATATAACGTTATACCTTATAAGGTAATACTATTTAACGTTATACGTAGGAAGCTATTACTACATGGCGTTATACCTTATAAGGTAGTACTACATAACTTTATACGTTATAAGGTAATCAAATATAACGTTATACGTTATAAGGTAATACTATATAACGTTATACGTTAAAAGATAATACTATATAACGTTATACGTTAGAAGCTATTACTATATGACGTTATACCTTATAAGGTAATACTATATAACGTTATACGTCAGAAGCTATTACTATATGACGTTATACGTTATAAGGTAATACTATATAGCGTTATACGTTAGAAGCTATTACTATATGACGTTATACCTTATCAGGTAATACTATATAACGTTATACGTTAGAAGCTATTACTATATGACGTTGTACGTTATAAGGTAATACTTGATAACGTTATACGTGATAAGGTAATACTATATAACGTTGTACGTTATAAGGTAATACTAGATAACGTTATACGTTATAAGGTAATACTATATAACGTTGTACGTTATTAGGTAATAGCTTATAACGTTATACGTTAGAAGGTATTACTATATAACGTTATACTTTATAAGGTAATACTATTTAACGTTATACGTAGGAAACTATTACTGCATGGCGTTATACCTTATAAGGTAGTACTACATATCTTTATTCGTTATAAGGTAATCAAATATAACGTTATACGTTATAAGGTAATACTATATAACGTTATACGTTAGAAGCTATTACTATGTAACTTTATACGTTGGAAGCTATTACTATATGACGTTATACGTTAGAAGCTATTACTCTATGACGTTATACTTTATAAGGTAATACTATATAGCGTTATACGTTAGAAGCTATTTCGATGTGACGTTATACCTTATAAGGTAAGACTATATGACGTTATACGTTAGAAGCTATTACTATGTGACGATATACCTTATAAGGTAGTACTATATTATATTATACGTCAGAAGCTATTACTATATAACGTTATATCTTATAAGGTAATACTATTTAATGTTATACGTAGGAAGCTATTACTACATGGCGTTATACCTTATAAGGTAGTACTACATAACTTTATTCGTTATAAGGTAACCAAATATAACGTCATACGTTATAAGGTAATACTATATAACGTTGTACGTTATAAGCTAATACTAGATAACGTTATACGTTATAAGGTAATACTATATAACGTTGTACGTTATAAGATAATACTAGATAACGTTATACGTTATAAGGTAATACTATATAACGTTGTACGTTATTAGGTAATAGCTTATAACGTTATACGTTAGAAGGTATTACTATATAACGTTATACCTTATAAGGTAATACTATTTAACGTTATACGTAGGAAGCTATTACTGCATGGCGTTATACCTTATAAGGTAGTACTACATAACTTTATTCGTTATAAGGTAACCAAATATAACGTTATACGTTATAAGGTAATACTATATAACGTTGTACGTTATAAGGTAATACTAGATAACGTTATACGTTATAAGGTAATACTATATAACGTTGTACGTTATTAGGTAATAGCTTATAACGTTATACGTTAGAAGGTATTACTATATGACGTTATACCTTATAAGGTAATACTATAAAGCGTTATACGTTAGAAGCTATTACTATGTGACGATATACCTTATAAGGTAGTACTATATAATGTTATACGTCAGAAGCTATTACTATATAACTTTACACCTTATAAGGTAATACTATTTAATGTTATACGTAGGAAGGTATTACTACATGGCGTTGTACCTTATAAGGTAGTACTACATAACTTTATTCGTTATAAGGTAACCAAATATAACGTTATACGTTATAAGGTAATACTATATAACGTTGTACGTTATAAGGTAATACTAGATAACGTTATACGTTATAAGGTAATACTATATAACGTTGTAGGTTATTAGGTAATAGCTTATAACGTTATACGTTAGAAGGTATTACTATATAACGTTATACCTTATAAGGTAATACTATTTAACGTTATACGTAGGAAGCTATTACTGCATGGCGTTATACCTTATAAGGTAGTACTACATAACTTTATTCGTATTAAGGTAATCAAATATAACGTTATACGTTATAAGGTAATATTATATAACGTTGTACGTTATAACGTAATACTAGATAACGTTATACGTTATAAGGTAATACTATATAACGTTGTACGATATAAGGTAATACTAGATAACGTTATACGTTATAAGGTAATACTATATAACGTTGTACGTTATTAGGTAATAGCTTATAACATTGTACGTTAGAAGGTATTACTATATAACGTTATACCTTATAAGGTAATACTATTTAACGTTATACGTAGGAAGCTATTACTGCATGGCGTTATACTTATAAGGTAGTACTACATAACTTTATTCGTTATAAGGTAATCAAATATAATGTTATACGTTATAAGGTAATACTATATAACGTTATACGTTAAAAGGTAATACTATTTAACGTTATACGTAGGAAACTATTACTGCATGGCGTTATACCTTATATGGTAGTACTACATAACTTTATTCGTTATAAGGTAATCAAATATAACGTTATACGTTATAAGGTAATACTATATAACGTTATACGTTAGAAGCTATTACTATGTAACTTTATACGTTGGAAGCTATTACTATATGACGTTATACGTTAGAAGCTATTACTCTATGACGTTATACTTTATAAGGTAATACTATATAGCGTTATACGTTAGAAGCTATTTCTATGTGACGTTATACCTTATAAGGTAAGACTATATGACGTTATACGTTAGAAGCTATTACTATGTGACGATATACCTTATAAGGTAGTACTATATAATATTATACGTCAGAAGCTATTACTATATAACGTTATACCTTATAAGGTAATACTATTTAATGTTATACGTAGGAAGCTATTACTACATGGCGTTATACCTTATAAGGTAGTACTACATAACTTTATTCGTTATAAGGTAACCAAATATAACGTTATACGTTATAAGGTAATACTATATAACGTTGTACGTTATAAGCTAATACTAGATAACGTTATACGTTATAAGGTAATACTATATAACGTTGTACGTTATAAGATAATACTAGATAACGTTATACGTTATAAGGTAATACTATATAACGTTGTACGTTATTAGGTAATAGCTTATAACGTTATACGTTAGAAGGTATTACTATATAACGTTATACCTTATAAGGTAATACTATTTAACGTTATACGTAGGAAGCTATTACTGCATGGCGTTATACCTTATAAGGTAGTACTACATAACTTTATTCGTTATAAGGTAACCAAATATAACGTTATACGTTATAAGGTAATACTATATAACGTTGTACGTTATAAGGTAATACTAGATAACGTTATACGTTATAAGGTAATACTATATAACGTTGTACGTTATTAGGTAATAGCTTATAACGTTATACGTTAGAAGGTATTACTATATGACGTTATACCTTATAAGGTAATACTATAAAGCGTTATACGTTAGAAGCTATTACTATGTGACGATATACCTTATAAGGTAGTACTATATAATGTTATACGTCAGAAGCTATTACTATATAACGTTACACCTTATAAGGTAATACTATTTAATGTTATACGTAGGAAGGTATTACTACATGGCGTTGTACCTTATAAGGTAGTACTACATAACTTTATTCGTTATAAGGTAATCAAATATAACGTTATACGTTATAAGGTAATATTATATAACGTTGTACGTTATAAGGTAATACTAGATAACGTTATACGTTATAAGGTAATACTATATAACGTTGTAGGTTATTAGGTAATAGCTTATAACGTTATACGTTAGAAGGTATTACTATATAACGTTATACCTTATAAGGTAATACTATTTAACGTTATACGTAGGAAGCTATTACTGCATGGCGTTATACCTTATAAGGTAGTACTACATAACTTTATTCGTTATAAGGTAATCAAATATAACGTTATACGTTATAAGGTAATATTATATAACGTTGTACGTTATAACGTAATACTAGATAACGTTATACGTTATAAGGTAATACTATATAACGTTGTACGATATAAGGTAATACTAGATAACGTTATACGTTATAAGGTAATACTATATAACGTTGTACGTTATTAGGTAATAGCTTATAACATTGTACGTTAGAAGGTATTACTATATAACGTTATACCTTATAAGGTAATACTATTTAACGTTATACGTAGGAAGCTATTACTGCATGGCGTTATACCTTATAAGGTAGTACTACATAACTTTATTCGTTATAAGGTAATCAAATATAATGTTATACGTTATAAGGTAATACTATATAACGTTATACGTTAAAAGGTAATACTATACAACGTTGTACGTTGTAATGTAATGGTACATAACGTTATACGTTAGAAGCTATTACTATACGACGTTATACCTTATAAGGTAATACTATATAACGTTATACGTTAGAAGCTATAACCATATGACGTTATACGTTATAAGGTAATACTATATCACGTTATACGTTAGAAGCTATTACTATATGTCGTTATACCTTATAAGGTAATACTATATAACGTTATACGTTAGAAGCTATTACCATATGACGTTATACCTTATAAGGTAACACTATATAACGTTATACGTTAAAAGGTAATACTATATAACGTTATACGTTAAAAGGTAATACTATATCACGTTATACGTTAGAAGCTATTACTATATTACGTTATACCTTATAAGGGAATACTATATAACGTTATATGTTAGAAGCTATTACTTTGTGACGTTATACCTTATAAGGTAGTACTATGCAATGTTATACGTTAGAAGCTATTGCTATATGACGTTATACGTTATAAGGTAATACTATATAGCGTTATACGTTATAAGGTAATACTATATAACGTTGTACTTTATTAGGTAATAGCCTATAACGTTATACGTTAGGAGGAATTACTATATAACGTTATACCTTATAAGGTAATACTATTTACCGTTATACGTAGGAAGCTACTACTACATGGCGTTATACCTTATAAGGTAGTACTACATAACTTTATACGTTATAAGGTAATACTATATAACGTTATACGTTAAAAGATAATAATATATAACGTTATACGTTAGAAGCTATTACTATATGACGTTATACGTTATAAGGTAATACTATATAGCGTTATACGTTAGAAGCTATTACTATATGACGTTATACCTTATCAGGTAATACTATATAACGTTCTACGTTAGAAGCTATTACTATATGACGTTGTACGTTATAAGGTAATACTAGATGACGTTATACGTTATAAGGTAATACTATATAACGTTGTACGTTATTAGGTAACCAAATATAACGTTATACGTTATAAGGTAATATTATATAACGTTGTACGTTATAACGTAATACTAGATAACGTTATACGCTATAAGGTAATACTATATAACGTTGTACGTTATAAGGTAGTACTACATAACTTTATTCGTTATAAGGTAATCAAATATAACGTTATACGTTATAAGGTAATACTATATAACGTTATACGTTAGAAGCTATTACTATGTAACTTTATACGTTGGAAGCTATTACTATATGACGTTATACGTTAGACGCTATTACTCTATGACGTTATACTTTATAAGGTAATACTATATAGCGTTATACGTTAGAAGCTATTTCTATGTGACGTTATACCTTATAAGGTAAGACTATATGACGTTATACGTTGTAAGGTAATGGTACATAACGTTATACGTTAGAAGCTATTACTATATGACGTTATACCTTATAAGGTAATACTATAAAGCGTTATACGTTAGAAGCTATTACTATGTGACGATATACCTTATAAGGTAGTACTATATAATATTATACGTCAGAAGCTATTACTATATAACGTTATACCTTATAAGGTAATACTATTTAATGTTATACGTAGGAAGCTATTACTACATGGCGTTATACCTTATAAGGTAGTACTACATAACTTTATTCGTTATAAGGTAACCAAATATAACGTTATACGTTATAAGGTAATATTATATAACGTTGTACGTTATAAGCTAATACTAGATAACGTTATACGTTATAAGGTAATACTATATAACGTTGTACGTTATAAGATAATACTAGATAACGTTATACGTTATAAGGTAATACTATATAACGTTGTACGTTATTAGGTAATAGCTTATAACGTTATACGTTAGAAGGTATTACTATATAACGTTATACCTTATAAGGTAATACTATTTAACGTTATACGTAGGAAGCTATTACTGCATGGCGTTATACCTTATATGGTAGTACTACATAACTTTATTCGTTATAAGGTAACCAAATATAACGTTATACGTTATAAGGTAATACTATATAACGTTGTACGTTATAAGGTAATACTAGATAACGTTATACGTTATAAGGTAATACTATATAACGTTGTACGTTATTAGGTAATAGCTTATAACGTTATACGTTAGAAGGTGTTACTATATGACGTTATACCTTATAAGATAATACTATAAAGCGTTATACGTTAGAAGCTATTACTATGTGACGATATACCTTATAAGGTAGTACTATATAATGTTATACGTCAGAAGCTATTACTATATAACGTTACACCTTATAAGGTAATACTATTTAATGTTATACGTAGGAAGGTATTACTACATGGCGTTATACCTTATAAGGTAGTACTACATAACTTTATTCGTTATAAGTTAACCAAATATAACGTTATACGTTATAAGGTAATACTATATAACGTTGTGCGTTATAAGGTAATACTAGATAACGTTATACGTTATAAGGTAATACTATATAACGTTGTAGGTTATTAGGTAATAGCTTATAACTTTATACGTTAGAAGGTATTACTATATAACGTTATACATTATAAGGTAATACTATTTAACGTTATACGTAGGAAGCTATTACTGCATGGCGTTATACCTTATAAGGTAGTACTACATAACTTTATTCGTTATAAGGTAATCAAATATAACGTTATACGTTATAAGGTAATATTATATAACGTTATACGTTATAACGTAATACTAGATAACGTTATACGTTATAAGGTAATACTATATAACGTTGTACGATATAAGGTAATACTAGATAACGTTATACGTTATAAGGTAATACTATATAACGTTGTACGTTATTAGGTAATAGCTTATAACATTGTACGTTAGAAGGTATTACTATATAACGTTATACCTTATAAGGTAATACTATTTAACGTTATACGTAGGAAGCTATTACTGCATGGCGTTATACCTTATAAGGTAGTACTACATAACTTTATTCGTTATAAGGTAATCAAATATAATGTTATACGTTATAAGGTAATACTATATAACGTTATACGTTAAAAGGTAATACTATACAACGTTGTACGTTGTAATGTAATGTTACATAACGTTATACGTTAGAAGCTATTACTATATGACGTTATACCTTATAAGGTAATACTATATAACGTTATACGTTAGAAGCTATAACCATATGACGTTATACGTTATAAGGTAATACTATATCACGTTATACGTTAGAAGCTATTACTATATGTCGTTATACCTTATAAGGTAATACTATATAACGTTATACGTTAGAAGCTATTACCATATGACGTTATACGTTATAAGGTAACACTATATAACGTTATACGTTAGAAGCTATTACTATGTGACGTTATACCTTATAAGGTAGTACTATGCAATGTTATACGTTAGAAGCTATTGCTATATGACGTTATACGTTATAAGGTAATACTATATAGCGTTATACGTTATAAGGTAATACTATATAACGTTGTACTTTATTAGGTAATAGCCTATAACGTTATACGTTAGGAGGAATTACTATATAACGTTATACCTTATAAGGTAATACTATTTACCGTTATACGTAGGAAGCTACTACTACATGGCGTTATACCTTATAAGGTAGTACTACATAACTTTATACGTTATAAGGTAATACTATATAACGTTATACGTTAAAAGATAATACTATATAACGTTATACGTTAGAAGCTATTACTATATGACGTTATACCTTATAAGGTAATACTATATAACGTTATACGTCAGAAGCTATTACTATATGACGTTATACGTTATAAGGTAATGCTATATAGCGTTATACGTTAGAAGCTATTACTATATGACGTTATACCTTATCAGGTAATACTATATAACGTTATACGTTAGAAGCTATTACTATATGACGTTGTACGTTATAAGGTAATACTAGATAACGTTATACGTTATAAGGTAATACTATATAACGTTGTACGTTATAAGGTAATACTAGATAACGTTATACGTTATAAGGTAATACTATATAACGTTGTACGTTATTAGGTAATAGCTTATAACGTTATACGTTAGAAGGTATTACTATATAACGTTATACTTTATAAGGTAATACTATTTAACGTTATACGTAGGAAACTATTACTATATGACGTTATACGTTAGAAGCTATCACTCTATGACGTTATACTTTATAAGGTAATACTATATAGCGTTATACGTTATAAGGTAATACTATATAACGTTATACGTTAGAAGCTATTACTATGTAACTTTATACGTTGGAAGCTATTACTATATGACGTTATACGTCAGAAGCTATTACTATATAACGTTACACCTTATAAGGTAATACTATTTAATGTTATACGTAGGAAGGTATTACTACATGGCGTTATACCTTATAAGGTAGTACTACATAACTTTATTCGTTATAAGGTAACCAAATATAACGTTATACGTTATAAGGTAATACTATATAACGTTGTACGTTATAAGGTAATACTAGATAACGTTATACGTTATAAGGTAATACTATATAACGTTGTAGGTTATTAGGTAATAGCTTATAACTTTATACGTTAGAAGGTATTACTATATAACGTTATACCTTATAAGGTAATACTATTTAACGTTATACGTAGGAAGCTATTACTGCATGGCGTTATACCTTATAAGGTAGTACTACATAACTTTATTCGTTATAAGGTAATCAAATATAACGTTATACGTTATAAGGTAATATTATATAACGTTATACGTTATAACGTAATACTAGATAACGTTATACGTTATAAGGTAATACTATATAACGTTGTACGATATAAGGTAATACTAGATAACGTTATACGTTATAAGGTAATACTATATAACGTTGTACGTTATTAGGTAATAGCTTATAACATTGTACGTTAGAAGGTATTACTATATAACGTTATACCTTATAAGGTAATACTATTTAACGTTATACGTAGGAAGCTATTACTGCATGGCGTTATACCTTATAAGGTAGTACTACATAACTTTATTCGTTATAAGGTAATCAAATATAATGTTATACGTTATAAGGTAATACTATATAACGTTATACGTTAAAAGGTAATACTATACAACGTTGTACGTTGTAATGTAATGTTACATAACGTTATACGTTAGAAGCTATTACTATATGACGTTATACCTTATAAGGTAATACTATATAACGTTATACGTTAGAAGCTATAACCATATGACGTTATACGTTATAAGGTAATACTATATCACGTTATACGTTAGAAGCTATTACTATATGTCGTTATACCTTATAAGGTAATACTATATAACGTTATACGTTAGAAGCTATTACCACATGACGTTATGCGTTATAAGGTAACACTATATAACGTTATACGTTAAAAGGTAATACTATATAACGTTATACGTTAAAAGGTAATACTATATCACGTTATACGTTAGAAGCTATTACTATATTACGTTATACCTTATAAGGGAATACTATATAACGTTATACGTTAGAAGCTATTACTATGTGACGTTATACCTTATAAGGTAGTACTATGCAATGTTATACGTTAGAAGCTATTGCTATATGACGTTATACGTTATAAGGTAATACTATATAGCGTTATACGTTATAAGGTAATACTATATAACGTTGTACTTTATTAGGTAATAGCCTATAACGTTATACGTTAGGAGGAATTACTATATAACGTTATACCTTATAAGGTAATACTATTTACCGTTATACGTAGGAAGCTACTACTACATGGCGTTATACCTTATAAGGTAGTACTACATAACTTTATACGTTATAAGGTAATACTATATAACGTTATACGTTAGAAGCTATTACTATGTAACTTTATACGTTGGAAGCTATTACTATATGACGTTATACGTTAGAAGCTATTACTCTATGACGTTATACTTTATAAGGTAATACTATATAGCGTTATACGTTATAAGGTAATACTATATAACGTTATACGTTAGAAGCTATTACTATGTAACTTTATACGTTGGAAGCTATTACTATATGACGTTATACGTTAGAAGCTATTACTATGTGACGTTATACCTTATAAGGTAGTACTATGCAATGTTATACGTTAGAAGCTATTGCTATATGACGTTATACGTTATAAGGTAATACTATATAGCGTTATACGTTATAAGGTAATACTATATAACGTTGTACGTTATTAGGTAATAGCTTATAACGTTATACGTTAGAAGGTATTACTATATAACGTTATACTTTATAAGGTAATACTATTTAACGTTATACGTAGGAAACTATTACTATATGACGTTATATGTTAGAAGCTATCACTCTATGACGTTATACTTTATAAGGTAATACTATATAGCGTTATACGTTATAAGGTAATACTATATAACGTTATACGTTAGAAGCTATTACTATGTAACTTTATACGTTGGAAGCTATTACTATATGACGTTATACGTTAGAAGCTATTACTCTATGACGTTATACTTTATAAGGTAATACTATATAGCGTTATACGTTAGAAGCTATTTCTATGTGACGTTATACCTTATAAGGTAAGACTATATGACGTTATACGTTGTAAGGTAATGGTACATAACGTTATACGTTAGAAGCTATTACTATATGACGTTGTACGTTATAAGGTAATACTAGATAACGTTATACGTTATAAGGTAATACTATATAACGTTGTACGTTATAAGGTAATACTAGATAACGTTATACGTTATAAGGTAATACTATATAACGTTGTACGTTATTAGGTAATAGCTTATAACGTTATATGTTAGAAGGTATTACTATATAACGTTATACTTTATAAGGTAATACTATTTAACGTTATACGTAGGAAACTATTACTATATGACGTTATACGTTAGAAGCTATTACTCTATGACGTTATACTTTATAAGGTAATACTATATAGCGTTATACGTTATAAGGTAATACTATATAACGTTATACGTTAGAAGCTATTACTATGTAACTTTATACGTTGGAAGCTATTACTATATGACGTTATACGTTAGAAGCTATTACTCTATGACGTTATACTTTATAAGGTAATACTATATAGCGTTATACGTTAGAAGCTATTTCTATGTGACGTTATACCTTATAAGGTAAGACTATATGACGTTATACGTTGTAAGGTAATGGTACATAACGTTATACGTTAGAAGCTATTACTATATGACGTTATACCTTATAAGGTAATACTATAAAGCGTTATACGTTAGAAGCTATTACTATTTGACGATATACCTTATAAGGTAGTACTATATAATATTATACGTCAGAAGCTATTACTATATAACGTTATACCTTATAAGGTAATACTATTTAATGTTATACGTAGGAAGCTATTACTACATGGCGTTATACCTTATAAGGTAGTACTACATAACTTTATTCGTTATAAGGTAACCAAATATAACGTTATACGTTAAAAGGTAATACTATATAACGTTGTTCGTTATAAGCTAATACTAGATAACGTTATACGTTATAAGGTAATACTATATAACGTGGTACGTTATAAGGTAATACTAGATAACGTTATACGTTATAAGGTAATACTATATAACGTTGTACGTTATTAGGTAATAGCTTATAACGTTATACGTTAGAAGGTATTACTATATAACGTTATACCTTATAAGGTAATACTATTTAACGTTATACGTAGGAAGCTATTACTGCATGGCGTTATACCTTATAAGGTAGTACTACATAACTTTATTCGTTATAAGGTAATCAAATATAACGTTATACGTTATAAGGTAATATTATATAACGTTGTACGTTATAAGGTAATACTAGATAACGTTATACGTTAAAAGGTAATACTATATAACGTTATACGTTAAAAGGTAATACTATATCACGTTATACGTTAGAAGCTATTACTATATTACGTTATACCTTATAAGGGAATACTATATAACGTTATACGTTAGAAGCTATTACTATGTGACGTTATACCTTATAAGGTAGTACTATGCAATGTTATACGTTAGAAGCTATTGCTATATGACGTTATACGTTATAAGGTAATACTATATAGCGTTATACGTTATAAGGTAATACTATATAACGTTGTACTTTATTAGGTAATAGCCTATAATGTTATACGTTAGGAGGAATTACTATATAACGTTATACCTTATAAGGTAATACTATTTAACGTTATACGTAGGAAGCTATTACTACATGGCGTTATACCTTATAAGGTAGTACTACATAACTTTATACGTTATAAGGTAATCAAATATAACGTTATACGTTATAAGGTAATACTATATAACGTTATACGTTAAAAGATAATACTATATAACGTTATACGTTAGAAGCTATTACTATATGACGTTATACCTTATAAGGTAATACTATATAACGTTATACGTCAGAAGCTATTACTATATGACGTTATACGTTATAAGGTAATACTATATAGCGTTATACGTTAGAAGCTATTACTATATGACGTTATACCTTATCAGGTAATACTATATAACGTTATACGTTAGAAGCTATTACTATATGACGTTGTACGTTATAAGGTAATACTTGATAACGTTATACGTGATAAGGTAATACTATATAACGTTGTACGTTATAAGGTAATACTAGATAACGTTATACGTTATAAGGTAATACTATATAACGTTGTACGTTATTAGGTAATAGCTTATAACGTTATACGTTAGAAGGTATTACTATATAACGTTATACTTTATAAGGTAATACTATTTAACGTTATACGTAGGAAACTATTACTGCATGGCGTTATACCTTATAAGGTAGTACTACATATCTTTATTCGTTATAAGGTAATCAAATATAACGTTATACGTTATAAGGTAATACTATATAACGTTATACGTTAGAAGCTATTACTATGTAACTTTATACGTTGGAAGCTATTACTATATGACGTTATACGTTAGAAGCTATTACTCTATGACGTTATACTTTATAAGGTAATACTATATAGCGTTATACGTTAGAAGCTATTTCGATGTGACGTTATACCTTATAAGGTAAGACTATATGACGTTATACGTTAGAAGCTATTACTATGTGACGATATACCTTATAAGGTAGTACTATATTATATTATACGTCAGAAGCTATTACTATATAACGTTATATCTTATAAGGTAATACTATTTAATGTTATACGTAGGAAGCTATTACTACATGGCGTTATACCTTATAAGGTAGTACTACATAACTTTATTCGTTATAAGGTAACCAAATATAACGTCATACGTTATAAGGTAATACTATATAACGTTGTACGTTATAAGCTAATACTAGATAACGTTATACGTTATAAGGTAATACTATATAACGTTGTACGTTATAAGATAATACTAGATAACGTTATACGTTATAAGGTAATACTATATAACGTTGTACGTTATTAGGTAATAGCTTATAACGTTATACGTTAGAAGGTATTACTATATAACGTTATACCTTATAAGGTAATACTATTTAACGTTATACGTAGGAAGCTATTACTGCATGGCGTTATACCTTATAAGGTAGTACTACATAACTTTATTCGTTATAAGGTAACCAAATATAACGTTATACGTTATAAGGTAATACTATATAACGTTGTACGTTATAAGGTAATACTAGATAACGTTATACGTTATAAGGTAATACTATATAACGTTGTACGTTATTAGGTAATAGCTTATAACGTTATACGTTAGAAGGTATTACTATATGACGTTATACCTTATAAGGTAATACTATAAAGCGTTATACGTTAGAAGCTATTACTATGTGACGATATACCTTATAAGGTAGTACTATATAATGTTATACGTCAGAAGCTATTACTATATAACTTTACACCTTATAAGGTAATACTATTTAATGTTATACGTAGGAAGGTATTACTACATGGCGTTGTACCTTATAAGGTAGTACTACATAACTTTATTCGTTATAAGGTAACCAAATATAACGTTATACGTTATAAGGTAATACTATATAACGTTGTACGTTATAAGGTAATACTAGATAACGTTATACGTTATAAGGTAATACTATATAACGTTGTAGGTTATTAGGTAATAGCTTATAACGTTATACGTTAGAAGGTATTACTATATAACGTTATACCTTATAAGGTAATACTATTTAACGTTATACGTAGGAAGCTATTACTGCATGGCGTTATACCTTATAAGGTAGTACTACATAACTTTATTCGTATTAAGGTAATCAAATATAACGTTATACGTTATAAGGTAATATTATATAACGTTGTACGTTATAACGTAATACTAGATAACGTTATACGTTATAAGGTAATACTATATAACGTTGTACGATATAAGGTAATACTAGATAACGTTATACGTTATAAGGTAATACTATATAACGTTGTACGTTATTAGGTAATAGCTTATAACATTGTACGTTAGAAGGTATTACTATATAACGTTATACCTTATAAGGTAATACTATTTAACGTTATACGTAGGAAGCTATTACTGCATGGCGTTATACTTATAAGGTAGTACTACATAACTTTATTCGTTATAAGGTAATCAAATATAATGTTATACGTTATAAGGTAATACTATATAACGTTATACGTTAAAAGGTAATACTATTTAACGTTATACGTAGGAAACTATTACTGCATGGCGTTATACCTTATATGGTAGTACTACATAACTTTATTCGTTATAAGGTAATCAAATATAACGTTATACGTTATAAGGTAATACTATATAACGTTATACGTTAGAAGCTATTACTATGTAACTTTATACGTTGGAAGCTATTACTATATGACGTTATACGTTAGAAGCTATTACTCTATGACGTTATACTTTATAAGGTAATACTATATAGCGTTATACGTTAGAAGCTATTTCTATGTGACGTTATACCTTATAAGGTAAGACTATATGACGTTATACGTTAGAAGCTATTACTATGTGACGATATACCTTATAAGGTAGTACTATATAATATTATACGTCAGAAGCTATTACTATATAACGTTATACCTTATAAGGTAATACTATTTAATGTTATACGTAGGAAGCTATTACTACATGGCGTTATACCTTATAAGGTAGTACTACATAACTTTATTCGTTATAAGGTAACCAAATATAACGTTATACGTTATAAGGTAATACTATATAACGTTGTACGTTATAAGCTAGTACTAGATAACGTTATACGTTATAAGGTAATACTATATAACGTTGTACGTTATAAGATAATACTAGATAACGTTATACGTTATAAGGTAATACTATATAACGTTGTACGTTATTAGGTAATAGCTTATAACGTTATACGTTAGAAGGTATTACTATATAACGTTATACCTTATAAGGTAATACTATTTAACGTTATACGTAGGAAGCTATTACTGCATGGCGTTATACCTTATAAGGTAGTACTACATAACTTTATTCGTTATAAGGTAACCAAATATAACGTTATACGTTATAAGGTAATACTATATAACGTTGTACGTTATAAGGTAATACTAGATAACGTTATACGTTATAAGGTAATACTATATAACGTTGTACGTTATTAGGTAATAGCTTATAACGTTATACGTTAGAAGGTATTACTATATGACGTTATACCTTATAAGGTAATACTATAAAGCGTTATACGTTAGAAGCTATTACTATGTGACGATATACCTTATAAGGTAGTACTATATAATGTTATACGTCAGAAGCTATTACTATATAACGTTACACCTTATAAGGTAATACTATTTAATGTTATACGTAGGAAGGTATTACTACATGGCGTTGTACCTTATAAGGTAGTACTACATAACTTTATTCGTTATAAGGTAATCAAATATAACGTTATACGTTATAAGGTAATATTATATAACGTTGTACGTTATAAGGTAATACTAGATAACGTTATACGTTATAAGGTAATACTATATAACGTTGTAGGTTATTAGGTAATAGCTTATAACGTTATACGTTAGAAGGTATTACTATATAACGTTATACCTTATAAGGTAATACTATTTAACGTTATACGTAGGAAGCTATTACTGCATGGCGTTATACCTTATAAGGTAGTACTACATAACTTTATTCGTTATAAGGTAATCAAATATAACGTTATACGTTATAAGGTAATATTATATAACGTTGTACGTTATAACGTAATACTAGATAACGTTATACGTTATAAGGTAATACTATATAACGTTGTACGATATAAGGTAATACTAGATAACGTTATACGTTATAAGGTAATACTATATAACGTTGTACGTTATTAGGTAATAGCTTATAACATTGTACGTTAGAAGGTATTACTATATAACGTTATACCTTATAAGGTAATACTATTTAACGTTATACGTAGGAAGCTATTACTGCATGGCGTTATACCTTATAAGGTAGTACTACATAACTTTATTCGTTATAAGGTAATCAAATATAATGTTATACGTTATAAGGTAATACTATATAACGTTATACGTTAAAAGGTAATACTATACAACGTTGTACGTTGTAATGTAATGGTACATAACGTTATACGTTAGAAGCTATTACTATACGACGTTATACCTTATAAGGTAATACTATATAACGTTATACGTTAGAAGCTATAACCATATGACGTTATACGTTATAAGGTAATACTATATCACGTTATACGTTAGAAGCTATTACTATATGTCGTTATACCTTATAAGGTAATACTATATAACGTTATACGTTAGAAGCTATTACCATATGACGTTATACCTTATAAGGTAACACTATATAACGTTATACGTTAAAAGGTAATACTATATAACGTTATACGTTAAAAGGTAATACTATATCACGTTATACGTTAGAAGCTATTACTATATTACGTTATACCTTATAAGGGAATACTATATAACGTTATATGTTAGAAGCTATTACTTTGTGACGTTATACCTTATAAGGTAGTACTATGCAATGTTATACGTTAGAAGCTATTGCTATATGACGTTATACGTTATAAGGTAATACTATATAGCGTTATACGTTATAAGGTAATACTATATAACGTTGTACTTTATTAGGTAATAGCCTATAACGTTATACGTTAGGAGGAATTACTATATAACGTTATACCTTATAAGGTAATACTATTTACCGTTATACGTAGGAAGCTACTACTACATGGCGTTATACCTTATAAGGTAGTACTACATAACTTTATACGTTATAAGGTAATACTATATAACGTTATACGTTAAAAGATAATAATATATAACGTTATACGTTAGAAGCTATTACTATATGACGTTATACGTTATAAGGTAATACTATATAGCGTTATACGTTAGAAGCTATTACTATATGACGTTATACCTTATCAGGTAATACTATATAACGTTCTACGTTAGAAGCTATTACTATATGACGTTGTACGTTATAAGGTAATACTAGATGACGTTATACGTTATAAGGTAATACTATATAACGTTGTACGTTATTAGGTAACCAAATATAACGTTATACGTTATAAGGTAATATTATATAACGTTGTACGTTATAACGTAATACTAGATAACGTTATACGCTATAAGGTAATACTATATAACGTTGTACGTTATAAGGTAGTACTACATAACTTTATTCGTTATAAGGTAATCAAATATAACGTTATACGTTATAAGGTAATACTATATAACGTTATACGTTAGAAGCTATTACTATGTAACTTTATACGTTGGAAGCTATTACTATATGACGTTATACGTTAGACGCTATTACTCTATGACGTTATACTTTATAAGGTAATACTATATAGCGTTATACGTTAGAAGCTATTTCTATGTGACGTTATACCTTATAAGGTAAGACTATATGACGTTATACGTTGTAAGGTAATGGTACATAACGTTATACGTTAGAAGCTATTACTATATGACGTTATACCTTATAAGGTAATACTATAAAGCGTTATACGTTAGAAGCTATTACTATGTGACGATATACCTTATAAGGTAGTACTATATAATATTATACGTCAGAAGCTATTACTATATAACGTTATACCTTATAAGGTAATACTATTTAATGTTATACGTAGGAAGCTATTACTACATGGCGTTATACCTTATAAGGTAGTACTACATAACTTTACATGTTATAAGGTAATCAAATATAACGTTATACGTTATAAGGTAATACTATATAACGTTATACGTTAAAAGGTAATACTATATAACGTTATACGTTAGAAGCTGTTACTATATGACGTTATACCTTATAAGGTAATACTATATAACGTTATACGTCAGAAGCTATTACTATATGACGTTATACGTTATAAGGTAATACTATATAGCGTTATACGTTAGAAGCTATTACTATATGACGTTATACCTTATCAGGTAATACTATATAACGTTCTACGTTAGAAACTATTACTATATGACGTTGTACGTTATAAGGTAATACTAGATAACGTTATACGTTATAAGGTAATACTATATAACGTTGTACGTTATTAGGTAATAGCTTATAACGTTATACGTTAGAACGTATTACTATATAACGTTATACTTTATAAGGTAATACTATTTAACGTTATACGTAGGAAACTATTACTGCATGGCGTTATACCTTATATGGTAGTACTACATAACTTTATTCGTTATAAGGTAATCAAATATAACGTTATACGTTATAAGGTAATACTATATAACGTTATACGTTAGAAGCTATTACTATGTAACTTTATACGTTGGAAGCTATTACTATATGACGTTATACGTTAGAAGCTATTACTCTATGACGTTATACTTTATAAGGTAATACTATATAGCGTTATACGTTAGAAGCTATTTCTATGTGACGTTATACCTTATAAGGTAAGACTATATGACGTTATACGTTAGAAGCTATTACTATGTGACGATATACCTTATAAGGTAGTACTATATAATATTATACGTCAGAAGCTATTACTATATAACGTTATACCTTATAAGGTAATACTATTTAATGTTATACGTAGGAAGCTATTACTACATGGCGTTATACCTTATAAGGTAGTACTACATAACTTTATTCGTTATAAGGTAACCAAATATAACGTTATACGTTATAAGGTAATACTATATAACGTTGTACGTTATAAGCTAATACTAGATAACGTTATACGTTATAAGGTAATACTATATAACGTTGTACGTTATAAGATAATACTAGATAACGTTATACGTTATAAGGTAATACTATATAACGTTGTACGTTATTAGGTAATAGCTTATAACGTTATACGTTAGAAGGTATTACTATATAACGTTATACCTTATAAGGTAATACTATTTAACGTTATACGTAGGAAGCTATTACTGCATGGCGTTATACCTTATAAGGTAGTACTACATAACTTTATTCGTTATAAGGTAACCAAATATAACGTTATACGTTATAAGGTAATACTATATAACGTTGTACGTTATAAGGTAATACTAGATAACGTTATACGTTATAAGGTAATACTATATAACGTTGTACGTTATTAGGTAATAGCTTATAACGTTATACGTTAGAAGGTATTACTATATGACGTTATACCTTATAAGGTAATACTATAAAGCGTTATACGTTAGAAGCTATTACTATGTGACGATATACCTTATAAGGTAGTACTATATAATGTTATACGTCAGAAGCTATTACTATATAACGTTACACCTTATAAGGTAATACTATTTAATGTTATACGTAGGAAGGTATTACTACATGGCGTTGTACCTTATAAGGTAGTACTACATAACTTTATTCGTTATAAGGTAATCAAATATAACGTTATACGTTATAAGGTAATATTATATAACGTTGTACGTTATAAGGTAATACTAGATAACGTTATACGTTATAAGGTAATACTATATAACGTTGTAGGTTATTAGGTAATAGCTTATAACGTTATACGTTAGAAGGTATTACTATATAACGTTATACCTTATAAGGTAATACTATTTAACGTTATACGTAGGAAGCTATTACTGCATGGCGTTATACCTTATAAGGTAGTACTACATAACTTTATTCGTTATAAGGTAATCAAATATAACGTTATACGTTATAAGGTAATATTATATAACGTTGTACGTTATAACGTAATACTAGATAACGTTATACGTTATAAGGTAATACTATATAACGTTGTACGATATAAGGTAATACTAGATAACGTTATACGTTATAAGGTAATACTATATAACGTTGTACGTTATTAGGTAATAGCTTATAACATTGTACGTTAGAAGGTATTACTATATAACGTTATACCTTATAAGGTAATACTATTTAACGTTATACGTAGGAAGCTATTACTGCATGGCGTTATACCTTATAAGGTAGTACTACATAACTTTATTCGTTATAAGGTAATCAAATATAATGTTATACGTTATAAGGTAATACTATATAACGTTATACGTTAAAAGGTAATACTATACAACGTTGTACGTTGTAATGTAATGGTACATAACGTTATACGTTAGAAGCTATTACTATACGACGTTATACCTTATAAGGTAATACTATATAACGTTATACGTTAGAAGCTATAACCATATGACGTTATACGTTATAAGGTAATACTATATCACGTTATACGTTAGAAGCTATTACTATATGTCGTTATACCTTATAAGGTAATACTATATAACGTTATACGTTAGAAGCTATTACCATATGACGTTATACCTTATAAGGTAACACTATATAACGTTATACGTTAAAAGGTAATACTATATAACGTTATACGTTAAAAGGTAATACTATATCACGTTATACGTTAGAAGCTATTACTATATTACGTTATACCTTATAAGGGAATACTATATAACGTTATACGTTAGAAGCTATTACTTTGTGACGTTATACCTTATAAGGTAGTACTATGCAATGTTATACGTTAGAAGCTATTGCTATATGACGTTATACGTTATAAGGTAATACTATATAGCGTTATACGTTATAAGGTAATACTATATAACGTTGTACTTTATTAGGTAATAGCCTATAACGTTATACGTTAGGAGGAATTACTATATAACGTTATACCTTATAAGGTAATACTATTTACCGTTATACGTAGGAAGCTACTACTACATGGCGTTATACCTTATAAGGTAGTACTACATAACTTTATACGTTATAAGGTAATACTATATAACGTTATACGTTAAAAGATAATTATATATAACGTTATACGTTAGAAGCTATTACTATATGACGTTATACGTTATAAGGTAATACTATATAGCGTTATACGTTAGAAGCTATTACTATATGACGTTATACCTTATCAGGTAATACTATATAACGTTCTACGTTAGAAGCTATTACTATATGACGTTGTACGTTATAAGGTAATACTAGATAACGTTATACGTTATAAGGTAATACTATATAACGTTGTACGTTATTAGGTAACCAAATATAACGTTATACGTTATAAGGTAATATTATATAACGTTGTACGTTATAACGTAATACTAGATAACGTTATACGCTATAAGGTAATACTATATAACGTTGTACGTTATAAGGTAGTACTACATAACTTTATTCGTTATAAGGTAATCAAATATAACGTTATACGTTATAAGGTAATACTATATAACGTTATACGTAGGAAGCTACTACTACATGGCGTTATACCTTATAAGGTAGTACTACATAACTTTATACGTTATAAGGTAATACTATATAACGTTATACGTTAAAAGATAATTATATATAACGTTATACGTTAGAAGCTATTACTATATGACGTTATACGTTATAAGGTAATACTATGCAATGTTATACGTTAGAAGCTATTGCTATATGACGTTATACGTTATAAGGTAATACTATATAGCGTTATACGTTATAAGGTAATACTATATAACGTTGTACTTTATTAGGTAATAGCCTATAACGTTATACGTTAGGAGGAATTACTATATAACGTTATACCTTATAAGGTAATACTATTTACCGTTATACGTAGGAAGCTACTACTACATGGCGTTATACCTTATAAGGTAGTACTACATAACTTTATACGTTATAAGGTAATACTATATAACGTTATACGTTAAAAGATAATTATATATAACGTTATACGTTAGAAGCTATTACTATATGACGTTATACGTTATAAGGTAATACTATATAGCGTTATACGTTAGAAGCTATTACTATATGACGTTATACCTTATCAGGTAATACTATATAACGTTCTACGTTAGAAGCTATTACTATATGACGTTGTACGTTATAAGGTAATACTAGATAACGTTATACGTTATAAGGTAATACTATATAACGTTGTACGTTATTAGGTAACCAAATATAACGTTATACGTTATAAGGTAATATTATATAACGTTGTACGTTATAACGTAATACTAGATAACGTTATACGCTATAAGGTAATACTATATAACGTTGTACGTTATAAGGTAGTACTACATAACTTTATTCGTTATAAGGTAATCAAATATAACGTTATACGTTATAAGGTAATACTATATAACGTTATACGTTAGAAGCTATTACTATGTAACTTTATACGTTGGAAGCTATTACTATATGACGTTATACGTTAGACGCTATTACTCTATGACGTTATACTTTATAAGGTAATACTATATAGCGTTATACGTTAGAAGCTATTTCTATGTGACGTTATACCTTATAAGGTAAGACTATATGACGTTATACGTTGTAAGGTAATGGTACATAACGTTATACGTTAGAAGCTATTACTATATGACGTTATACCTTATAAGGTAATACTATAAAGCGTTATACGTTAGAAGCTATTACTATGTGACGATATACCTTATAAGGTAGTACTATATAATATTATACGTCAGAAGCTATTACTATATAACGTTATACCTTATAAGGTAATACTATTTAATGTTATACGTAGGAAGCTATTACTACATGGCGTTATACCTTATAAGGTAGTACTACATAACTTTATTCGTTATAAGGTAACCAAATATAACGTTATACGTTAAAAGGTAATACTATATAACGTTGTACGTTATAAGCTAATACTAGATAACGTTATACGTTATAAGGTAATACTATATAACGTGGTACGTTATAAGGTAATACTAGATAACGTTATACGTTATAAGGTAATACTATATAACGTTGTACGTTATTAGGTAATAGCTTATAACGTTATACGTTAGAAGGTATTACTATATAACGTTATACCTTATAAGGTAATACTATTTAACGTTATACGTAGGAAGCTATTACTGCATGGCGTTATACCTTATAAGGTAGTACTACATAACTTTATTCGTTATAAGGTAATCAAATATAACGTTATACGTTATAAGGTAATATTATATAACGTTGTACGTTATAAGGTAATACTAGATAACGTTATACGTTAAAAGGTAATACAATAACGTTATACGCTGGAAGCTATTACTATATGACGTTGTACGTTATAAGGTAATACTATATAAAGTTATACGTCTGAAGCTATTACTATATGACGTTATACGTTAGAAGCTATTACGATATGACGTTATACGTCAGAAGCTGTTACTATATGACGTTATACGTTATAAGGTAATAGTACATAACGTTATACGTTATAAGGTAATACTACAAAATATTATACGTTATAAGGTAATAATATATAACGTTGTACGTTATAAGTTAATATTATACAACGTTATAACATAGGAGGTACTACTATGTAACGTTATACCATAGGAGATATTACTATGTAACGTTATAAGTAGGAAGCTATTACTATATGACGTTATACGTTATAAGGTAGTACTACATAACTTTACATGTTATAAGGTAATCAAATATAACGTTATACGTTATAAGGTAACACTATATAACGTTATACGTTAAAAGGTAATACTATATAACGTTATACATTAAAAGGTAATACAATATCACGTTATACGTTAGAAGCTATTACTATATTACGTTATACCTTATAAGGGAATACTATATAACGTTATACGTTAGAAGATATTACTATGTGACGTTATACCTTATAAGGTATTACTATGCAATGTTATACGTTAGAAGCTATTGCTATATGACGTTATACGTTATAAGGTAATACTATATAGCGTTATACGTTATAAGGTAATACTATATAACATTGTACTTTATTAGGTTATAGCCTATAACGTTATACGTTAGGAGGAATTACTATATAACGTTATACCTTATAAGGTAATACTATTTAACGTTATACGTAGGAAGCTGTTACTACATGGCGTTATACCTTATAAGGTAGTACTACATAACTTTATACGTTATAAGGTAATCAAATATAACGTTATACGTCAGAAGCTATTACTATATGACGTTATACGTTATAAGGTAATACTATATAACGTTGTACGTTATTAGGTAATAGCTTATAACGTTATACGTTAGAAGGTATTACTATATAACGTTATACTTTATAAGGTAATACTATTTAACGTTATACGTAGGAAACTATTACTGCATGGCGTTATACCTTATAAGGTAGTACTACATAACTTTATTCGTTATAAGGTAATCAAATATAACGTTATACGTTATAAGGTAATACTATATAACGTTATACGTTAGAAGCTATTACTATGTAACTTTATACGTTGGAAGCTATTACTATATGACGTTATACCTTAGAAGCTATTACTCTATGACGTTATACTTTATAAGGTTATACTATATAGCGTTTTACGTTAGAAGCTATTTCTATGTGACGTTATACATTATAAGGTAAGACTATATGACGTTATACGTTGTAAGGTAATGGTACATAACGTTATACGTTAGAAGCTATTACTATATGACGTTATACCTTATAAGGTAATACTATATAACGTTATACGTTAGAAGCTATTACTATGTAACTTTATACGTTGGAAGATATTACTATATGACGTTATACGTTAGAAGCTATTACTCTATGACATTATACCTTATAAGGTAATACTATTTAACGTTATACGTAGGAAGCTATTACTACACGGCGTTATACCTTATAAGGTAGTAGTGCATAACTTTATTCGTTATAGGGTAATCAAATATAACGTTATACGTTATAAGGTAATACTACATAACATTATATGTTATAAGGTAATAATATATAACGTCGAACGTTGTAAGTTAATATTATACAACGTTATACCATAGGAGGTATTACTATGTAACGTTATACTTTGGAAGCTATTACTATATGACGTTAAACGTTGTAAGGTAATGGTACATAACGTTATACGTTAGAAGCTATTACTATATGAAGTTATACCTTATAAGGTAATACTATATAACGTTATACGTTAGAAGCTATTACTATGTAACTTTATACGTTGGAAGCTATTACTATATGACGTTAAGCGTTAGAAGCTATTACTCTATGACGTTATACGTTATAAGGTAATACTATATCACGTTATGCGTCAGAAGCAATTACTATATGACGTTATACGTTGTAAGGTAGTAGTACATAACGTTATACGTTATAAGGTAATACTACATAACATTATACGTTATAAGGTAATACTATATAGCGTTATACGTTAGAAGCAATTACTACATGGCGTTATACCTTATAAGGTAGTACTACATAACTTCATTCGTTATAAGGTAATCAAATATAACGTTATACGTTATAAGGTAATACTATATAACGTTGTACGTTAGAAGCCATTACTATGTGACGTTATACCTTATAAGGTAGTACTATGCAATGTTATACGTTAGAAGCTATTGCTATATGACGTTATACGTTATAAGGTAATACTATATAGCGTTGTACGTTATAAGGTAATACTATATAACGTTGTACTTTATTAGGTAATAGCCTATAACGTTATACGTTAGGAGGAACTACTAGATAACGTTATACCTTATAAGGTAATACTATTTAACGTTATACGTAGGATGCTATTACTACATGGCGTTATACCTTATAAGGTAGTACTACATAACTTTATACGTTATAAGGTAATCAAATATAACGTTATACGTCAGAAGCTATTACTATATGACGTTATACGTTATAAGGTAATACTATATCACGTTATACGTTAGAAGCTATTACTATATTACGTTATACCTTATAAGGGAATACTATATAACGTTATACGTTAGAAGATATTACTATGTGACGTTATACCTTATAAGGTAGTACTATGCAATGTTATACGTTAGAAGCTATTGCTATATGACGTTATACGTTATAAGGTAATACTATATAGCGTTATACGTTATAAGGTAATACTATATAACGTTGTACGTTATTTGGTAATAGCTTATAACGTTATACGTTAGAAGGTATTACTATATAACGTTATACTTTATAAGGTAATACTATTTAACGTTATACGTAGGAAACTATTACTGCATGGCGTTATACCTTATAAGGTAGTACTACATAACTTTATTCGTTATAAGGTAATCAAATATAACGTTATACGTTATAAGGTAATACTATATAACGTTATACGTTAGAAGCTATTACTATGTAACTTTATACGTTGGAAGCTATTACTATATGACGTTATACCTTAGAAGCTATTACTCTATGACGTTATACTTTATAAGGTAATACTATATAGCGTTATACGTTAGAAGCTATTTCTATGTGACGTTATACCTTATAAGGTAAGACTATATGACGTTATACGTTGTAAGGTAATGGTACATAACGTTATACGTTAGAAGCTATTACTATATGACGTTATACCTTATAAGGTAATACTATAAAGCGTTATACGTTAGAAGCTATTACTATGTGACGATATACCTTATAAGGTAGTACTATATAATGTTATACGTCAGAAGCTATTACTATATAACGTTATACCTTATAAGGTAATACTATTTAATGTTATACGTAGGAAGCTATTACTACATGGCGTTATACCTTATAAGGTTGTACTACATAACTTTATTCGTTATAAGGTAACCAAATATAACGTTATACGTTATAAGGTAATACTATATAACGTTGTACGTTATAAGGTAATACTAGATAACGTTATACGTTATAAGGTAATACTATATAACGTTGTACGTTATAAGGTAATACTAGATAACGCTATACGTTATAAGGTAATACTATATAACGTTGTACGTTATTAGGTAATAGCTTATAACGTTATACGTTAGAAGGTAATACTAGATAACGTTATACGTTATAAGGTAATACTATATAACGTTGTACGTTATAAGGTAATACTAGATAACGTTATACGTTATAAGGTAATACTATATAACGTTGTACGTTATTAGGTAATAGCTTATAACATTATACGTTAGAAGGTATTACTATATAACGTTATACCTTATAAGGTAATACTATTTAACGTTATACGTAGGAAGCTATTACTGCATGGCGTTATACCTTATAAGGTAGTACTACATAACTTTATTCGTTATAAGGTAATCAAATATAACGTTATACGTTATAAGGTAATACTATATAACGTTATACGTTAAAAGGTAATACTATACAACGTTGTACGTTGTAATGTAATGGTACATAACGTTATACGTTAGAAGCTATTACTATATGACGTTATACCTTATAAGGTAATACTATATAACGTTGTACATTATTTGGTAATAGCTTATAACATTATACGTTAGAAGGTATTACTATATAACGTTATACCTTATAAGGTAATACTATTTAACGTTATACGTAGGAAGCTATTACTGCATGGCGTTATACCTTATAAGGTAGTACTACATAACTTTATTCGTTATAAGGTAATCAAATATAACGTTATACGTTATAAGGTAATACTATATAACGTTGTACGTTAGAAGCTATTACTATATGACGTTATACCTTATAAGGTAATACTATATAACGTTGTACATTATTTGGTAATAGCTTATAACGTTATACGTTAGAAGGTATTACTATATAACGTTATACTTTATAAGGTAATACTATTTAACGTTATACGTAGGAAACTATTACTGCATGGCGTTATACCTTATAAGGTAATACTACATAACTTTATTCGTTATAAGGTAATCAAATATAACGTTATACGTTATAAGGTAATACTATATAACGTTATACGTTAGAAGCTATTACTATGTAACTTTATACGTTGGAAGCTATTACTATATGACGTTATACCTTAGAAGCTATTACTCTATGACGTTATACTTTATAAGGTAATACTATATAGCGTTATACGTTAGAAGCTATTTCTATGTGACGTTATACCTTATAAGGTAAGACTATATGACGTTATACGTTGTAAGGTAATGGTACATAACGTTATACGTTAGAAGCTATTACTATATGACGTTATACCTTATAAGGTAATACTATAATGCGTTATACGTTAGAAGCTATTACTATGTGACGATATACCTTATAAGGTAGTACTATATAATGTTATACGTCAGAAGCTATTACTATATAACGTTATACCTTATAAGGTAATACTATTTAACGTTATACGTAGGAAGCTATTACTGCATGGCGTTATACCTTATAAGGTAGTACTACATAACTTTATTCGTTATAAGGTAATCAAATATAACGTTATACGTTATAAGGTAATATTATATAACGTTCTACGTTATAAGGTAATACTAGATAACGTTATACGTTATAAGGTAATACTATATAACGTTGTACGTTATAAGGTAATACTAGATAACGTTATACGTTATAAGGTAATACTATATAACGTTGTACGTTATTAGGTAATAGCTTATAACATTATACGTTAGAAGGTATAACTATATAACGTTATACCTTATAAGGTAATACTATTTAACGTTATACGTAGGAAGCTATTACTGCATGGCGTTATACCTTATAAGGTAGTACTACATAACTTTATTCGTTATAAGGTAATCAAATATAACGTTATACGTTATAAGGTAATACTATATAACGTTATACGTTAAAAGGTAATACTATACAACGTTGTACGTTGTAATGTAATGGTACATAACGTTATACGTTAGAAGCTATTACTATATGACGTTATACCTTATAAGGTAATACTATATAACGTTATACGTTAGAAGCTATTACCATATGACGTTATACGTTATAAGGTAATACTATATAACGTTATACGTTAGAAGCTATTACTATGTAACTTTATACGTTGGAAGCTATTACTATATGACGTTATACCTTAGAAGCTATTACTCTATGACGTTATACTTTATAAGGTAATACTATATAGCGTTATACGTTAGAAGCTATTTCTATGTGACGTTATACCTTATAAGGTAAGACTATATGACGTTATACGTTGTAAGGTAATGGTACATAACGTTATACGTTAGAAGCTATTACTATATGACGTTATACCTTATAAGGTAATACTATAAAGCGTTATACGTTAGAAGCTATTACTATGTGAGGATATACCTTATAAGGTAGTACTATATAATGTTATACGTCAGAAGCTATTACTATATAACGTTATACCTTATAAGGTAATACTATTTAACGTTATACGTAGGAAGCTATTACTGCATGGCGTTATACCTTATAAGGTAGTACTACATAACTTTATTCGTTATAAGGTAATCAAATATAACGTTATACGTTATAAGGTAATATTATATAACGTTCTACGTTATAAGGTAATACTAGATAACGTTATACGTTATAAGGTAATACTATATAACGTTGTACGTTATAAGGTAATACTAGATAACGTTATACGTTATAAGGTAATACTATATCACGTTATGCGTCAGAAGCTATTACTATATGACGTTATACGTTGTAAGGTAATAGTACATAACGTTATACGTTAGAAGCTATTACCATATGACGTTATACGTTATAAGGTAATATTATATAACGTTATACGTTATAAGGTAATACTATATAACGTTATACGTTAAAAGGTAATACTATACAACGTTGTACGTTGTAATGTAATGGTACATAACGTTATACGTTAGAAGCTATTACTATATGACGTTATACCTTATAAGGTAATACTATATAACGTTATACGTTAGAAGCTATTACCATATGACGTTATACGTTATTAGGTAATACTATATCACGGTATACGTTAGAAGCTATTACTATATGTCGTTACACCTTATAAGGTAATACTATATAACGTTATACGTTAGAAGCTATTACCATATGACGTTATACGTTATAAGGTAATACTATATCACGTTATGCGTCAGAAGCTATTACTATATGACGTTATACGTTGTAAGGTAATAGTACATAACGTTATACGTTGTAAGGTAATACTACATAACATTATACGTTATAAGGTAATAATATATAACGTTGTACGTTAAAAGTTAATATTATACAACGTTATACCATAGGAGGTATTACTATGTAACGTTGTGCCATAGGAGGTATTACTACGTAACGGTATACGTTGGAAGCTATTACTATATGACGTTATACGTTATAAGGTAATAGTACATAACGTTATACGTTATAAGGTAATACTACATAACATTATACGTTATAAGCTAATAATATATAACGTTGTACGTTATAAGTTAATATTATACAACGTTATACCATAGGAGGTACTACTATGTAACGTTATACCATAGGCGGTATTACTATGTAACGTCATAAGTAGGAAGCTATTACTATATGACGTTATACGTTGTAAGGTAATAGTACATAACGTTATACGTTAGAAGATATAACTATATTACGTTATACCTTATAAGGTAATATTATATAACGTTATACCTTAGAAGCTATTACCATATGACGTTATACCGTATAAGGTAATACTATATAACGTTGTACGTTAGAAGCCATTACTATGTGACGTTATACCTTATAAGGTAATACTATATAGCGTTATACGTTTGAAGCTATTACTATATGACGTTATACGTTAGAAGCCATTACTACATGGCGTTATACCTTATAAGGTAGTACTACATAACTTTACATGTTATAGGGTAATCAAATATAACGTTATACGTTATAAGGTAACACTATATAACGTTATACGTTAAAAGGTAATACTATATAACGTTATACGTTAAAAGGTAATACTATATCACGTTATACGTTAGAAGCTATTACTATATTACGTCATACCTTATAAGGGAATACTATATAACGTTATACGTTAGAAGCTATTACTATGTGACGTTATACCTTATAAGGTAGTACTATGCAATGTTATACGTTAGAAGCTATTGCTATATGACGTTATACGTTATAAGGTAATACTATATAGCGTTATACGTTATAAGGTAATACTATATAACGTTGTACTTTATTAGGTAATAGCCTATAACGTTATACGTTAGGAGGAATTACTATATAACGTTATACCTTATAAGGTAATACTATTTAACGTTATACGTAGGAAGCTATTACTACATGGCGTTATACCTTATAAGGTAGTACTACATAACTTTATACGTTATAAGGTAATCAAATATAACGTTATACGTCAGAAGCTATTACTATATGACGTTATACGTTATAAGGTAATATTATATAGCGTTATACGTTAGAAGCTATTACTATATGACGTTATACGTTAGAAGCTATTACTCTATGACGTTATACTTTATAAGGTAATACTATATAGCGTTATACGTTAGAAGCTATTTCTATGTGACGTTATACCTTATAAGGTAAGACTATATGACGTTATACGTTGTAAGGTAATGGTACATAACGTTAATCGTTAGAAGCTATTACTATATGACGTTATACCTTATAAGGTAATACTATAAAGCGTTATACGTTAGAAGCTATTACTATGTGACGATATACCTTATAAGGTAGTACTATATAATATTATACGTCAGAAGCTATTACTATATAACGTTATACCTTATAAGGTAATACTATTTAATGTTATACGTAGGAAGCTATTACTACATGGCGTTATACCTTATAAGGTAGTACTACATAACTTTATTCGTTATAAGGTAACCAAATATAACGTTATACGTTATAAGGTAATACTATATAACGTTGTACGTTATAAGCTAATACTAGATATCGTTATACGTTATAAGGTAATACTATATAACGTTGTACGTTATAAGATAATACTAGATAACGTTATACGTTATAAGGTAATACTATATAACGTTGTACGTTATTAGGTAATAGCTTATAACGTTATACGTTAGAAGGTATTACTATATAACGTTATACCTTATAAGGTAATACTATTTAACGTTATACGTAGGAAGCTATTACTGCAAGGCGTTATACCTTATAAGGTAGTACTTCATAACTTTATTCGTTATAAGGTAACCAAATATAACGTTATACGTTATAAGGTAATACTATATAACGTTGTACGTTATAAGGTAATACTAGATAACGTTATACGTTATAAGGTAATACTATATAACGTTGTACGTTATAAGGTAATACTATTTAACGTTATACGTAGGAAGCTATTACTATGTAACTTTATACGTTGGAAGATATTACTATATGACGTTATACGTTAGAAGCTATTACTCTATGACATTATACCTTATAAGGTAATACTATTTAACGTTATACGTAGGAAGCTATTACTACACGGCGTTATACCTTATAAGGTAGTAGTGCATAACTTTATTCGTTATAGGGTAATCAAATATAACGTTCTACGTTATAAGGTAATACTACATAACATTATATGTTATAAGGTAATAATATATAACGTTGAACGTTGTAAGTTAATATTATACAACGTTATACCATAGGAGGTATTACTATGTAACGTTATACTTTGGAAGCTATTACTATATGACGTTAAACGTTGTAAGGTAATGGTACATAACGTTATACGTTAGAAGCTATTACTATATGAAGTTATACCTTATAAGGTAATACTATATAACGTTATACCTTATAAGGTAATACTATTTAACGTTATACGTAGGAAGCTATTACTATGTAACTTTATACGTTAGAAGCTATTACTATATGACGATGTACGTTCTAAGGTAATACTATATTGCGTTATACGTTAGAAGCTATTACTATGTGACGTTATACCTTATAAGGTAAGAATATATGACGTTATACGTTGTAAGGTAATGGTACATAACGTTATACGTTAGAAGCTACTACTATATGACGATATGCCTTATAAGGTAATACTATATAGCGTTATACGTTAGAAGCTATTACTATGTGACGTTATACCTTATAAGGTAGTACTATATAATGTTATACGTCAGAAGCTATTACTATATAACGTTATACCTTATGAGGTAATACTATTTAATGTTATACGTAGGAAGCTATTACTACATGGCGTTACTCCTTATAAGCTAGTACTACATAACTTTATTCGTTATAAGGTAACCAAATATAACGTTATACGTTATAAGGTAAAACTATATAACGTTGTACGTTATAAGGTAATACTAGATAACGTTATACGTTATAAGGTAATACTATATAACGTTGTACGTTATTAGGTAATAGCTTATAACGTTATACGTTAGAAGGTATTACTATATAACGTTATACTTTATAAGGTAATACTATTTAACGTTATACGTAGGAAGCTATTACTATGTGACGTTATACGTTAGAAGCTATTACTATATGACGTTATACCTTATAAGGTAATACTATATAGCGTTATACGTTAGAAGCTATTACTATGTGACGTTATACCTTATAAGGTAGTACTATATAATGTTATACGTCGGAAGCTATTACTATATAACGTTATACCTTATAAGGTAATACTATTTAATGTTACACGTAGGAAGCTATTACTACATGGCGTTATACCTTATAAGGTAGTACTACATAACTTTATTCGTTGTAATGTAATCAAATATAACGTTATACGTTATAAGGTAATACTATATAACATTATACGTCAGAAGCTGTTACTATATGACGTTATACGTTATAAGGTAATTGTACATGACGTTATACGTTATAAGGTAATACTACATAACATTATACGTTATAAGGTAGTAATATATAACGTTGTACGTTATAAGTTAATATTATACAACGTTATACCATAGGAGGTACTACTATGTAACGTTATACCATAGGAGGTACTACTATGTAAAGTTATAAGTAGGAAGCTATTACTATATGACGTTATACGTTGTAAGGTAATAGTACATAACGTTATACGTTAGAAGCTACAACTATATTACGTTATACCTTATATGGTAATACTATATAACGTTATACGTTAGAAGCTATTACTATATGACGTTATACCTTATAAGGTAATACTATATAACGTTATACGATAGAAGCTATTACTATATAACGCTATACCTGATAAGGTAATACTATTTAACGTTATACGTAGGAAGCTATTACTACATGGCGTTATACCTTATAAGGTAGTACTACATAACTTTACATGTTATAAGGTAATCAAATATAACGTTATACGTTATAAGGTAATACTATATAACGTTATACGTTAAAAGGTAATACTACACAACGTTGTACGTTGTAATGTAATGGTACATAACGTTATACGTTAGAAGATATTACTATATGACGTTATACCTTATAAGGTAATACTATATAACGTTATACGTTAGAAGCTATTACTATGTAACTTTATACGTTGGAAGCTATTACTATATGACGTTATATGTTGTAAGGTAATAGTACATAACGTTATACGTTAGAAGCTATTACTATATGACGTTATACCTAACAAGGTAATACTATATAACGTTATACGATAGAAGCTATTACTATATATCGTTATACCTGATAAGGTAATACTATTTAACGTTATACGTAGGAAGCTATTACTACATGGCGTTATACCTTATAAGGTAGTACTACATAACTTTACATGTTTTAAGGTAATCAAATATAACGTTATACGTTATAAGGTAATACTATATAACGTTATACGTTAAAAGGTAATACTATACAACGTTGTACGTTGTAATGTAATGGTACATAACGTTATACGTTAGAAGCTATTACTATATGACGTTATACCTTATAAGGTAATACTATATAACGTTATACGTTAGAAGCTATTACTATGTAACTTTATACGTTGGAAGCTATTACTATATGACGTTATATGTTGTAAGGTAATAGTACATAACGTTATACGTTAGAAGCTATTACTATATGACGTTATACCTAACAAGGTAATACTATATAACGTTATACGTTAGAAGCTATTACTATATGACGTTATACCTTATTAGGTAATACTATATAACGTTATACGTTAGAAGCTATTACCATATGACGTTATACGTTATAAGGTAAGACTATATGACGTTATACGTTGTAAGGTAATGGTACATAACGTTATTCGTTAGAAGCTATTACTATATGACGTTATACCTTATAAGGTAATACTATATAACGTTATACGTTAGAAGCTATTACTATGTGACGCTATACCTTATAAGGTAGTACTACATAACTTTATTCGTTATAAGGTATTCAAATATAACGTTATACGCCATAAGGTAATACTATATAACATTATACGTCAGAAGCTATTACTATATGACGTTATACGTTATAAGGTAATAGTACATAACGTTATACGTTATAAGGTAATACTACATAACATTATACGTTATAAGGTAATAATATATAACGTTGTACGTTATATGATAATATTATACAACGTTATACCATAGGAGGTACTACTATGTAACGTTATACCATAGGAGGTATTACTATGTAACGTTATAAGTAGGAAGCTATTACTATATGACGTTATACGTTATAAGGTAATGCTATATAGCGTTATAGGTTAGAAGCTATAACTATATTACGTTATGCCTTATAAGGTAATACTATATAACGTTATACGTTAGAAGCTATTACTATATGACGTTATACCTTATAAGGTAATACTATATAACGTTATACGTTAGAAGCTATTACTATGTGACGTTATACCTTATAAGGTAGTACTATGCAATGTTATACGTTAGAAGCTATTGCTATATGACGTTATACGTTATAAGGTAATACTATATAGCGTTATACGTTATAAGGTAATACTATATAACGTTGTACTTTATTAGGTAATAGCCTATAACGTTATACGTTAGGAGGAATTACTATATAACGTTATACCTTATAAGGTAATACTATTTAACTTTATACGTAGGAAGCTATTACTACATGGCGTTATACCTTATAAGGTAGTACTACATAACTTTATACGTTATAAGGTAATCAAATATAACGTTATACGTCAGAAGCTATTACTATATGACGTTATACGTTATAAGGTAATATTATATAGCGTTATACGTTAGAAGCTATTACTATATGACGTTATACCTTATCAGGTAATACTATATAACGTTATACGTTAGAAGCTATTACTATATGACGTTGTACGTTATAAGGTAATACTAGATAACGTTATACGTTATAAGGTAATACTATATAACGTTGTACGTTATTAGGTAATAGCTTATAACGTTATACGTTAGAAGGTATTACTATATAACGTTATACTTTATAAGGTAATACTATTTAACGTTATACGTAGGAAACTATTACTGCATGGCGTTATACCTTATAAGGTAGTACTACATAACTTTATTCGTTATAAGGTAATCAAATATAACGTTATACGTTATAAGGTAATACTATATAACGTTATACGTTAGAAGCTATTACTATGTAACTTTATACGTTGGAAGCTATTACTATATGACGTTATACGTTAGAAGCTATTACTCTATGACGTTATACTTTATAAGGTAATACTATATAGCGTTATACGTTAGAAGCTATTTCTATGTGACGTTATACCTTATAAGGTAAGACTATATGACGTTATACGTTGTAAGGTAATGGTACATAACGTTATACGTTAGAAGCTATTACTATGTGACGATATACCTTATAAGGTAGTACTATATAATGTTATACGTCAGAAGCTATTACTATATAACGTTATACCTTATCAGGTAATACTATTTAATGTTATACGTAGGAAGCTATTACTGCATGGCGTTATACCTTATAAGGTAGTACTACATAACTTTATTCGTTATAAGGTAATCAAATATAACGTTATACGTTATAAGGTAATACTATATAACGTTGTACGTTATAAGGTAATACTAGATAACGTTATACGTTATAAGGTAATACTATATAACGTTGTACGTTATTAGGTAATAGCTTATAACATTATACGTTAGAAGGTATTACTATATAACGTTATACCTTATAAGGTAATACTATTTAACGTTATACGTAGGAAGCTATTGCTGCATGGCGTTATACCTTATAAGGTAGTACTACATAACTTTATTCGTTATAAGGTAATCAAATATAACGTTATACGTTATAAGGTAATACTATATAACGTTATACGTTAAAAGGTAATACTATACAACGTTGTACGTTGTAATGTAATGGTACATAACGTTATACGTTAGAAGCTATTACTATATGACGTTATACCTTATAAGGTAATACTATATAACGTTATACGTTAGAAGCTATAACCATATGACGTTATACGTTATAAGGTAATACTATATCACGTTATACGTTAGAAGCTATTACTATATGTCGTTATACCATATAAGGTAATACTATATAACGTTATACGTTAGAAGCTATTACCATATGACGTTATACGTTATAAGGTAATACTATATCACGTTATACGTTGGAAGCTATTACTATATGTCGTTATACCTTATAAGGTAATACTATATAACGTTATACGTTAGAAGCTATTACCATATGACGTTATACGTTATGAGGTAACACTATATAACGTTATACGTTAAAAGGTAATACTATATAACGTTATACGTTAAAAGGTAATGCTATATCACGTTATACGTTAGAAGCTATTACTATATTACGTTATACCTTATAAGGGAATACTATATAACGTTATACGTTAGAAGCTATTACTATGTGACGTTATACCTTATAAGGTAGTACTATATAGCGTTATACGTTAGAAGCTATTACTATATGACGTTATACGTTATAAGGTAATACTATATAGCGTTATACGTTAGAAGCTATTACTATATGACGTTATACCTTATCAGGTAATACTATATAACGTTATACGTTAGAAGCTATTACTATATGACGTTGTACGTTATAAGGTAATACTAGATAACGTTATACGTTATAAGGTAATACTATATAACGTTGTACGTTATAAGGTAATACTAGATAACGTTATACGTTATAAGGTAATACTATATAACGTTGTACGTTATTAGGTAATAGCTTATAACGTTATACGTTAGAAGGTATTACTATATAACGTTATACTTTATAAGGTAATACTATTTAACGTTATACGTAGGAAACTATTACTGCATGGCGTTATACCTTATAAGGTAGTACTACATAACTTTATTCGTTATAAGGTAATCAAATATAACGTTATACGTTATAAGGTAATACTATATAACGTTATACGTTAGAAGCTATTACTATGTAACTTTATACGTTGGAAGCTATTACTATATGACGTTATACGTTAGAAGCTATTACTCTATGACGTTATACTTTATAAGGTAATACTATATAGCGTTATACGTTAGAAGCTATTTCTATGTGACGTTATACCTTATAAGGTAATACTATATGACGTTATACGTTGTAAGGTAATGGTACATAACGTTATACGTTAGAAGCTATTACTATATGACGTTATACCTTATAAGGTAATACTATAAAGCGTTATACGTTAGAAGCTATTACTATGTGACGATATACCTTATAAGGTAGTACTATATAATATTATACGTCAGAAGCTATTACTATATAACGTTATACCTTATAAGGTAATACTATTTAATGTTATACGTAGGAAGCTATTACTACATGGCGTTATACCTTATAAGGTAGTACTACATAACTTTATTCGTTATAAGGTAACCAAATATAACGTTATACGTTATAAGGTAATACTATATAACGTTGTACGTTATAAGCTAATACTAGATAACGTTATACGTTATAAGGTAATACTATATAACGTTGTACGTTATAAGATAATACTAGATAACGTTATACGTTATAAGGTAATACTATATAACGTTGTACGTTATTAGGTAATAGCTTATAACGTTATACGTTAGAAGCTACTACTATATGACGATATGCCTTATAAGGTAATACTATATAGCGTTATACGTAGGAAGCTATTACTACACGGCGTTATACCTTATAAGGTAGTAGTGCATAACTTTATTCGTTATAGGGTAATCAAATATAACGTTCTACGTTATAAGGTAATACTACATAACATTATATGTTATAAGGTAATAATATATAACGTTGAACGTTGTAAGTTAATATTATACAACGTTATACCATAGGAGGTATTACTATGTAACGTTATACTTTGGAAGCTATTACTATATGACGTTAAACGTTGTAAGGTAATGGTACATAACGTTATACGTTAGAAGCTATTACTATATGAAGTTATACCTTATAAGGTAATACTATATAACGTTATACGTTAGAAGCTATTACTATGTAACTTTATACGTTGGAAGCTATTACTATATGACGTTAAGCGTTAGAAGCTATTACTCTATGACGTTATACGTTATAAGGTAATACTATATCACGTTATGCGTCAGAAGCAATTACTATATGACGTTATACGTTGTAAGGTAGTAGTACATAACGTTATACGTTATAAGGTAAGACTACATAACATTATACGTTATAAGGTAATACTATATAGCGTTATACGTTAGAAGCAATTACTACATGGCGTTATACCTTATAAGGTAGTACTACATAACTTTATTCGTTATAAGGTAATCAAATATAACGTTATACGTTATAAGGTAATACCATATAACGTTATACGTTAGAAGCTATTACTATGTGACGCTATACCTTATAAGGTAATAGCTTATAACGTTATACGTTAGAAGGTATTACTATATAACGTTATACCTTATAAGGTAATACAATTTAACGTTATACGTAGGAAGCTATTACTATGTAACTTTATACGTTGGAAGCTATTACTATATGACGTTATATGTTGTAAGGTAATAGTACATAACGTTATACGTTAGAAGCTATTACTATATGACGTTATACCTTTTAAGGTAATACTATATATCGTTATACGTTGGAAGCTATTACTACATGGCGTTATACCTTATAAGGTAGTACTACATAACTTTATACGTTATAAGGTAATCAAATATAACGTTATACGTTAGAAGCTATTACTATATGACGTTATACCTTATAAGGTAATACTATATAACGTTATACGTCAGAAGCTATTACTATATGACGTTATACGTTATAAGGTAATAGCTTATAACGTTATACGTTAGAAGGTATTACTATATAACGTTATACTTTATAAGGTAATACTATTTAACGTTATACGTAGGAAGCTATTATAGCATGGCGTTATACCTTATAGGGTAGTACTACATAACTTTATTCGTTATAAGGTAATCAAATATAACGTTATACGTTATAAGGAATTACTATATAACGTTATACGTTAGAAGCTATTGCTATGTAACTTTATACGTTGGAAGCTATTACTATATGACGTTATACGTTAGAAGCTATTACTCTATGACATTATACCTTATAAGGTAATACTATATTGCGTTATACGTTAGAAGCTATTACTATATGACGATGTACGTTATAAGGTAATACTAGATAACGTTATACGTTATAAGGTAATACTATATAACGTTGTGCGTTATAAGGTAATACTAGATAACGTTATACGTAGGAAGCTATTATAGCATGGCGTTATACCTTATAGGGTAGTACTACATAACTTTATTCGTTATAAGGTAATCAAATATAACGTTATACGTTATAAGGAAGTACTATGTAACGTTATACGTTAGAAGCTATTGCTATGTAACTTTATACGTTGGAAGCTATTACTATATGACGTTATACGTTAGAAGCTATTACTCTATGACATTATACCTTATAAGGTAATACTATATTGCGTTATACGTTAGAAGCTATTACTATGTGACGTTATACCTTATAAGGTAAGACTATATGACGTTATACGTTGTAAGGTAATGGTACATAACGTTATACGTTAGAAGCTACTACTATATGACGATATGCCTTATAAGGTAATACTATATAGCGTTATACGTTAGAAGCTATTACTATGTGACGTTATACCTTATAAGGTAGTACTATATAATGTTATACGTCAGAAGCTATTACTATATAACGTTATACCTTATAAGGTAATACTATTTAATGTTATACGTAGGAAGCTATTACTACATGGCGTTACTCCTTATAAGCTAGTACTACATAACTTTATTCGTTATAAGGTAACCAAATATAACGTTATACGTTATAAGGTAATACTATATAACATTATACGTCAGAAGCTGTTACTATATGACGTTATACGTTATAAGGTAATTGTACATGACGTTATACGTTATAAGGTAATACTACATAACATTATACGTTATAAGGTAGTAATATATAACGTTGTACGTTATAAGTTAATATTATACAACGTTATACCATAGGAGGTACTACTATGTAACGTTATACCATAGGAGGTACTACTATGTAAAGTTATAAGTAGGAAGCTATTACTATATGACGTTATACCTTATAAGGTAATACTATATAACGTTATACGTCAGAAGCTATTACTATATGACGTTATACGTTATAAGGTAATAGCTTATAACGTTATACGTTAGAAGGTATTACTATATAACGTTATACTTTATAAGGTAATACTATTTAACGTTATACGTAGGAAGCTATTATAGCATGGCGTTATACCTTATAGGGTAGTACTACATAACTTTATTCGTTATAAGGTAACCAAATATAACGTTATACGTTATAAGGTAATACTATATAACGTTGTACGTTATAAGCTAATACTAGATAACGTTATACGTTATAAGGTAATACTATATAACGTTGTACGTTGTAAGATAATACTAGATAACGTTATACGTTATAAGGTAATACTATATAACGTTGTACGTTATTAGGTAATAGCTTATAACGTTATACGTTAGAAGGTATTACTATATAACGTTATACCTTATAAGGTAATACTATTTAACGTTATACGTAGGAAGGTATTACTGCAAGGCGTTATACCTTATAAGGTAGTACTTCATAACTTTATTCGTTATAAGGTAACCAAATATAACGTTATACGTTATAAGGTAATACTATATAACGTTGTACGTTATAAGGTAATACTAGATAACGTTATACGTTATAAGGTAATACTATATAACGTTATACCTTATAAGGTAATACTATTTAACGTTATACGTAGGAAGCTATTGCTGCATGGCGTTATACCTTATAAGGTAGTACTACATAACTTTATTCGTTATAAGGTAATCAAATATAACGTTATACGTTATAAGGTAATACTATATAACGTTATACGTTAAAAGGTAATACTATACAACGTTGTACGTTGTAATGTAATGGTACATAACGTTATACGTTAGAAGCTATTACTATATGACGTTATACCTTATAAGGTAATACTATATAACGTTATACGTTAGAAGCTATAACCATATGACGTTATACGTTATAAGGTAATACTATATCACGTTATACGTTAGAAGCTATTACTATATGTCGTTATACCATATAAGGTAATACTATATAACGTTATACGTTAGAAGCTATTACCATATGACGTTATACGTTATAAGGTAATACTATATCACGTTATACGTTGGAAGCTATTACTATATGTCGTTATACCTTATAAGGTAATACTATATAACGTTATACGTTAGAAGCTATTACCATATGACGTTATACGTTATGAGGTAACACTATATAACGTTATACGTTAAAAGGTAATACTATATAACGTTATACGTTAAAAGGTAATGCTATATCACGTTATACGTTAGAAGCTATTACTATATTACGTTATACCTTATAAGGGAATACTATATAACGTTATACGTTAGAAGCTATTACTATGTGACGTTATACCTTATAAGGTAGTACTATATAGCGTTATACGTTAGAAGCTATTACTATATGACGTTATACGTTATAAGGTAATACTATATAGCGTTATACGTTAGAAGCTATTACTATATGACGTTATACCTTATCAGGTAATACTATATAACGTTATACGTTAGAAGCTATTACTATATGACGTTGTACGTTATAAGGTAATACTAGATAACGTTATACGTTATAAGGTAATACTATATAACGTTGTACGTTATAAGGTAATACTAGATAACGTTATACGTTATAAGGTAATACTATATAACGTTGTACGTTATTAGGTAATAGCTTATAACGTTATACGTTAGAAGGTATTACTATATAACGTTATACTTTATAAGGTAATACTATTTAACGTTATACGTAGGAAACTATTACTGCATGGCGTTATACCTTATAAGGTAGTACTACATAACTTTATTCGTTATAAGGTAATCAAATATAACGTTATACGTTATAAGGTAATACTATATAACGTTATACGTTAGAAGCTATTACTATGTAACTTTATACGTTGGAAGCTATTACTATATGACGTTATACGTTAGAAGCTATTACTCTATGACGTTATACTTTATAAGGTAATACTATATAGCGTTATACGTTAGAAGCTATTTCTATGTGACGTTATACCTTATAAGGTAATACTATATGACGTTATACGTTGTAAGGTAATGGCACATAACGTTATACGTTAGAAGCTATTACTATATGACGTTATACCTTATAAGGTAATACTATAAAGCGTTATACGTTAGAAGCTATTACTATGTGACGATATACCTTATAAGGTAGTACTATATAATATTATACGTCAGAAGCTATTACTATATAACGTTATACCTTATAAGGTAATACTATTTAATGTTATACGTAGGAAGCTATTACTACATGGCGTTATACCTTATAAGGTAGTACTACATAACTTTATTCGTTATAAGGTAACCAAATATAACGTTATACGTTATAAGGTAATACTATATAACGTTGTACGTTATAAGCTAATACTAGATAACGTTATACGTTATAAGGTAATACTATATAACGTTGTACGTTATAAGATAATACTAGATAACGTTATACGTTATAAGGTAATACTATATAACGTTGTACGTTATTAGGTAATAGCTTATAACGTTATACGTTAGAAGCTACTACTATATGACGATATGCCTTATAAGGTAATACTATATAGCGTTATACGTAGGAAGCTATTACTACACGGCGTTATACCTTATAAGGTAGTAGTGCATAACTTTATTCGTTATAGGGTAATCAAATATAACGTTCTACGTTATAAGGTAATACTACATAACATTATATGTTATAAGGTAATAATATATAACGTTGAACGTTGTAAGTTAATATTATACAACGTTATACCATAGGAGGTATTACTATGTAACGTTATACTTTGGAAGCTATTACTATATGACGTTAAACGTTGTAAGGTAATGGTACATAACGTTATACGTTAGAAGCTATTACTATATGAAGTTATACCTTATAAGGTAATACTATATAACGTTATACGTTAGAAGCTATTACTATGTAACTTTATACGTTGGAAGCTATTACTATATGACGTTAAGCGTTAGAAGCTATTACTCTATGACGTTATACGTTATAAGGTAATACTATATCACGTTATGCGTCAGAAGCAATTACTATATGACGTTATACGTTGTAAGGTAGTAGTACATAACGTTATACGTTATAAGGTAAGACTACATAACATTATACGTTATAAGGTAATACTATATAGCGTTATACGTTAGAAGCAATTACTACATGGCGTTATACCTTATAAGGTAGTACTACATAACTTTATTCGTTATAAGGTAATCAAATATAACGTTATACGTTATAAGGTAATACCATATAACGTTATACGTTAGAAGCTATTACTATGTGACGCTATACCTTATAAGGTAATAGCTTATAACGTTATACGTTAGAAGGTATTACTATATAACGTTATACCTTATAAGGTAATACAATTTAACGTTATACGTAGGAAGCTATTACTATGTAACTTTATACGTTGGAAGCTATTACTATATGACGTTATATGTTGTAAGGTAATAGTACATAACGTTATACGTTAGAAGCTATTACTATATGACGTTATACCTTTTAAGGTAATACTATATATCGTTATACGTTGGAAGCTATTACTACATGGCGTTATACCTTATAAGGTAGTACTACATAACTTTATACGTTATAAGGTAATCAAATATAACGTTATACGTTAGAAGCTATTACTATATGACGTTATACCTTATAAGGTAATACTATATAACGTTATACGTCAGAAGCTATTACTATATGACGTTATACGTTATAAGGTAATAGCTTATAACGTTATACGTTAGAAGGTATTACTATATAACGTTATACTTTATAAGGTAATACTATTTAACGTTATACGTAGGAAGCTATTATAGCATGGCGTTATACCTTATAGGGTAGTACTACATAACTTTATTCGTTATAAGGTAATCAAATATAACGTTATACGTTATAAGGAATTACTATATAACGTTATACGTTAGAAGCTATTGCTATGTAACTTTATACGTTGGAAGCTATTACTATATGACGTTATACGTTAGAAGCTATTACTCTATGACATTATACCTTATAAGGTAATACTATATTGCGTTATACGTTAGAAGCTATTACTATATGACGATGTACGTTATAAGGTAATACTAGATAACGTTATACGTTATAAGGTAATACTATATAACGTTGTGCGTTATAAGGTAATACTAGATAACGTTATACGTAGGAAGCTATTATAGCATGGCGTTATACCTTATAGGGTAGTACTACATAACTTTATTCGTTATAAGGTAATCAAATATAACGTTATACGTTATAAGGAAGTACTATGTAACGTTATACGTTAGAAGCTATTGCTATGTAACTTTATACGTTGGAAGCTATTACTATATGACGTTATACGTTAGAAGCTATTACTCTATGACATTATACCTTATAAGGTAATACTATATTGCGTTATACGTTAGAAGCTATTACTATGTGACGTTATACCTTATAAGGTAAGACTATATGACGTTATACGTTGTAAGGTAATGGTACATAACGTTATACGTTAGAAGCTACTACTATATGACGATATGCCTTATAAGGTAATACTATATAGCGTTATACGTTAGAAGCTATTACTATGTGACGTTATACCTTATAAGGTAGTACTATATAATGTTATACGTCAGAAGCTATTACTATATAACGTTATACCTTATAAGGTAATACTATTTAATGTTATACGTAGGAAGCTATTACTACATGGCGTTACTCCTTATAAGCTAGTACTACATAACTTTATTCGTTATAAGGTAACCAAATATAACGTTATACGTTATAAGGTAAAACTATATAACGTTGTACGTTATAAGGTAATACTAGATAACGTTATACGTTATAAGGTAATACTATATAACGTTGTACGTTATTAGGTAATAGCTTATAACGTTATACGTTAGAAGGTATTACTATATAACGTTATACTTTATAAGGTAATACTATTTAACGTTATACGTAGGAAGCTATTACTATGTGACGTTATACGTTAGAAGCTATTACTATATGACGTTATACCTTATAAGGTAATACTATATAGCGTTATACGTTAGAAGCTATTACTATGTGACGTTATACCTTATAAGGTAGTACTATATAATGTTATACGTCGGAAGCTATTACTATATAACGTTATACCTTATAAGGTAATACTATTTAATGTTACACGTAGGAAGCTATTACTACATGGCGTTATACCTTATAAGGTAGTACTACATAACTTTACTCGTTGTAATGTAATCAAGTATAACGTTATACGTTATAAGGTAATACTATATAACATTATACGTCAGAAGCTGTTACTATATGACGTTATACGTTATAAGGTAATTGTACATGACGTTATACGTTATAAGGTAATACTACATAACATTATACGTTATAAGGTAGTAATATATAACGTTGTACGTTATAAGTTAATATTATACAACGTTATACCATAGGAGGTACTACTATGTAACGTTATACCATAGGAGGTACTACTATGTAAAGTTATAAGTAGGAAGCTATTACTATATGACGTTATACCTTATAAGGTAATACTATATAACGTTATACGTCAGAAGCTATTACTATATGACGTTATACGTTATAAGGTAATAGCTTATAACGTTATACGTTAGAAGGTATTACTATATAACGTTATACTTTATAAGGTAATACTATTTAACGTTATACGTAGGAAGCTATTATAGCATGGCGTTATACCTTATAGGGTAGTACTACATAACTTTATTCGTTATAAGGTAACCAAATATAACGTTATACGTTATAAGGTAATACTATATAACGTTGTACGTTATAAGCTAATACTAGATAACGTTATACGTTATAAGGTAATACTATATAACGTTGTACGTTGTAAGATAATACTAGATAACGTTATACGTTATAAGGTAATACTATATAACGTTGTACGTTATTAGGTAATAGCTTATAACGTTATACGTTAGAAGGTATTAGTATATAACGTTATACCTTATAAGGTAATACTATTTAACGTTATACGTAGGAAGGTATTACTGCAAGGCGTTATACCTTATAAGGTAGTACTTCATAACTTTATTCGTTATAAGGTAACCAAATATAACGTTATACGTTATAAGGTAATACTATATAACGTTGTACGTTATAAGGTAATACTAGATAACGTTATACGTTATAAGGTAATACTATATAACGTTGTACGTTATAAGGTAATACTATTTAACGTTATACGTAGGAAGCTATTACTATGTAACTTTATACGTTGGAAGATATTACTATATGACGTTATACGTTAGAAGCTATTACTCTATGACATTATACCTTATAAGGTAATACTATTTAACGTTATACGTAGGAAGCTATTACTACACGGCGTTATACCTTATAAGGTAGTAGTGCATAACTTTATTCGTTATAGGGTAATCAAATATAACGTTCTACGTTATAAGGTAATACTACATAACATTATATGTTATAAGGTAATAATATATAACGTTGAACGTTGTAAGTTAATATTATACAACGTTATACCATAGGAGGTATTACTATGTAACGTTATACTTTGGAAGCTATTACTATATGACGTTAAACGTTGTAAGGTAATGGTACATAACGTTATACGTTAGAAGCTATTACTATATGAAGTTATACCTTATAAGGTAATACTATATAACGTTATACGTTAGAAGCTATTACTATGTAACTTTATACGTTGGAAGCTATTACTATATGACGTTAAGCGTTAGAAGCTATTACTCTATGACGTTATACGTTATAAGGTAATACTATATCACGTTATGCGTCAGAAGCAATTACTATATGACGTTATACGCTGTAAGGTAGTAGTACATAACGTTATACGTTATAAGGTAAGACTACATAACATTATACGTTATAAGGTAATACTATATAGCGTTATACGTTAGAAGCAATTACTACATGGCGTTATACCTTATAAGGTAGTACTACATAACTTTATTCGTTATAAGGTAATCAAATATAACGTTATACGTTATAAGGTAATACCATATAACGTTATACGTTAGAAGCTATTACTATGTGACGCTATACCTTATAAGGTAATAGCTTATAACGTTATACGTTAGAAGGTATTACTATATAACGTTATACCTTATAAGGTAATACAATTTAACGTTATACGTAGGAAGCTATTACTATGTAACTTTATACGTTGGAAGCTATTACTATATGACGTTATATGTTGTAAGGTAATAGTACATAACGTTATACGTTAGAAGCTATTACTATATGACGTTATACCTTTTAAGGTAATACTATATATCGTTATACGTTGGAAGCTATTACTACATGGCGTTATACCTTATAAGGTAGTACTACATAACTTTATACGTTATAAGGTAATCAAATATAACGTTATACGTTAGAAGCTATTACTATATGACGTTATACCTTATAAGGTAATACTATATAACGTTATACGTCAGAAGCTATTACTATATGACGTTATACGTTATAAGGTAATAGCTTATAACGTTATACGTTAGAAGGTATTACTATATAACGTTATACTTTATAAGGTAATACTATTTAACGTTATACGTAGGAAGCTATTATAGCATGGCGTTATACCTTATAGGGTAGTACTACATAACTTTATTCGTTATAAGGTAATCAAATATAACGTTATACGTTATAAGGAATTACTATATAACGTTATACGTTAGAAGCTATTGCTATGTAACTTTATACGTTGGAAGCTATTACTATATGACGTTATACGTTAGAAGCTATTACTCTATGACATTATACCTTATAAGGTAATACTATATTGCGTTATACGTTAGAAGCTATTACTATATGACGATGTACGTTATAAGGTAATACTAGATAACGTTATACGTTATAAGGTAATACTATATAACGTTGTGCGTTATAAGGTAATACTAGATAACGTTATACGTAGGAAGCTATTATAGCATGGCGTTATACCTTATAGGGTAGTACTACATAACTTTATTCGTTATAAGGTAATCAAATATAACGTTATACGTTATAAGGAATTACTATATAACGTTATACGTTAGAAGCTATTGCTATGTAACTTTATACGTTGGAAGCTATTACTATATGACGTTATACGTTAGAAGCTATTACTCTATGACATTATACCTTATAAGGTAATACTATATTGCGTTATACGTTAGAAGCTATTACTATGTGACGTTATACCTTATAAGGTAAGACTATATGACGTTATACGTTGTAAGGTAATGGTACATAACGTTATACGTTAGAAGCTACTACTATATGACGATATGCCTTATAAGGTAATACTATATAGCGTTATACGTTAGAAGCTATTACTATGTGACGTTATACCTTATAAGGTAGTACTATATAATGTTATACGTCAGAAGCTATTACTATATAACGTTATACCTTATAAGGTAATACTATTTAATGTTATACGTAGGAAGCTATTACTACATGGCGTTACTCCTTATAAGCTAGTACTACATAACTTTATTCGTTATAAGGTAACCAAATATAACGTTATACGTTATAAGGTAAAACTATATAACGTTGTACGTTATAAGGTAATACTAGATAACGTTATACGTTATAAGGTAATACTATATAACGTTGTACGTTATTAGGTAATAGCTTATAACGTTATACGTTAGAAGGTATTACTATATAACGTTATACTTTATAAGGTAATACTATTTAACGTTATACGTAGGAAGCTATTACTATGTGACGTTATACGTTAGAAGCTATTACTATATGACGTTATACCTTATAAGGTAATACTATATAGCGTTATACGTTAGAAGCTATTACTATGTGACGTTATACCTTATAAGGTAGTACTATATAATGTTATACGTCGGAAGCTATTACTATATAACGTTATACCTTATAAGGTAATACTATTTAATGTTACACGTAGGAAGCTATTACTACATGGCGTTATACCTTATAAGGTAGTACTACATAACTTTATTCGTTGTAATGTAATCAAGTATAACGTTATACGTTATAAGGTAATACTATATAACATTATACGTCAGAAGCTGTTACTATATGACGTTATACGTTATAAGGTAATTGTACATGACGTTATACGTTATAAGGTAATACTACATAACATTATACGTTATAAGGTAGTAATATATAACGTTGTACGTTATAAGTTAATATTATACAACGTTATACCATAGGAGGTACTACTATGTAACGTTATACCATAGGAGGTACTACTATGTAAAGTTATAAGTAGGAAGCTATTACTATATGACGTTATACGTTGTAAGGTAATAGTACATAACGTTATACGTTAGAAGCTACAACTATATTACGTTATACCTTATATGGTAATACTATATAACGTTATACGTTAGAAGCTATTACTATATGACGTTATACCTTATAAGGTAATACTATATAACGTTATACGATAGAAGCTATTACTATATAACGCTATACCTGATAAGGTAATACTATTTAACGTTATACGTAGGAAGCTATTACTACATGGCGTTATACCTTATAAGGTAGTACTACATAACTTTACATGTTATAAGGTAATCAAATATTACGTTATACGTTATAAGGTAATACTATATAACGTTATACGTTAAAAGGTAATACTACACAACGTTGTACGTTGTAATGTAATGGTACATAACGTTATACGTTAGAAGATATTACTATATGACGTTATACCTTATAAGGTAATACTATATAACGTTATACGTTAGAAGCTATTACTATGTAACTTTATACGTTGGAAGCTATTACTATATGACGCTATATGTTGTAAGGTAATAGTACATAACGCTATACGTTAGAAGCTATTACTATATGACGTTATACCTAACAAGGTAATACTATATAACGTTATACGATAGAAGCTATTACTATATAACGTTATACCTGATAAGGTAATACTATTTAACGTTATACGTAGGAAGCTATTACTACATGGCGTTATACCTTATAAGGTAGTACTACATAACTTTACATGTTTTAAGGTAATCAAATATAACGTTATACGTTATAAGGTAATACTATATAACGTTATACGTTAAAAGGTAATACTACACAACGTTGTACGTTGTAATGTAATGGTACATAACGTTATACGTTAGAAGCTATTACTATATGACGTTATACCTTATAAGGTAATACTATATAACGTTATAGGTTAGAAGCTATTACTATGTAACTTTATACGTTGGAAGCTATTACTATATGACGTTATATGTTGTAAGGTAATAGTACATAACGTTATACGTTAGAAGCTATTACTATATGACGTTATACCTAACAAGGTAATACTATATAACGTTATACGTTAGAAGCTATTACTATATGACGTTATACCTTATTAGGTAATACTATATAACGTTATACGTTAGAAGCTATTACCATATGACGTTATACGTTATAAGGTAAGACTATATGACGTTATACGTTGTAAGGTAATGGTACATAACGTTATTCGTTAGAAGCTACTACTATATGACGTTATACCTTATAAGGTAATACTATATAACGTTATACGTTAGAAGCTATTACTATGTGACGCTATACCTTATAAGGTAGTACTACATAACTTTATTCGTTATAAGGTATTCAAATATAACGTTATACGCCATAAGGTAATACTATATAACATTATACGTCAGAAGCTATTACTATATGACGTTATACGTTATAAGGTAATAGTACATAACGTTATACGTTATAAGGTAATACTATATAACGTTGTACGTTAGAAGCCATTACTATGTGACGTTATATCTTACAAGGTAGTACTATACAATGTTATACGTTAGAAGCTATTGCTATATGACGTTATACGTTATAAGGTAATACTATATAGCGTTATACGTTATAAGGTAATACTATATAACGTTGTACTTTATTAGGTAATAGCTTATAACGTTATACGTTAGAAGGCATTACTATATAACGTTATACCTTATAAGGTAGTACTAGTTAACGTTATACGTAGGATGCTATGACTACATGGCGTTATACCTTATAAGGTAGTACTACATAACTTCATTCGTTATAAGGTAATCAAATATAGCGTTATACGTTATAAGGTAATACTATATAACATTATACGTCAGAAGCTATTGCTATATGACGTTGTACGTTATAAGGTAATACTAGAAAACGTTATACGTTATAAGGTAATACTATATAACGTTGTACGTTAGAAGCCATTACTATGTGACGTTATACGTTATAAGGTAGTTCTATATAATGTTATACGTCAGAAGCTATTACTATATGACGTTATACGTTATATGGTAATACTAGATAACGTTATACGTTATAAGGTAATCCTATATAACGTTGTACGTTATAAGGTAATACTAGATAACGTTATACGTTATAAGGTAAGACTATATGACGTTAAACGTTGTAAGGTAATTGTACATAATGTTATACGTTAGAAGCTATTACTATATGACGTTATACCTTATAAGGTAATACTATATAATGTTTTACGTTAGAAGCTATTACTCTATGACGTTATACGTTATAAGGTAATACTATATAACATTATACGTTAGAAGATATTACTCTATAACGTTATACGTTATAAGGTAATACTATATAACGTTATACGTTAGAAGATATTACTCTATGACGTTATACCTTATAAGGTAATACTATTTAACGTTATACGTAGGAAGCTATTACTGCATGGCGTTATACCTTATAAGGTAGTACTACATAACTTTATTCGTTATAAGGTAATCAAATATAACGTTATACGTTATAAGGTAATACTATATAACGTTATACGTTAAAAGGTAATACTATACAACGTTGTACGTTGTAATGTAATGGTACATAACGTTATACGTTAGAAGCTATTACTATATGACGTTATACCTTACAAGGTAATACTATATAACGTTATACGTTAGAAGCTATTACCATATGACGTTATACGTTATAAGGTAATACTATATCACGTTATACGTTAGAAGCTATTACTATATGTCGTTATACCTTATAAGGTAATACTATATAACGTTATACGTTAGAAGCTATTACTATATGACGTTATACGTTGTAAGGTAATAGTACATAACGTTATACGTTGTAAGGTAATACTACATAACATTATGCGTTATAAGGTAATAATATATAACGTTGTACGTTAAAAGTTAATATTATACAACGTTATACCATAGGAGGTATTACTATGTAACGTTGTACGTTAGAAGCCATTACTATGTGACGTTATACGTTATAAGGTAGTTCTATATAATGTTATACGTCAGAAGCAATTACTATATGACGTTATACGTTATATGCTAATACTAGATAACGTTATACGTTATAAGGTAATCCTATATAACGTTGTACGTTATAAGGTAATACTAGATAACGTTATACGTTATAAGGTAATACTATATAACGTTGTACGTTATTAGGTAATAGCTTATAACGTTATACGTTAGAAGGTATTACTATATAACGTTATACCTTATAAGGTAATACTATATAACGTTATACGTAGGAAGCTATTACTGCATGGCGTTATACCTTATAAGGTAGTACTACATAACTTTATTCGTTATAAGGTAATCAAATATAACGTTATACGTTATAAGGTAATACTATATAACGTTATACGTTAGAAGCTATTACTATGTAACTTTATACGTTGGAAGCAATTACTATATGACGTTATACGTTATAAGGTAATACTACATAACATTATACGTTATAAGGTAATAATATATAACGTTGTACGTTATAAGTTAATATTATACAACGTTATACCATAGGGGGTACTACTATGTAACGTTATACCATAGGAGGTATTACTATGTAACGTTATAAGTAGGAAGCTATTACTATATGACGTTATACGTTGTAAGGTAATAGTACATAACGTTATACGTTAGAAGCTAGGATTATGATACGTTATACCTTATAAGGTAATACTATATAACGTTATACGATAGAAGCTATTACTATATAACGTTATACCTGTAAAGGTAATACTATTTAACGTTATACGTAGGAAGCTATTACTACATGGCGTTATACCTTATAAGGTAGTACTACATAACTTTACATGTTATAAGGTAATCAAATATAACGTTATACGTTATAAGGTAATACTATATAACGTTATACGTTAAAAGGTAATACTATATAACGTTATACGTTAAAAGGTAATACTATATAACGTTATACGTTAGAAGCTATTACTATATGACGTTATACGTTGTAAGGTAATAGTACATAACTTTATATGTTAGAAGCTATAACTATATTACGTTATACCTTATAAGGGAATACTATATAACGTTATACGTTAGAAGCTATTACTATATGACGTTATACCTTATAAGGTAACACTATATAACGTTATACGTCTGAAGCTATTACTATATGACGTTATACGTTATAAGGTAATACTATATAGCGTTATACGTTAGAAGCTATTACTATATGACGTTATACCTTATCAGGTAATACTATATAACGTTATACGTTAGAAGCTATTACTGCATGGCGTTATACCTTATAAGGTAGTACTACATAACTTTATTCGCTATAAGGTAATCAAATATAACGTTATACGTTATAAGGTAATACTATATAACGTTGTACGTTATAAGGTAATACTAGATGACGTTATACGTTGTAAGGTAATACTATATAACGTTGTACGTTATTAGGTAATAGCTTATAACATTATACGTTAGAAGGTATTACTATATAACGTTATACCTTATAAGGTAATACTATTTAACGTTATACGTAGGAAGCAATTACTGCATGGCGTTAAACCTTATAAGGTAGTACTACATAACTTTATTCGTTATAAGGTAATCAAATATAACGTTATACGTTATAAGGTAATACTATATAACGTTATACGTTAAAAGGTAATACTACACAACGTTGTACGTTGTAATGTAATGGTACATAACGTTATACGTTAGAAGCTATTACTATATGACGTTATACCTTATAAGGTAATACTATATAACGTTATACGTTAGAAGCTATTACTATGTAACTTTATACGTTGGAAGCTATTACTATATGACGTTATATGTTGTAAGGTAATAGTACATAACGTTATACGTTAGAAGCTATTACTATATGACGTTATACCTAACAAGGTAATACTATATAACGTTATACGTTAGAAGCTATTACTATATGACGTTATACCTTATAAGGTAATACTATATAACGTTATACGTTAGAAGCTATTACCATATGACGTTATACGTTATAAGGTAAGACTATATGACGTTCTACGTTATAAGGTAATGGTACATAACGTTATTCGTTAGAAGCTATTACTATATGACGTTATACCTTATAAGGTAATACTATATAACGTTATACGTTAGAAGCTATTACTATGTGACGCTATACCTTATAAGGTAGTACTACATAACTTTATTCGTTATAAGGTAATCAAATATAACGTTATACGCTATAAGGTAATACTATATAACATTATACGTCAGAAGCTATTACTATATGACGTTATACGTTATAAGGTAATAGTACATAACGTTATACCTTATAAGGTAATACTACATAACATTATACTTTATAAGGTAATAATATATAACGTTGTACGTTATATGTTAATATTATACAACGTTATACCATAGGAGGTACTACTATGTAACGTTATACCATAGGAGGTATTACTATGTAACGTTATAAGTAGGAAGCTATTACTATATGACGTTATATGTTGTAAGGTAATAGTACATAACGTTATACGTTAGAAGCTATTACTATATGACGTTATACCTAACAAGGTAATACTATATAACGTTATACGTTAGAAGCTATTACTATATGACGTTATACCTTATAAGGTAATACTATATAACGTTATACGTTAGAAGCTATTACCATATGACGTTATACGTTATAAGGTAAGACTATATGACGTTATACGTTATAAGGTAATGGTACATAACGTTATTCGTTAGAAGCTATTACTATATGACGTTATACCTTATAAGGTAATACTATATAACCTTATACGTTAGAAGCTATTACTATGTGACGCTATACCTTATAAGGTAGTACTACATAACTTTATTCGTTATAAGGTAATCAAATATAACGTTATACGCTATAAGGTAATACTATATAACATTATACGTCAGAAGCTATTACTATATGACGTTATACGTTATAAGGTAATAGTACATAACGTTATACGTTATAAGATAATACTACATAACATTATACTTTATAAGGTAATAATATATAACGTTGTACGTTATATGTTAATATTATACAACGTTATACCATAGGAGGTACTACTATGTAAAGTTATACCATAGGAGGTATTACTATGTAACGTTATAAGTAGGAAGCTATTACTATATGACGTTATACCTTATAAGGTAATGCTATATAACGATATACGTCTGAAGCTATTACTATATGACGTTATACGTTATAAGGTAATAGTATATAGCGTTATACGTTATAAGGTAATACTATATAACGTTGTACGTTAGAAGCCATTACTATGTGACGTTATATCTTATAAGGTAGTACTATACAATGTTATACGTTAGAACCTATTGCTATATGACGTTATACGTTATAAGGTAATACTATATAGCGTTATACGTTATAAGGTAATACTATATAACGTCGTACTTTATTAGGTAATAGCTTATAACGTTATACGTTAGAAGGCATTACTATATAACGTTATACCTTATAAGGTAATACTATTTAACGTTATACGTAGGAAGATATTACTACATGGCGTTATACCTTATAAGGTAATACTATATAACGTTATACGTTAGAAGCTATTACTCTATGACGTTATACGTTATAAGGTAATACTATATAACGTTATACGTTAGGAGATATTACTCTATGACGTTATACGTTATAAGGTAATACTATATAACGTTATACGTTAGAAGATATTACTCTATGACGTTATACGTTATAAGGTAATACTATTTAACGTTATACGTTAGAAGCTATTACTATATGACGTTATACGTTATAAGGTATTACTATATAACGTTATACGTTAAAAGCTATGACTATATGACCTAATACCTTATAAGGTAATACTATATAACGTTATACGTTAGAAGCTATTACTCTATGACGTTATACGTTATACGGTAATACTATATAACTATATACGTTAGAAGCTATTACTATATGACGTTGTACGTTATAAGGTAATACTAGAAAACGTTATACGTTATAAGGTAATACTATATAGCGTTGTACGTCTGAAGCTATTACTATATGACGTTATACGTTATAAGGTAGTTCTATACAATGTTATACGTCAGAAGCTATTACTATATGACGTTATACGTTATTTGCTAATACTAGATAACGTTATACGTTAAAAGGTAATACTGTATAACGTTTTACGTTAAAAGGTAATACTATATAACGTTATACGTTAGAAGCTATTACTATATGACGTTATACGTTGTAAGGTAATAGTACATAACGTTATACGTTAGAAGCTATAACTATATTACGTTATACCTTATAAGGGAATACTATCTAACGTTATACGTTAGAAGCTATTACTATATGACGTTATACCTTATAAGGTAATACTATATAACGTTATACGTCTGAAGCTATTACTATATGACGTTATACGTTATAAGGTAATACTATATAGCGTTATACGTTAGAAGCTATTACTATATGACGTTATACCTTATCAGGTAATACTATATAACGTTATACGTTAGAAGCTATTACTGCATGGCGTTATACCTTATAAGGTAGTACTACATAACTTTATTCGCTATAAGGTAATCAAATATAACGTTATACGTTATAAGGTAATACTATATAACGTTGTACGTTATATGGTAATACTAGATGACGTTATACGTTGTAAGGTAATACTATATAACGTTGTACGTTATTAGGTAATAGCTTATAACATTATACGTTAGAAGGTATTACTATATAACGTTATACCTTATAAGGTAATACTATTTAACGTTATACGTAGGAAGCTATTACTGCCATGCGTTAAACCTTATAAGGTAGTACTACATAACTTTATTCGTTATAAGGTAATCAAATATAACGTTATACGTTATAAGGTAATACTATATAACGTTATACGTTAAAAGGTAATACTACACAACGTTGTACGTTGTAATGTAATGGTACATAACGTTATACGTTAGAAGCTATTACTATATGACGTTATACCTTATAAGGTAATACTATATAACGTTATACGTTAGAAGCTATTACTATGTAACTTTATACGTTGGAAGCTATTACTATATGACGTTATATGTTGTAAGGTAATAGTACATAACGTTATACGTTAGAAGCTATTACTATATGACGTTATACCTAACAAGGTAATACTATATAACGTTATACGTTAGAAGCTATTACTATATGACGTTATACCTTATAAGGTAATACTATATAACGTTATACGTTAGAAGCTATTACCATATGACGTTATACGTTATAAGGTAAGACTATATGACGTTCTACGTTATAAGGTAATGGTACATAACGTTATTCGTTAGAAGCTATTACTATATGACGTTATACCTTATAAGGTAATACTATATAACGTTATACGTTAGAAGCTATTACTATGTGACGCTATACCTTATAAGGTAGTACTACATAACTTTATTCGTTATAAGGTAATCAAATATAACGTTATACGCTATAAGGTAATACTATATAACATTATACGTCAGAAGCTATTACTATATGACGTTATACGTTATAAGGTAATAGTACATAACGTTATACGTTATAAGGTAATACTACATAACATTATACTTTATAAGGTAATAATATATAACGTTGTACGTTATATGTTAATATTATACAACGTTATACCATAGGAGGTACTACTATGTAACGTTATACCATAGGAGGTATTACTATGTAACGTTATAAGTAGGAAGCTATTACTATATGACGTTATATGTTGTAAGGTAATAGTACATAACGTTATACGTTAGAAGCTATTACTATATGACGTTATACCTAACAAGGTAATACTATATAACGTTATACGTTAGAAGCTATTACTATATGACGTTATACCTTATAAGGTAATACTATATAACGTTATACGTTAGAAGCTATTACCATATGACGTTATACGTTATAAGGTAAGACTATATGACGTTATACGTTATAAGGTAATGGTACATAACGTTATTCGTTAGAAGCTATTACTATATGACGTTATACTTTATAAGGTAATACTATATAACGTTATACGTTAGAAGCTATTACTATGTGACGCTATACCTTATAAGGTAGTACTACATAACTTTATTCGTTATAAGGTAATCAAATATAACGTTATACGCTATAAGGTAATACTATATAACATTATACGTCAGAAACTATTACTATATGACGTTATACGTTATAAGGTAATAGTACATAACGTTATACGTTATAAGATAATACTACATAACATTATACTTTATAAGGTAATAATATATAACGTTGTACGTTATATGTTAATATTATACAACGTTATACCATAGGAGGTACTACTATGTAAAGTTATACCATAGGAGGTATTACTATGTAACGTTATAAGTAGGAAGCTATTACTATATGACGTTATACCTTATAAGGTAATGCTATATAACGATATACGTCTGAAGCTATTACTATATGACGTTATACGTTATAAGGTAATAGTATATAGCGTTATACGTTATAAGGTAATACTATATAACGTTGTACGTTAGAAGCCATTACTATGTGACGTTATATCTTATAAGGTAGTACTATACAATGTTATACGTTAGAACCTATTGCTATATGACGTTATACGTTATAAGGTAATACTATATAGCGTTATACGTTATAAGGTAATACTATATAACGTCGTACTTTATTAGGTAATAGCTTATAACGTTATACGTTAGAAGGCATTACTATATAACGTTATACCTTATAAGGTAATACTATTTAACGTTATACGTAGGAAGATATTACTACATGGCGTTATACCTTATAAGGTAATACTATATAACGTTATACGTTAGAAGCTATTACTCTATGACGTTATACGTTATAAGGTAATACTATATAACGTTATACGTTAGGAGATATTACTCTATGACGTTATACGTTATAAGGTAATACTATATAACGTTATACGTTAGAAGATATTACTCTATGACGTTATACGTTATAAGGTAATACTATTTAACGTTATACGTTAGAAGCTATTACTATATGACGTTATACGTTATAAGGTATTACTATATAACGTTATACGTTAAAAGCTATGACTATATGACCTAATACCTTATAAGGTAATACTATATAACGTTATACGTTAGAAGCTATTACTCTATGACGTTATACGTTATACGGTAATACTATATAACTATATACGTTAGAAGCTATTACTATATGACGTTGTACGTTATAAGGTAATACTAGAAAACGTTATACGTTATAAGGTAATACTATATAGCGTTGTACGTCTGAAGCTATTACTATATGACGTTATACGTTATAAGGTAGTTCTATACAATGTTATACGTCAGAAGCTATTACTATATGACGTTATACGTTGTAAGGTAATAGTACATAACGTTATACGTTAGAAGCTATAACTATATTACGTTATACCTTATAAGGGAATACTATCTAACGTTATACGTTAGAAGCTATTACTATATGACGTTATACCTTATAAGGTAATACTATATAACGTTATACGTCTGAAGCTATTACTATATGACGTTATACCTTATCAGGAAATACTATATAACGTTGTACGTTATTAGGTAATAGCTTATAACGTTATACATTAGAAGGTATTACTATATAACGTTATACCTTAAAGGTAATACTATTTAACGTTATACGTAGGAAGCTATTACTGCATGGCGTTATACCTTATAAGGTAGTACTACATAACTTTATTCGTTATAAGGTAATCAAATATAACGTTATACGTTATAAGGTAATACTATATAACGATATACGTTAGAAGCTATTACTATGTAACTTTATACGTTGGAAGCTATTACTATATGACGTTATACGTTAGAAGCTATTACTATATGACGTTATACCTTATAAGGTAATACTATATAGCGTTATACGTTAGAAGCTATTACTATGTGACGTTATACCTTATAAGGTAGTACTATATATTGTTATACGTCGGAAGCTATTACTATATAACGTTATACCTTACAAGGTAATACTATTTAATGTTATACGTAGGAAGCTATTACTACATGGCGTTATACATTATAAGGTAGTACTACATAACTTTATTCGTTGTAAGGTAATCAAATATAACGTTATACGCTATAAGGTAATACTATATAACATTATACGTCAGAAGCTGTTACTATATGACGTTATACGTTATAAGGTAATAGTACATAACGTTATACGTTATAAGGTAATACTACATAACATTATACGTTATAAGGTAATAATATATAACGTTGTACGTTATAAGTTAATATTATACAACGTTATACCATAGGAGGTACTACTATGTAACGTTATACCATAGGAGGTATTACTATGTAACGTTATAAGTAGGAAGCTATTACTATATGGCGTTATACGTTGTAAGGTAATAGTACATAACGTTATACGTTAGAAGCTATTACTATACGACGTTATACCTTATAAGGTAGTACTACATAACTTTATTCGTTATAAGGTAAGCAAATATAAAGTTATACGTTATGAGGTAATACTATATAACATTATACGTCAGAAACTATTACTATATGACGTTATACGTTATAAGGTAATAGTACATAACGTTATACGTTATAAGGTAATACTACATAACATTATTCGTTATAAGGTAATAATATATAACGTTATACGTTAGAAGCTATGACTATATGACGTTATACCTTATAAGGTAATACTATATAACGTTATACGTTAGAAGCTATTACTATATGACGTTGTACGTTATAAGGTAATACTAGATAACGCTATACGTTATAAGGTAACTCTATATAACGTTGTACGTTAGAAGCCATTACTATGTGACGTTATACCTTATAAGGTAGTACTATATAATGTTATACGTCAGAAGCTATTACTATATGACGTTATACGTTATAAGGTAATACTATTTAACGTTATACGTTAGAAGCTATTACTATATGACGTTATACGTTATAAGGTAATACTATATAACGTTATACGTTAAAAGCTATGACAATATGACGTTATACCTTCTAAGGTAATACTATATAACGTTGTACGTTAGAAGCCATTTCTATGTGACGTTATACGTTTTAAGGTAATACTATATAATGTTATACGTCAGAAGCTATTACTATATGACGTTATACTTTATAAGGTAATAGTACATAACGTTATACGTTATAAGGTAATACTACATAATATTATACGTTATAAGGTAATAATATATAACGTTGTACGTTATAAGTTAATATTATACAACGTTATACCATAGGAGGTATTACTATGTAACGTTAAACGTTAGAAGCTATTAGTCTATGACGTTATACGTTATAAGGTAATACTATATAACGTTATACGTTAGAAGCTATTACTATATGACGTTATACCTTATAAGGTAATACTATATAACGTTATACGTCAGAAGCTATTACTACATGGCGTTATACCTTATAAGGTAGTACTACATAACTTTATTCGTTATAAGGTAATCAAATATAACGTTATACGATATAAGGTAATACTATATAACATTATTCGTCAGAAGCTATTACTATATGACGTTATACGTTAAAAGGTAATAGTACATAACGTTATACGTTATAAGGTAAAACTATATAACGTTGTACGTTATAAGGTAATACTAGATAACGTTATACGTTATAAGGTAATACTATATAACGTTGTACGTTATTAAGTAATAGCTTATAACGTTATACGTTAGAAGGTATTACTATATAACGTTATACCTTATAAGGTAATACTATTTAACGTTATACGTAGCAAGCTATTACTGCATGGCGTTATACCTTATAAGGTAGTACTACATAACTTTATTCGTTATAAGGTAATCAAATATAACGTTATACGTTATAAGGTAATACTATATAACGTTATACGTCTGAAGCTATTACTATATGACGTTATACGTTATAAGGTAATACTATATAGCGTTATACGTTAGAAGCTATAACTATATTACGTTATACCTTATAAGGTAATACTATATAACGTTATACGTCTGAAGCTATTACTATATGACGTTATACGTTATAAGGTAATACCATATAGCGTTATACGTTATAAGGTAATACTATATAACGTTGTACGTTAGAAGCCATTACTATGTGACGTTATACCTTATAAGGTAGTACTATACAATGTTATACGTTAGAAGCTATTGCTATATGACGTTATACGTTATAAGGTAATACTATATAGCGTTATACGTTATAAGGTAATACTATATAACGTTGTACTTTATTGGGTAATAGCTTATAACGTTATACGTTAGAAGGTATTACTATATAACGTTATACCTTATAAGGTAATACTATTTAACGTTATACGTAGGAAGCTATTACTACATGGCGTTTTACCTTATAAGGTAGTACTACATAACTTTATTCGTTATAAGGTAATCAAATATAACGTTATACGTTATAAGGTAATCAAATATAACGTTATACGTTATAAGGTAATACTATATAACATTATACGTCAGAAGCTATTACTATATGACGTTATACGTTATAAGGTAATAGTACATAACGTTATACGTTATAAGGTAATACTACATAACATTATACGTTATAAGGTAATAATATATAACGTTGTACGTTATAAGTTAATATTATACAACGTTATACCATAGGAGGTACTACTATGTAACATTATACCATAGGAGGTATTACTATGTAACGTTATACATTGGAAGCTATTACTAAATGACGTTATACGATGTAAGGTAATGGTACATAACGTTATACGTTAGAAGCTATTACTATATGACGTTATACCTTTTAAGGTAATACTATATATCGTTATACGTTGGAAGCTATTACTACATGGCGTTATACCTTATAAGGTAGTACTACATAACTTTATACGTTATAAGGTAATCAAATATTACGTTATACGTTAGAAGCTATTACTATATGACGTTATACCTTATAAGGTAATACTATATAACGTTATACGTCAGAAGCTATTACTATATGACGTTATACGTTATAAGGTAATACTATATAGCGTTATACGTTAGAAGCTATTACTATATGACGTTATACCTTATCAGGTAATACTTTATAACGTTATACGTTAGAAGCTATTACTATATGACGATGTACGTTATAAGGTAATACTAGATAACGTTATACGTTATAAGGTAATACTATATAACGTTGTACGTTATAAGGTAATACTAGATAACGTTATACGTTATAAGGTAATACTATATAACGTTGTACGTTATTAGGTAATAGCTTATAATGTTATACGTTAGAAGGTATTACTATATAACGTTATACTTTATAAGGTAAAACTATTTAACGTTATACGTAGGAAGCTATTACTGCATGGCGTTATACCTTATAAGGTAGTACTACATAACTTTATTCGTTATAAGGTAATCAAATATAACGTTATACGTTATAAGGAAGTACTATGTAACGTTATACGTTAGAAGCTATTGCTATGTTACTTTATACGTTGGAAGCTATTACTATATGACGTTATACGTTAGAAGCTATTACTCTATGACATTATACCTTATAAGGTAATACTATATTGCGTTATACGTTAGAAGCTATTACTATGTGACGTTATACCTTATAAGGTAAGACTATATGACGTTATACGTTGTAAGGTAATGGTACATACCGTTATACGTTAGAAGCTACTACTATATGACGTTATACCTTATAAGGTAATACTATATAGCGTTATACGTTAGAAGCTGTTACTATGTGACGTTATACCTTATATGGTAGTACTATGTAATGTTATACGTCAGAAGCTATTACTATATAACGTTATACCTTATAAGGTAATACTATTTAATGTTATACGTAGGAAGCTATTACTACATGGCGTTACTCCTTATAAGGTAGTACTACATAACTTTATTCGTTATAAGGTAACCAAATATAACGTTACACGTTATAAGGTAAAACTATATAACGTTGTACGTTATAAGGTAATACTAGATAACGTTATACGTTATAAGGTAATACTATATAACGTTGTACGTTATTAGGTAATAGCTGATAACGTTATACGTTAGAAGGTATTACTATATAACGTTATACCTTACAAGGTAATACTATTTAACGTTATACGTAGGAAGCTATTACTATGTGACGTTATACGTTAGAAGCTATTACTATATGACGTTATACCTTATAAGGTAATACTATATAGCGTTATACGTTAGAAGCTATTACTATGTGACGTTATACCTTATAAGGTAGTACTATATAATGTTATACGTCGGAAGCTATTACTATATAACGTTATACCTTATAAGGTAATACTATTTAATGTTACACGTAGGAAGCTATTACTACATGGCGTTATACCTTATAAGGTAGTACTACATAACTTTATTCGTTGTAAGGTAATCAAATATAACGTTATACGTTATAAGGTAATACTATATAACATTATACGTCAGAAGCTGTTACTATATGACGTTATACGTTATAAGGTAATTGTACATAACGTTATACGTTATAAGGTAATACTACACAACATTATACGTTATAAGGTAGTAATATATAACGTTGTACGTTATAAGTTAATATTATACAACGTTATACCATAGGAGGTACTACTATGTAACGTTATACCATAGGAGGTATTACTATGTAAAGTTATAAGTAGGAAGCTATGACTATATGACGTTATACGTTGTAAGGTAATAGTACATAACGTTATACGTTAGAAGCTACAACTATATTACGTTATACCTTATATGGTAATACTATATAACGTTATACGTTAGAAGCTATTACTATATGACGTTATACCTTATAAGGTAATACTATATAACGTTATACGATAGAAGCTATTACTATATAACGCTATACCTGATAAGGTAATACTATTTAACGTTATACGTAGGAAGCTATTACTACATGGCGTTATACCTTATAAGGTAGTACTACATAACTTTACATGTTATAAGGTAATCAAATATAACGTTATACGTTATAAGGTAATACTATATAACGTTATACGTTAAAAGGTAATACTACACAACGTTGTACGTTGTAATGTAATGGTACATAACGTTATACGTTAGAAGCTATTACTATATGACGTTATACCTTACAAGGTAATACTATATAACGTTATACGTTAGAAGCTATTACTATGTAACTTTATACGTTGGAAGCTATTACTACATGACGTTATATGTTGTAAGGTAATAGTACATAACGTTATACGTTAGAAGCTATTACTATATGACGTTATACCTAACAAGGTAATACTATATAACGTTATACGATAGAAGCTATTACTATATAACGTTATACCTGATAAGGTAATACTATTTAACGTTATACGTAGGAAGCTATTACTACATGGCGTTATACCTTATAAGGTAGTACTACATAACTTTACATGTTTTAAGGTAATCAAATATAACGTTATACGTTATAAGGTAATACTATATAACGTTATACGTTAAAAGGTAATACTACACAACGTTGTACGTTGTAATGTAATGGTACATAACGTTATACGTTAGAAGCTATTACTATATGACGTTATACCTTATAAGGTAATACTATATAACGTTATACGTTAAAAGCTATTACTATGTAACTTTATACGTTGGAAGCTATTACTATATGACGTTATATGTTGTAAGGTAATAGTACATAACGTTATACGTTAGAAGCTATTACTATATGACGTTATACCTAACAAGGTAATACTATATAACGTTATACGTTAGAAGCTATTACTATATGACGTTATACCTTATTAGGTAATACTATATAACGTTATACGTTAGAAGCTATTACCATATGAAGTTATACGTTATAAGGTAAGACTATATGAAGTTATACGTTGTAAGGTAATGGTACATAACGTTATTCGTTAGAAGCTGTTACTATATGACGTTATACCTTATAAGGTAATACTATATAACGTTATACGTTAGAAGCTATTACTATGTGACGCTATACCTTATAAGGTAGTACTACATAACTTTATTCGTTATAAGGTATTCAAATATAACGTTATACGCTATAAGGTAATACTATATAACATTATACGTCAGAAGCTATTACTATATGACGTTATACGTTATAAGGTAATAGTACATAACGTTATACGTTATAAGGTAATACTACATAACATTATACGTTATAAGGTAATAATGTATAACGTTGTACGTTATATGTTAATATTATACAACGTTATACCATAGGAGGTACTACTATGTAACGTTATGCCATAGGAGGTATTACTATGTAACGTTATAAGTAGGAAGCTATTACTATATGACGTTATACGTTATAAGGTAATGCCATATAGCGTTATAGGTTAGAAGCTATAACTATATTACGTTATGCCTTATAAGGTAATACTATATAACGTTATACGTTAGAAGCTATTACTATATGACGGTATACCTTATAAGGTAATACTATATAACGTTATACGTCTGAAGCTATTACTATATGACGTTATACGTTATAAGGTAATAGTATATAGCGTTATACGTTATAAGGTAATACTATATAACGTTGTACGTTAGAAGCCATTACTATGTGCCGTTATATCTTATAAGGTAGTACTATACAATGTTATACGTTAGAAGCTATTGCTACATGACGTTATACGTTATAAGGTAATACTATATAGCGTTATACTTTATTAGATAATAGCTTATAACGTTATACGTTAGAAGGCATTACTATATAACGTTATACCTTATAAGGTAGTACTATTTAACGTTATACGTAGGAAGCTATGACTACATGGCGTTATACCTTATAAGGTAGTACTACATAACTTCATTCGTTATAAGGTAATCCTATATAACGTTGTACGTTATAAGGTAATACTAGATAACGTTATACGTTAAAAGGTAATACTACACAACGTTGTACGTTGTAAGGTATGACTATATGACGTAATACCTTATAAGGTAATACTATATAGCGTTATACGTTAGAAGCTATTACTCTATGACGTTATACGTTATACGGTAATACTATATAACGATATACGTTAGAAGCTATTACTATATGACGTTATACGTTAAAAGCTATGACTATATGACGTAATACCTTATAAGGTAATACTATATAGCGTTATACGTTAGAAGCTATTACTCTATGACGTTATACGTTATACGGTAATACTATATAACGATATACGTTAGAAGCTATTACTATATGACGTTGTACGTTATAAGGTAATACTAGAAAACGTTATACGTTATAAGGTAATACTATATAACGTTGTACGTTAGAAGCCATTACTATGTGATGTTATACGTTAGAAGGTAGTTCTATATAATGTTATACGTCAGAAGCTATTACTATATGACGTTATACGTTATATGCTAATACTAGATAACGTTATACGTTATAAGGTAATCCTATATAACGTTGTACGTTATAAGGTAATACTAGATAACGTTATACGTTATAAGGTAATATTATATAACGTTGTACGTTATTAGGTAATAGCTTATAACGTTAAACGTTAGAAGGTATTACTATATAACGTTATACCTTATAAGGTAATACTATTTAACGTTATACGTAGGAAGGTATTACTACATGGCGTTATACCTTATAAGGTAGTGCTACATAATTTTATTCGTTATAAGGTAATCAAATATAACGTTATACGTTATAAGGTAATACTATATAACGTTATACGTTAGAAGATATTACTCTATGACGTTATACGTTATAAGGTAATACTATTTAACGTTATACGATAGAAGCTATTACTATATGACGTTATACGTTAGAAAGTAATACTATATAACGTTATACGTTAAAAGCTATGACTATATGACGTTATACCTTATAAGGTAATACTATATAACGTTATACGTTAGAAGCTATTAGTATGTAACTTTATACGTTGGAAGCTATTACTATATAATGTTAAACGTTAGAAACTATTACTCTATGACGTTATACGTTATAAGGTACATAACGTTATACGTTAGAAGCTATTACTCTATGACGTTATACGTTATAAGGTAATACTATTTAACGTTATACGTTAGAAGCTATTACTATATGACGTTATACGTTATAAGGTAATACTATATAACGTTATACGTTAAAAGCTATGACAATATGACGTTATACCTTATAAGGTAATACTATATAACGTTGTACGTTAGAAGCCATTACTATGTGACGTTATACGTTTTAAGGTAGTACTGTATAATGTTATACGTCAGAAGCTATTACTATATGACGTTATACGTTATAAGGTAATAGTACATAACGTTATACGTTATAAGGTAATAATATATAACGTTGTACGTTATAAGTTAATACTAGATAACGTTATACGTTATAAGGTAATATTATATAACGTTGTACGTTATTAGGTAATAGCTTATAACGTTAAACGTTAGAAGGTATTACTATATAACGTTATACCTTATAAGGTAATACTATTTAACGTTATACGTAGGAAGGTATTACTACATGGCGTTATACCTTATAAGGTAGTGCTACATAATTTTATTCGTTATAAGGTAATCAAATATAACGTTATACGTTATAAGGTAATACTATATAACGTTATACGTTAGAAGATATTACTCTATGACGTCATACGTTATAAGGTAATACTATTTAACGTTATACGATAGAAGCTATTACTATATGACGTTATACGTTAGAAAGTAATACTATATAACGTTATACGTTAAAAGCTATGACTATATGACGTTATACCTTATAAGGTAATACTATATAACGTTATACGTTAGAAGCTATTAGTATGTAACTTTATACGTTGGAAGCTATTACTATATAATGTTAAACGTTAGAAACTATTACTCTATGACGTTATACGTTATAAGGTACATAACATTATACGTTAGAAGCTATTACTCTATGACGTTATACGTTATAAGGTAATACTATATCACGTTATGCGTCAGAAGCAATTACTATGTGACGTTATACGTTGTAAGGTAGTAGTACATAACGTTATACGTTATAAGGTAATACTACATAACATTATACGTTATAAGGTAATAATATATAACGTTGTACGTTATAAGTTAATATTATACAACGTTATACCATAGGAGGTATGTAACGTTGTGCCATAGGAGGTATTACTATGTAACGTTATACGTTGCAAGCTATTACTATATGACGTTATACGTTGTAAGGTAATGGTACATAACGTTGTACGTTGCAAGCTATTACTATATGACGTTATACCTTATAAGGTAATACTATATAGCGTTATACGATAGAAGCTATTACTATGTGACGTTATACCTTGTAAGGTAAGACTTTATGACGTTATAGGTTGTAAGGTAATGGTACATAACGTTATACGTTAGAAGCTATTACTATATGACGTTATACGTTGTAAGGTAATGGTACATAACGTTGTACGTTGCAAGCTATTACTATATGACGTTATACCTTATAAGGTAATACTATATAGCGTTATACGTTAGAAGCTATTACTATGTGACGCTATACCTTATAAGGTAGTGCTATATAATGTTATACGTCAGAAGCCATTACTATATAACGTTATACCTTATAAGGTAATACTATATAACATTATTCGTCAGAAGCTATTACTATATGACGTTATACGTTATAAGGTAATATTACATAACGATATACGTTATAAGGTAAAACTATATAACGTTGTACGTTATAAGGTAATACTAGATAATGTTATACGTTATAAGGTAATACTATATAACGTTGTACGTTATTAGGTAATAGCTTATAACGTTATACGTTAGAAGGTATTACTATATAACGTTATACCTTATAAGGTAATACTATTTAACGTTATATGTAGGAAGCTATTACTGCATGGCGTTATACCTTATAAGGTAGTACTACATAACTTTATTCGTTATAAGGTAAACAAATATAACGTTATACGTTATAAGGTAATACTATATAACGTTATACGTCTGAAGCTATTACTATATGACGTTATACGTTATAAGGTAATACTATATAGCTTTATACATTAGAAGCTATAACTATATTACGTTATACCTTATAAGGTAATACTATATAACGTTATACGTTAGAAGCTATTACTATATGACGTTATACCTTATAAGGTAATACTATATTACGTTATACGTCTGAAGCTATTACTATATGACGTTATACGTTATAAGGTAATACCATATAGCGTTATACGTTATAAGGTAATACTATATAACGTTGTACGTTAGAAGCCATTACTATGTGACGTTATACCTTATAAGATATTACTATACAATGTTATACGTTAGAAGCTATTGCTATATGACGTTATACGTTATAAGGTAATACTATATAGCGTTATACGTTATAAGGTAATACTATATAACGTTGTACTTTATTAGGTAATAGCTTATAACGTTATACGTTCGAAGGTATTACAATATAACGTTATACCTTATAAGGTAATACTATTTAACGTTATACGTAGGAAGCTACTACTACATGGCGTTTTACCTTATAAGGTAGTACTACATAACTTTATTCGTTATAAGGTAATCAAATATAACATTATACGTTATAAGGTAATACTATATAACATTATACGTCAGAAGCTATTACTATATGACGATATACGTTATAAGGTAATAGTACATAACGTTATACGTTATAAGGTAATACTACATAACATTATACGTTATAAGGTAATAATATATAACGTTGTACGTTATAAGTTAATATTATACAACGTTATACCATAGGAGGTACTACTATGTAACATTATACCATAGGAGGTATTACTATGTAACGTTATACGTTGGAAGATATTACTATATGACGTTATACGTTGTAAGGTAATGGTACATAACGTTATACGTTAGAAGCTATTACTATATGACGTTATACCTTTTAAGGTAATACTATATATCGTTATACGTTGGAAGCTATTACTACATGGCGTTATACCTTATAAGGTAATACTATATAACGTTATACGTCAGAAGCTATTACTATATGACGTTATACGTTATAAGGTAATACTATATAGCGTTATACGTTAGAAGCTATTACTATATGACGTTATACCTTATAAGGTAATACTATATAACGTTATACGTCAGAAGCTATTACTATATGACGTTATACGTTATAAGGTAATACTATATAGCGTTATACGTTAGAAGCTATTACTATATGACGTTATACCTTATAAGGTAATACTATATAACGTTATACGTCAGAAGCTATTACTATATGACGTTATACGTTATAAGGTAATACTATATAGCGTTATACGTTAGAAGCTATTACTATATGACGTTATACCTTATAAGGTAATACTATATAACGTTATACGTCAGAAGCTATTACTATATGACGTTATACGTTATAAGGTAATACTATATAGCGTTATACGTTAGAAGCTATTAGTATATGACGTTATACCTTATCAGGTAATACTATATAACGTTGTACGTTAGAAGCTATTACTATATGACGTTGTACGTTATAAGGTAATACTAGATAACGTTGTACGTTAGAAGCTATTACTATATGACGTTATACCTTATAAGGTAATACTATTTAACGTTATACGTAGGAAGCTATTACTGCATGGCGTTATACCTTATAAGGTAGTACTACATAACTTTATTCGTTATAAGGTAATCAAATATAACGTTATACGTTATAAGGTAATACTATATAACGTTATACGTTAGAAGCTATTACTATGTAACTTTATACGTTGGAAGCTATTACTATATGACGTTATACGTTATAAGGTAATAGTACATAACGTTATACGTTATAAGGTAATACTACATAACCTTATACGTTATAAGGTAATAATATTTAACGTTGTACGTTATAAGTTAATATTATACAACGTTATACCATAGGGGGTACTACTATGTAACGTTATACCATAGGAGGTATTACTATGTAACGTTATAAGTAGGAAGCTATTACTATATGACGTTATACGTTGTAAGGTAATAGTACATAACGTTATACGTTAGAAGCTAGGATTATGATACGTTATACCTTATAAGGTAGTACTATATAACGTTATACGTTATAAGCTATTACTATATGACGTTATACCTTATAAGGTAATACTATATAACGTTATACGATAGAAGCTATTACTATATAACGTTATACCTGTAAAGGTAGTACTATTTAACGTTATACGTAGGAAGCTATTACTACATGGCGTTATACCTTATAAGGTAGTACTACATAACTTTACATGTTATAAGGTAATCAAATATAACGTTATACGTTAAAAGGTAATACTATATCACGTTATGCGTCAGAAGCAATTACTATGTGACGTTATACGTTGTAAGGTAGTAGTACATAACGTTATACGCTATAAGGTAATACTACATAACATTATACGTTATAAGGTAATAATATATAACGTTGTACGTTATAAGTTAATATTATACAACGTTATACCATAGGAGGTATGTAACGTTGTGCCATAGGAGGTATTACTATGTAACGTTATACGTTGCAAGCTATTACTATATGACGTTATACGTTATAAGGTAATAGTACATAACGATATACGTTATAAGGTAAAACTATATAACGTTGTACGTTATAAGGTAATACTAGATAACGTTATACGTTATAAGGTAATACTATATAACATTGTACGTTATTAGGTAATAGCTTATAACGTTATACGTTAGAAGGTATTACTATATAACGTTATACCTTATAAGGTAATACTATTTAACGTTATATGTAGGAAGCTATTACTGCATGGCGTTATACCTTATAAGGTAGTACTACATAACTTCATTCGTTATAAGGTAATCAAATATAACGTTATACGTTATAAGGTAATACTATATAACGTTATACGTCTGAAGCTATTACTATATGACGTTATACGTTATAAGGTAATACTATATAGCGTTATACGTTATAAGGTAATACTATATAACGTTGTACTTTATTAGGTAATAGCTTATAACGTTATACGTTAGAAGGTATTACAATATAACGTTATACCTTATAAGGTAATACTATTTAACGTTATACGTAGGAAGCTATTACTACATGGCGTTTTACCTTATAAGGTAGTACTACATAACTTTATTCGTTATAAGGTAATCAAATATAACGTTATACGTTATAAGGTAATACTATATAACATTATACGTCAGAAGCTATTACTATATGACGATATACGTTATAAGGTAATAGTACATAACGTTATACGTTATAAGGTAATACTACATAACATTATACGTTATAAGGTAATAATATATAACGTTGTACATTATAAGTTAATATTATACAACGTTATACCATAGGAGGTACTACTATGTAACATTATACCATAGGAGGTATTACTATGTAACGTTATACGTTGGAAGCTATTACTATATGACGTTATACGTTGTAAGGTAATGGTACATAACGTTATACGTTAGAAGCTATTACTATATGACGTTATACCTTTTAAGGTAATACTATATATCGTTATACGTTGGAAGCTATTACTACATGGCGTTATACCTTATAAGGTAATAGTATATAACGTTATACGTCAGAAGCTATTACTATATGACGTTATACGTTATAAGGTAATACTATATAGCGTTATACGTTAGAAGCTATTACTATATGACGTTATACCTTATAAGGTAATACTATATAACGTTATACGTCAGAAGCTATTACTATATGACGTTATACGTTATAAGGTAATACTATATAGCGTTATACGTTAGATGCTATTAGTATATGACGTTATACCTTATCAGGTAATACTATATAACGTTGTACGTTAGAAGCTATTACTATATGATGTTGTACGTTATAAGGTAATACTAGATAACGTTGTACGTTAGAAGCTATTACTATATGACGTTGTACGTTATAAGGTAATACTAGATAACGTTATACGTTATAAGGTAATACTATATAACGTTGTACGTTATAAGGTGATACTAGATAACGTTATACGTTATAAGGTAATACTATATAACGTTGTACGTTATTAGGTAATAGCTTATAACGTTATACGTTAGAAGGTATTACTATATAACGTTATACTTTATAAGGTAATACTATTTAACGTTATACGTAGGAAGCTATTACTGCATGGCGTTATACCTTATAAGGTAGTACTACATAACTTTATTCGTTATAAGGTAATCAAATATAACGTTATACGTTATAAGGAAATTCTATATAACGTTATACGTTAGAAGCTATTGCTATGTAACTTTATACGTTGGAAGCTATTATTATATGACGTTATACGTTAGAAGCTATTACTATGTGACGTTATATCTTATTAGGTAGTACTATATAATGTTATACGTCAGAATCTATTACTATATAACGTTATACCTTATAAGGTAATACTATTTAATGTTATACGTAGGAAGCTATTACTACATGGCGTTATTCCTTATAAGGTAGTACTACATAACTTTATTCGTTATAAGGTAACCAAATATAACGTTATACGTTATAAGGTAAAACTATATAACGTTATACGTTATAAGGTAATACTATATAACGTTGTACGTTATTAGGTAATAGCTTATAACGTTATACGTTAGAAGGTATTACTATATAACGTTATACCTTATAAGGTAATACTATTTAACGTTATACGTAGGAAGCTATTACTGCATGGCGTTATACCTTATAAGGTAGTACTACATAACTTTATTCGTTATAAGGTAATCAAATATAACGTTATACGTTATAAGGTAATACTATATAACGTTATACGTTAGAAGCTATTACTATGTAGCTTTATACGTTGGAAGCTATTACTATATGACGTTATACGTTATAAGGTAATAGTACATAACGTTATACGTTATAAGGTAATACTACATAACATTATACGTTATAAGGTAATAATATTTAACGTTGTACGTTATAAGTTAATATTATACAACGTTATACCATAGGGGGTACTACTATGTAACGTTATACCATAGGAGGTATTACTATGTAACGTTATAAGTAGGAAGCTATTACTATATGACGTTATACGTTGTAAGGTAATAGTACATAACGTTATACGTTAGAAGCTAGGATTATGATACGTTATACCTTATAAGGTAGTACTATATAACGTTATACGTTATAAGCTATTACTATATGACGTTATACCTTATAAGGTAATACTATATAACGTTATACGATAGAAGCTATTACTATAACGTTATACCTGTAAAGGTAGTACTATTTAACGTTATACGTAGGAAGCTATTACTACATGGCGTTATACCTTATAAGGTAGTACTACATAACTTTACATGTTATAAGGTAATCAAATATAACGTTATACGTTATAAGGTAATACTATATAACGTTATACGTTAAAAGGTAATACTACACAACGTTGTACGTTGTAATGTAATGGTACATAACGTTATACGTTAGAAGCTATTACTATATGACGTTATACCTTATAAGGTAATACTATATAACGTTATACGTTAAAAGCTATTACTATGTAACTTTATACGTTGGAAGCTATTACTATATGACGTTATATGTTGTAAGGTAATAGTACATAACGTTATACGTTAGAAGCTATTACTATATGACGTTATACCTAACAAGGTAATACTATATAACGTTATACGTTAGAAGCTATTACTATATGACGTTATACCTTATTAGGTAATACTATATAACGTTATACGTTAGAAGCTATTACCATATGAAGTTATACGTTATAAGGTAAGACTATATGAAGTTATACGTTGTAAGGTAATGGTACATAACGTTATTCGTTAGAAGCTGTTACTATATGACGTTATACCTTATAAGGTAATACTATATAACGTTATACGTTAGAAGCTATTACTATGTGACGCTATACCTTATAAGGTAGTACTACATAACTTTATTCGTTATAAGGTATTCAAATATAACGTTATACGCTATAAGGTAATACTATATAACATTATACGTCAGAAGCTATTACTATATGACGTTATACGTTATAAGGTAATAGTACATAACGTTATACGTTATAAGGTAATACTACATAACATTATACGTTATAAGGTAATAATGTATAACGTTGTACGTTATATGTTAATATTATACAACGTTATACCATAGGAGGTACTACTATGTAACGTTATGCCATAGGAGGTATTACTATGTAACGTTATAAGTAGGAAGCTATTACTATATGACGTTATACGTTATAAGGTAATGCCATATAGCGTTATAGGTTAGAAGCTATAACTATATCACGTTATGCCTTATAAGGTAATACTATATAACGTTATACGTTAGAAGCTATTACTATATGACGGTATACCTTATAAGGTAATACTATATAACGTTATACGTCTGAAGCTATTACTATATGACGTTATACGTTATAAGGTAATAGTATATAGCGTTATACGTTATAAGGTAATACTATATAACGTTGTACGTTAGAAGCCATTACTATGTGCCGTTATATCTTATAAGGTAGTACTATACAATGTTATACGTTAGAAGCTATTGCTATATGACGTTATACGTTATAAGGTAATACTATATAGCGTTATACGTTATAAGGTAATACTATATAACGTTGTACTTTATTAGATAATAGCTTATAACGTTATACGTTAGAAGGCATTACTATATAACGTTATACCTTATAAGGTAGTACTATTTAACGTTATACGTAGGAAGCTATGACTACATGGCGTTATACCTTATAAGGTAGTACTACATAACTTCATTCGTTATAAGGTAATCCTATATAACGTTGTACGTTATAAGGTAATACTAGATAACGTTATACGTTAAAAGGTAATACTACACAACGTTGTACGTTGTAAGGTAATGGTACATAATGTTATACGTTAGAAGCTATTACTATATGACGTTATACCTTATAAGGTAATACTATATAACGTTATACGTTAGAAGCTATTACTTTATGACGTTATACGTTATAAGGTAATACTATATAACGTTATACGTTAGAAGATATTACTCTATGACGTTATACGTTATAAGGTAATACTATATAACGTTATACGTTAGAAGATATTACTCTATGACGTTATACGTTATAAGGTAATACTATTTAACGTTATACGTTAGAAGCTATTACTATATGACGTTATACGTTATAAGGTAATACTATATAACGTTATACGTTAAAAGCTATGACTATATGACGTAATACCTTATAAGGTAATACTATATAGCGTTATACGTTAGAAGCTATTACTCTATGACGTTATACGTTATACGGTAATACTATATAACGATATACGTTAGAAGCTATTACTATATGACGTTGTACGTTATAAGGTAATACTAGAAAACGTTATACGTTATAAGGTAATACTATATAACGTTGTACGTTAGAAGCCATTACTATGTGATGTTATACGTTAGAAGGTAGTTCTATATAATGTTATACGTCAGAAGCTATTACTATATGACGTTATACGTTATATGCTAATACTAGATAACGTTATACGTTATAAGGTAATCCTATATAACGTTGTACGTTATAAGGTAATACTAGATAACGTTATACGTTATAAGGTAATATTATATAACGTTGTACGTTATTAGGTAATAGCTTATAACGTTAAACGTTAGAAGGTATTACTATATAACGTTATACCTTATAAGGTAATACTATTTAACGTTATACGTAGGAAGGTATTACTACATGGCGTTATACCTTATAAGGTAGTGCTACATAATTTTATTCGTTATAAGGTAATCAAATATAACGTTATACGTTATAAGGTAATACTATATAACGTTATACGTTAGAAGATATTACTCTATGACGTTATACGTTATAAGGTAATACTATTTAACGTTATACGATAGAAGCTATTACTATATGACGTTATACGTTAGAAAGTAATACTATATAACGTTATACGTTAAAAGCTATGACTATATGACGTTATACCTTATAAGGTAATACTATATAACGTTATACGTTAGAAGCTATTAGTATGTAACTTTATACGTTGGAAGCTATTACTATATAATGTTAAACGTTAGAAACTATTACTCTATGACGTTATACGTTATAAGGTACATAACGTTATACGTTAGAAGCTATTACTCTATGACGTTATACGTTATAAGGTAATACTATTTAACGTTATACGTTAGAAGCTATTACTATATGACGTTATACGTTATAAGGTAATACTATATAACGTTATACGTTAAAAGCTATGACAATATGACGTTATACCTTATAAGGTAATACTATATAACGTTGTACGTTAGAAGCCATTACTATGTGACGTTATACGTTTTAAGGTAGTACTGTATAATGTTATACGTCAGAAGCTATTACTATATGACGTTATACGTTATAAGGTAATAGTACATAACGTTATACGTTATAAGGTAATAATATATAACGTTGTACGTTATAAGTTAATACTAGATAACGTTATACGTTATAAGGTAATATTATATAACGTTGTACGTTATTAGGTAATAGCTTATAACGTTAAACGTTAGAAGGTATTACTATATAACGTTATACCTTATAAGGTAATACTATTTAACGTTATACGTAGGAAGGTATTACTACATGGCGTTATACCTTATAAGGTAGTGCTACATAATTTTATTCGTTATAAGGTAATCAAATATAACGTTATACGTTATAAGGTAAAACTATATAACGTTGTACGTTATAAGGTAATACTAGATAACGTTATACGTTAGAAGGTAATACTATATAACATTGTACGTTATTAGGTAATAGCTTATAACGTTATACGTTAGAAGGTATTACTATATAACGTTATACCTTATAAGGTAATACTATTTAACGTTATATGTAGGAAGCTATTACTGCATGGCGTTATACCTTATAAGGTAGTACTACATAACTTCATTCGTTATAAGGTAATCAAATATAACGTTATACGTTATAAGGTAATACTATATAACGTTATACGTCTGAAGCTATTACTATATGACGTTATACGTTATAAGGTAATACTATATAGCGTTATACGTTATAAGGTAATACTATATAACGTTGTACTTTATTAGGTAATAGCTTATAACGTTATACGTTAGAAGGTATTACAATATAACGTTATACCTTATAAGGTAATACTATTTAACGTTATACGTAGGAAGCTATTACTACATGGCGTTTTACCTTATAAGGTAGTACTACATAACTTTATTCGTTATAAGGTAATCAAATATAACGTTATACGTTATAAGGTAATACTATATAACATTATACGTCAGAAGCTATTACTATATGACGATATACGTTATAAGGTAATAGTACATAACGTTATACGTTATAAGGTAATACTACATAACATTATACGTTATAAGGTAATAATATATAACGTTGTACATTATAAGTTAATATTATACAACGTTATACCATAGGAGGTACTACTATGTAACATTATACCATAGGAGGTATTACTATGTAACGTTATACGTTGGAAGCTATTACTATATGACGTTATACGTTGTAAGGTAATGGTACATAACGTTATACGTTAGAAGCTATTACTATATGACGTTATACCTTTTAAGGTAATACTATATATCGTTATACGTTGGAAGCTATTACTACATGGCGTTATACCTTATAAGGTAATAGTATATAACGTTATACGTCAGAAGCTATTACTATATGACGTTATACGTTATAAGGTAATACTATATAGCGTTATACCTTAGAAGCTATTACTATATGACGTTATACCTTATAAGGTAATACTATATAACGTTATACGTCAGAAGCTATTACTATATGACGTTATACGTTATAAGGTAATACTATATAGCGTTATACGTTAGATGCTATTAGTATATGACGTTATACCTTATCAGGTAATACTATATAACGTTGTACGTTAGAAGCTATTACTATATGACGTTGTACGTTATAAGGTAATACTAGATAACGTTATACGTTATAAGGTAATACTATATAACGTTGTACGTTATAAGGTAATACTAGATAACGTTATACGTTATAAGGTAATACTATATAACGTTGTACGTTATTAGGTAATAGCTTATAACGTTATACGTTAGAAGGTATTACTATATAACGTTATACTTTATAAGGTAATACTATTTAACGTTATACGTAGGAAGCTATTACTGCATGGCGTTATACCTTATAAGGTAGTACTACATAACTTTATTCGTTATAAGGTAATCAAATATAACGTTATACGTTATAAGGAAATTCTATATAACGTTATACGTTAGAAGCTATTGCTATGTAACTTTATACGTTGGAAGCTATTATTATATGACGTTATACGTTAGAAGCTATTACTATGTGACGTTATATCTTATAAGGTAGTACTATATAATGTTATACGTCAGAATCTATTACTATATAACGTTATACCTTATAAGGTAATACTATTTAATGTTATACGTAGGAAGCTATTACTACATGGCGTTATTCCTTATAAGGTAGTACTACATAACTTTATTCGTTATAAGGTAACCAAATATAACGTTATACGTTATAAGGTAAAACTATATAACGTTGTACGTTATAAGGTAATACTAGATAACGTTATACGTTATAAGGTAATACTATATAACGTTGTACGTTATTAGGTAATAGCTTATAACGTTATACGTTAGAAGGTATTACTATATAACGTTATACCTTATAAGGTAATACTATTTAACGTTATACGTAGGAAGCTATTACTGCATGGCGTTATACCTTATAAGGTAGTACTACATAACTTTATTCGTTATAAGGTAATCAAATATAACGTTATACGTTATAAGGTAATACTATATAACGTTATACGTTAGAAGCTATTACTATGTAGCTTTATACGTTGGAAGCTATTACTATATGACGTTATACGTTATAAGGTAATAGTACATAACGTTATACGTTATAAGGTAATACTACATAACATTATACGTTATAAGGTAATAATATTTAACGTTGTACGTTATAAGTTAATATTATACAACGTTATACCATAGGGGGTACTACTATGTAACGTTATACCATAGGAGGTATTACTATGTAACGTTATAAGTAGGAAGCTATTACTATATGACGTTATACGTTGTAAGGTAATAGTACATAACGTTATACGTTAGAAGCTAGGATTATGATACGTTATACCTTATAAGGTAGTACTATATAACGTTATACGTTATAAGCTATTACTATATGACGTTATACCTTATAAGGTAATACTATATAACGTTATACGATAGAAGCTATTACTATAACGTTATACCTGTAAAGGTAGTACTATTTAACGTTATACGTAGGAAGCTATTACTACATGGCGTTATACCTTATAAGGTAGTACTACATAACTTTACATGTTATAAGGTAATCAAATATAACGTTATACGTTATAAGGTAATACTATATAACGTTATACGTTAAAAGGTAATACTATATAACGTTATACGTTAAAAGGTAATACTATATAACGTTATACGTTAGAAGCTATTACTATATGACGTTATACGTTATAAGGTAATAGTACATAACTTTATATGTTAGAAGCTGTAACTATATTACGTTATACCTTATAAGGGAATACTATATAACGTTATACGTTAGAAGCTATTACTATATGACGTTATACCTTATAAGGTAATACTATATGACGTTATACGTCTGACGCTATTACTATATGACGTTATACGTTATAAGGTAATACTATATAGCGTTATACGTTAGAAGCTATTACTATATGACGTTATACCTTATCAGGTAATACTATATAACGTTATACGTTAGAAGCTATTACTGCATGGCGTTATACCTTATAAGGTAGTACTACATAACTTTATTCGCTATAAGGAAATCAAATATAACGTTATACGTTATAAGCTAATACTATATAACGTTGTACGTTATAAGGTAATACTAGATAACGTTATACGTTATAAGGTAATACTATATAACGTTGTACGTTATTAGGTAATAGCTTATAACATTATACCTTAGAAGGTATTACTATATAACGTTATACCTTATAAGGTAATACTATTTAACGTTATACGTAAGAAGCTATTACTGCATGGCGTTATACCTTATAAGGTAGTACTACATAACTTTATTCGTTATAAGGTAATCAAATATAACGTTATACGTTATAAGGTAATACTATATAACGTTATACGTTAAAAGGTAATACTGCACAACGTTGTACTTTGTAATGTAATGGTACATAACGTTATACGTTAGAAGCTATTACTATATGACGTTATACCTTATAAGGTAATACTATATAACGTTATACGTTAGAAGCTATTACTATGTAACTTTATACGTTGGAAGCTATTACTATATGACGTTATATGTTGTAAGGTAATAGTACATAACGTTATACGTTAGAAGCTATTACTATATGACGTTATACCTAACAAGGTAATACTATATAACGTTATACGTTAGAAGCTATTACTATATGACGTTATACCTTATAAGGTAATACTATATAACGTTATACGTTAGAAGCTATTACCATATGACGTTATACGTTATAAGGTAAGACTATATGACGTTATACGTTATAAGGTAATGGTACATAACGTTATTCGTTAGAAGCTATTACTATATGACGTTATACCTTATAGGGTAATACTATATAACGTTATACGTTAGAAGCTATTACTATGTGACGCTATACCTTATAAGGTAGTACTACATAACTTTATTCGTTATAAGGTAATCAAATATAACGTTATACGCTATAAGGTAATACTATATAACATTATATGTCAGAAGCTATTACTATATGACGTTATACGTTATAAGGTAATAGTACATAACGTTATACGTTATAAGGTAATACTACATAACATTATACGTTATAAGGTAATAATATATAACGTTGTACGTTATATGTTAATATTATACAACGTTATACCATAGGAGGTACTACTATGTAACGTTATACCATAGGAGGTATTACTATGTAACGTTATAAGTAGGAAGCTATTACTATATGACGTTATACGTTATAAGGTAATGCTATATAGCGCTATAGGTTAGAAGCTATAACTATATTACATTATGCCTTATAAGGTAATACTATATAACGTTATACGTTAGAAGCTATTACTATATGACGTTATACCTTATAAGGTAATGCTATATAACGATATACGTCCGAAGCTATTACTATAAGACGTTATACGTTATAAGGTAATAGTATATAGCGTTATACGTTATAAGGTAATACTATATAACGTTGTACGTTAGAAGCCATTACTATGTGACGTTATATCTTATAAGGTAGTACTATACAATGTTATACGTTAGAACCTATTGTTATATGACGTTATACGTTATAAGGTAATACTATATAGCGTTATACGTTATAAGGTAATACTATATAACGTTGTACGTTAGAAGCCATTACTATGTGACGTTATAACTTATAAGGTATTACTATACAATGTTATACGTTAGAAGCTATTGCTATATGACGTTATACGTTATAAGGTAATACTATATAGCGTTGTACTTTATTAGGTAATATCTTATAACGTTATACGTTAGAAGGTATTACAATATAACGTTATACCTTATAAGGTAATACTATTTAACGTTATACGTAGGAAGCTATTACTACATGGCGTTTTACCTTATAAGGTAGTACTACATAACTTTATTCGTTATAAGGTAATCAAATATAACGTTATACGTTATAAGGTAATACTATATAACATTATACGTCAGAAGCTATTACTATATGACGATATACGTTATAAGATAATAGTACATAACGTTATACGTTATAAGGTAATACTACATAACATTATACGTTATAAGGTAATAATATATAACGTTGTACGTTATAAGTTAATATTATACAACGTTATACCATAGGAGGTACTACTATGTAACATTATACCATAGGAGGTATTACTATGTAACGTTATACGTTGGAAGCTATTACTATATGACGTTATACGTTGTAAGGTAATGGTACATAACGTTATACGTTAGAAGCTATTACTATATGACGTTATACCTTTTAAGGTAATACTATATATCGTTATACGTTGGAAGCTATTACTACATGGCGTTATACCTTATAAGGTAATACTATATAACGTTATACGTCAGAAGCTATTACTATATGACGTTATACGTTATAAGGTAATACTATATAGCGTTATACGTTAGAAGCTATTACTATATGACGTTATACCTTATAAGGTAATACTATATAACGTTATACGTCAGAAGCTATTACTATATGACGTTATACGTTATATGGTAATACTATATAGCGTTATACGTTAGAAGCTATTACTATATGACGTTATACCTTATAAGGTAATACTATATAACGTTATACGTCAGAAGCTATTACTATATGACGTTATACGTTATAAGGTAATACTATATAGCGTTATACGTTAGAAGCTATTACTATATGACGTTATACCTTATAAGGTAATACTATATAACGTTATACGTCAGAAGCTATTACTATATGACGTTATACGTTATAAGGTAATACTATATAGCGTTATACGTTAGAAGCTATTAGTATATGACGTTATACCTTATCAGGTAATACTATATAACGTTGTACGTTAGAAGCTATTACTATATGACGTTGTACGTTATAAGGTAATACTAGATAACGTTGTACGTTAGAAGCTATTACTATATGACGTTGTACGTTATAAGGTAATACTAGATAACGTTATACGTTATGAGGTAATACTATATAACGTTGTACGTTATTAGGTAAGAGCTTATAACATTATACTTTAGAAGGTATTACTATATAACGTTATACTTTATAAGGTAATACTATTTAACGTTATACGTAGGAAGCTATTACTGCATGGCGTTATACCTTATAAGGTAGTACTACATAACTTTGTTCGTTATAAGGTAATCAAATATAACGTTATACGTTATAAGGAAATTCTATATAACGTTATACGTTAGAAGCTATTGCTATGTAACTTTATACGTTGGAAGCTATTATTATATGACGTTATACGTTAGAAGCTATTACTATGTGACGTTATATCTTATAAGGTAGTACTATATAATGTTATACGTCAGAATCTATTACTATATAACGTTATACCTTATAAGGTAATACTATTTAATGTTATACGTAGGAAGCTATTACTACATGGCGTTATTCCTTATAAGGTAGTACTACATAACTTTATTCGTTATAAGGTAACCAAATATAACGTTATACGTTATAAGGTAAAACTATATAACGTTGTACGTTATAAGGTAATACTAGATAACGTTATACGTTATAAGGTAATACTATATAACGTTGTACGTTATTAGGTAATAGCTTATAACGTTATACGTTAGAAGGTATTACTATATAACGTTATACCTTATAAGGTAATACTATTTAACGTTATACGTAGGAAGCTATTACTGCATGGCGTTATACCTTATAAGGTAGTACTACATAACTTTATTCGTTATAAGGTAATCAAATATAACGTTATACGTTATAAGGTAATACTATATAACGTTATACGTTAGAAGCTATTACTATGTAACTTTATACGTTGGAAGCTATTACTATATGACGTTATACGTTATAAGGTAATAGTACATAACGTTATACGTTATAAGGTAATACTACATAACATTATACGTTATAAGGTAATAATATTTAACGTTGTACGTTATAAGTTAATATTGTACAACGTTATACCATAGGGGGTGCTACTATGTAACGTTATACCATAGGAGGTATTACTATGTAACGTTATAAGTAGGAAGCTATTACTATATGACGTTATACGTTGTAAGGTAATAGTACATAACGTTATACGTTAGAAGCTAGGATTATGATACGTTATACCTTATAAGGTAGTACTATATAACGTTATACGTTATAAGCTATTACTATATGACGTTATACCTTATAAGGTAATACTATATAACGTTATACGATAGAAGCTATTACTATATAACGTTATACCTGTAAAGGTATTACTATTTAACGTTATACGTAGGAAGCTATTACTACATGGCGTTATACCTTATAAGGTAGTACTACATAACTTTACATGTTATAAGGTAATCAAATATAACGTTATACGTTATAAGGTAATACTATATAACGTTATACGTTAAAAGGTAATACCATATAACGTTATACGTTAAAAGGTAATACTATATATCGTTATACGTTAAAACGTAATACTATATAACGTTATACGTTAGAAGCTATTACTATATGACGTTATACGTTATAAGGTAATAGTACATAACTTTATATGTTAGAAGCTGTAACTATATTACGTTATACCTTATAAGGGAATACTATATAACGTTATACGTTAGAAGCTAGGATTATGATACGTTATACCTTATAAAGTAGTACTATATAACGTTATACGTTATAAGCTATTACTATATGACGTTATACCTTATAAGGTAATACTATATAACGTTATACGATAGAAGCTATTACTATATAACGTTATACCTGTAAAGGTAGTACTATTTAACGTTATACGTAGGAAGCTATTACTACATGGCGTTATACCTTATAAGGTAGTACTACATAACTTTACATGTTATAAGGTAATCAAATATAACGTTATACGTTATAAGGTAATACTATATAACGTTATACGTTAAAAGGTAATACTACACAACGTTGTACTTTGTAATGTAATGGTACATAACGTTATACGTTAGAAGCTATTACTATATGACGTTATATCTTATAAGGTAATACTATATAACGTTATACGTTAGAAGCTATTACTATGTAACTTTATACGTTGGAAGCTATTACTATATGACGTTATATGTTGTAAGGTAATAGTACATAACGTTATACGTTAGAAGCTATTACTATATGACGTTATACCTAACAAGGTAATACTATATAACGTTATACGTTAGAAGCTATTACTATATGACGTTATACCTTATAAGGTAATACTATATAACGTTATACGTTAGAAGCTATTACCATATGACGTTATACGTTATAAGGTAAGACTATATGACGTTATACGTTATAAGGTAATGGTACATAACGTTATTCGTTAGAAGCTATTACTATATGACGTTATACCTTATAAGGTAATACTATATAACGTTATACGTTAGAAGCTATTACTATGTGACGCTATACCTTATAAGGTAGTACTACATAACTTTATTCGTTATAAGGTAATCAAATATAACGTTATACGTTATAAGGTAATACTATATAACATTATACGTCAGAAGCTATTACTATATGACGTTATACCTTATAAGGTAATACTATATAATGTTATACGTTAGAAGCTATTACTATGTGACGCTATACCTTATAAGGTAGTACTACATAACTTTATTCGTTATAAGGTAATCAAATATAACGTTATACGTTATAAGGTAATCCTATATAACGTTGTACGTTATAAGGTAATACTAGATAACGTTATACGTTATAAGGTAATCCTATATAACGTTGTACGTTATAAGGTAATACTATATAACGTTATACGTTAAAAGGTAATACTATATAACGTTATACGTTAAAAGGTAATACTATATAACGTTATACGCTAGAAGCTATTACTATATTACGTTATACCTTATAAGGTAATACTATATAACGTTATACGTTAGAAGCTATTACTATGTAACTTTATACGTTAGAAGCTATTACTATATGACGTTTTACGTTATAAGGTAGTACTATATAGCGTTATACGTTAGAAGCTATTACTATATGACGTTAGACCTTATCAGGCAATATTATATAACGTTATACGTTATAAGGTAATACTACATAATATTATACGTTATAAGGTAATAATATATAACGTTGTACGTTATAAGTTAATATTATACAACTTTATACCACAGGAGGTATTACTATGTAACGTTATGCCATAGGAGGTATTACTATGTAACGTTATACGTTGGAAGCTATTACTATATGACGTTATACGTTGTAAGGTAATGGTACATAACGCTATACGTTAGAAGCCATTACTATATGACGTTATACCTTATAAGGTAATACTATATAACGTTATACGTTAGAAGCTATTACTCTATGACGTTATACGTTATACGGTAATACTATATAACGTTATACGTTAGAAGCTATTACTATATGACGTTGTACGTTATAAGGTAATACTAGATAACGTTATACGTTATAAGGTAATACTACATAACGTTGTACGTTAGAAGCCTTTACTATGTGACGTTATACGTTATAAGGTAGTACTATATAATGTTATACGTCAGAAGCTATTACTATATGACGTTATACGTTATAAGGTAATACTAGATAATGTTATACGTTATAAGGTAATCCTATATAACGTTGTACGTTATAAGTTAATACTAGATAACGTTATACGTTATAAGGTAATACTATATGACATTATACGTGAGAAGCTATTACTATATGACGTTATACGTTATAAGGTAATAGTACATAACGTTGTACGTTATAAGGTAATACTACATAACATTATTCGTTATAAGGTAATAATATATAACGTTGTATGTTATAAGTTAATATTATACAACGTTATACCATAGGAGGTATTACTATGTAACGTTAAACGTTAGAAGCTATTACTCTATGACGTTATACGTTATAAGGTAATACTATATAACGTTGTACGTTAGAAGCCATTACTATGTGACGTTATACCTTATAAGGTAGTACTATACATTGTTATACGTTAGAAGCTATTACTATATGACGTTATACCTTATAAGGTAATACTATATAACGTTATACGTTAGAAGCTATTACTATATGACGTTATACGTTATAAGGTAATAGTATATAGCGTTATACGTTATAAGGTAATACTATATAACGTTGTACGTTAGAAGCCATTACTATGTGACGTTATACCTTATCAGGTAGTACTATACAACATTATACGTTAGAAGCTTTTGCTATATGACGTTATACCTTATAAGGTAATACTATATAACGTTATACCATGGTAGCTATTACTATATAACGTTATACCTGATAAGGTAATACTATTTAACGTTATACGCTAGAAGCTATTACTATATGACGTTATACCTTATAAGGTAATACTATATAACGTTATACGTCTGAAGCTATTACTATATGACGTTATACGTTATAAGGTAATAGTATATAGCGTTATACGTTATAAGGTAATACTATATAACGTTGTACGTTAGAAGCCATTACTATGTGACGTTATACCTTATAAGGTAGTACTATACAATGTTATACGTTAGAAGCTATTGCTATATGACGTTATACGTTATAAGATAATACTATATAACTTTGTACTTTATTAGGTAATAGCTTATGACGTTATACGTTAGAAGGCATTACTATATAACGTTATACCTTATAAGGTAATACTATTTAACGTTATACGTAGGAAGCTATTACTACATGGCGTTATACCTTATAAGGTAGTACTACATAACTTTATTCGTTATAAGGTATTCAAATATAACGTTATACGTTATAAGGTAATACTATATAACATTATACGTCAGAAGCTATTACTATATGACGTTATACGTTATAAGGTATTATTACATAACGTTATACGTTATAAGGTAATTCTACATAACAATATACGTTATAAGGTAATAATATATAACGTTGTACGTTATAAGTTAATATTATACAACGTTATACCACAGGAGGTATTACTATGTAACGTTATGCCATAGGAGGTATTACTATGTAACGTTATACGTTAGAAGCTATTACTATATGACGTTATACCTTATAAGGTAATACTGTATAGCGTTATACGTTAGAAGCTATTACTATGTGACGTTATACCTTATCAGGTAGTACTATATAACGTTATACGATAGAAGTTATTACTATACAACGTTATACCGGATAAGGTAATTCTATTTAACGTTATACGGAGGAAGCTATTACTACATGGCGTTATACCTTATAAGATAGTACTACATAACATTACATGTTATAAGGTAATCAAATATAACGTTATATGTTATAAGGTAATACTATATAACGTTATACGTTAGAAGCTATTACCATATGACGTTATACGTTATAAGGTAAGACTATATGACGTTATACGTTATAAGGTAATGGTACATAACGTTATTCGTTAGAAGCTATTACTATATGACGTTATACCTTATAAGGTAATACTATATAACGTTATACGTTAGAAGCTATTACTATGTGACGCTATACCTTATAAGGTAGTACTACATAACTTTATTCGTTATAAGGTAATCAAATATAACGTTATACGCTATAAGGTAATACTATATAACATTATACGTCAGAAGCTATTACTATATGACGTTATACGTTATAAGGTAATAGTACATTACGTTATACGTTATAAGGTAATACTACATAACATTATACGTTATAAGGTAATAATATATAACGTTGTACGTTATATGTTAATATTATACAACGTTATACCATAGGAGGTACTACTATGTAACGTTATACCATAGGAGGTATTACTATGTAACGTTATAAGTAGGAAGCTATTACTATATGACGTTATACGTTATAAGGTAATGCTATATAGCGCTATAGGTTAGAAGCTATAACTATATTACATTATGCCTTATAAGGTAATACTATATAACGTTATACGTTAGAAGCTATTACTATATGACGTTATACCTTATAAGGTAATGCTATATAACGATATACGTCCGAAGCTATTACTATTAGACGTTATACGTTATAAGGTAATAGTATATAGCGTTATACGTTATAAGGTAATACTATATAACGTTGTACGTTAGAAGCCATTACTATGTGACGTTATATCTTATAAGGTAGTACTATACAATGTTATACGTTAGAACCTATTGTTATATGACGTTATACGTTACAAGGTAATACTATATAGCGTTATACGTTATAAGGTAATACTATATAACGTTGTACTTTATTAGGTAATAGCTTATAACGTTATACGTTAGAAGGCAGTACTATATAACGTTATACCTTATAAGGTAATACTATTTAACGTTATACGTAGGAAGCTATTACTACATGGCGTTATACCTTATAAGGTAGTACTACATAACTTTATTCGTTATAAGGTAATCAAATATAACGTTATACGTTATAAGGTAATACTATATAATATTATACGTTAGAAGCTATTACTATGTAACTTTATACGTTGGAAGCTATTACTATATGACGTTATACCTTATAAGGTAATACTATATAGTGTTATACGTTAGAAGCTATTACTCTATGACGTTATACGTTATAAGGTAATACTATATAACGTTATACGTTAGAAGCTATTACTCTATGACGTTATACGTTATAAGGTAATACTATATAACCTTGTACGTTACAAGGTAATACTAGATAACGTTATACGTTATAAGGTAATACTAGAAAACGTTATACGTTATAAGGTAATACTATATAACGTTGTACGTTAGAAGCCATTACTATGTGACGTTATACGTTATAAGGTAGTTCTATATAATGTTATACGTCAGAAGCTATTACTATATGACGTTATACGTTATATGGTAATAATTAGATAACGTTATACGTTATAAGGTAATCCTATATAACGTTGTACGTTATAAGGTAATACTAGATAACGTTATACGTTATAAGGTAAGACTATATGACGTTAAACGTTGTAAGGTAATGGTACATAATGTTATACGTTAGAAGCTATTACTATATGACCTAATACCTTATAAGGTAATACTATATAACGTTATACTTTAGAATCTATTACTCTATGACGTTATACGTTATACGGTAATACTATATAACTATATACGTTAGAAGCTATTACTATATGACGTTGTACGTTATAAGGTAATACTAGAAAACGTTATACGTTATAAGGTAATACTATATAACGTTGTACGTTAGAAGCCATTACTGTGTGACGTTATACGTTATAAGGTAGTTCTATACAATGTTATACGTCAGAAGCTATTACTGTATGACGTTATACGTTATATGCTAATACTAGATAACGTTATACGTTATAAGGTAATCCTATATAACGTTGTACGTTATAAGGTAATACTAGATAACGTTATACGTTATAAGGTAATATTATATAACGTTGTACGTTATTAGGTAATAGCTTATAACGTTATACGTTAGAAGGTATTACTATATAACGTTATGCCTTATAAGGTAATACTATTTAACGTTATACGTAGGAAGGTATTACTACATGGCGTTATACCTTATAAGGTAGTGCTACATAATTTTATTCGTTATAAGGTAATCAAATATAACGTTATACGTTATAAGGTAATACTATATAACGTTATACGTTAAAAGGTAATACTATATAACGTTATACGTTAAAAGGTAATACTATATAACGTTATACGTTAGAAGCTATTACTATATGACGTTATACCTTATAAGGTAATACTATATAGCGTTATACGTTAGAAGCTATTACTATGTGACGCTATACCTTATAAGGTAGTACTATATAATGTTATACGTCAGAAGCCATTACTATATAACGTTATACCTTATAAGGTAATACTATATAACATTATTCGTCAGAAGCTATTACTATATGACGTTATACGTTATAAGGTAATAGTACATAACGATATACGTTATAAGGTAAAACTATATAACGTTGTACGTTATAAGGTAATACTAGATAACGTTGTACTTTATTAGGTAATATCTTATAACGTTATACGTTAGAAGGTATTACTATATAACGTTATACCTTATAAGGTAATACTATTTAACGTTATATGTAGGAAGCTATTACTGCATGGCGTTATACCTTATAAGGTAGTACTACATAACTTTATTCGTTATAAGGTAATCAAATATAACGTTATACGTTATAAGGTAATACTATATAACGTTATACGTCTGAAGCTATTACTATATGACGTTATACGTTATAAGGTAATACTATATAGCTTTATACATTAGAAGCTATAACTATATTACGTTATACCTTATAAGGTAATACTATATAACGTTATACGTTAGAAGCTATTACTATATGACGTTATACCTTATAAGGTAATACTATATTACGTTATACGTCTGAAGCTATTACTATATGACGTTATACGTTATAAGGTAATACCATATAGCGTTATACGTTATAAGGTAATACTATATAACGTTGTACGTTAGAAGCCATTACTATGTGACGTTATAACTTATAAGGTATTACTATACAATGTTATACGTTAGAAGCTATTGCTATATGACGTTATACGTTATAAGGTAATACTATATAACATTATACGTCAGAAGCTATTACTATATGACGATATACGTTATAAGGTAATAGTACATAACGTTATACGTTATAAGGTAATACTACATAACATTATACGTTATAAGGTAATAATATATAACGTTGTACGTTATAAGTTAATATTATACAACGTTATACCATAGGAGGTACTACTATGTAACATTATACCATAGGAGGTATTACTATGTAACGTTATACGTTGGAAGCTATTACTATATGACGTTATACGTTGTAAGGTAATGGTACATAACGTTATACGTTAGAAGCTATTACTATATGACGTTATACCTTTTAAGGTAATACTATATATCGTTATACGTTGGAAGCTATTACTACATGGCGTTATACCTTATAAGGTAATACTATATAACGTTATACGTCAGAAGCTATTACTATGTGACGTTATACGTTATAAGGTAATACTATATAGCGTTATACGTTAGAAGCTATTACTATATGACGTTATACCTTATAAGGTAATACTATATAACGTTATACGTCAGAAGCTATTACTATATGACGTTATACGTTATATGGTAATACTATATAGCGTTATACGTTAGAAGCTATTACTATATGACGTTATACCTTATAAGGTAATACTATATAACGTTATACGTCAGAAGCTATTACTATATGACGTTATACGTTATAAGGTAATACTATATAGCGTTATACGTTAGAAGCTATTACTATATGACGTTATACCTTATACGGTAATACTATATAACGTTATACGTCAGAAGCTATTACTATATGACGTTATACGTTATAAGGTAATACAATATAGCGTTATACGTTAGAAGCTATTAGTATATGACGTTATACCTTATCAGGTAATACTATATAACGTTGTACGTTAGAAGCTATTACTATATGACGTTGTACGTTATAAGGTAATACTAGATAACGTTGTACGTTAGAAGCTATTACTATATGACGTTGTACGTTATAAGGTAATACTAGATAACGTTATACGTTATAAGGTAATACTATATAACGTTGTACGTTATAAGGTAATACTAGATAACGTTATACGTTATAAGGTAATACTATATAACGTTGTACGTTATTAGGTAATAGCTTATAACGTTATACGTTAGAAGGTATTACTATATAACGTTATACTTTATAAGGTAATACTATTTAACGTTATACGTAGGAAGCTATTACTGCATGGCGTTATACCTTATAAGGTAGTACTACATAACTTTATTCGTTATAAGGTAATCAAATATAACGTTATACGTTATAAGGAAATTCTATATAACGTTATACGTTAGAAGCTATTGCTATGTAACTTTATACGTTGGAAGCTATTATTATATGACGTTATACGTTAGAAGCTATTACTATGTGACGTTATATCTTATAAGGTAGTACTATATAATGTTATACGTCAGAATCTATTACTATATAACGTTATACCTTATAAGGTTATACTATTTAATGTTATACGTAGGAAGCTATTACTACATGGCGTTATTCCTTATAAGGTAGTACTACATAACTTTATTCGTTATAAGGTAACCAAATATAACGTTATACGTTATAAGGTAAAACTATATAACGTTGTACGTTATAAGGTAATACTAGATAACGTTATACGTTATAAGGTAATACTATATAACGTTGTACGTTATTAGGTAATAGCTTATAACGTTATACGTTAGAAGGTATTACTATATAACGTTATACCTTATAAGGTAATACTATTTAACGTTATACGTAGGAAGCTATTACTGCATGGCGTTATACCTTATAAGGTAGTACTACATAACTTTATTCGTTATAAGGTAATCAAATATAACGTTATACGTTATAATGTAATACTATATAACGTTATACGTTAGAAGCTATTACTATGTAACTTTATACGTTGGAAGCTATTACTATATGACGTTATACGTTATAAGGTAATAGTACATAACGTTATACGTTATAAGGTAATACTACATAACATTATACGTTATAAGGTAATAATATTTAACGTTGTACGTTATAAGTTAATATTATACAACGTTATACCATAGGGGGTGCTACTATGTAACGTTATACCATAGGAGGTATTACTATGTAACGTTATAAGTAGGAAGCTATTACTATATGACGTTATACGTTGTAAGGTAATAGTACATAACGTTATACGTTAGAAGCTAGGATTATGATACGTTATACCTTATAAGGTAGTACTATATAACGTTATACGTTATAAGCTATTACTATATGACGTTATACCTTATAAGGTAATACTATATAACGTTATACGATAGAAGCTATTACTATATAACGTTATACCTGTAAAGGTAGTACTATTTAACGTTATACGTAGGAAGCTATTACTACATGGCGTTATACCTTATAAGGTAGTACTACATAACTTTACATGTTATAAGGTAATCAAATATAACGTTATACGTTATAAGGTAATACTATATAACGTTATACGTTAAAAGGTAATACTATATTACGTTATACGTTAAAAGGTAATACTATATAACGTTATACGTTAAAAGGTAATACTATATAACGTTATACGTTAGAAGCTATTACTATATGACGTTATACGTTATAAGGTAATAGTACATAACTTTATATGTTAGAAGCTGTAACTATATTACGTTATACCTTATAAGGGAATACTATATAACTTTATACGTTAGAAGCTATTACTATATGACGTTATACGTTATAAGGTAATACTATATAGCGTTATACGTTAGAAGCTATTACTATATGACGTTATACCTTATCAGGTAATACTATATAACGTTATACGTTAGAAGCTATTACTGCATGGCGTTATACCTTATAAGGTAGTACTACATAACTTTATTCGCTATAAGGTAATCAAATATAACGTTATACGTTATAAGCTAATACTATTTAACGTTGTACGTTATAAGGTAATACTAGATAACGTTATACGTTATAAGGTAATACTATATAACGTTGTACGTTATTAGGTAATAGCTTATAACATTATACGTTAGAAGGTATTACTATATAACGTTATACCTTATAAGGTAATACTATTTAACGTTATACGTAGGAAGCTATTACTGCATGGCGTTATACCTTATAAGGTAGTACTACATAACTTTAATCGTTATAAGGTAATCAAATATAACGTTATACGTTATAAGGTAATACTATATAACGTTGTACGTTATTAGGTAATAGCTTATAACATTATACGTTAGAAGGTATTACTATATGACGTTATACCTTATAAGGTAATACTATATAACGTTATACGTTAGAAGCTATTACTATGTAACTTTATACGTTGGAAGCTATTACTATATGACGTTATATGTTGTAAGGTAATAGTACATAACGTTATACGTTAGAAGCTATTACTATATGACGTTATACCTAACAAGGTAATACTATATAACGTTATACGTTAGAAGCTATTACTATATGACGTTATACCTTATAAGGTAATACTATATAACGTTATGCGTTAGAAGCTATTACCATATGACGTTATACGTTATAAGGTAAGACTATATGACGTTATACGTTATAAGGTAATGGTACATAACGTTATTCGTTAGAAGCTATTACTATATGACGTTATACCTTATAAGGTAATACTATATAACGTTATACGTTAGAAGCTATTACTATGTGACGCTATACCTTATAAGGTAGTACTACATAACTTTATTCGTTATAAGGTAATCAAATATAACGTTATACGTTATAAGGTAATACTATATAACATTATACGTCAGAAGCTATTACTATATGACGTTATACGTTATAAGGTAATAGTACATAACGTTATACGTTATAAGGTAATACTACATAACATTATACGTTATAAGGTAATAATATATAACGTTGTACGTTATATGTTAATATTATACAACGTTATACCATAGGAGGTACTACTATGTAACGTTATACCATAGGAGGTATTACTATGTAACGTTATAAGTAGGAAGCTATTACTATATGACGTTATACGTTATAAGGTAATGCTATATAGCGCTATAGGTTAGAAGCTATAACTATATTACATTATGCCTTATAAGGTAATACTATATAACGTTATACGTTAGAAGCTATTACTATATGACGTTATACCTTATAAGGTAATGCTATATAACGATATACGTCCGAAGCTATTACTATAAGACGTTATACGTTATAAGGTATTAGTATATAGCGTTATACGTTATAAGGTAATACTATTTAACGTTGTACGTTAGAAGCCATTACTATGTGACGTTATATCTTATAAGGTAGTACTATACAATGTTATACGTTAGAACCTATTGCTATATGACGTTATACGTTATAAGGTAATACTATATAGCGTTATACGTTATAAGGTAATACTATATTGCGTTGTACTTTATTAGGTAATAGCTTATAACGTTATACGTTAGAAGGCAGTACTATATAACGTTATACCTTATAAGGTAATACTATTTAACGTTATACGTAGGAAGCTATTACTACATGGCGTTATACCTTATAAGGTAGTACTACATAACTTTATTCGTTATAAGGTAATCAAATATAACGTTATACGTTATAAGGTAATACTATATAACATTATACGTTAGAAGCTATTACTATGTAACTTTATACGTTGGAAGCTATTACTATATGACGTTATACGTTAGAAGCTATTGCTATATGACGTTATACCTTATAAGGTAATACTATATAGCGTTATACGTTAGAAGCCATTACTGTGTGACGTTATACGTTATAAGGTAATACTATATAACTATATACGTTAGAAGCTATTACTATATGACGTTGTACGTTAAAAGGTAATACTAGAAAACGTTATACGTTATAAGGTAATACAATATAACGTTGTACGTTAGAAGCCATTACTATGTGACGTTATATCTTATAAGGTAGTACTATACAATGTTATACGTTAGAACCTATTGCTATATGACGTTATACGTTATAAGGTAATACTATATAGCGTTATACGTTATAAGGTAATACTATATTGCGTTGTACTTTATTAGGTAATAGCTTATAACGTTATACGTTAGAAGGCAGTACTATATAACGTTATACCTTATAAGGTAATACTATTTAACGTTATACGTAGGAAGCTATTACTACATGGCGTTATACCTTATAAGGTAGTACTACATAACTTTATTCGTTATAAGGTAATCAAATATAACGTTATACGTTATAAGGTAATACTATATAACATTATACGTTAGAAGCTATTACTATGTAACTTTATACGTTGGAAGCTATTACTATATGACGTTATACGTTAGAAGCTATTGCTATATGACGTTATACCTTATAAGGTAATACTATATAGCGTTATACGTTAGAAGCCATTACTGTGTGACGTTATACGTTATAAGGTAATACTATATAACTATATACGTTAGAAGCTATTACTATATGACGTTGTACGTTAAAAGGTAATACTAGAAAACGTTATACGTTATAAGGTAATACAATATAACGTTGTACGTTAGAAGCCATTACTGTGTGACGTTATACGTTATAAGGTAGTTCTATACAATGTTATACGTCAGAAGCTATTACTGTATGACGTTATACGTTATATGCTAAGACTAGATAACGTTATACGTTATAAGGTAATCCTATATAACGTTGTACGTTATAAGGTAATACTAGATAACGTTATACGTTATAAGGTAATCCTATATAACGTTGTACGTTATAAGGTAATACTATATAACGTTATACGTTAAAAGGTAATACTATATAACGTTATACGTTAAAAGGTAATACTATATAACGTAATACGCTAGAAGCTATTACTATATTACGTTATACCTTATAAGGTAATACTATATAACGTTATACGTTAGAAGCTATTACTATGTAACTTTATACGTTAGAAGCTATTACTATATGACGTTTTACGTTATAAGGTAATACTATATAGCGTTATACGTTAGAAGCTATTACTATATGACGTTATACCTTATCAGGCAATATTATATAACGTTACACGTTATAAGGTAATACTACATAATATTATACGTTATAAGGTAATAATATATAACGTTGTACGTTATAAGTTAATATTATACAACTTTATACCATAGGAGGTATTACTATGTAACGTTATGCCATAGGAGGTATTACTATGTAACGTTATACGTTGGAAGCTATTACTATATGACGTTATACGTTGTAAGGTAATGGTACATAACGCTATACGTTAGAAGCCATTACTATATGACGTTATACCTTATAAGGTAATACTATATAACGTTATACGTTAGAAGCTATTACTCTATGACGTTATACGTTATACGGTAATACTATATAACGTTATACGTTAGAAGCTATTACTATATGACGTTGTACGTTATAAGGTAATACTAGATAACGTTATACGTTATAAGGTAATACTACATAACGTTGTACGTTAGAAGCCTTTACTATGTGACGTTATACGTTATAAGGTAGTACTATATAATGTTATACGTCAGAAGCTATTACTATATGACGTTATACGTTATAAGGTAATACTAGATAATGTTATACGTTATAAGGTAATCCTATATAACGTTGTATGTTATAAGTTAATACTAGATAACGTTATACGTTATAAGGTAATACTATATGACATTATACGTGAGAAGCTATTACTATATGACGTTATACGTTATAAGGTAATAGTACATAACGTTGTACGTTATAAGGTAATACTACATAACATTATTCGTTATAAGGTAATAATATATAACGTTGTACGTTATAAGTTAATATTATACAACGTTATACCATAGGAGGTATTACTATGTAACGTTAAACGTGAGAAGCTATTACTATATGACGTTATACGTTATAAGGTAATAGTACATAACGTTGTACGTTATAAGGTAATACTACATAACATTATTCGTTATAAGGTAATACTATATAACGTTGTACGTTAGAAGCCATTACTATGTGACGTTATACCTTATAAGGAAGTACTATACAACATTATACGTTAGAAGCTATTGCTATATGACGTTATACCTTATAAGGTAATACTATATAACGTTATACCATAGAAGCTATTACTATATAACGTTATACCTGATAAGGTAATACTATTTAACGTTATACGCTAGAAGCTATTACTATATGACGTTATACCTTATAAGGTAATACTATATAACGTTATACGTCTGAAGCTATTACTATATGACGTTATACGTTATAAGGTAATAGTATATAGCGTTATACGTTATAAGGTAATACTATATAACGTTGTACGTTAGAAGCCATTACTATGTGACGTTATACCTTATAAGGTAGTACTATACAATGTTATACGTTAGAAGCTATTGCTATATGACGTTATACGTTATAAGATAATACTATATAACTTTGTACTTTATTAGGTAATAGCTTATAACGTTATACGTTAGAAGGCATTACTATATAACGTTATACCTTATAAGGTAATACTATTTAACGTTATACGTAGGAAGCTATTACTACATGGCGTTATACCTTATAAGGTAGTACTACGTAACTTTATTCGTTATAAGGTATTCAAATATAACGTTATACGTTATAAGGTAATACTATATAACATTATACGTCAGAAGCTATTACTATATGACGTTATACGTTATAAGGTATTATTATATAACGTTATACGTTATAAGGTAATTCTACATAACAATATACGTTATAAGGTAATAATATATAACGTTGTACGTTATAAGTTAATATTATACAACGTTATACCATAGGAGGTATTACTATGTAACGTTATGCCATAGGAGGTATTACTATGTAACGTTATACGTTGGAAGCTATTACTATATGACGTTATACGTTGTAAGGTAATGGTACATAACGTTATACGTTAGAAGCTATTACTATATGACGTTATACCTTATAAGGTAATACTATATAACCTTATACGTTAGAAGCTATTGCTATGTGACGTTATACCTTATAAGGTAGTACTATATAATGTTATACGTCAGAAGCTATTACTCTATGACGTTATACCTTATAAGGTAATACTATATAGCGTTATACGTTAGAAGCTATTACTATGTGACGTTATACCTTATAAGGTAAGACTATATGACGTTATACGTTGTAAGGTAATGGTACATAACGTTATACGTTAGAAGCTATTACTATATGACGTTATACCTTATAAGGTATTACTGTATAGCGTTATACGTTAGAAGCTATTACTATGTGACGTTATACCTTATCAGGTAGTACTATATAACGTTATACGATAGAAGTTATTACTATACAACGTTATACCGGATAAGGTAATTCTATTTAACGTTATACGGAGGAAGCTATTACTACATGGCGTTATACCTTATAAGATAGTACTACATAACATTACATGTTATAAGGTAATCAAATATAACGTTATATGTTATAAGGTAATACTATATAACGTTATACGTTAAAAGGTAATACTATATAGCGTTATACGTTAGAAGCTATTACTATATGACGTTATACCTTATAAGGTAGTACTATATAATGTTATACGTCAGAAGCTATTACTCTATGACCTTATACCTTATAAGGTAATACTATATAGCGTTATACGTTAGAAGCTATTACTATGTGACGTTATACCTTATAAGGTAGTACTATATAATGTTATACGTCAGAAGCTATTACTCTAAGACGTTATACCTTATAAGGTAATACTATATAGCTTTATACGTTAGAAGCTATTACTATGTGACGTTATACCTTATAAGGTAAGACTATATGACGTTATACGTTGTAAGGTAATGCTACATAACGTTATACGTAAGAAGCTATCACTATATGACGTTATACCTTATAAGGTAATACTATATAACGTTATACGTTAGAAGCTACTGCTATATGACGTTATACGTTATAAGATAATACTATATAACGTTGTACTTTATTAGGTAATAGCTTATAACGTTATACGTTACAAGGCATTACTATATAACGTTATACCTTATAAGGTAATATTATTTAACGTTATACGTAGGAAGCTATTACTACATGGCGTTATACCTTATAAGGTTGTACTACATAACTTTATTGGTTATAAGGTAATCAAATATAACGTTATAAGTTATATGGTAATACTATATAACATTATACATCAGAAGCTATTACTATATGACGTTATACGTTATAAGGTAATAGTACATAACGTTATACGTTATAAGGTAATTCTATATAACGTTATACGTTAAAAGGTAATACTATACAACGTTGTACGTTATAAGGTAATACTAGATAACGTTATACGTTATGAGGTAATACTATATAACGTTGTACGTTATTAGGTAATATCTTATAACATTATACGTTAGAAGGTATTACTATATAACGTTATACCTTATAAGGTAATACTATTTAACGCTATACGTAGGAAGCTATTACTGCATGGCGTTATACCTTATATGGTAGTACTACATAACTGTATTCGTTATAAGGTAATCAAATATAACGTTATACGTTATAAGGTAATACTATATAACGTTATACGTTAAAAGGTAATACTATACAACGTTGTACGTTGTAATGTAATGGTACATAACGTTATACGTTAGAAGCTATTACTATATGACGTTATACCTTATAAGGTAATACTATATCACGTTATACGTTAGAAGCTATTACTATGTAACTTTATACGTTGGAAGCTATTACTATATGACGTTATATGTTGTAAGTAATAGTACATAACGTTATACGTTAGAAGCTATTACTATATGACGTTATACCTAATAAGGTAATACTATATAACGTTATACGTTAGAAGCTATTACTATATGACGTTATACCTTATAAGGTAATACTATATAACGTTATACGTTAGAAGCTATTACCATATGACGTTATACGTTATAAGGTAATACTATATCACGTTGTGCGTCAGAAGCTATTTCTATATGACGTTATACGTTGTAAGGTAATAGTACATAACGTTATACGTTATAAGGTAATACTACATAACATTATACGTTATAAGGTAATAATATATAACGTTGTACGTTATAAGTTAATATTATACAACGTTATACCATAGGAGGTATTACTATGTAACGTTATGCCATAGGAGGTATTACTATGTAACGTTATACGTTGGAAGCTATTACTATATAACGTTATACCTTATAAGGTAATACTATTTAACGTTATGCGTAGGAAGCTATTACTACATGGTGTTATACCTTATAAGGAAGTACTACATAACTTTATTCGTTATAAGGTAATCAAATATAACGTTATACGTTATAAGGTAATACTACATAACATTATACGTCAGAAGCTATTACAATATGACGTTATACGTTATAAGGTAATATTACATAACGTTATACGTTATAAGGTAATACTACATAACATTATACGTTATAAGGTAATAATATATAACGTTGTACGTTATAAGTTAATATTATACAACGTTATACCATAGGAGGTACTACTATGTAACGTTTTACCATAGGAGGTATTACTATGTAACGTTATAAGTAGGAAGCTATTACTATATGACGTAATACGTTGTAAGGTAATAGTACATAACGTTATACGTTAGAAGCTATAACTATATTACGTTATACCTTATAAGGTAATACTATATAACGTTATACGTCTGAAGTTATTACTATATGACGTTATACGTTATAAGGTAATACTACATAACATTATACGTTATAAGGTAATAATATATAACGTTGTACGTTATAAGTTAATATCATACAACGTTATACCATAGGAGGTATTACTATGTAACGTTATGCCATAGGAGGTATTACTATGTAACGTTATACGTTGGAAGCTATTACTATATAACGTTATACCTTATAAGGTAATACTATTTAACGTTATACGTAGGAAGCTATTACTACATGGCGTTATACCTTATAAGGTAGTACTACATAACTTTATTCGTTATAAGGTATTCAAATATAACGTTATACGTTATAAGGTAATACTATATAACATTATACGTCAGAAGCTATTACTATATGACGTTATACGTTATAAGGTAATATTACATAACGTTATACGTTATAAGGTAATACTACATAACATAATACGTTATAAGGTAATAATATATAACGTTGTACGTTATAAGTTAATATTATACAACGTTATACCATAGGAGGTACTACTATGTAACGTTATACCATAGTAGGTATTACTATGTAACGTTATAAGTAGGAAGCTATTACTATATGACGTTATACTTTGTAAGGTAATAGTATATAACGTTATACGTTAGAAGCTATAACTATATTACGTTATACCTTATAAGGTAATACTATATAACGTTATACGTTACAAGGTAATACTATATAACATTATACGTCAGAAGCTATTACTATATGACATTATACGTTATAAGGTAATATTATATAACGTTATACGTTAGAAGCTATTACTATGTGACGTTATACCTTATAAGGTAATATTATATAACGTTATACGTTAGAAGCTATTACTATGTAACTTTTAACGTTGGAAGCTGTTACTATATGACGTTGTACGTTATAAGGTAATACTAGATAACGTTATACGTTATAATGTAATACTATATAACGTTGTACGTTAGAAGCCATTACTATGTGACGTTATACCTTATAAGGTAGTACTATATAATGTTATACGTCAGAAGCAATGACTATATGACATTATACCTTATAACATAGTGCTACATAACTTTATTCGTTATAAGGTAATCAAATATAACGTTATACGTTATAAGGTAATACTATATAACGTTATACGTTAAAAGGTAATACTATACAACGTTGTACGTTATAAGGCAATAGTAGAGAACGTTATACGTTATAAGGTAATACTATATAACTTTGTACGTTATTTAGTAATACTATATAACGTTATACGTTATAAGGTAATAGTATATAACATTATACGTGAGAAGCTATTACTATATGACGTTATACGTTATAAGGTAATGGTACATAACGTTATACGTTATAAGGTAACACTACATCACATTATACGTTATAAGGTAATAATATATAACGTTGTACGTTGTAAGTTAATATTATACAACGTTATACCATAGGAGGTATTACTATGTAAAGTTATGCCATAGGAGGTATTACTATGTAACGTTATATGTTGGAAGCTATTACTATATAACGTTATACCTTATAAGGTAATACTATTTAACGTTATCCGTAGGAAGCTATTACTACATGGCGTTATACCTTATAAGGTAGTACTACATAACTTTATTCGTAATAAGGTAATCAAATATAACGTTATACGTTATAAGGTAATACTATATAACATTATACGTCAGAAGCTATTACTATATGACGTTATACGTTATAAGGTAATATTACATAACGTTATACGTTATAAGGTAATACTACATAACATTATACGTTATAAGGTAATAATATATAACGTTGTACGTTATAAGTTAATATTATACAACGTTATACCATAGGAGGTACTACTATGTAACGTTATACCATAGGAGGTATTACTATGTAACGTTATAAGTAGGAAGCTATTACTATATGACGGTATACGTTATAAGGTAATAGTATATAGCGTTATACGTTATAAGGTAATACTATATAACGTTGTACGTTAGAAGCCATTACTATGTGACGTTATACCTTATAATGTAGTACTATACAATGTTATACGTTAGAAGCTATTGCTATATGACGTTATACGTTATAAGGTAATACTATATAGCGTTATACGTTATAAGGTAATACTATATAACGTTGTGCTTTATTAGGTAATAGCTTATAACGTTATACGTTAGAAGGCATTACTTTACAACGTTATAAGGTAATACTATTTACCTTATAAGGTAATACTATTTAACGTTATACGTAGGAAGCTATTACTACATGGCGTTACACGTTATAAGGTAGTACTACATAACTTTATTCGTTATAAGGTAATCAAATATAACGTTATACGTTATAAGGTAATACTATATAACATTATACGTCAGATGCTGTTACTATATGACGTTATACGTTATAAGGTAATAGTACATAACGTTATACGTTATAAGGTAATTCTATATAACATTATACGTTAAAAGGTAATACTATACAACGTTGTACGTTATAAGGTAATAGTACATAACATTATACGTTATAAGGTAATAATATATAACGTTATACGTTAGAAGCTATTACTCTATGACGTTATACGTTATACGGTAATTCTATATAACGTTATACGTTAGAAGCTATTACTATATGACGTTGTACGTTATAAGGTAATACTATATAACATTGTACGTTATTTAGTAATACTATATAACGTTATACGTTATAAGGTAATACTATATAACATTATACGTCAGATGCTGTTACTATATGACGTTATACGTTATAAGGTAATAGTACATAACGTTATACGTTATAAGGTAATTCTATATAACATTATACGTTAAAAGGTAATACTATACAACGTTGTACGTTATAAGGTAATAGTACATAACATTATACGTTATAACGTAATACTATATAACGTTATACGTTAGAAGCTATTACTATATGACGTTATACCTTATAAGGTAATACTATATAACGTTATACGTTAGAAGCTATTACTATGTAACTTTTTACGTTGGAAGCTATTACTATATGACGTTGTACGTTATAAGGTAATACTAGATAACGTTATACGTTATAATGTAATACTATATAACGTTGTACGTTAGAAGCCATTACTATGTGACGTTATACCTTATAAGGTAGTACTATATAATGTTATACGTCAGAAGCTATGACTATATGACGTTATACCTTATAAGGTAGTGCTGCATAACTTTATTCGTTATAAGGTAATCAAATATAACGTTATACGTTATAAGGTAATACTATATAACGATGTACGTTAAAAGGTAATACTATACAACGATGTACGATATAAGGTAATAGTAGATAACGTTATACGTTATAAGGTAATACTATATAACATTGTACGTTATTTAGTAATACTATATAACGTTATACGTTATAAGGTAATACTATATAACATTTTACGTGAGAAGCAATTACTATATGACGTTATACGTTATAAGGTAATAGTACATAACGTTATACGTTATAAGGTAATACTACATAACATTATTCGTTATAAGGTAATACTATATAACGTTATACGTTAGAAGCTATTACTCTATGACGTTATACGTTATACGGTAATTCTATATAACGTTATACGTTAGAAGCTATTACTATATGACGTTGTACGTTATAAGGTAATACTATATAACATTGTACGTTATTTAGTAATACTATATAACGTTATACGTTATAAGGTAATACTATATAACATTTCACGTGAGAAGCAATTACTATATGACGTTATACGTTATAAGGTAATAGTACATAACGTTATACGTTATAAGGTAATACTACATAACATTATTCGTTATAAGGTAATACTATATAACGTTATACGTTAGAAGATATTACTCTGTGACGTTATACGTTATAAGGTAATACTATATAGCGTTATACGTTAGAAGCCATTACTATATGACGTTATACATTATAAGGTAATACTATATAACGTTATACGTCTGAAGCTATTACTATTAGACGTTATACGTTGTAAGGTAATAGTACATAACGTTATACGTTAGAAGATATAACTATATTACGTTATACCTTATAAGATAGTACTACATAACTTTACATGTTATCAGGTAATCAAATATAACGTTATACGTTATAAGGTAATACTATATAACGTTATACGTAATAAGGTAATACTATATAATGTTTACGTTATAAGGCAATAGTAGATAACGTTATACGTTATAAGGTAATACTATATAACTTTGTACGTTATTTAGTAATACTATATAACGTTATACCTTACAAGGTAATACTATTTAACGTTATACGTAGGAAGCTATTACTATATGACGTTATACTTTATAAGGTAATACTATATAACGTTATACGTTATAAGGTAATACTACATAACATTATACGTTATAAGGTAATAATATATAACGTTATACGTTAAAAGCTATTACTGTGTAACTTTATACGTTGGAAGCTATTACTATATGACGTTATACGTTATAAGGCAATACTACATAACATTATACGTTATAAGCTAATAATATATAACGTTATACGTTAGAAGGTATTACTATGTAACTTTATACGTTGGAAGCTATTACTATATAACGTTAAACGTTAGAAGCTATTACTCTATGACGTTATACGTTGTAAGATAATACTATATAACGTTATACGTTAGAAGCTATTACTATGTGATGTTATACCTCATAAGGTAGCACTATATAACGTCATACGTTAGAAGCTATTACCATATGTCGTTATATGTTATAAGGTAATGCTATATAGCGTTGTACTTTATTAGGTAATAGCTTAGAACGTTATACGTTAGAAGCTATTACTATGTGACGATATACCTTATAAGGTAGTACTATATAACGTTATACGTTGGTAGCTATTACTATATGACGTTATACGTTGTAAGGTAATCAATTATACGGTTATACGTTATAAGGTAATACTATACAACGTTGTACGTTATAAGGTAATAGTAGATAACGTTATACGTTATAAGGTAATACTATATAACATTGTACGTTATTTAGTAATACTATATAACGTTATACGTTATAAGGTAATACTATATAACATTTTACGTGAGAAGCAATTACTATATGACGTTATACGTTATAAGGTAATAGTACATAACGTTATACGTTATAAGGTAATACTACATAACATTATTCGTTATAAGGTAATACTATATAACGTTATACGTTAGAAGCTATTACTCTATGACGTTATACGTTATACGGTAATTCTATATAACGTTATACGTTAGAAGCTATTACTATATGACGTTGTACGTTATAAGGTAATACTATATAACATTGTACGTTATTTAGTAATACTATATAACGTTATACGTTATAAGGTAATACTATATAACATTTCACGTGAGAAGCAATTACTATATGACGTTATACGTTATAAGGTAATAGTACATAACGTTATACGTTATAAGGTAATACTACATAACATTATTCGTTATAAGGTAATACTATATAACGTTATACGTTAGAAGCTATTACTCTATGACGTTATACGTTATAAGGTAATACTATATAGCGTTATACGTTAGAAGCCATTACTATATGACGTTATACATTATAAGGTAATACTATATAACGTTATACGTCTGAAGCTATTACTATTAGACGTTATACGTTGTAAGGTAATAGTACATAACGTTATACGTTAGAAGATATAACTATATTACGTTATACCTTATAAGATAGTACTACATAACTTTACATGTTATAAGGTAATCAAATATAACGATATACGTTATAAGGTAATACTATATAACGTTATACGTAATAAGGTAATACTATATAATGTTTACGTTATAAGGCAATAGTAGATAACGTTATACGTTATAAGGTAATACTATATAACTTTGTACGTTATTTAGTAATACTATATAACGTTATACCTTACAAGGTAATACTATTTAACGTTATACGTAGGAAGCTATTACTATATGACGTTATACTTTATAAGGTAATACTATATAACGTTATACGTTATAAGGTAATACTACATAACATTATACGTTATAAGGTAATAATATATAACGTTATACGTTAAAAGCTATTACTATGTAACTTTATACGTTGGAAGCTATTACTATATGACGTTATACGTTATAAGGCAATAGTACATAACGTTATACGTTATAAGGTAATACTACATAACATTATACGTTATAAGCTAATAATATATAACGTTATACGTTAGAAGCTATTACTATGTAACTTTATACGTTGGAAGCTATTACTATATAACGTTAAACGTTAGAAGCTATTACTCTATGACGTTATACGTTGTAAGATAATACTATATAACGTTATACGTTAGAAGCTATTACTATGTGATGTTATACCTCATAAGGTAGTACTATATAACGTCAGACGTTAGAAGCTATTACCATATGTCGTTATATGTTATAAGGTAATGCTATATAGCGTTGTACTTTATTAGGTAATAGCTTATAACGTTATACGTTAGAAGCTATTACTATGTGACGATATACCTTATAAGGTAGTACTATATAACGTTATACGTTGGTAGCTATTACTATATGACGTTATACGTTGTAAGGTAATCAATTATACGGTTATACGTTATAAGGTAATACTATATAGCGTTATCCGTTATTAGGTAATAGCTTATAACGTTACACGTTAGAACCTATTACTATATGACGTTATACCTTATAAGGTAATACTATATAACGTTATACGTAGGAAGCTATTACTATATGACGTTATAACTGATAAGGTAATTCTATATAACGTTATACGTTAACAGGTAATACTATATAACGTTATGCGCCAGATGCTATTACTACATGACGTTATACGTTATAAGGTAATACTATAAAACGTTATACGTTATTAAGTAATACTATATAACATTATACGTTATAAGGTAATACTATATGGCGTTAAAAGTTATTAGGTAATAGCTTACAACGTTATACGATAGAAGCTATTACTATGTGACGTTATACCTTATCAGGTAATAATATATAACGTTATACGTTACAAGCTATTACCATATGACGTTATACGTTACAGGGTAATATTATATGACGTTATACGTTATAAGGTAGTACTATATAACGATATACGTTAGAAGCTAGTACTATATGTCGTTATACGTTATAAGGTAATATTATATGACGTTTTACGTTATAAGGTAGTACTATATAACGTTACACGTTAGAAGCTAGTACTATATGACGTTATACCTTATAAGGTAATACCAGATAACGTTATACGTTATAAGGTAATGCTATATAACGTTGTACGTTATTAGGTAATAACTTATAACGTTATACGTTAGAAGGTATTACTATATAACGTTATACCTTATAAGGTAATACTATTTAACGTTATACGTAGGAAGGTATTACTACATGGCGTTATACCTTATAAGGTAGTGCTACATAACTTTATTCGTTATAAGGTAATCAAATATAACGTTATACGTTATAAGGTAATACTATAAAACGTTATACGTTAAAAGGTAATACTATACAACGTTGTACGTTATAAGGTAATAGTAGATAACGTTATACGTTATAAGGTAATACTATATAATTTTGTACATTATTTAGTAATACTATATAACGTTATAAGTTATAAGGTAATACTATATAACATTATACGTGAGAAGCTATTACTATATGACGTTATACGTTATACGGTAATTCTATACAACGTTATACGTTAGAAGCTATTACTATATGACGTTGTACGTTATAAGGTAATACTAGATAACGTTATACGTTATAAGGTAATACTATATAACGTTGTACGTTAGAAGCAATTACTATGTGACGTTATACGTTATAAGGTAGTACTATATAATGTTATACGTCAGAAGCTATTACTATATGACGTTATACGTTATAAGGTAATACTAGATAACGTTATACGTTATAAGGTAATCCTATATTTCGTTGTACGTTATAAGTTAATACTAGATAACGTTATACGTTATAAGGTAATACTATATAACATTGTACGTTATTTAGTAATACTATATAACGTTATACGTTATAAGGTAATACTATATAACATTTTACGTGAGAAGCAATTACTATATGACGTTATACGTTATAAGGTAATAGTACATAACGTTATACGTTATAAGGTAATACTACATAACATTATTCGTTATAAGGTAATACTATATAACGTTATACGTTAGAAGCTACTACTCTATGACGTTGTACGTTATACGGTAATTCTATATAACGTTATACGTTAGAAGCTATTACAATATGACGTTGTACGTTATAAGGTAATACTAGATAACGTTATACGTTATAAGGTGATACTATATAACGTTGTACGTTAGAAGCCATTACTATGTGACGTTATACGTTATAAGGTAGTACTATATAATGTTATACGTCAGAAGCTATTACTATATGACGTTATACGTTATATGGTAATACTAGATAACGTTGTACGTTATAAGGTAATCCTATATAACGTTGTACGTTATAAGGTAATACTAGATAACGTTATACGTTATAAGGTAATACTATATAACGTTGTACGTTATTAGGTAATAGCTTATAACGTTATACGTTCAGAAGGTATTACTATATAACGTTATACCTTATAAGGTAATACTATATAACATCATACGTTATAAGGTAATACTATATAGCGTTATAAATTATTAGGTAATAGCTTATAACGTTATATGTTGGAAGCTATTACTATGTGACGTTATACCTTATAAGGTAGTACTATATAACGTTAAACGTCAGAAGCCATTACTATATGGCGTTATACCTTATAAGGTAATACTACATAACTTTATACGTTATAAGGTAATCACATATAACGTTATACGTTATAAGGTAATACTATATAGCGTTATACGTTAGAAGCTATTACTATATGACGTTATACATTATAAGGTAATACTATATAACGTTATACGTTATAAGGTAATATTATATAGCGTTATACGTTGGAAGCTTACACTATATGGTCTTATACCTTATAAGGTAATACTACATAACCTTATACGTTATAAGGTAATCAAATATAACGTTATACGTTAGAAGCTCTTACTATATGACGTTATAGGTTATAAGGTAATACTATATAGCTTTGTACGTTATTTAATAATACTACATAACTTTATACGTTATTAGGTAATCAAATATAACTTTATACGTTATATTGTAATACAATATATGGTTATACTTTAGAAGCTATTACTATATAACGTAACACATTATAAGGTAATACTATATAACGTTATACGTCAGAAGCTATTACTATATGACGTTATGCGTTATAAGGTAATACTATATAACGTAATAGGTTATAAGGTAATATTATATAACGTTATACATTATAAGGTAATTCTATTTAACGTTGTACGTCAGAAGCTATTACTATATGACGTTATATGTTATAACGTAATACTATATAGCGTTATACGTTAGGAACTATTACTATATGACGTTATACCTTATCAGGTAATACTATATAACGTTATACGTTATAAGGTATTACTACATAACTTTATACGTTATAAGGCAATCAAATATAACGTTGTATGTTATAAGGTAATACTATATAGCGTTATACGGTAGAAGTTATTACTATATGACGTTATACGTTATTAGGTAATAGCTCATGACGTTATACGTTAGAAGCTATTACTATATGACGTTATACCTTATAAGGTAGTACTATATAACGATATGCGTTACAAGTTACTACTATATGACGTTATACCTTATCAGGTAATACTATATAAAGTTATACGTTTTAAGGTAATACTATATAACGTTGTATGTTATAAGGTAATAGTAGATAACGTTATACGTTATAAGGTAATACTATATAACGCTGTACGTTATTAGGTAATAGATTATAACGTTATACGTTAGAAGGTATTACTATATGACGTTATACCTTACAAGGTAATACTATTTAACGTTATACGTAGGTAGCTATTACTATATGGCTTCATACCATATAAGGTAGTACTACATAACTTTATACGTTATTAGTTAACCAAATATAACTTTATACGTTATATGGTAATTATATATATCGTTATTCCGATAGAAGCTATTACTATAAGACGTTATACGTTATAAGGTAATACTATATAATGTTATACGTTATTAGGTAATAGTACATAACGTTATACATTACAAGGTAGTACTATATAACGTCATACGTTGGAAGCTACTACCAATAACTTTATAGGTTATTAGGAAATAGCTTATAACTTTATACGTTGGGAGATATTACTATATGACGTTTTACCTTATAAGGTAATACTATATAACATTATACGTTATAAGCTAATAATATATAACGTTATACGTTAGAAGGTATTACTATGTAACTTTATACGTTGGAAGCTATTACTATATAACGTTAAACGTTAGAAGCTATTACTCTATGACGTTATACCTTATAAGGTAATACTATATAACGTTATACGTTAAAAGGTAATACTATACCACGTTGTACGTTATAAGGTAATAGTAGATAACGTTATACGTTATAAGGTAATACTATATAACATTGTACGTTAGAAGCTATTACTTTATGACGTTATACGTTATAAGGTAATACTATATAACGTTATACGTTAGAAGCTATTACTTTATGACGTTATACGTTATAAGGTAATACTATATAACGTTATACGTTAGAAGCTATTACTTTATGACGTTATACGTTATAAGGTAATACTATATAACGTTATACGTTAGAAGATATTACTCTATGACGTTATACCTTATAAGGTAATACTATATAACGTTATACGTTTGAAACTATTACTATATGACGTTATACATTATAAGGTAATACTATATAGCGTTATACGTTAGAAGTTATTACTATATGACGTTATACCTTATAAGGTAGTACTATATAACGATATGCGTTACAAGTTACTACTATATGACGTTATACCTTATAAGGTAATACTATATAACGTTATACGTTAGAAGCTATTACTATATGACGTTACACCTTATAAGGTAGTACTATATAACGTTATACGTTAGGAGCTATTACTATATGACGTAATACCCTATAAGGTAATACTATATAACGTTATACGTTAGAAGCTATTACTATATGACGTTGTACGTTATAAGGTAATACTAGATAACGTTATTCGTTATAAGGTAATACTATATAGCGTTGTACGTTAGAAGACATTACTATGTGACGTTATACCTTATAAGGTAGTACTATATAATGTTATACGTCAGAAGCTATTACTATATGACGTTATACGTTATAAGGTATTACTATATAGCATTATACGTTAGAAACTGTTACTATATGACGTTATACCTTATCAGGTAATACTATATAACGTTATACGTTAGGAGCTATTACTATATGACGTTGTACGTTATAAGTTAATACTAGATAACGTTATACGTTATAAGGTAATACTATATAACGCTGTACGTTATTAGGTAATAGCTTATAACGTTATACGTTAGAAGGTATTACTATATAACGTTATACCTTATAAGGTAATACTATTTAACGTTATACGTAGGAAGGTATTACTACATGGCGTTATACCTTATAAGGTAGTGCTGCATAACTTTATTCGTTATAAGGTACTCAAATATAACGTTATACGTTATAAGGTAATACTATATAACGTTATACGTTAAAAGGTAATACTATACCACGTTGTACGTTATAAGGTAATAGTAGATAACGTTATACGTTATAAGGTAATACTATATAACATTGTACGGTATTTAGTAATACTATATAACGTTGTACGTTATAAGGTAATACTAGATAACGTTATACGTTATAAGGTTATACTATACAACGTTGTACGTTATAAGGTAATAGTAGATAACGTTATACGTTATAAGGTAATACTATATAACATTGTACGTTATTTAGTAATACTATATAACGTTATACGTTATAAGGTAATATTATATAGCGTTATACGTTGGAAGTTTACACTATATGGTCTTAAACCTTATAAGGTAATACTACATAACCTTATACGTTATAAGGTAATCAAATATAACGTTATACGTTAGAAGCTCTTACTATGTGACGTTATACGTTATAAGGTAATACTATATAACTTTGTACGTTATTTAATAATACTATATAACGTTATACTTTATAAGGTAATATTATATAGCGTTATACGTTGGAAGGTAACACTATATTGCGTTCTACCATATAAGGTAATACTACATAACCTTATACGTTATAAGGTAATCAAATATAAGGTTATACGTTAGAAGCTCTTACTATATGACGTTATACGTTATAAGGTAATACTATATAACTTTGTACGTTATTTAATAATACTATATGACGTTATACCTTACAAGGTAATACTATTTAACGTTATACGTAGGAAGCTATTACTATGTGACGTTATACTTTATGAGGTAATACTATATAACGTTATACGTTATAAGGTAATACTAAATAACGTTGTACGATATTAGGTAATAGCTTATAACGTTATACGTTATAAGGTAATACTATATAACGTTATACGTTATAAGGTAATATTATATAACGTTATACATTATAAGGTAATACTATATAACGTTATACGTAGGAAGCTATTACTATATGGCGTCATACCTTATAAGGTAGTACTACATAACTTTATACGTTATTAGGTAAACAAATACAACTTTATATGTTATATTGTAATACAATATATCGTTATACTTTAGAAGCTATTACTATATAACATAACACATTATAAGGTAATACTATATAACGTTATACGTCAGAAGCTATTACTATATGACGTTATGCGTTATAAGGTAATACTATATAACGTTATAGGTTATAAGGTAATATTATATAACGTTATACATTATAAGGTAATTCTATTTAACGTTGTACGTCAGAAGCTATTACTATATGACGTTATAAGTTATAACGTAATACTATACAGCGTTATACGTTAGGAACTATTACTATATGACGTTATACCTTATCAGGTAATACTGTATAGCGTTATACGTTATAAGGTAATACTACATAACTTTATACGTTATAAGGCAATCAAATATAACGCTGTACGTTATTAGGTAATAGTACATAACGTTATACATTACAAGGTAGTACTATATAACGTCATACGTTGGAAGCTACTACCAATAACTTTATAGGTTATTAGGAAATTGCTTATAACTTTATACGTTGGGAGATATTACTATATGACGTTTTACCTTATAAGGTAGTACTATATAACTTTATACGTTAGAAGTTATTACTATATGACGTTATACCTTATAAGGTAATACTATATAACGTTATACGTTTGAAACTATTACTATATGACGTTATACCTTATAAGGTAATACTATATAGCGTTATACGTTAGAAGTTATTACTATATGACGTTATACCTTATAAGGTAGTACTATATAACGATATGCGTTACAAGTTACTACTATATGACGTTATACCTTATAAGGTAATACTATATAACTTTATACGTTAGAAGCTATTACTATATAACGTTATACGTTGGAAGCTATTACTATATGACGTTATACCTTATAAGGTAATACTATATAACGTTATACATTAGAAGCTATTACTATATGACGTTATACGTTTTAAGGTATTACTATATAAAGTTATACGTTGGAAGCTATTACTATATGACATTATACCTTGTAAGGTAATACTATATAATGTTATACGTAGGAAGCTAGTACTATATGACGTTATACGTTAGAAGCTATTACTATATGACGTTATACCTTATAGGGTAATACTACATAACGTTATACGTTAGAAGCTATTACTATATGACGTTATATCTTATAAGGTAATACTATATAACGTTATACATTAGAAGCTATTACTATATGACGTTATACGTTTTAAGGTAATACTATATAACGTTATACGTTGGAAGCTATTACTATATGACGTTATACCTTGTAAGGTAATACTATATAACGTTATACATTACAAGCCATTACTATATGACGTTATACGTTATAAGATAATAATATATAACGTTGTACGTTGTAAGGTAATATTATACAACGTTATACCATAGGAGGTATTACTATGTAACGTTATGCCATAGGAGGTATTACTATGTAACGATATACGTTGGAAGCTATTACTATATGACGTTAAACGTTAGAAGCTATTACTATATGACGTTGTACGTTATAAGGTAATACTAGATAACGTTATACGTTATAAGGTAATACTATATAACGTTGTACGTTAGAAGCCATTACTATGTGACGTTATACGTTATAAGGTAATACTATATAACGTTGTACGTTATTAGGTATTAGCTTATAGCGTTATACGTTAGAAGGTATTACTATATAACGTTATACCTTATAAGGTAATACTATTTAACATTATACGTAGGAAGCTATTACTACATGGCGTTATACCTTATAAGGTAGTACTACATAACTTTATTCGTTATAAGGTAATCAAATTTAACGTTATACGTTATAAGGTAATACTACATAACATTATACATCAGAAGCTAATACTATATGACGTTATACGTTATAAGGTAATAGTACATAACGTTATACGTTATAAGGTAATACTACATAACATTATACGTTATAAGGTAATAATATACAACGTTGTACGTTATAAGTTAATTTTATACAACGTTATACCATAGGAGGTACTACTATGTAACGTTATACCATAGGAGGTATTACTATGTAACGTTATACATTGGAAGCTATTACTATATGACGTTATACGTTGTAAGGTAATGGTACATAACGTTATACGTTAGAAGCTATTACTATATGACGTTATAACTTATAAGGTAATACTATATAACGTTATACGTTGGAAGCTATTACTACATGGCGTTCTACCTTATAAGGTAATACTACATAACTTTATACGTTATAAGGTAATACTATATAACGTTGTACTTTATTCGGTAATAGCCTATAACGTTATACGTTAGAAGGAATTACTATATAACGTTATACCTTATAAGGTAATACTATATAACGTTATACATTAGAAGCTATTACTATATGACGTTATACGTTATAAGGTAATACTATATTACGTTATACGTTATAAGGTAATACTATATAACGTTGTACGTTATAAGGTAATAGTAGATAACGTTATACGTCAGAAGCTATTACTATATGACGTTATACCTTATCAGGTAATACTATATAACGTTATACGTTGGAAGCTATTACTACATGGCGTTATACCTTATAAGGTAATACTATATATCGTTATACGTTGGAAGCTATTACTACATGGCGTTATACCTTATAAGGTAGTACTACATAACTTTATACGTTATAAGGTAATCTAATATAAGGTTATACGTTATAAGGTAGTACTATATAACATTATACGTTAAAAGGTAATACTATATAACGTTATACGTTAGAAGCTATTACTATATGACGTCATACCTTATAAGGTAGTACTATATATCGTTATACGTTGGAAGCTATTACTACATGGCGTTATACCTTATAAGGTAGTACTACATAACTTTATTCGTTACAAGGTAATCAAATATAACGTTATACGTTATAAGGTAATACTATATAACGTTATACGTTAAAAGGTAATACTATATAACGTTATACGTTAAAAGGTAATACTATATAACGTTATACGTTAGATGCTATTACTATATGACGTTATACGTTGTAAGGTAATAGTACATAACGTTATACGTTAGAAGCTATAACTATATTACGTTATACCTTATAAGGGAATACTATATAGCGTTATACGTAGGAAGCTATTACTGCATGGCGTTATACCTTATAAGGTAGTACTACATAACTTTGTTCGTTATAAGGTAATCAAATATAACGTTATACGTTATAAGGTAATACTATATAACGTTATACGTTAAAAGGTAATACTATACAACGTTGTACGTTGTAATGTAATGGTACATAACGTTATACGTTAGAAGCTATTACTATATGACGTTATACCTTATAGGGTAATACTACATAACGTTATACGTTAGAAGCTATTACTATGTAACTTTATACGTTGGAAGCTATTACTATATGACGTTATACGTTACAAGCTATTACTTTATGACGTTATACCTTATAAGGTAGTACTATATAATGTTATACGCCAGAAGCTATTACTAGATAACGTTATACCTTATAAGGTAATACTATTTAACGTTATATGTAGGAAGCTATTACTACATGGCGTTATACCTTATTAGGTAGTACTACATAACTTTATTCGTTATAAGGTAATCAAATATAACGTTATACGTTATAAGGTAATACTATATAACATTATATGTCAGAAGCTATTACTATATGACGTTATACGTTATAAGGTAATAGTACATAACGTTATATGTTATAAGGTAATTCTATATAACGTTATACGTTAAAAGGTAATACTATACAACGTTGTACGTTATAAGGTAATAGTACATAATGTTATACGTTAGAAGCTATTACTATATGACGTTATACCTTAGAAGGTAATACTATATAACGTTATACGTTAGAAGCTATTACTCTATGACGTTATACGTTATAAGGTAATACTATATAACGTTATACGTTAGAAGCTATTACTCTATGACGTTATACGTTATAAGGTAATACTATTTAACGTTATACGTTAGAAGCTATTACTATATGACGTTATACGTTATAAGGTAATGCTATATAACGTTATACGTTAAAAGCTATGACTATATGACGTTATACCTTATAAGGCATTACTATATAACGTTATACGTTAGAAGCTATTATTCCATGACGTTATACGTTATACGGTAATACTATATAACGTTATACGTTTGAAGCTATTACTATATGACGTTGTACGTTATAAGGTAATACTAGAAAACGTTATACGTTATAAGGTAATACTATATAACGTTGTACGTTAGAAGCCATTACTATGTGACGTTATACGTTATAAGGTACTACTATATAATGTTATACGTCAGAAGCTATTACTATATGACGTTATACCTTATAAGGTAATACTAGATAACGTTATACGTTATAAGGCAATACTATATAACGTTGTACGTTATTAGGTAATAGCTTATAACGTTATACGTTAGAAGGTATTACTATATAACGTTATACCTTATAAGGTAATACTATTTAACGTTATACGTAGGAAGCTATTACTGCATGGCGTTATACCTTATAAGGTAGTACTACATAACTTTATTCGTTATAAGGTAATCAAATATAACGTTATGCGTTATAAGGTAATACAATATAACGTTATACGTTAAAAGGTAATACTATATAACGTTATACGTTAAAAGGTAATACTATATAACGTTATACGTCTGAAGCTATTACTATATGACGTTATACGTTATAAGGTAATACTATATAGCGTTATACGTTAGAAGCTATAACTATATTACGTTATACCTTATAAGGTAATACTATATAACGTTATACGTTAGAAGCTATTACTATATGACGTTAAACCTTATAAGGTAATACTATATAACGTTATACGTCTGAAGCTATTACTATATGACGTTATACGTTATAAGGTAATACTATATAGCGTTATACGTTATAAGGTAATACTATATAACGTTGTACTTTATTCGGTAATAGCCTATAACGTTATACGTTAGAAGGAATTACTATATAACGTTATACCTTATAAGGTAATACTATTTAACGTTATACGTAGGAAACTATTACTACATGGCGTTATACCTTATAAGGTAGTACTACATAACTTTATACGTTATAAGGTGATCAAATATAACGTTATACGTTATAAGGTAATACTATATAACGTTATACGTTAAAAGGTAATACTATTTAACGTTATACGTAGGAAGCAATTACTGCATGGCGTTATACCTTATAAGGTAGTACTACATAACTTTATTCGTTATAAGGTAATCAAATATAACGTTATACGTTATAAGGTAATACTATATAACGTTATACGTTGAAGCTATTACTATGTAACTTTATGCGTTGGAAGCTATTACTATATGACGTTATACGTTAGAATCTATTACTCTATGACGTTATACCTTATAAGGTAATACTATATAGCGTCATACGTTAGAAGCTATTACTATGTAACGTTATACCTTATAACGTAGTACTACATAACTTTATTCGTTATAAGGTAATCAAAAATAACGTTATACGTTATAAGGTAATACTATATAACATTATACGTCAGAAGCTGTTACTATATGACGTTATACGTTATAAGGTAATAGTACATAACGTTATACGTTATAAGGTAATACTACATAACATTATACGTTATAAGGTAATAATATATAGCGTTGTACGTTAGAAGCCATTACTATGTGACGTTATACGTTATAAGGTAATAGTACATAACGTTATATGTTATAAGGTAATTCTATATAACGTTATACGTTAAAAGGTAATACTATACAACGTTGTACGTTATAAGGTAATAGTACATAATGTTATACGTTAGAAGCTATTACTATATGACGTTATACCTTAGAAGGTAATACTATATAACGTTATACGTTAGAAGCTATTACTCTATGACGTTATACGTTATAAGGTAATACTATATAACGTTATACGTTAGAAGCTATTACTCTATGACGTTATACGTTATAAGGTAATACTATTTAACGTTATACGTTAGAAGCTATTACTATATGACGTTATACGTTATAAGGTAATGCTATATAACGTTATACGTTAAAAGCTATGACTATATGACGTTATACCTTATAAGGCATTACTATATAACGTTATACGTTAGAAGCTATTATTCCATGACGTTATACGTTATACGGTAATACTATATAACGTTATACGTTTGAAGCTATTACTATATGACGTTGTACGTTATAAGGTAATACTAGAAAACGTTATACGTTATAAGGTAATACTATATAACGTTGTACGTTAGAAGCCATTACTATGTGACGTTATACGTTATAAGGTACTACTATATAATGTTATACGTCAGAAGCTATTACTATATGACGTTATACCTTATAAGGTAATACTAGATAACGTTATACGTTATAAGGCAATACTATATAACGTTGTACGTTATTAGGTAATAGCTTATAACGTTATACGTTAGAAGGTATTACTATATAACGTTATACCTTATAAGGTAATACTATTTAACGTTATACGTAGGAAGCTATTACTGCATGGCGTTATACCTTATAAGGTAGTACTACATAACTTTATTCGTTATAAGGTAATCAAATATAACGTTATGCGTTATAAGGTAATACAATATAACGTTATACGTTAAAAGGTAATACTATATAACGTTATACGTTAAAAGGTAATACTATATAACGTTATACGTCTGAAGCTATTACTATATGACGTTATACGTTATAAGGTAATACTATATAGCGTTATACGTTAGAAGCTATAACTATATTACGTTATACCTTATAAGGTAATACTATATAACGTTATACGTTAGAAGCTATTACTATATGACGTTAAACCTTATAAGGTAATACTGTATAACGTTATACGTCTGAAGCTATTACTATACGACGTTATACGTTATAAGGTAATACTATATAGCGTTATACGTTATAAGGTAATACTATATAACGTTGTACTTTATTCGGTAATAGCCTATAACGTTATACGTTAGAAGGAATTACTATATAACGTTATACCTTATAAGGTAATACTATTTAACGTTATACGTAGGAAACTATTACTACATGGCGTTATACCTTATAAGGTAGTACTACATAACTTTATACGTTATAAGGTGATCAAATATAACGTTATACGTTATAAGGTAATACTATATAACGTTATACGTTAAAAGGTAATACTATTTAACGTTATACGTAGGAAGCAATTACTGCATGGCGTTATACCTTATAAGGTAGTACTACATAACTTTATTCGTTATAAGGTAATCAAATATAACGTTATACGTTATAAGGTAATACTATATAACGTTATACGTTGAAGCTATTACTATGTAACTTTATGCGTTGGAAGCTATTACTATATGACGTTATACGTTAGAATCTATTACTCTATGACGTTATACCTTATAAGGTAATACTATATAGCGTCATACGTTAGAAGCTATTACTATGTAACGTTATACCTTATAACGTAGTACTACATAACTTTATTCGTTATAAGGTAATCAAAAATAACGTTATACGTTATAAGGTAATACTATATAACATTATACGTCAGAAGCTGTTACTATATGACGTTATACGTTATAAGGTAATAGTACATAACGTTATACGTTATAAGGTAATACTACATAACATTATACGTTATAAGGTAATAATATATAGCGTTGTACGTTATAAGTTAATATTATACAACGTTATACCATAGGAGGTACTACTATGTAACGTTATACCATAGGAGGTATTACTATGTAACGTTATAAGTAGGAAGCTATTACTATATGACGTTATACGTTGTAAGGTAATAGTACATAACGTTATACGTTAGAAGCTATAACTATATTACGTTATACCTTATAAGGTAATACTATATAACGTTATACGTTAGAAGCTATTACTATATGACGTTATACCTTATAAGGTAATACTATATAACGTTATACGATAGAAGCTATTACTATATAACGTTATACCTGACAAGGTAATACTATTTAACGTTATACGTAGGAAGCTATTACTACATGGCGTTATACCTTATAAGGTAGTACTACATAACTTTACATGTTATAAGGTAATCAAATATAACGTTATACGTTATAAGGTAATACTATATAATGGTATACGTTAAAAGGTAATACTATATAACGGTATACGTTAGAAGCTATTACTATATGACGTTATACGTTGTAAGGTAATAGTACATAACGTTATACGTTAGAAGCTATAACTATATTACGTTATACCTTATAAGGGAATACTATATAACGTTATACGTTAGAAGCTATTACTCTATGACGTTATACCTTATAAGGTAATACTATATAGCGTCATACGTTAGAAGCTATTACTATGTAACGTTATACCTTATAACGTAGTACTACATAACTTTATTCGTTATAAGGTAATCAAAAATAACGTTATACGTTATAAGGTAATATCATATAACATTATACGTCAGAAGCTGTTACTATATGACGTTATACGTTATAAGGTAATAGTACATAACGTTATACGTTATAAGGTAATACTACATAACATTATACGTTATAAGGTAATAATATATAGCGTTGTACGTTATAAGTTAATATTATACAACGTTATACCATAGGAGGTACTACTATGTAACGTTATACCATAGGAGGTATTACTATGTAACGTTATAAGTAGGAAGCTATTACTATATGACGTTATACGTTGTAAGGTAACAGTACATAACGTTATACGTTAGAAGCTATAACTATATTACGTTATACCTTATAAGGTAAGACTATATGACGTTATACGTTGTAAGGTAATGGTACATAACGTTATACGTTATAAGCTATTACTCTATGACGTTATACGTTATACGGTAATACTATATAACGTTATACGTTTGACGCTATTACTATATGACGTTGTACGTTATAAGGTAATACTAGAAAACGTTATACGTTATAAGGTAATACTATATAGCGTTATACGTCAGAAGCTATTACTATGTGACGTTATACCTTATAAGGTAGTACTATATAATGTTATACGTCAGAAGCTATTACTATATAACGTTATACCTTATAAGGTAATACTATTTAACGTTATACGTAGGAAGCTATTACTACGTGGCGTTGTACCTTATAAGGTAGTACTACATAACTTTATTCGTTATAAGGTAATCAAATATAACGTTATACGCTATGAGGTAATACTATATAACATTATACGTCAGAAGCTATTACCATATGACGTTATACGTTATAAGGTAATAGTACATAACGTTATACGTTATAAGGTAATACTACATAACATTATACGTTATAAGGTAATAATATATAACGTTGTACGTTATAAGTTAATATTATACAACGTTATACCATAGGAGGTACTACTATGTAACGTTATACCATAGGAGGTATTACTATGTAACGTTATAAGTAGGAAGCTATTACTATATGACGTTATACGTTGTAAGGTAATAGTAGATAACGTTATACGTTAGAAGCTATAAATATATTACGTTATACCTTATAAGGTAATACTATTTAACGTTATACGTTAGAAGCTATTACTATATGACGTTATACGTTATAAGGTAATACTATATAACGTTATACGTTAGAAGCTATTACTCTATGACGTTATACGTTATAAGGTAATACTATTTAACGTTATACGTTAGAAGTTATTACTATATGACGTTATACGTTATAAGGTAATACTATATAACGTTATACGTTAAAAGCTATGACTATATGACGTTATACCTTATAAGGTAATACTATATAACGTTATACGATAGAAGCTATTACTGTATGACGTTATAGGTTATACGGTAATACTATATAACGTTATAGGTTAGAAGCTATAACTATATTACGTTATACCTTATAAGGTAATACTATATAACGTTATACGTTAGAAGCTATTACCATATGACGTTATACCTTATAAGGTAATACTATATAACGTTATACGTTAGAAGCTATTACTATGTAACTTTATACGTTGGAAGCTATTACTGTATAACGTTAAACGTTAGAAGCTATTACTCTATGACGTTATACGTTATAAGGTAATACTATATAACGTTATACGTTAGAAGCTATTACTCTATGACGTTATACGTTATAAGGTAATACTATTTAACGTTATACGATAGAAGCTATTACTATATAACGTTATACCTGATAAGGTAATACTATATAACGTTATACGATAGAAGCTATTACTGTATGACGTTATAGGTTATACGGTAATACTATATAACGTTATAGGTTAGAAGCTATAACTATATTACGTTATACCTTATAAGGTAATACTATATAACGTTATACGTTAGAAGCTATTACCATATGACGTTATACCTTATAAGGTAATACTATATAACGTTATACGTTAGAAGCTATTACTATGTAACTTTATACGTTGGAAGCTATTACTGTATAACGTTAAACGTTAGAAGCTATTACTCTATGACGTTATACGTTATAAGGTAATACTATATAACGTTATACGTTAGAAGCTATTACTCTATGACGTTATACGTTATAAGGTAATACTATTTAACGTTATACGATAGAAGCTATTACTATATAACGTTATACCTGATAAGGTAATACTATTTAACGTTATACGTTAGAAGCTATTACTATATGACGTTATACCTTATAAGGTAATACTATATAACGTTATACGTCTGAAGCTATTACTATATGACGTTATACGTTATAAGGTAATGCTATATAGCGTTATAGGTTAGAAGCTATAACTATATTACGTTATACCTTATAAGGTAATACTATATAACGTTATACGTTAGAAGCTATTACTATGTAACTTTATACGTTGGAAGCTATTACTGTATAACGTTAAACGTTAGAAGCTATTACTCTATGACGTTATACGTTATAAGGTAATACTATATAACGTTATACGTTTGAAGCTATTACTATATGACGTTGTACGTTATAAGGTAATACTAGAAAACGTTATACGTTATAAGGTAATACTATTTAACGTTATACGATAGAAGCTATTACTATATAACGTTATACCTGATAAGGTAATACTATTTAACGTTATACGTTAGAAGCTATTACTATATGACGTTATACCTTATAAGGTAATACGATATAACGTTATACGTTAAAAGGTAATACTATATAACGTTATACGTTAAAAGGTAATGCTATATAGCGTTATAGGTTAGAAGCTATAACTATATTACGTTATACCTTATAAGGTAATACTATATAACGTTATACGTTAGAAGCTATTACTATATGACGTTATACGTTATAAGGTAATACTATATAACGTTATACGTTTGAAGCTAGTACTATATGACGTTGTACGTTATAAGGTAATACTAGAAAACGTTATACGTTATAAGGTAATACTATTTAACGTTATACGATAGAAGCTATTACTATATAACGTTATACCTGATAAGGTAATACTATTTAACGTTATACGTTAGAAGCTATTACTATATGACGTTATACCTTATAAGGTAATACGATATAACGTTGTACGTTAGAAGCCATTACTATGTGACGTTATACGTTATAAGGTACTACTATATAATGTTATACGTCAGAAGCTATTACTATATAACGTTATACGTTATAAGGTAATACTATTTAACGTTATACGTAGGAAGGTATTACTACATGGCTTTATACCTTATAAGATAGTGCTACATAACTTTATTTGTTATAAGGTAATCAAATATAACGTTATACGTTATAAGGTAATACTATATAACATTATACGTCAGTAGCTACTACTATATGACGTTATACGTTATAAGGTAACACTGTATAACGTTATACCTTATTATGTAATAGCATATAACGTTATACGTTAGGAGATATTACTATATGACGTTATATCTTATAAGGTAATACTACATAACGTTATACGTTAGAAGCTATTACTATGTGACGTTATACCTTATAAGGTAAGACTATATGACGTTATACGTTGTAAGGTAATGGTACATAACGTTATACGTTAGAAGTTATTACTATATGACGTTATACGTTATAAGGTAATGCTATATAGCGTTATAGGTTAGAAGCTATAACTATATTACGTTATACCTTATAAGGTAATACTATATAACGTTATACGTCTGAAGCTATTACTATATGACGTTATACGTTATAAGGTAATGCTATATAGCGTTATAGGTTAGAAGCTATAACTATATTACGTTATACCTTATAAGGTAATACTATATAACGTTATACGTTAGAAGCTATTACTATATGACGTTATACCTTATAAGGTAATACTATATAACGTTATACGTTAGAAGCTATTACTATATGACGTTATACCTTATAAGGTAATACGATATAACGTTATACGTTAAAAGGTAATACTATATAACGTTATACGTTAGAAGCTATTACTATATGACGTTATACCTTATAAGGTAATACTATATAACGTTATACGTCTGAAGCTATTACTATATGACGTTATACCTTATAAGGTAATACTATATAACGTTATACGTTAGAAGCTATTACTATATGACGTTATACCTTATAAGGTAATACTATATAACGTTATACGTCTGAAGCTATTACTATATGACGTTATACCTTATAAGGTAGTGCTATACAATGTTATACGTTAGAAGCTATTGTTATATGACGTTATACGTTATAAGGTAATACTATATAGCGTTATACGTTATAAGGTAATACTATATAACGTTGTACTTTATTAGGTAATAGCTTATAACGTTATACGTTAGAAGGCATTACTATATAACGTTATACCTTATAAGGTAATACTATTTAACGTTATACGTAGGAAGCTATTACTACATGGCGTTATACCTTATAAGGTAGTACTACATAACTTTATTCGTTATAAGGTATTCAAATATAACGTTATTCTTTATAAGGTAATACTATATAACATTATACGTCAGAAGCTATTACTATATGACGTTATACGTTATAAGGTAATAGTACATAACGTTTTACGTTATAAGGTAATTCTATATAACGTTATACGTTAAAAGGTAATACTATACAACGTTGTACGTTATAAGGTAATAGTACATAATGTTATACGTTATAAGGTAATACTACATAACATTATACGTTATAAGGTAATAATATATAACGTTGTACGTTGTAAGTTAATATTATACAACGTTATACAATTGGAGGTATTACTATGTAAAGTTATGCCATTGGAGGTATTACTATGTAACGTTATACGTTGGAAGCTATTACTATATAACATTAAACGTTGTAAGGTAATGGTACATATTGTTATACGTTAGAAGCTATTACTCTATGACGTTATACGTTATAAGGTAATACTATTTAACGTTATACGTTAGAAGCTATTACTATATGACGTTATACGTTATAAGGTAATACTATATAACGTTATACGTTAAAAGCTATTACTATATAACGTTATACGTTATAAGGTACTACTATATAATGTTATACGTCAGAAGCTATTACTATATAACGTTATACGTTATAATGTAATACTATTTAACGTTATACGTAGGAAGGTATTACTACATGGCGTTATACCTTATAAGGTAGTGCTACATAACTTTATTTGTTATAAGGTAATCAAATATAACGTTATACGTTATAAGGTAATACTATATAACATTATACGTCAGAAGCTACTACTATATGACGTTATACGTTATAAGGTAACACTGTATAACGTTATACCTTATTATGTAATAGCTTATAACGTTATACGTTAGAAGCTATTACTATATGACGTTATATCTTATAAGGTAATACTACATAACGTTATACGTTAGAAGCTATTACTATGTAACTTTATACGTTGGAAGCTATTACTATATGACGTTATACGTTACAAGCTATTACTCTATGACGTTATACCTTATAAGGTAATACTATATAGCATTATAGGTTAGAAGCTATTACTATGTGACGTTATACCTTATAAGGTTAGACTATATGACGTCATACGTCAGAAGCTATTACTATATGACGTTTTACGTTATAAGATAATACTATATAGCGTTATACGTTAGAAGCTATTACTATATGACGTTATACCTTATCAGGTAATACTATATAACGTTATACGTTATAAGGTAATACTATATAACGTTGTACGTTAGAAGCCATTACTATGTGACGTTATACCTTATAAGGTAGTGCTATACAATGTTATACGTTAGAAGCTATTGTTATATGACGTTATACGTTATAAGGTAATACTATATAGCGTTATACGTTATAAGGTAATACTATATAACGTTGTACTTTATTAGGTAATAGCTTATAACGTTATACGTTAGAAGGCATTACTATATAACGTTATACCTTTTAAGGTAATACTATTTAACGTTATACGTAGGAAGCTATTACTACATGGCGTTATACCTTATAAGGTAGTACTACATAACTTTATTCGTTATAAGGTATTCAAATATAACGTTATTCTTTATAAGGTAATACTATATAACATTATACGTCAGAAGCTATAACTATATGACGTTATACGTTATAAGGTAATAGTACATAACGTTTTACGTTATAAGGTAATTCTATATAACGTTATATGTTAAAAGGTAATACTATACAACGTTGTACGTTATAAGGTAATAGTACATAATGTTATACGTTATAAGGTAATACTACATAACATTATACGTTATAAGGTAATAATATATAACGTTGTACGTTGTAAGTTAATATTATACAACGTTATACCATTGGAGGTATTACTATGTAAAGTTATGCCATAGGAGGTATTACTATGTAACGTTATACGTTGGAAGCTATTACTATATAACATTAAACGTTGTAAGGTAATGGTACATATTGTTATACGTTAGAAGCTATTACTCTATGACGTTATACGTTATAAGGTAATACTATTTAACGTTATACGTTAGAAGCTATTACTATATGACGTTATACGTTATAAGGTAATACTATATAACGTTATACGTTATAAGGTAATACTATTTCACGTTATACGTAGGAAGGTATTACTACATGGCGTTATACCTTATAAGGTGGTGCTACATAACTTTATTTGTTATAAGGTAATCAAATATAACGTTATACGTTATAAGGTAATACTATATAACATTATACGTCAGAAGCTACTACTATATGACGTTATAGCTTATCAGGTAATACTATATAACGTTATACGTTAGAAGCTATTACTATATAACGTTATACCTTATAAGGTAATACTATTTAACGTTATACGTAGGAAGCTATTACTACATGGCGTTATACCTTATAAGGTAGTACTACATAACTTTATTCGTTATAAGGTAATCAAATATAACGTTATACGTTATAGGGTAATGCTATATAACATTATACGTCAGAAGCTATTATTATATGACGTTATACGTTATAAGGTAATAGTACATAACGTTATACGTTATAAGGTAATACTACATAACATTATACGTTATAAGGTAATAATATATAACGTTGTACGTTGTAAGGTAATTTTATACAACGGTATACCATAGGAGGTATTACTATGTAACGTTATGCCATAGGAGGTATTACTATGTAACGTTATACGTTGGAAGCTATTACTATATGACGTTAAACGTTGTAAGGTAATGGTACATAACGTTATACGTTAGAAGCTATTACTATATGACGTTATACCTTATAAGATAATACTATATAACGTTATACGTTAAAAGGTAATACTATATAACGTTATACGTTAGAAGCTATTACTATATGACGTTATACGTTGTAAGGTATTAGTACATAACGTTATACGTTAGAAGCTATAACTATATTACGTTATACCTTATAAGGTAATACTATATAACGTTATACGTTAGAAGCTATTACTATATGACGTTATACCTAATAAGGTAATACTATATAACGTTATACGTCAGAAGCTATTACTATATGACTTTTTACGTTATAAGGTAATACTATATAGCGTTATACGTTAGAAGCTATTACTATATAACGTTATACCTTATAAGGTAATACTATTTAACGTTATACGTAGGAAGCTATTACTACATGGCGTTATAGCTTATAAGGTAGTACTACATAACTTTATTCGTTATAAGGTAATCAAATATAACGTTATACGTTATAGGGTAATGCTATATAACATTATACGTCAGAAGCTATTATTATATGACGTTATACGTTATAAGGTAATAGTACATAACGTTATACGTTATAAGGTAATACTACATAACATTATACGTTATAAGGTAATAATATATAACGTTGTACGTTCTAAGGTAATATTATACAACGTTATACCATAGGAGGTATTACTATGTAACGTTATGCCATAGGAGGTATTACTGTGTAACGTTATACGTTGGAAGCTATTACTATATGACGTTAAACGTTGTAAGGTAATGGTACTTAACGTTATACGTTAGAAGCTATTACTATATGTCGTTATACCTTATAAGATAATACTATATAACGTTATACGTTAAAAGGTAATACTATATAACGTTATACGTTAGAAGCTATTACTATATGACGTTATACGTTGTAAGGTATTAGTACATAACGTTATACGTTAGAAGCTATAATTATATTACGTTATACCTTATAAGGTAATACTATATAACGTTATACGTTAGAAGCTATTACTATATGACGTTATACCTAATAAGGTAATACTATATAACGTTATACGTCAGAAGCTATTACTATATGACGTTTTACGTTATAAGGTAATACTATCTAGCGTTATACGTTAGAAGCTATTACTATATGACGTTATACCTTATCAGGTAATACTATATAACGTTATACGTTAGAAGCTATTACCATATGACGTTGTACGTTATAAGGTAATACTAGATAATGTTATACGTTATAAGGTAATACTATATAACGTTGTACGTTATAAGGTAATACTAGATAACGTTATACGTTATAAGGTAATACTATATAACGTTGTACGTTATTAGGTAATAGCTTATAACGTTATACGTTAGAAGGTATTACAATATAACGTTATACCTTATAAGGTAATACTATTTAACGTTATACGTAGGAAGCTATTACTATATGACGTTATACGTTATAAGGTTATAGTACATACCGTTATACGTTATAAGGTAATACTACATAACATTATACGTTATAAGGTAATAATATATAACGTTGTACGTTATAAATTAATATTATACAACGTTATACCATAGGAGGTACTACTATGTAACGTTATACCATAGGAGGTATTACTATGTAACGTTATAGGTAGGAAGCTATTACTATATGACGTTATACGTTGTAAGGTAATAGTACATAACGTTATACGTTGGAAGCTATAACTATATTACGTTATACCTTATAAGGTAATACTATATAACGTTATACGTTAGAAGCTATTACTATATGACGTTATACCTTATAAGGTAATACTATATAACGTTATACGATAGAAGCTATTACTATATAACGTTATACCGGATAAGGTAACACTATTTAACGTTATACGGAGGAAGCTATTACTACATGGCGTTATACCTTATAAGGTAGTACCACATAACTTTACATGTTATAAGGTAATCAAATATAACGTTATACGTTATAAGGTAATACGATATAACGTTATACGTTAAAAGGTAATACTATATAACGTTATACGTTAAAAGGTAATACTATATAAAGTTATACGTTAGAAGGTATTACTATATAACGTTATACCTTATAAGGTAATACTATTTAACGTTATACGTAGGAAGCTATTACTGCATGGCGTTATACCTTATAAGGTAGTACTACATAACTTTATTCGTTATAAGGTAAGCAAATATAACGTTATACGTTACAAGGTAATTCTATATAACGTTATACGTTAGAAGCTATTACTATGTAACTTTATCCGTTGGAAGCTATTACTATATGACGTTATACGTTAGAAGCTATTACTATATGACGTTATACGTTAGAAGCTATTACTCTATGACGTTATACCTTATAAGGTAATACTATATAGCGTCATACGTTAGAAGCTATTACTATGTGACGTTATACCTTATAAGGTAGTACTACATAACTTTATTCGTTATAAGGTAACCAAATATAACGTTATACGTTATAAGGTTATACTATATAACATTATACGTCAGAAGCTGTTACTATATGACGTTATACGTTATAAGGTAATAGTACATAACGTTATACGTTATATGGTAATACTACATAACATTATACGTTATAAGGTAATAATATATAACGTTGTACGTTATAAGGTAATACTAGATGACGTTATACGTTATAAGGTAATACTATATAACGTTATACGTTGTAAGGTAATGGTACATAACGTTATACGTTAGAAGCTATTACAATATGACGTTATACCTTATAAGGTAATACTATATAGCGTTATACGTTAGAAGCTATTACTATGTGACGTTATACCTTATAAGGTAGTACTATATAATGTTATACGTCAGAAGCTATTACTATATAACGTTATACCTTATAAGGTAATACTATTTAACGTTATACGTAGGAAGCTATTACTACATGGCGTTATACCTTATAAGGTAGTACTACATAACTTTATTCGTTATAAGGTAATCAAATATAATGTTATACGCTATGTGGTAATACTATATAACATTATACGTCAGAAGCTATTACTATATGACGTTATACGTTATAAGGTAATAGTACATAACGTTATACGTTATAAGGTAATACTACATAACATTATACGTTATAAGGTAATAATATATAACGTTGTACGTTATAAGATAATATTATACAACGTTATACCATAGGAGGTACTACTATGTAACGTTATACCATAGGAGGTATTACTATGTAACGTTATAAGTAGGAAGCTATTACTATATGACGTTATACGTTGTAAGGTAATAGTAGATAACGTTATACGTTAGAAGCTATAACTATATTACGTTATACCTTATAAGGTAATAATATATAACGTTATACGTCAGAAGCTATTACTATTTGACGTTATACCTTATAAGGTAATACTATATAACGTTATACGATAGAAGCTATTACTATATAACGTTATACCTGATAAGGTAATACTATTTAACGTTATACGTTAGAAGCTATTACTATATGACGTTATACCTTATAAGGTAATACTATATAACGTTATACGTCTGAAGCTATTACTATATGACGTTATACGTTATAAGGTAATGCTATATAGCGTTATAGGTTAGAAGCTATAACTATATTACGTTATACCTTATAGGGTAATACTATATAACGTTATACGTTAGAAGCTATTACTATATGACGTTATACCTTATAAGGTAATACTATATAACGTTATACGTCTGAAGCTATTACTATATGACGTTATACCTTATAAGGTAATACTATATAACGTTATACGTTATAAGGTAATACTATATAATGTTGTACGTTAGAAGCCATTACTATGTGACGTTATACCTTATAAGGTAGTGCTATACAATGTTATACGTTAGAAGCTATTGTTATATGACGTTATACGTTAGAAGGTAATACTATATAGCGATATACGTTATAAGGTAATACTATGTAACGTTGTACTTTATTAGGTAATAGCTTATAACGTTATACGTTAGAAGGCATTACTATATAACGTTATACCTTATATGGTAATACTATTTAACGTTATACGTAGGAAGCTATTACTACACGGCGTTATACCTTATAAGGTAGTACTACATAACTTTATTCGTTATAAGGTAATCAAATATAACGTTATTCTTTATAAGGTAATACTATATAACATTATACGTCAGAAGCTATTACTGTATGACGTTATACGTTATAAGGTAATAGTACATAACGTTTTACGTTATAAGGTAATTCTATATAACGTTATACGTTAAAAGGTAATACTATACAACGTTGTACGTTATAAGGTAATAGTACATAATGTTATACGTTATAAGGTAATACTACATAACATTATACGTTATAAGGTAATAATATATAACGTTGTACGTTGTAAGTTAATATTATACAACGTTATACCATTGGAGGTATTACTATGTAAAGTTATGCCATAGGAGGTATTACTATGTAACGTTATACGTTGGAAGCTATTACTATATAACATTAAACGTTGTAAGGTAATGGTACATATTGTTATACGTTAGAACCTATTACTATATGACGTTATACCTTATAAGGAAATACTATATAACGTTATACGTTAGAAGCTATTACTATGTAACTTTATACGTTGGAAGCTATTACTGTATAACGTTAAACGTTAGAAGCTATTACTCTATGACGTTATACGTTTTAAGGTAATACTATATAACGTTATACGTTAGAAGCTATTACTCTATGACGTTATACGTTATAAGGTAATACTATTTAACGTTATACGTTAAGAGGTAATACTATATAACGTTATACGTTATAAGGTAATACTATTTAACGTTATACGTAGGAAGGTATTACTACATGGCGTTATACCTTATAAGGTAGTGCTACATAACTTTATTTGTTATAAGGTAATCAAATATAACGTTATACGTTATAAGGTAATACTATATAACATTATACGTCAGAAGCTACTACTATATGACGTTATACGTTATAAGGTAACACTGTATAACGTTATACCTTATTATGTAATAGCTTATAACGTTATACGTTAGAAGCTATTACTATATGACGTTATATCTTATAAGGTAATACTACATAACGTTATACGTTAGAAGCTATTACTATGTAACTTTATACGTTGGAAGCTATTACTATATGACGTTATACGTTACAAGCTATTACTCTATGACGTTATACCTTATAAGGTAATACTATATAGCATTATAGGTTAGAAGCTATTACTATGTGACGTTATACCTTATAAGGTTAGACTATATGACGTCATACGTCAGAAGCTATTACTATATGACGTTTTACGTTATAATATAATACTATATAGCGTTATACGTTAGAAGCTATTACTATATGACGTTATACCTTATAAGGTAGTACTATATAATGTTATACGTCAGAAGCTATTACTATATAACGTTATACCTTATAAGGTAATACTATTTAATGTTATACGTAGGAAGCTATTACTACATGGCGTTATACCTTATAAGGTAGTACTACATAACTTTATTCGTTATAGGGTAATGAAATATAACGTTATACGCTATGAGGTAATACTATATAACATTATACGTCTGAAGCTATTACTATATGACGTTATACCTTATAAGGTAATACTGTATAACGTTATACGTTAGAAGCTATTACTATATGACGTTGTACGTTATAAGGTAATACTAGATAACGTTATACGTTATAAGGTAATACTATATAACGTTGTACGTTAGAAGCTATGACTATATGACGTTATACCTTATAAGGTAATACTATATAACGTTATACGTTAGAATCTATTACTCTATGACGTTATACGTTATACGGTAATACTATATAACGTTATACGTTAGAAGCTATTACTATGTGACGTTGTACGTTATAAGGTAATACTAGATAACGTTATACGTTATAAGGTAATACTATATAACGTTGTACGTTAGAAGCCATTACTATGTGACGTTATACCTTATAAGGTAGTACTATATAATGTTATACGTAGGAAGCTATTACTACATGGCGTTATACCTTATAAGGTAGTGCTACATAACTTTATTTGTTATAAGGTAATCAAATATAACGTTATACGTTATAAGGTAATACTATATAACATTATACGTCAGAAGCTACTACTATATGACGTTATACGTTATAAGGTAACACTGTATAACGTTATACCTTATTATGTAATAGCTTATAACGTTATACGTTAGAAGCTATTACTATATGACGTTATATCTTATAAGGTAATACTACATAACGTTATACGTTAGATGCTATTACTATGTAACTTTATACGTTGGAAGCTATTACTATATGACGTTATACGTTACAAGCTATTACTCTATGACGTTATACCTTATAAGGTAATACTATATAACGTTATACGATAGAAGCTATTACTATATAACGTTATACCGGATAAGGTAAAACTATTTAACGTTATACGGAGGAAGCTATTACTACATGGCGTTATACCTTATAAGGTAGTACCACATAACTTTACATGTTATAAGGTAATCAAATATAACGTTATACGTTATAAGGTAATACGATATAACGTTATACGTTAAAAGGTAATACTATATAACGTTATACGTTAAAAGGTAATACTATATAACGTTATACGTTAGAAGCTATTACTATATAACGTTATACCTTATAAGGTAATACTATTTAACGTTATACGTAGGAAGCTATAACTGCATGGCGTTATACCTTATAAGGTAGTACTACATAACTTTATTCGTTATAAGGTAAGCAAATATAACGTTATACGTTACAAGGTAATTCTATATAACGTTATACGTTAGAAGCTATTACTATGTAACTTTATCCGTTGGAAGCTATTACTATATGACGTTATACGTTAGAAGCTATTACTATATGACGTTATACGTTAGAAGCTATTACTCTATGACGTTATACCTTATAAGGTAATACTATATAGCGTCATACGTTAGAAGCTATTACTATGTGACGTTATACCTTATAACGTAGTACTACATAACTTTATTCGTTATAAGGTAACCAAATATAACGTTATACGTTATAAGGTAATAGTACATAACGTTATACGTTATATGGTAATACTACATAACATTATACGTTATAAGGTAATAATATATAACGTTGTACGTTATAAGGTAATACTAGATGACGTTATACGTTATAAGGTAATACTATATAACGTTATACGTTGTAAGGTAATGGTACATAACGTTATACGTTAGAAGCTATTACAATATGACGTTATACCTTATAAGGTAATACTATATAGCGTTATACGTTAGAAGCTATTACTATGTGACGTTATACCTTATAAGGTAGTACTATATAATGTTATACGTCAGAAGCTATTACTATATAACGTTATACCTTATAAGGTAATACTATTTAACGTTATACGTAGGAAGCTATTACTACATGGCGTTATACCTTATAAGGTAGTACTACATAACTTTATTCGTTATAAGGTAATCAAATATAACGTTATACGCTATGTGGTAATACTATATAACATTATACGTCAGAAGCTATTACTATATGACGTTATACGTTATAAGGTAATAGTACATAACGTTATACGTTATAAGGTAATACTACATAACATTATACGTTATAAGGTAATAATATATAACGTTGTACGTTATAAGATAATATTATACAACGTTATACCATAGGAGGTACTACTATGTAACGTTATACCATAGGAGGTATTACTATGTAACGTTATAAGTAGGAAGCTATTACTATATGACGTTATACGTTGTAAGGTAATAGTAGATAACGTTATACGTTAGAAGATATAACTATATTACGTTATACCTTATAAGGTAATAATATATAACGTTATACGTCAGAAGCTATTACTATTTGACGTTATACCTTATAAGGTAATACTATATAACGTTATACGATAGAAGCTATTACTATATAACGTTATACCTGATAAGATAATACTATTTAACGTTATACGTTAGAAGCTATTACTATATGACGTTATACCTTATAAGGTAATACTATATAACGTTATACGTCTGAAGCTATTACTATATGACGTTATACGTTATAAGGTAATGCTATATAGCGTTATAGGTTAGAAGCTATAACTATATTACGTTATACCTTATAGGGTAATACTATATAACGTTATACGTTAGAAGCTATTACTATATGACGTTATACCTTATAAGGTAATACTATATAACGTTATACGTCTGAAGCTATTACTATATGACGTTATACCTTATAAGGTAATACTAGATAACGTTATACGTTATAAGGTAATACTATATAACGTTGTACGTTAGAAGCCATTACTATGTGACGTTATACCTTATAAGGTAGTGCTATACAATGTTATACGTTAGAAGCTATTGTTATATGACGTTATACGTTAGAAGGTAATACTATATAGCGTTATACGTTATAAGGTAATACTATATAACGTTGTACTTTATTAGGTAATAGCTTATAACGTTATACGTTAGAAGGTATGACTGTGTAACTTTATACGTTGGAAGCTATTACTATATGACGTTATACGTTACAAGCTATTACTCTATGACGTTATACCTTATAAGGTAATACTATATAGCATTATAGGTTAGAAGCTATTACTATGTGACGTTATACCTTATAAGGTTAGACTATATGACGTCATACGTCAGAAGCTATTACTATATGACGTTTTACGTTATAATATAATACTATATAGCGTTATACGTTAGAAGCTATTACTATATGACGTTATACCTTAAGAGGTAGTACTATATAATGTTATACGTCAGAAGCTATTACTATATAACGTTATACCTTATAAGGTAATACTATTTAACGTTATACGTAGGAAGCTATTACTACATGGCGTTATACCTTATAAGGTAGTACTACATAACTTTATTCGTTATAGGGTAATGAAATATAACGTTATACGCTATGAGGTAATACTATATAACATTATACGTCAGAAGCTATTACTATATGACGTTATACCTTATAAGGTAATACTGTATAACGTTATACGTTAGAAGCTATTACTATATGACGTTGTACGTTATAAGGTAATACTAGATAACGTTATACGTTATAAGGTAATACTATATAACGTTGTACGTTAGAAGCTATGACTATGTGACGTTATACCTTATAAGGTAATACTATATAACGTTATACGTTAGAATCTATTACTCTATGACGTTATACGTTATACGGTAATACTATATAACGTTATACGTTAGAAGCTATTACTATATGACGTTGTACGTTATAAGGTAATACTAGATAACGTTATACGTTATACGGTAATACTATATAACGTTGTACGTTAGAAGCCATTACTATGTGACGTTATACCTTATAAGGTAGTACTATATAATGTTATACGTAGGAAGCTATTACTACATGGCGTTATACCTAATAAGGTAATACTATATAACGTTATACGTCAGAAGCTATTACTATATGACGTTTTACGTTATAAGGTAATACTATATAGCGTTATACGTTAGAAGCTATTACTATATGACGTTATAACTTATAAGGTAATACTATATAACGTTATACGTTAGAAGCTATTACTATATGACGTTATACCTAATAAGGTAATACTATATAACGTTATACGTTGGAAGCTATTACTATATGACGTTAAACGTTGTAAGGTAATGGTACATAACGTTATACGTTAGAAGCAATTACTATATGACGTTATACCTTATAAGATAATACTATATAACGTTATACGTTAAAAGGTAATACTATATAACGTTATACGTTAGAAGCCATTACTATATGACGTTATAACTTATAAGGTAATACTATATAACGTTATACGTTAGAAGCTATTACTATATGACGTTATACCTAATAAGGTAATACTATATAACGTTATACGTTGGAAGCTATTACTACATGGCGTTATACCTTATAAGGTAGTACTACATAACTTTATTCGTTATAGGGTAATGAAATATAACGTTATACGCTATGAGGTAATACTATATAACATTATACGTCAGAAGCTATTACTATATGACGTTATACCTTATAAGGTAATACTGTATAACGTTATACGTTAGAAGCTATTACTATATGACGTTGTACGTTATAAGGTAATACTAGATAACGTTATACGTTATAAGGTAATACTATATAACGTTGTACGTTAGAAGCTATGACTATATGACGTTATACCTTATAAGGTAATACTATATAACGTTATACGTTAGAATCTATTACTCTATGACGTTATACGTTATACGGTAATACTATATAACGTTATACGTTAGAAGCTATTACTATGTGACGTTGTACGTTATAAGGTAATACTAGATAACGTTATACGTTATAAGGTAATACTATATAACGTTGTACGTTAGAAGCCATTACTATGTGACGTTATACCTTATAAGGTAGTACTATATAATGTTATACGTAGGAAGCTATTACTACATGGCGTTATACCTTATAAGGTAGTGCTACATAACTTTATTTGTTATAAGGTAATCAAATATAACGTTATACGTTATAAGGTAATACTATATAACATTATACGTCAGAAGCTACTACTATATGACGTTATACGTTATAAGGTAACACTGTATAACGTTATACCTTATTATGTAATAGCTTATAACGTTATACGTTAGAAGCTATTACTATATGACGTTATATCTTATAAGGTAATACTACATAACGTTATACGTTAGATGCTATTACTATGTAACTTTATACGTTGGAAGCTATTACTATATGACGTTATACGTTACAAGCTATTACTCTATGACGTTATACCTTATAAGGTAATACTATATAACGTTATACGATAGAAGCTATTACTATATAACGTTATACCGGATAAGGTAAAACTATTTAACGTTATACGGAGGAAGCTATTACTACATGGCGTTATACCTTATAAGGTAGTACCACATAACTTTACATGTTATAAGGTAATCAAATATAACGTTATACGTTATAAGGTAATACGATATAACGTTATACGTTAAAAGGTAATACTATATAACGTTATACGTTAAAAGGTAATACTATATAACGTTATACGTTAGAAGCTATTACTATATAACGTTATACCTTATAAGGTAATACTATTTAACGTTATACGTAGGAAGCTATAACTGCATGGCGTTATACCTTATAAGGTAGTACTACATAACTTTATTCGTTATAAGGTAAGCAAATATAACGTTATACGTTACAAGGTAATTCTATATAACGTTATACGTTAGAAGCTATTACTATGTAACTTTATCCGTTGGAAGCTATTACTATATGACGTTATACGTTAGAAGCTATTACTATATGACGTTATACGTTAGAAGCTATTACTCTATGACGTTATACCTTATAAGGTAATACTATATAGCGTCATACGTTAGAAGCTATTACTATGTGACGTTATACCTTATAACGTAGTACTACATAACTTTATTCGTTATAAGGTAACCAAATATAACGTTATACGTTATAAGGTAATAGTACATAACGTTATACGTTATATGGTAATACTACATAACATTATACGTTATAAGGTAATAATATATAACGTTGTACGTTATAAGGTAATACTAGATGACGTTATACGTTATAAGGTAATACTATATAACGTTATACGTTGTAAGGTAATGGTACATAACGTTATACGTTAGAAGCTATTACAATATGACGTTATACCTTATAAGGTAATACTATATAGCGTTATACGTTAGAAGCTATTACTATGTGACGTTATACCTTATAAGGTAGTACTATATAATGTTATACGTCAGAAGCTATTACTATATAACGTTATACCTTATAAGGTAATACTATTTAACGTTATACGTAGGAAGCTATTACTACATGGGGTTATACCTTATAAGGTAGTACTACATAACTATATTCGTTATAAGGTAATCAAATATAACGTTATACGCTATGTGGTAATACTATATAACATTATACGTCAGAAGCTATTACTATATGACGTTATACGTTATAAGGTAATAGTACATAACGTTATACGTTATAAGGTAATACTACATAACATTATACGTTATAAGGTAATAATATATAACGTTGTACGTTATAAGATAATATTATACAACGTTATACCATAGGAGGTACTACTATGTAACGTTATACCATAGGAGGTATTACTATGTAACGTTATAAGTAGGAAGCTATTACTATATGACGTTATACGTTGTAAGGTAATAGTAGATAACGTTATACGTTAGAAGATATAACTATATTACGTTATACCTTATAAGGTAATAATATATAACGTTATACGTCAGAAGCTATTACTATTTGACGTTATACCTTATAAGGTAATACTATATAACGTTATACGATAGAAGCTATTACTATATAACGTTATACCTGATAAGATAATACTATTTAACGTTATACGTTAGAAGCTATTACTATATGACGTTATACCTTATAAGGTAATACTATATAACGTTATACGTCTGAAGCTATTACTATATGACGTTATACGTTATAAGGTAATGCTATATAGCGTTATAGGTTAGAAGCTATAACTATATTACGTTATACCTTATAGGGTAATACTATATAACGTTATACGTTAGAAGCTATTACTATATGACGTTATACCTTATAAGGTAATACTATATAACGTTATACGTCTGAAGCTATTACTATATGACGTTATACCTTATAAGGTAATACTAGATAACGTTATACGTTATAAGGTAATACTATATAACGTTGTACGTTAGAAGCCATTACTATGTGACGTTATACCTTATAAGGTAGTGCTATACAATGTTATACGTTAGAAGCTATTGTTATATGACGTTATACGTTAGAAGGTAATACTATATAGCGTTATACGTTATAAGGTAATACTATATAACGTTGTACTTTATTAGGTAATAGCTTATAACGTTATACGTTAGAAGGTATTACTGTGTAACTTTATACGTTGGAAGCTATTACTATATGACGTTATACGTTACAAGCTATTACTCTATGACGTTATACCTTATAAGGTAATACTATATAGCATTATAGGTTAGAAGCTATTACTATGTGACGTTATACCTTATAAGGTTAGACTATATGACGTCATACGTCAGAAGCTATTACTATATGACGTTTTACGTTATAATATAATACTATATAGCGTTATACGTTAGAAGCTATTACTATATGACGTTATACCTTAAGAGGTAGTACTATATAATGTTATACGTCAGAAGCTATTACTATATAACGTTATACCTTATAAGGTAATACTATTTAACGTTATACGTAGGAAGCTATTACTACATGGCGTTATACCTTATAAGGTAGTACTACATAACTTTATTCGTTATAGGGTAATGAAATATAACGTTATACGCTATGAGGTAATACTATATAACATTATACGTCAGAAGCTATTACTATATGACGTTATACCTTATAAGGTAATACTGTATAACGTTATACGTTAGAAGCTATTACTATATGACGTTGTACGTTATAAGGTAATACTAGATAACGTTATACGTTATAAGGTAATACTATATAACGTTGTACGTTAGAAGCTATGACTATGTGACGTTATACCTTATAAGGTAATACTATATAACGTTATACGTTAGAATCTATTACTCTATGACGTTATACGTTATACGGTAATACTATATAACGTTATACGTTAGAAGCTATTACTATATGACGTTGTACGTTATAAGGTAATACTAGATAACGTTATACGTTATACGGTAATACTATATAACGTTGTACGTTAGAAGCCATTACTATGTGACGTTATACCTTATAAGGTAGTACTATATAATGTTATACGTAGGAAGCTATTACTACATGGCGTTATACCTAATAAGGTAATACTATATAACGTTATACGTCAGAAGCTATTACTATATGACGTTTTACGTTATAAGGTAATACTATATAGCGTTATACGTTAGAAGCTATTACTATATGACGTTATAACTTATAAGGTAATACTATATAACGTTATACGTTAGAAGCTATTACTATATGACGTTATACCTAATAAGGTAATACTATATAACGTTATACGTTGGAAGCTATTACTATATGACGTTAAACGTTGTAAGGTAATGGTACATAACGTTATACGTTAGAAGCAATTACTATATGACGTTATACCTTATAAGATAATACTATATAACGTTATACGTTAAAAGGTAATACTATATAACGTTATACGTTAGAAGCTATTACTATATGACGTTATACGTTGTAAGGTATTAGTACATAACGTTATACGTTAGAAGCTATAACTATATTACGTTATACCTTATAAGGTAATACTATATAACGTTATACTTTAGAAGCTATTACTATATGACGTTATACCTAATAAGGTAATACTATATAACGTTATACGTCAGAAGCTATTACTATATGCCGTTTTACGTTATAAGGTAATACTATATAGCGTTATACGTTAGAAGCTATTACTATATGACGTTATTCCTTATCAGGTAATACTATATAACGTTATACGTTAGAAGCTATTACTATATGACGTTGTACGTTATAAGGTAATACTAGATAACTTTATACGTTATAAGGTAATACTATATAACGTTGTACGTTATAAGGTAATACTAGATAACGTTATACGTTATAAGGTAATACTATATAACGTTGTACGTTATTAGGTAATAGCTTATAACGTTATACGTTAGAAGGTATTACTATATAACGTTATACCTTATAAGGTAATACTATTTAACGTTATACGTAGGAAGCTATTACTATATGACGTTATACCTTATAAGGTAATACTTTATAACGTTATACGTTATAAGGTAATACTATATAACGTTGTACGTTATTAGGTATTAGCTTATAACGTTATACGTTAGAAGGTGTTACTATATAACGTTATACCTTATAAGGTAATACTATTTAACGTTATACGTAGGAAGGTATTACTACGTGGCGTTATACCTTATAAGGTAGTGCAACATAACTTTATTCGTTATAAGGTAATCAAATATAACGTTATACGTTATAAGGTAATACTATATAACGTTATACGTTAAAAGGTAATACTATACAACGTTGTACGTTACAAGGTAATAGTAGATAACGTTATACGTTATAAGGTAATACTATATAACTTTTTACGTTATTTAGTAATACTATATAACGTTATACGTTATAAGGTAATAGTATATAACATTATACTTGAGAAGCTATTACTATATGACGTTATACGTTATAAGGTAATAGTACATAACGTTATACGTTATAAGGTAATACTACATAACATTATTCGTTATAAGGTAATAATATATAACGTTGTACGTTATAAGTTAATATTATACAACGTTATACCATAGGAGGTACTACTATGTAACGTTATACCATAGGAGGTATTACTATGTAACGTTATACGTTGGAAGCTATTACTACATGACGTTATACGTTGTAAGGTAATGGTACATAACGTTATACGTTAGAAGCTATTACTATATGACGTTATACCTTATAAGGTAATACTGTATAACGTTATACGTTAGAAGCTATTACTATATGACGTTGTACGTTATAAGGTAATACTAGATAACGTTATACGTTATAAGGTAATACTATATAACGTTGTACGTTAGAAGCTATGACTATATGACGTTATACCTTATAAGGTAATACTATATAACGTTATACGTTAGAATCTATTACTCTATGACGTTATACGTTATACGGTAATACTATATAACCTTATACGTTAGAAGCTATTACTATATGACGTTGTACGTTATAAGGTAATACTAGATAACTTTATACTTTATAAGGTAATACTATATAACGTTGTACGTTATAAGGTAATACTAGATAACGTTATACGTTATAAGGTAATACTATATAACGTTGTACGTTATTAGGTAATAGCTTATAACGTTATACGTTAGAAGGTATTACTATATAACGTTATACCTTATAAGGTAATACTATTTAACGTTATACGTAGGAAGCTATTACTATATGACGTTATACCTTATAAGGTAATACTTTATAACGTTATACGTTATAAGGTAATACTATATAACGTTGTACGTTATTAGGTATTAGCTTATAACGTTATACGTTAGAAGGTGTTACTATATAACGTTATACCTTATAAGGTAATACTATTTAACGTTATACGTAGGAAGGTATTACTACGTGGCGTTATACCTTATAAGGTAGTGCAACATAACTTTATTCGTTATAAGGTAATCAAATATAACGTTATACGTTATAAGGTAATACTATATAACGTTATACGTTAAAAGGTAATACTATACAACGTTGTACGTTACAAGGTAATAGTAGATAACGTTATACGTTATAAGGTAATACTATATAACTTTTTACGTTATTTAGTAATACTATATAACGTTATACGTTATAAGGTAATAGTATATAACATTATACTTGAGAAGCTATTACTATATGACGTTATACGTTATAAGGTAATAGTACATAACGTTATACGTTATAAGGTAATACTACATAACATTATTCGTTATAAGGTAATAATATATAACGTTGTACGTTATAAGTTAATATTATACAACGTTATACCATAGGAGGTACTACTATGTAACGTTATACCATAGGAGGTATTACTATGTAACGTTATACGTTGGAAGCTATTACTACATGACGTTATACGTTGTAAGGTAATGGTACATAACGTTATACGTTAGAAGCTATTACTATATGACGTTATACCTTATAAGGTAATACTGTATAACGTTATACGTTAGAAGCTATTACTATATGACGTTGTACGTTATAAGGTAATACTAGATAACGTTATACGTTATAAGGTAATACTATATAACGTTGTACGTTAGAAGCTATGACTATATGACGTTATACCTTATAAGGTAATACTATATAACGTTATACGTTAGAATCTATTACTCTATGACGTTATACGTTATACGGTAATACTATATAACCTTATACGTTAGAAGCTATTACTATATGACGTTGTACGTTATAAGGTAATACTAGATAACGTTATACGTTAAAAGGTAATACTATATAACGTTATACGTTAGAAGCTATTACTATATGACGTTATACGTTGTAAGGTATTAGTACATAACGTTATACGTTAGAAGCTATAACTATATTACGTTATACCTTATAAGGTAATACTATATAACGTTATACGTTAGAAGCTATTACTATATGACGTTGTACGTTATAAGGTAATACTAGATAACGTTATACGTTATAAGGTAATACTATATAACGTTGTACGTTATAAGGTAATACTAGATAACGTTATACGTTATAAGGTAATACGATATAACGTTATACGTTAAAAGGTAATACTATATAACGTTATACGTTAAAAGGTAATACTATATAACGTTATACGTTAGAAGGTATTACTATATGACGTTATACCTAATAAGGTAATACTATATAACGTTATACGTTGGAAGCTATTACTATATGACGTTAAACGTTGTAAGGTAATGGTACATAACGTTATACGTTAGAAGCAATTACTATATGACGTTATACCTTATAAGATAATACTATATAACGTTATACGTTAAAAGGTAATACTATATAACGTTATACGTTAGAAGCTATTACTATATAACGTTATACGTTGTAAGGTATTAGTACATAACGTTATACGTTAGAAGCTATAACTATATTACGTTATACCTTATAAGGTAATACTATATAACGTTATACTTTAGAAGCTATTACTATATGACGTTATACCTAATAAGGTAATACTATATAACGTTATACGTCAGAAGCTATTACTATATGACGTTTTACGTTATAAGGTAATACTATATAGCGTTATACGTTAGAAGCTATTACTATATGACGTTATTCCTTATCAGGTAATACTATATAACGTTATACGTTAGAAGCTATTACTATATGACGTTGTACGTTATAAGGTAATACTAGATAACTTTATACGTTATAAGGTAATACTATATAACGTTGTACGTTATAAGGTAATACTAGATAACGTTATACGTTATAAGGTAATACTATATAACGTTGTACGTTATTAGGTAATAGCTTATAACGTTATAGGTTAGAAGGTATTACTATATAACGTTATACCTTATAAGGTAATACTATTTAACGTTATACTTAGGAAGGTATTACTACGTGGCGTTATACCTTATAAGGTAGTGCAACATAACTTTATTCGTTATAAGGTAATCAAATATAACGCTATACGTTATAAGGTAATACTATATAACGTTATACGTTAAAAGGTAATACTATACAACGTTGTACGTTACAAGGTAATAGTAGATAACGTTATACGTTATAAGGTAATACTATATAACTTTTTACGTTATTTAGTAATACTATATAACGTTATACGTTATAAGGTAATAGTATATAACATTATACGTGAGAAGCTATTACTATATGACGTTATACGTTATAAGGTAATAGTACATAACGTTATACGTTATAAGGTAATACTACATAACATTATTCGTTATAAGGTAATAATATATAACGTTGTACGTTATAAGTTAATATTATACAACGTTATACCATAGGAGGTACTACTATGTAACGTTATACCATAGGAGGTATTACTATGTAACGTTATACGTTGGAAGCTATTACTATATGACGCTAAACGTTGTAAGGTAATGGTACATAACGTTATACGTTAGAAGCAATTACTATATGACGTTATACCTTATAAGATAATACTATATAACGTTATACGTTAAAAGGTAATACTATATAACGTTATACGTTAGAAGCTATTACTATATAACGTTATACGTTGTAAGGTATTAGTACATAACGTTATACGTTAGAAGCTATAACTATATTACGTTATACCTTATAAGGTAATACTATATAACGTTATACTTTAGAAGCTATTACTATATGACGTTATACCTAATAAGGTAATACTATATAACGTTATACGTCAGAAGCTATTACTATATGACGTTTTACGTTATAAGGTAATACTATATAGCGTTATACGTTAGAAGCTATTACTATATGACGTTATTCCTTATCAGGTAATACTATATAACGTTATACGTTAGAAGCTATTACTATATGACGTTGTACGTTATAAGGTAATACTAGATAACTTTATACGTTATAAGGTAATACTATATAACGTTGTACGTTATAAGGTAATACTAGATAACGTTATACGTTATAAGGTAATACTATATAACGTTGTACGTTATTAGGTAATAGCTTATAACGTTATAGGTTAGAAGGTATTACTATATAACGTTATACCTTATAAGGTAATACTATTTAACGTTATACGTAGGAAGGTATTACTACGTGGCGTTATACCTTATAAGGTAGTGCAACATAACTTTATTCGTTATAAGGTAATCAAATATAACGCTATACGTTATAAGGTAATACTATATAACGTTATACGTTAAAAGGTAATACTATACAACGTTGTACGTTACAAGGTAATAGTAGATAACGTTATACGTTATAAGGTAATACTATATAACTTTTTACGTTATTTAGTAATACTATATAACGTTATACGTTATAAGGTAATAGTATATAACATTATACGTGAGAAGCTATTACTATATGATGTTATACGTTATAAGGTAATAGTACATAACGTTATACGTTATAAGGTAATACTACATAACATAATTCGTTATAAGGTAATAATATATAACGTTGTACGTTATAAGTTAATATTATACAACGTTATACCATAGGAGGTACTACTATGTAACGTTATACCATAGGAGGTATTACTATGTAACGTTATACGTTGGAAGCTATTACTACATGACGTTATACGTTGCAAGGTAATGGTACATAACGTTATACGTTAGAAGCTATTACTATATGACGTTGTACGTTATAAGGTAATACTAGATAACGTTATACGTTATAAGGTAATACTATATAACGTTGTTCGTTATAAGGTAATACTAGATAACGTTATACGTTATAAGGTAATACGATATAACGTTATTCGTTAAAAGGTAATACTATATAACGTTATACGTTAAAAGGTAATACTATATAACGTTATACGTTAGAAGGTATTACTATATGACGTTATACCTTATAAGGTAATACTATATAGCGTCAACGTTAGAAGCTATTACTATGTGACGTTATACCTTATAAGGTAATACTATATAACGTTATACGTTAGAAGCTATTACTATATGACGTTGTACGTTATAAGGTAATACTAGATAACGTTATACGTCATAAGGTAATACTATATAACGTTGTACGTTATAAGGTAATACTAGATAACGTTATACGTTATAAGGTAATACGATATAACGTTATACGTTAAAAGGTAATACTATATAACGTTATACGTTAAAAGGTAATACTATATAACGTTATACGTTAGAAGGTATTACTATATGACGTTATACCTTATAAGGTAATACTCTATAGCGTCAACGTTAGAAGCTATTACTATGTGACGTTATACCTTATAACGTAGTACTACATAACTTTATTCGTTATAAGGTGACCAAATATAACGTTATACGTTATAAGGTAATACTATATAACATTATACGTCAGAAGCTGTTACTATATGACGTTATACGTTATAAGGTAATAGTACATAACGTTATACGTTATAAGGTAATACTACATAACATTATACGTTATAAGGTAATAATATATAACGTTGTACGTTATAAGGTAATACTAGATAACGTTATACGTTATAAGGTAATACTATATAACGTTAGACGTTGTAAGGTAATGGTACATAACGTTATACGTTAGAAGCTATTACAATATGACGTTATACTTTATAAGGTAATACTATATAGCGTTATACGTTAGAAGCTATTACTATGTGACGTTATACCTTATAAGGTAGTACTATATAATGTTATACGTCAGAAGCTGTTACTATATAACGTTATACCTCTTAAGGTAATACTATTTAACGTTATACGTAGCAAGCTGTTACTACATGGCGTTATACCTTATAAGGTAGTACTACATAACTTTATTCGTTATAGGGTAATCAAATATAACGTTATACGCTATGAGGTAATACTATATAACATTATACGTCAGAAGCTATTACTATATGACGTTATACCTTATAAGGTAATACTGTATAACGTTATACGTTAGAAGCTATTACTATATGACGTTGTACGTTATAAGGTAATACTAGATAACGTTATACGTTATAAGGTAATACTATATAACGTTGTACGTTAGAAGCTATGACTATATGACGTTATACCTTATAAGGTAATACTATATAACGTTATACGTTAGAATCTATTACTCTATGACGTTATACGTTATACGGTAATACTATATAACGTTATACGTTAGAAGCTATTACTATATGACGTTGTACGTTATAAGGTAATACTAGATAACGTTATACGTTATAAGGTAATACTATATAACGTTGTACGTTAGAAGCCATTACTATGTGACGTTATACCTTATAAGGTAGTACTATATAATGTTATACGTAGGAAGCTATTACTACATGGCGTTATACCTAATAAGGTAATACTATATAACGTTATACGTCAGAAGCTATTACTATATGACGTTTTACGTTATGAGGTGATACTATATAGCGTTATACGTTAGAAGCTATTACTATATGACGTTATACCTTATAAGGTAATACTATATAATGTTATACGTTAGAAGCTATTACTATATGACGTTATACCTAATAAGGTAATACTATATAACGTTATACGTTGGAAGCTATTACTATATGACGTTAAACGTTGTAAGGTAATGGTACATAACGTTATACGTTAGAAGCTATTACTATATGACGTTATACCTTATAAGGTAATACTGTATAACGTTATACGTTAGAAGCTATTACTATATGACGTTGTACGTTATAAGGTAATACTATATAGCGTTATACGTTAGAAGCTATTACTATATGACGTTATTCCTTATCAGGTAATACTATATAACGTTATACGTTAGAAGCTATTACTAGATGACGTTCTACGTTATAAGGTAATACTGGATAACGTTATACGTTATAAGGTAATACTATATGACGTTATACCTAATAAGGTAATACTATATAACGTTATACGTCAGAAGCTATTACTATATGACGTTTTACGTTATAAGGTAATACTATATAGCGTTATACGTTAGAAGCTATTACTATATGACGTTATTCCTTATCAGGTAATACTATATAACGTTATACGTTAGAAGCTATTACTAGATGACGTTCTACGTTATAAGGTAATACTGGATAACGTTATACGTTATAAGGTAATACTATATGACGTTAGACGTTGTAAGGTAATGGTACATAACGTTATACGTTAGAAGCTATTACAATATGACGTTATACCTTATAAGGTAATACTATATAGCGTTATACGTTAGAAGCTATTACTATGTGGCGTTATACCTTATAAGGTAGTACTATATAATGTTATACGTCAGAAGCTATTACTATATAACGTTATACCTTATAAGGTAATACTATTTAACGTTATACGTAGGAAGCTATTACTACATGGCGTTATACCTTATAAGGTAGTACTACATAACTTTATTCGTTATAGGGTAATCAAATATAACGTTATACGCTATGAGGTAATACTATATAACATTATACGTCAGAAGCTATTACTATATGACGTTATACCTTATAAGGTAATACTGTATAACGTTATACGTTAGAAGCTATTACTATATGACGTTGTACGTTATAAGGTAATACTAGATAACGTTATACGTTATAAGGTAATACTATATAACGTTGTACGATAGAAGCTATGACTATATGACGTTATACCTTATAAGGTAATACTATATAACGTTATACGTTAGAATCTATTACTCTATGACGTTATACGTTATACGGTAATACTATATAACGTTATACGTTAGAAGCTATTACTATATGACGTTGTACGTTATAAGGTAATACTAGATAACGTTATACGTTATAAGGTAATACTATATAACGTTGTACGTTAGAAGCCATTACTATGTGACGTTATACCTTATAAGGTAGTACTATATAATGTTATACGTAGGAAGCTATTACTACATGGCGTTATACCTAATAAGGTAATACTATATAACGTTACTATATTACGGTAATACTATATTACGTCAGAAGCTATTACTATATGACGTTTTACGTTATAAGGTAATACTATATAGCGTTATACGTTAGAAGCTATTACTATATGACGTTATACCTAATAAGGTAATACTATATAACGTTATACGTTGGAAGCTATTACTATATGACGTTGTACGTTATAAGGTAATACTAGATAACGTTATACGTTATAAGGTAATACTATATAACGTTGTACGTTAGAAGCCATTACTATGTGACGTTATACCTTATAAGATAGTACTATATAATGTTATACGTAGGAAGCTATTACTACATGGCGTTATACCTAATAAGGTAATACTATATAATGTTATACGTCAGAAGCTATTACTATATGACGTTTTACGTTATAAGGTAATACTATATAGCGTTATACGTTAGAAGCTATTACTATATGACGTTATACATTATAAGGTAATACTATATAACGTTGTACGTTAGAAGCTATTACAATATGACGTTATACCTAATCAGGTAATACTATATAACGTTATACGTTGGAAGCTATTACTATATGACGTTAAACGTTGTAAGGTAATGGTACATAACGTTATACGTTAGAAGCTATTACTATATGACGTTATACCTTATAAGATAATACTATATAACGTTATACGTTAAAAGGTAATACTATATAACGTTATACGTTAGAAGCTATTACTATATGACGTTATACGTTGTAAGGTATTAGTACATAACGTTATACGTTAGAAGCTATAACTATATTACGTTATACCTTATAAGGTAATACTATATAACGTTATATGTTAGAAGCTATTACTATATGACGTTATACCTAATAAGGTAATACTATATAACGTTATACGTCAGAAGCTATTACTATATGACGTTTTACGTTATAAGGTAATACTATATAGCGTTATACGTTAGAAGCTATTACTATATGACGTTATTCCTTATCAGGTAATACTATATAACGTTATACGTTAGAAGCTATTACTAGATGACGTTCTACGTTATAAGGTAATACTGGATAACGTTATACGTTATAAGGTAATACTATATAACGTTAGACGTTGTAAGGTAATGGTACATAACGTTATACGTTATAAGGTAATTCTATATAACGTTATACGTTATAAGGTAATAATATATAACGTTGTACGTTGTAAGATAATATTATACAACGTTATACCATAGGAGGTATGACTATGTAACTTTATGCCATAGCAGGTATTACTATGTAACGTTATACGTTGGAAGCTATTACGATATGACGTTAAACGTTGTAAGGTAATGGTACATAAGGTTATACGTTAGAAGCTATAACTATATTACGTTATACCTTATAAGGTAAAACTATATAACGTTATTCGTTACAAGCTATTACTATATGACGTTATACCTAATAAGGTAATACTATATAACGTTATACGTCAGAAGATATTACTATATGACGTTTTACGTTATAAGGTAATACTATATAGCGTTATGCGTTAGAAGCTATTACTATATGACGTTATACCTTATCAGGTAATACTATATAACGTTATACGTTAGAAGCTATTACTATATGACGTTGTACGTTATAAGGTTATACTTGATAACGTTATACGTTATAAGGTAATACTTGATAACGTTATACGTTATAAGGTAATACTATATAACATTATACGTTATAAGGTAATAATATATAACGGTGTACGTTGTAAGGTAATATTATACAACGTTATACCATAGGAGGTATTACTATGTAACGTTATGCCATAGGAGGTATTACTATGTAACGTTATGCCATAGGAGGTATTACTATGTAACGTTATACGTTGGAAGCTATTACTATATGACGTTAAACGTTGTAAGGTAATGGTACATAACGCTATACGTTAGAAGCTATTACTATATGACGTTAAACGTTAGAAGCTATTACTCTATAACGTTATACGTTATAAGGCAATACTATATAACGTTATACGTTAGAAGCTATTACTATATGACGTTATTCCTTATAAGGTAATGCTACATAACGTTATACGTTAGAGGCTATTACTATTTGACGTTAAACCTTATAAGGTAATACTATATAACGTTATACGATAGAAGCTATTACTATATAACGTTATACCTGATAAGGTAATACTATTTAACGTTATACGTTAGAAGCTATTACTATATGACGTTATACCTTATAAGGTAATACTATATAACGTTATACGTCTGAAGCTATTACTATATGACGTTATACGTTATAAGGTAATGCTATATGGCGTTATAGGTTAGAAGCTATAACTATATTACGTTATACCTTATAAGGTAATACTATATAACGTTATACGTTAGAAGCTATTACTATATCACGTTATACCTTATAAGGTAATACTATATAACGTTATACGTCTGAAGCTATTACTATATGACGTTATACGTTATAAGGTAATAGTATATAGCGTTATACGTTATAAGGTAATACTATATAACGTTGTACGTTAGAAGCCATTACTATGTGACGTTATACCTTATAAGGTAGTACTATACAATGTTATATGTTAGAAGCTATTGTTATATGACGTTATACGTTATAAGGTTATACTATATAGCGTTATACGTTATAAGGTAATACTATATAACGTTGTACTTTATTAGGTAATAGCTTATAACGTTATACGTTAGAAGGCATTACTATATAACGTTATACCTTATAAGGTAATACTATTTAACGTTATACGTAGGAAGCTATTACTACATGGCGTTATACCTTATAAGGTAGTACTACATAACTTTATTCGTTATAAGGTAATCAAGTATAACGTTATTCTTTATAAGGTAATACTATATAACATTATACGTCAGAAGCTATTACTATATGACGTTATACGTTATAAGGTAATAGTACATAACGTTATACGTTATAAGGTAATTCTATATAACGTTATACGTTAAAAGGTAATACTATACAACGTTGTACGTTATAAGGTAATAGTACATAATGTTATAAGTTATAAGGTAATACTACATAACATTATACGTTATAAGGTAATAATATATAACGTTGTACGTTGTAAGTTAATATTATACAACGTTATACCATAGGAGGTATTACTAGTTAAAGTTATGCCATAGGAGGTATTACTATGTAACGTTATACGTTGGAAGCTATTACTATATAACATTAAACGTTGTAAGGTAATGGTACATATTGTTATACGTTAGAAGCTATTACTATATGACGTTATACCTTATAAGGTAATACTATATAACGTTATACGTTAGAAGCTATTACTCTATGACGTTATACGTTATAATGTAATACTATTTAACGTTATACGTTAGAAGCTATTACTATATGACGTTATACGTTATAAGTTAATACTATATAACGTTAAACGTTAGAAGCTATTACTCTATAACGTTATACGTTATAAGGCAATACTATATAACGTTATACGTTAGAAGCTATTACTCTATGACGTTATACGTTATAAGGTAATACTATTTAACGTTATACGTTAGAAGCTATTACTATATGACGTTATACCTTATAAGGTAATACTATATAACGTTATACGTTAGAAGCTAATACTATTTGACGTTATACCTTATAAGGTAATACTATATAACGTTATACGATAGAAGCTATTACTATATAACGTTATACCTGATAAGGTAATACTATTTAACGTTATACGTTAGAAGCTATTACTATATGACGTTATACCTTATAAGGTAATACTATATAACGTTATACGTCTGAAGCTATTACTATATGACGTTATACGTTATAAGGTAATAGTATATAGCGTTATACGTTATAAGGTAATACTATATAACGTTATACGTTAAAAGCTATGACTATATGACGTTATACCTTATAAGGTAATACTATATAACGTTATACGATAGAAGCTATTACTCTATGACGTTATACGTTATACGGTAATACTATATAACGTTATACGTTTGAAGCTATTACTATATGACGTTGTACGTTATAAGGTAATAATAGAAAACGTTATACGTTATAAGGTAATACTATATAACGTTATACGTTAGAAGCTATTACTATATGACGTTATACCTTATAAGGTAATACTATATAACGTTATACGTTAGAAGCTATTGTTATATGACGTTATACGTTATAATGTAATACTATTTAACGTTATACGTTAGATGCTATTACTATATGACGTTATACGTTATAAGGTAATACTATATAACGTTAAACGTTAGAAGCTATTACTCTATAACGTTATACGTTATAAGGCAATACTATATAACGTTATACGTTAGAAGCTATTACTCTATGACGTTATACCTGATAAGGTAATACTATTTAACGTTATACGTTAGAAGCTATTACTATATGACGTTATACCTTATAAGGTAATACTATATAACGTTATACGTCTGAAGCTATTACTATATGACGTTATACGTTATAAGGTAATGCTATATAGCGTTATAGGTTAGAAGCTATAACTATATTACGTTATACCTTATAAGGTAATACTATATAACGTTATACGTTAGAAGCTATTACTATATGACGTTATACCTTATAAGGTAATACTATATAACGTTATACGTCTGAAGCTATTACTATATGACGTTATACGTTATAAGGTAATAGTATATAGCGTTATACGTTATAAGGTAATACTATATAACGTTGTACGTTAGAAGCCATTACTAGGTGACGTTATACCTTATAAGGTAGTACTATACAATGTTATACGTTAGAAGCTATTGTTATATGACGTTATACGTTATAAGGTAATACTATATAGCGTTATACGTTATAAGGTAATAGTATATAACGTTGTACTTTATTAGATAATAACTTATAACGTTATACGTTAGAAGGCATTACTATATAACGTTATACCTTATAAGGTAATACTATTTAACGTTATACGTAGGAAGCTATTACTACATGGCGTTATACCTTATAAGGTAGTACTACATAACTTTATTCGTTATAAGGTAATCAAATTTAACGTTATTCTTTATAAGGTAATACTATATAACATTATACGTCAGAAGCTATTACTATATGACGTTATACGTTATAAGGTAATAGTACATAACGTTATACGTTATAAGGTAATTCTATATAACGTTATACGTTAAAAGGTAATACTATACAACGTTGTACGTTATAAGGTAATAGTACATAATGTTATACGTTATAAGGTAATACTACATAACATTATACGTTATAAGGTAATAATATATAACGTTGTACCTTGTAAGTTAATATTATACAACGTTATACCATAGGAGGTATTACTATGTAAAGTTATGCCATAGGAGGTATTACTATGTAACGTTATACGTTGGAAGCTATTACTATATAACATTAAACGTTGTAAGGTAATGGTACATATTGTTATACGTTAGAAGCTATTACTATATGACGTTATACCTTATAAGGTAATACTATATAACGTTATACGTTAGAAGCTATTACTATGTAACTTTATACGTTGGAAGCTATTACTGTATAACGTTAAACGTTAGAAGCTATTACTCTATGACGTTATACGTTATAAGGTAATACTATATAACGTTATACGTTAGAAGCTATTACTCTATGACGTTATACGTTATAATGTAATACTATTTAACGTTATACGTTAGAAGCTATTACTATATGACGTTATACGTTATAAGGTAATACTATATAACGTTAAACGTTAGAAGCTATTACTCTATAACGTTATACGTTATAAGGCAATACTATATAACGTTATACGTTAGAAGCTATTACTCTATGACGTTATACGTTATAACGTAATACTATTTAACGTTATACGTTAGAAGCTATTACTATATGACGTTATACCTTATAAGGTAATAGTACATAACGTTATACGTTATAAGGTAATACTACATAACTTTATACGTTATAAGGCAATCAAATATAACGTTATACGTTATAAGGTATTACTATATAGCGTTATACGTTAGAAGTTATTACTATATGACGTTATACGTTATTAGGTAATAGCTTATAACGTTATACGATAGAAGCTATTACTATATGACGTTATACGTTATAAGGTAACCAAATATAACGTTATACGTTAGAAGCTCTCACTATATGACGTTATACGTTATAAGGTAATACTATATAACTTTGTACGTTATTTAGTAATACTATGTAACGTTATAGTTTATAACGTTATACGTTAGAAGCTATTACTATATGACGTTATACGTTATAAGGTAATACTATATAACGTTGTACGTTATTAAGTAATACTATATAACATCATACGATGTAAGGTAATACTATATAGCGTTATAAGTTGTTAGGTAATAGCTTATAACGTTATACGTTAGAAGTTATTACTATGTGACGTTATACCTTCTATGGTAGTACTATATAACGTTATACGTCAGTAGCTCTTACTAAATGACGTTATACGTTATGAGGTAACCAAATATAACGTTATACGTTAGAAGCTCTTACTATATGACTATATACGTTATAAGGTAATACTATATAACTTTGTACGTTATTTAATAATACTATATATCGTTATACTTTATAAGGTAATATTATATAGCGTTATACGTTGGAAGGTAACCCTATATGGCGTTCTACCATATAAGGTAATACTACATAACCTTGTACGTTATAAGGTAATCAAATATAAAGTTATACGTTAGAAGCTCTTACTATATGACGCTATACGTTATAAGGTAATACTATATAACTTTGTACGTTATTTAATAATACTATATGACGTTATACCATACAAGGTAATACTATTTAACGTTATACGTAGGAAGGTATTACTATGTGACGTTATACCTTATAAGGTAAGACTATATGATGCTATACGTTAGAAGCTATTACTATGTAACTTTATATGTTGGAAGCTATTACTATATGACGTTATACGTTGTAAGGTAATAGTACATAACGTTATACGTTAGAAGCTATTACTATATGACGTTATTCCTTATAAGGTAACACTATATAACGTTATACGTTAGAAGCTATTACTCTATGACGTTATACGTTATAAGGTAATACTATTTAACGTTATACTTTAGAAGCTATTACTATATGACGTTATACGTTATAAGGTAGTACTATATAATGTTATACGTTAGAAGCTATGACTATATGACGTTATACCTTATAAGGTAATACTATATAACGTTATACGTTAGAACCTATTACTATATGACGTTGTACGTTATAAGGTAATACTAGATAACGTTATACGTTATAAGGTAATACTATATAACGTTATACGTTAGAAGGTATTACTATATAACGTTATACCTTACAAGGTAATACTATTTAACGTTATACGTAGGAAGCTATTACTACATGGCGTTATACCTTATAAGGTAGTACTACATAACTTTATTCGTTGTAAGGTAACCAAATATAACGTTATACGTTATAAGGTAATACTATATAACATTATACGTCAGAAGCTATTACTATATGACGTTATACGTTATAAGGTAATAGTACATAACGTAATACGTTATAAGGTAATACTACATAACATTATTCGTAATAAGGTAATCATAAATAACGTTGTACGTTATAAGTTAATATTATACAACGTTATACCATAGGAGGTATTACTATGTAACGTTATACGTAGGAAGCTATTACTATATGACGTTATACGTTGTAAGGTAATGGTACATAACGTTATACGTTAGAAGCTATTACTATATAACGTTATACCTTATAAGGTAATACTATATAACGTTATACGTTAGAAGCTATTACTATGTAACTTTATACGTTGGAAGCTATTACTATATGACGTTATACGTTAGAAGCTGTTACTCTATGACGTTATACGTTATAAGGTAATACTATATGACGTTATACGTTAGAAGCTATGACTATATGACGTTATACCTTATAAGGTAATACTGTATAACGTTATACGTTAGAATCTATTACTCTATGACGTTATACGTTATACGGTAATACTATATAGCGTTATACGTTAGAATCTATAACTATATTACGTTATACATTATAAGGTAGTACTATATAACGTTGTACGTTAGAAGCCATTACTATGTGACGTTATACCTTATAAGGTAGTACTATACAATGTTATACGTTAGAAGCTATTGCTATATGACGTTATACGTTATAAGGTAATACTATATAGCGTGATACGTTATATTTAACGTTATACGTAGGAAGCTATTACTACATGGCGTAATACCTTATAAGGTTGTACTACATAACATTATTCGTTATAAGGTAAGCAAATATAACGATATACGTTATAAGGTAATGCTATATAACATTATACGTCAGAAGCTATTACTATATGACGTTATACGTTATAAGGTAATAGTACATAACGTTATACGTTATAAGGTAGTACTAGATAACGTTATACGTTATAAGGTAATCCTATATAACGTTGTACGTTATAAGTTAATACTAGATAACGTTATACGTTATAAGGTAACCAAATATAACGTTATACGTTAGAAGCTCTCACTATATGACGTTATACGTTATAAGGTAATACTATATAACGTTGTATGTTATAAGGTAATAGTAGATAACGTTATACGTTATAAGGTAATACTATATAACGCTGTACGTTATTAGGTAATAGATTATAACGTTATACGTTAGAAGGTATTACTATATGACGTTATACCTTACAAGGTAATACTATTTAACGTTATACGTAGGAAGCTATTACTATATGGCGTCATACCTTATAAGGTAGTACTACATAACATTATACGTTATTAGGTAATCAAATATAACTTTATACGTTATATGGTAATACTATATAATGTTACACGTTATTAGGTAATAGTTCACATCGTTATACATTACAAGGTAGTACTATATAACGTCATACGTTGGAAGCTATTACCATATAACGTTATAGGTTATTAGGTAATAGCTTATAACTTTATACGTTAGAAGCAATTACTATGCGATGTTATACCACATAAGGTAGTACTATATAACGTCATACGTTAGAAGCTATGACTATATGACGTTGTACGTTATAAGGTAATACTAGATAACGTTATACGTTATAAGGTAATACTATATAACGTTATTCGTAGGAAGCTATTACTATATCGCGTTATACCTTATAAGGTAATACTATATAACGTCATACGTTGGAAGCTATTACCATATAACGTTATAGGTTATTAGGTAATAGCTTATAACTTTATACGTTAGAAGCAATTACTATGCGATGTTATACCACATAAGGTAGTACTATATAACGTCATACGTTAGAAGCTATGACTATATGACGTTGTACGTTATAAGGTAATACTAGATAACGTTATACGTTATAAGGTAATACTATATAACGTTATTCGTAGGAAGCTATTACTATATCGCGTTATACCTTATAAGGTAATACTATATAACTTTATACGTTATAAGGTAATACTATATAGCGTTATACGTTATTAGGTAATAGCTTATAACGTTATACGTTAGAAGCAATTACTATGCGATGTTATACCTCATAAGGTAGTACTATATAACGTCATACGTTAGAAGCTATGACTATATGACGTTGTACGTTATAAGGTAATACTAGATAACGTTATACGATATAAGGTAATACTATATAACGTTGTACGTTTTTAGGTAATAGCTTATAACGTTATACGTTAGAAGGTATTACTATATAACGTTATACCTTATAAGGTAATACTATTTAACGTTATACGTACGAAGGTATTACTACATGGCGTTATACTTTATAAGGTATTGCTACATAACTTTATTCGTTATAAGGTAATCAAATATAACGTTATACGTTATGAGGTAATACTATATAACGTTATATGTTAAAAGGTATTACTATACAACGTTGTACGTTATAAGGTAATAGTAGATAACGTTATACGTTATAAGGTAATACTATATAACTTTTTACGTTATTTAGTAATACTATATAACGTTATACGTTATAAGGCAATACTATATAACATTATACGTGAGAAGCTATTACTATATGACGTTATACGTTATAAGGTAATAGTACATAACGTTATACGTTATAAGGTAATACTATCTAACGTTATACGTAGGAAGCTATTACTACATGGCGTTATACCTTATAAGGTAGTACTACATAACTTTATTCGTTATAAGGTAATCAAATATAACGATATACGTTATAAGGTAATGCTACATAACATTATACGTCAGAAGCTATTACTATATGACGTTATACGTTATAAGGTAATAGTACATAACGTTATAGGTTATAAGGTAATACTATATAACGTTGTACGTTAGAAGCCATTACTATGTGACGTTATACGTTATAAGGTAGTACTATATAATGTTATACGTCAGAAGCTATTACTATATGACGTTATACGTTATAAGGTAATACTATCTAACGTTATACGTAGGAAGCTATTACTACATGGCGTTATACCTTATAAGGTAGTACTACATAACTTTATTCGTTATAAGGTAATCAAATATAACGATATACGTTATAAGGTAATGCTACATAACATTATACGTCAGAAGCTATTACTATATGACGTTATACGTTATAAGGTAATAGTACATAACGTTATAGGTTATAAGGTAATACTATATAACGTTGTACGTTAGAAGCCATTACTATGTGACGTTATACGTTATAAGGTAGTACTATATAATGTTATACGTCAGAAGCTATTACTATATGACGTTATACGTTATAAGGTAATACTAGATATCGTTATACGTTATAAGGTAATCCTATATAACGTTGTACGTTATAAGTTAATACTAGATAACGTTATATGCTATAGGGTAACCAAATATAACGTTATACGTTAGAAGCTCTCACTATATAACGTTATACGTTATAAGGTAATACTATATAACTTTGTACGTTATTTAGTTATACTATATAACGTTATAGTTCATAACGTTATACGTTAGAAGCTATTACTATATGACGTTATACGTTATAAGGTAATACTATATAACGTTGTACGTTATTAAGTAATACTATATATCATCATACAATGTAAGGTAATACTATATAGCGTTATAAGTTGTTAGGTAATAGCTTATAACGTTATACGTTAGAAGTTGTTACTATGTGACGTTATACCTTACGAGGTAGTACTATATAACGTTATACGTCAGAAGCTATTACTATATGACGTTATATGTTATAAGCTAATACTATATAACGTTGTACGTTATTAAGTAATACTATATAACATCATACGATGTAAGGTAATACTATATAACATCATACGATGTAAGGTAATACTATATAGCGTTGTAAGTTATCAGGTATTATCTTATAACACTATATGTTAGAAGCTATTACTATGTGACGTTATAAATTATAAGGTAGTACTATATAACGTTATACGTCAGAAGCCATTACTATATGGCGTTATACCTTATAAGGTAATACTACATAACTTTATACGTTATAAGGTAATCACATATAACGTTATATGTTATAAGGTAATACTATATAACGTTATACGTTAGAAGCTATTACTATATGACGTTATATGTTATCAGGTAATACTATGTAACGTTATACGTTATAAGGTAATACTATATAACGCTGTACGTTATTAGGTAATAGATTATAACGTTATACGTTAGAAGGTATTACTATATGACGTTATACCATAGGAGGTATTACTATGTAACGTTATGCCATAGGAGGTACTACTATGTCACGTTATACGTTGGAAGCTATTACTATATGACGTTATACGTTGTAAGGTAATGGTACATAACGTTATACGTTAGAAGCTATTACTATATGACGTTATACCTTATAAGGTAATACTATATAACGTTATACGTTAGCAGATATTACTATGTAACTTTATGCGTTGGAAGCTATTACTATATGACGTTATACGTTAGAAGCTATTACTCTATGACGTTATACGTTATAAGGTAATACTATATAACGTTATACGTTAGAAGCTAATACTATATGACGTTATACGTCATAAGGTAATACTATATAACGTTATACGTTAGAAGCTATGACTATATGACGTTATACCTTATAAGGTAATACTATATAACGTTATACGTTAGAATCTATTACTCTATGACGTTATACGTTATACGGTAATACTATATAACGTTGTACGTTATTAGGTAATAGCTTATAACGTTATACGTTAGAAGGTATTACTATATAACGTTATACGTCATAAGGTTATACTATATAACGTTATACGTTAGAAGCTATGACTATATGACGTTATACCTTATAAGGTAATACTATATAACGTTATACGTTAGAATCTATTACTCTATGACGTTATACGTTATACGGTAATACTATATAACGTTGTACGTTATTAGGTAATAGCTTATAACGTTATACGTTAGAAGGTATTACTATATAACGTTATACGTCATAAGGTAATACTATATAACGTTATACGTTAGAAGCTATGACTATATGACGTTATACCTTATAAGGTAATACTATATAACGTTATACGTTAGAATCTATTACTCTATGACGTTATACGTTATACGGTAATACTATATAACGTTGTACGTTATTAGGTAATAGCTTATAACGTTATACGTTAGAAGGTATTACTATATAACGTTATACCTTATAAGGTAATACTATTTAAAGTTATACGTAGGAAGCTATTACTACATGGCGTTATACCTTATAAGGTAGTACTACATAACTTTATTCGTTGTAAGGTAACCAAATATAACGTTATACGTTATAAGGTAATACTATATAACATTATACGTCAGAAGCTATTACTATATGACGTTATACGTTATAAGGTAATAGTACATAACGTAATACGTTATAAGGTAATACTACATAACATTATTCGTAATAAGGTAATCATAAATAACGTTGTACGTTATAAGTTAATATTATACAACGTTATACCATAGGAGGTATTACTATGTAACGTTATACGTAGGAAGCTATTACTATATGACGTTATACGTTGTAAGGTAATGGTACATAACGTTATACGTTAGAAGCTATTACTATATAACGTTATACCTTATAAGGTAATACTATATAACGTTATACGTTAGAAGCTATTACTATGTAACTCTATACGTTGGAAGCTATTACTATATGACGTTATACGTTAGAAGCTGTTACTCTATGACGTTATACGTTATAAGGTAATACTATATGACGTTATACGTTAGAAGCTATGACTATATGACGTTATACCTTATAAGGTAATACTGTATAACGTTATACGTTAGAATCTATTACTCTATGACGTTATACGTTATACGGTAATACTATATAGCGTTATACGTTAGAATCTATAACTATATTACGTTATACATTATAAGGTAGTACTATATAACGTTGTACGTTAGAAGCCATTACTATGTGACGTTATACCTTATAAGGTAGTACTATACAATGTTATACGTTAGAAGCTATTGCTATATGACGTTATACGTTATAAGGTAATACTATATAGCGTGATACGTTATATTTAACGTTATACGTAGGAAGCTATTACTACATGGCGTAATACCTTATAAGGTTGTACTACATAACATTATTCGTTATAAGGTAAGCAAATATAACGATATACGTTATAAGGTAATGCTATATAACATTATACGTCAGAAGCTATTACTATATGACGTTATACGTTATAAGGTAATAGTACATAACGTTATACGTTATAAGGTAATCCTATATAACGTTGTACGTTATAAGTTAATACTAGATAACGTTATACGTTATAAGGTAACCAAATATAACGTTATACGTTAGAAGCTCTCACTATATGACGTTATACGTTATAAGGTAATACTATATAACGTTGTATGTTATAAGGTAATAGTAGATAACGTTATACGTTATAAGGTAATACTATATAACGCTGTACGTTATTAGGTAATAGATTATAACGTTATACGTTAGAAGGTATTACTATATGACGTTATACCTTACAAGGTAATACTATTTAACGTTATACGTAGGAAGCTATTACTATATGGCGTCATACCTTATAAGGTAGTACTACATAACATTATACGTTATTAGGTAATCAAATATAACTTTATACGTTATATGGTAATACTATATACCGTTATTCCGTTAGAAGCTATTACTATAAGATGTTATACGTTATAAGGTAATACTATATAATGTTACACGTTATTAGGTAATAGTTCACATCGTTATACATTACAAGGTAGTACTATATAACGTCATACGTTGGAAGCTATTACCATATAACGTTATAGGTTATTAGGTAATAGCTTATAACTTTATACGTTAGAAGCAATTACTATGCGATGTTATACCACATAAGGTAGTACTATATAACGTCATACGTTAGAAGCTATGACTATATGACGTTGTACGTTATAAGGTAATACTAGATAACGTTATACGTTATAAGGTAATACTATATAACGTTATTCGTAGGAAGCTATTACTATATCGCGTTATACCTTATAAGGTAATACTATATAACGTCATACGTTGGAAGCTATTACCATATAACGTTATAGGTTATTAGGTAATAGCTTATAACTTTATACGTTAGAAGCAATTACTATGCGATGTTATACCACATAAGGTAGTACTATATAACGTCATACGTTAGAAGCTATGACTATATGACGTTGTACGTTATAAGGTAATACTAGATAACGTTATACGTTATAAGGTAATACTATATAACGTTATTCGTAGGAAGCTATTACTATATCGCGTTATACCTTATAAGGTAATACTATATAACTTTATACGTTATAAGGTAATACTATATAGCGTTATACGTTATTAGGTAATAGCTTATAACGTTATACGTTAGAAGCAATTACTATGCGATGTTATACCTCATAAGGTAGTACTATATAACGTCATACGTTAGAAGCTATGACTATATGACGTTGTACGTTATAAGGTAATACTAGATAACGTTATACGATATAAGGTAATACTATATAACGTTGTACGTTTTTAGGTAATAGCTTATAACGTTATACGTTAGAAGGTATTACTATATAACGTTATACCTTATAAGGTAATACTATTTAACGTTATACGTACGAAGGTATTACTACATGGCGTTATACTTTATAAGGTATTGCTACATAACTTTATTCGTTATAAGGTAATCAAATATAACGTTATACGTTATGAGGTAATACTATATAACGTTATATGTTAAAAGGTATTACTATACAACGTTGTACGTTATAAGGTAATAGTAGATAACGTTATACGTTATAAGGTAATACTATATAACTTTTTACGTTATTTAGTAATACTATATAACGTTATACGTTATAAGGCAATACTATATAACATTATACGTGAGAAGCTATTACTATATGACGTTATACGTTATAAGGTAATAGTACATAACGTTATACGTTATAAGGTAATACTATCTAACGTTATACGTAGGAAGCTATTACTACATGGCGTTATACCTTATAAGGTAGGACTACATAACTTTATTCGTTATAAGGTAATCAAATATAACGATATACGTTATAAGGTAATGCTACATAACATTATACGTCAGAAGCTATTACTATATGACGTTATACGTTATAAGGTAATAGTACATAACGTTATAGTTTATAAGGTAATACTATATAACGTTGTACGTTAGAAGCCATTACTATGTGACGTTATACGTTATAAGGTAGTACTATATAATGTTATACGTCAGAAGCTATTACTATATGACGTTATACGTTATAAGGTAATACTAGATATCGTTATACGTTATAAGGTAATCCTATATAACGTTGTACGTTATAAGTTAATACTAGATAACGTTATATGCTATAGGGTAACCAAATATAACGTTATACGTTAGAAGCTATTACTATATGACGTTATACGTTATAAGGTAATACTATATAACGTTGTACGTTATTAAGTAATACTATATATCATCATACAATGTAAGGTAATACTATATAGCGTTATAAGTTGTTAGGTAATAGCTTATAACGTTATACGTTAGAAGTTGTTACTATGTGACGTTATACCTTACGAGGTAGTACTATATAACGTTATACGTCAGAAGCTATTACTATATGACGTTATATGTTATAAGCTAATACTATATAACGTTGTACGTTATTAAGTAATACTATATAACATCATACGATGTAAGGTAATACTATATAGCGTTGTAAGTTATCAGGTATTAGCTTATAACACTATATGTTAGAAGCTATTACTATGTGACGTTATAAATTATAAGGTAGTACTATATAACGTTATACGTCAGAAGCCATTACTATATGGCGTTATACCTTATAAGGTAATACTACATAACTTTATACGTTATAAGGTAATCACATATAACGTTATACGTTATAAGGTAATACTATATAACGTTATACGTTAGAAGCTATTACTATATGACGTTATATGTTATCAGGTAATACTATGTAACGTTATACGTTATAAGGTAATACTATATAACGCTGTACGTTATTAGGTAATAGATTATAACGTTATACGTTAGAAGGTATTACTATATGACGTTATACCTTACAAGGTAATACTATTTAACGTTATACGTAGAAAGCCATTACTATATGGCGTTATACCTTATAAGGTAATACTACATAACTTTATACGTTATTAGGTAATCAAATATAACTTTATACGTTATATGGTAATATTATATAGCGTTATTCCGTTAGAAGCTATTACTATAAGATGTTATACGTTGTAAGGTAATACTATATAATGTTACACGTTATTAGGTAATAGTTCATAACGTTATACATTACAAGGTAGTACTATATAACGTCATACGTTGGAAGCTATTACCATATAACGTTATAGGTTATTAGGTAATAGCTTATAACTTTATACGTTAGAAGCAATTTCTATGCGATGTTATGCCTCATAAGGTAGTACTATATAACGTCATACGTTAGAAGCTATGACTATATGACGTTGTACGTTATAAGGTAATACTAGATAACGTTATACCTTATAAGGTAATACTATTTAACGTTATACGTACGAAGGTATTACTACATGGCGTTATACCTTATAAGGTAGTGCTACATAACTTTATTCGTTATAAGGTAATCAAATTTAACGTTATACGTTATAAGGTAATACTATATAACGTTATACGTTAAAAGATAATACTGTACAACGTTGTACGTTGTAATGTAATGGTACATAACGTTATACGTTAGAAGCTATTACTATATGACGTTATACCTTATAAGGTAATACTATATAACTTTGTACGTTATTTAGTAATACTATATATCGTTATACGTTATAAGGTAATACTATATAACATTATACGTGAGAAGCTATTACTATATGACTTTAGACGTTATAAGGTAATAGTACATGACGTTATACGTTATAAGGTAATACTACGTAACATTGTTCGTTATAAGGTAATAATATATAACGTTGTACGTTATAAGTTAATATTATACAACGTTATACCATAGGAGGTATTACTATGTAACGTTATACCATAGGAGGTATTACTATGTAACGTTATACGTAGGAAGCTATTACTATATGACGTTATACGTTGTAAGGTAATGGTACATAACGTTATACGTTAGAAGCTATTACTATATGACGTTATACCTTATAAGGTAATACTATATAACGTTATACGTTAGAAGATATTACTATGTAACTTTATACGTTGGAAGCTATTACTATATGACGTTATACGATAGAAGCTATTACTCTATGACGTTATACGTTATAAGGTAATACTATATAACGTTACACGTTAGAAGCTATTACTCTATGACGTTATACGTTATAAGGTAATACTATATAACGTTATACGTTAGAAGCTAATACTATATGACGTTATTCGTCATAAGGTAATACTATATAACGTTATACGTTATAAGATAATACTATATAACGTTGTACGTTAGAAGCCATTACTATGTGACCTTATACCTTATAATGTAGTACTATATAATGTTATACGTCAGAAGCTATTACTATATGACGTTATACGTTATAAGGTAATACTATATAACGTTGTACGTTATTAGGTAATAGCTTATAACGTTATACGTTAGAAGGTATTACTATATAACGTTATACCTTATAAGGTAATACTATTTAACGTTATACGTAGGAAGCTATTACTACATGGCGTTATACCTTATAAGGTAGTACTACATAACTTTATTCGTTATAAGGTAACCAAATATAACGTTATACGTTATAAGGTAATACTATATAACATTATACGTCAGAAGCTATTACTATATGACGTTATACGTTATAAGGTAATAGTACATAACGTTATACGTTATAAGGTAATACTACATAACATTATTCGTAATAAGGTAATAATATACAACGTTATACGTTAGAAGCTATTACTATGTAACTTTATACTTTGGAAGCTATTACTATATGACGTTATACGTTAGAAGCTATTACTCTATGACGTTATACGTTATAAGGTAATACTATATGACGTTATACGTTATAAGGTAATACTATATAACGTTATACGTTAAAAGCTATGACTATATGACGTTATACCTTACAAGGTAATACTATATGACGTTATACGTTATAAGGTAATACTATATAACATTATACGTTAGAAGCCATTACTATGTGACGTTATACCTTATATGGTAGTACTATGTAATGTTATACGTCAGAAGCTATTACTATATGACGTTATACGTTATAAGGTAATACTATATATCGTTGTACGTCATTAGGTAATAGCTTATAACGTTATACGTTAGAAGGTATTACTATATAACGTTATACCTTATAAGGTAATACTATTTAACGTTATACGTAGGAAGCTATTACAACATGGCGTTATACCTTATAAGGTAATACTAGATAACGTTATACGTTATAAGGTAATACTATATAACGTTATACGTTAAAAGGTAATACTATACAACGTTGTACGTTATAAGGTAATAGTACATAACGTTATACGTTATAAGGTAATACTACATAACATTATACGTTATAAGGTAATAATATATAACGTTGTACGTTGTAAGTTAATATTATACAACGTTATACCATAGGAGGTATTACTATGTAACGTTATGCCATAGGAGGTTTTACTATGTAACGTTATACCTTGGAAGCTATTACTATATGACGTTATACCTTATAAGGTAGTACTATACAATGTTATACGTTAGAAGCTATTGCTATATGACGTTATACGTTATAAGGTAATACTATATAGCGTTATACGTTATAAGGTAATACTATATAACGTTGTACTTTATTAGGTAATAGCTTATAACGTTATACGTTAGAAGGCATTACTATATAACGTTATACCTTATAAGGTAATACTATTTAACGTTATACGTAGGAAGCTATTACTACATGGCGTTATACCTAATAAGGTAATACTATATAACGTTATACGTCAGAAGCTATTACTATATGACGTTTTACGTTATAAGGTAATACTAGATAACGTTATACGTTATAAGGTAATACTATATAACGTTGTACGTTATAAGGTAATACTAGATAACGTTATACGTTATGAGGTAATACTATATAACGTTGTACGTTATTAGGTTGTAGCTTATAACATCATACCTTAGAAGGTATTACTATATAACGTTATACCTTATAAGGTAATACTATTTAACGTTATACGTAGGAAGCTATTACTGCATGACGTTATACCTTATAAGGTAGTACTACATAACTTTATTCGTTATAAGGTAATCAAATATAACGTTATACGTTATAAGGTAATACTATATAACGTTATACGTTAAAAGGTAATACTATACAACGTTGTACGTTGTAATGTAATGGTACATAACGTTATACGTTAGAAGCTATTACTATATGACGTTATATCTTATAAGGTAATACTATATAACGTTATACGTTAGAAGCTATTACTATGTAACTTTATACGTTGGAAGCTATTACTATATGACGTTATACGTTAGAAGCTATTACTCTATGACGTTATACCTTATAAGGTAATACTATATAACGTTGTACGTTATTAAGTAATACTATATAACATCATACAATGTAAGGTAATACTATATAGCGTTATAAGTTGTTAGGTAATAGCTTATAACGTTATACGTTAGAAGTTATTACTATGTGACGTTATACCTTACGAGGTAGTACTATATAACGTTATACGTCAGAAGCTATTACTATATGACGTTATATGTTATAAGGTAATACTATATAACGTTGTACGTTATTAAGTAATACTATATAACATCATACGATGTAAGGTAATACTATATAGCGTTATAAGTTATCAGGTAATAGCGTATAACACTATATGTTAGAAGCTATTACTATGTGACGTTATAAATTATAAGGTAGTACTATATAATGTTATACGTCAGAAGCCATTACTATATGGCGATATAACTTATAAGGTAATACTACATAACTTTATACGTTATAAGGTAATCACATATAACGTTATACGTTATAAGGTAATACTATATAACATTATACGTCAGAAGCTATTACTATATGACGTTATACGTTATAAGGTAATAGTACATAACGTTATACGTTATAAGGTAATTCTATATAACGTTATACGTTAAAAGGTAATACTATACAACGTTGTACGTTATAAGGTAATAGTACATAACGTTATACGTTATAAGGTAATACTACATAACAATATACGTTATAAGGTAATAATATATAACGTTGTACGTTATAAGTTAATATTATACAACGTTATACCATAGGAGGTATTACTATATAACGTTATGCCATAGGAGGTATTACTATGTCACGTTATACGTTGGAAGCTATTACTATATGACGTTATACGTTGTAAGGTAATGGTACATAACGTTATACGTTAGAAGCTATTACTATATGACGTTATACCTTATAAGGTAATACTATATAACGTTATACGTTAGAAGCTATTACTGTATGACGTTATACCTTTTAAGGTAATACTATATAACATTATACGTGAGAAGCTATTACTATATGACGTTATACGTTATAAGGTACTAGTACATAACGTTATACGTTATAAGGTAATACTACATAACATTATTCGTTATAAGGTAATAATATATAACGTTGTACGTTATAAGTTAATATTATACAACGTTATACCATAGGAGGTATTACTATGTAACGTTATACGTAGGAAGCTATTACTATATGACGTTATACGTTGTAAGGTAATACTATATAACGTTATACGTTAGAAGCTATTACAATATGACGTTATACGTCATAAGGTAATACTATATAACGTTATACTTTAGAAGATATGATTATACGACGTTATACCTTATAAGGTAATACTATATAACGTTATACGTTAGAATCTATTACTCCATGACGTTATACGTTATACGGTAATACTGTATAACGTTGTACGTTATTAGGTAATAGCTTATAACGTTATACGTTAGAAGGTATTACTATATAACGTTATACCTTATAAGGTAATACTATTTAACGTTATACGTAGGAAGCTATTACTACTTGGCGTTATACCTAATAAGGTAGTACTACATAACTTTATTCGTTATAAGGTAACCAAATATAACGTTATGCGATATAAGGTAATACTATATAACATTATACGTCAGAAGCTATTACTATATGACGTTATACGTTATAAGGTAATAGTACATATCGTTATACGTTATAAGGTAATACTACATAACATTATTCGTAATAATGTAATAATATATAACGTTGTACGTTATAAGTTAATATTATACAACGTTATACCATAGGAGGTATTGCTATGTAACGTTATACGTAGGAAGCTATTACTATATGACGTTATACGTTATAAGGTAATACTATATAGCGTTGTATGTTATAAGTTAATAGTAGATAACGTTATACGTTATAAGGTAATACTATATAACGCTGTACGTTATTAGGTAATAGATTATAACGTTATACGTTAGAAGGTATTACTATATGACGTTATACCTTACAAGGTAATACTATTTAACGTTATACGTAGGAAGCTACTACTATATGGCGTCATACCTTATAAGGTAGTACTACATAACTTTATACGTTATTAGGTAATCAAATATAACTTTATACGTTATATGGTAATACTATATAGCGTTATTCCGTTAGAAGCTATTATTAAGTTATAAGGTAATACTATATAATGTTACACGTTATTAGGTAATAGTTCATAACGTTATACATTACAAGGTAGTACTATATAACGTCATACGTTGGAAGCTATTACCATATAACGTTATAGGTTATTAGGTAATAGCTTATAACTTTATACGTTAGAAGCAATTACTATGCGATGTTATACCTCATAAGGTAGTACTATATAACGTCATACGTTAGAAGCTATGACTATATGACGTTGTACGTTATAAGGTAATACTAGATAACGTTATACGTTATAAGGTAATACTATATAACGTTATTCGTAGGAAGCTACTACTATATCGCGTTATATCTTATAAGGTAATACTATATAACTTTATACGTTATAAGGTAATACTATATAGCGTTATACGTTATTAGGTAATAGCTTATAACGTTATACGTTAGAAGCAATTACTATGCGATGTTATACCTCATAAGGTAGTACTATATAACGTCATACGTTAAAAGGTAATACTATACAACGTTGTACGTTATAAGGTAATAGTACATAACGTTATACGTTATAAGGTAATACTACATAACATTATACGTTATAAGGTAATAATATATAACGTTGTACGTTGTAAGTTAATATTATACAACGTTACACCATAGGAGGTATTACTATGTAACGTTATGCCATAGGAGGTTTTACTATGTAACGTTATACGTTGGAAGCTATTACTGCATGGCGTTATACCTTATAAGGTAGTACTACATAACTTTATTCGTTATAAGGTAATCAAATATAACGTTATACGTTATAAGGTAATACTATATAACATTATACGTCAGAAGCTATTACTATATGACGTTATACGTTATAAGGTAATATTACATAACGTGATACGTTATAAGGTAATACTACATAACATTATACGTTATAAGGTAATAATATATAACGTTGTACGTTATAAGTTAATATTATACAACGTTATACCATAGGAGGTATTGTTATGTAACGTTATACGTAGGAAGCTATTACTATATGACGTTATACGTTATAAGGTAATAGTACATAACGTTATAGGTTATAAGGTAATACTATATAACGTTGTACGTTAGAAGCCATTACTATGTGACGTTATACGTTATAAGGTAGTACTATATAATGTTATACGTCAGAAGCTATTACTCTATGACGTTATACCTTATAAGGTAATACTATATAGCGTTATACGTTAGAAGCTATTACTATGTGACGTTGTACCTTATAAGGTAAGACTATATGACGTTATACGTTGTAAGGTAATAGTACATAACGTTATACGTTGGAAGCTATTACTATATGACGTTATACCTTATAAGGTAATACTATATAACGTTATACGTCTGAAGCTATTACTATATGACGTTATACGTTATTAGGTAATACTATATAGCGTTATACGTTTGAAGCTGTAACTATATTACGTTATACCTTATAAGGTAATACTATATAACGTTATACGTTAGAAGCTATTACTATATGACGTTATACCTTATAAGGTAAAACTATATAACGTTATACGTCTGAAGCTATTACTATATGACGTTATACGTTATAAGGTAATAGTATATAGCGTTATACGTTATAAGGTAATACTATATAACGTTGTACGTTAGAAGCCATTACTATGTGACGTTATACCTTATAAGGTAGCACTATACAATGTTATACGTTAGAAGCTATTGCTATATGACGTTATACGTTATAAGATAATACTATATTACGTTGTACTTTATTAGGTAATAGCTTATAACGTTATACGTTAGAAGGCATTACTATATAACGTTATACTTTATATGGAAGCTATTACTACATGGCGTTATACCTTATAAGGTAGTACTACATAACTTTATTCGTCATAAGGTAATCAAATATAACGTTATACGTTATAAGTTAATATTATACAACGTTATACCATAGGAGGTATTACTATGTAACGTTATGCCATAGGAGGTACTACTATGTCACGTTATACGTTGGAAGCTATTACTATATGACGTTATACGTTGTAAGGTAATGGTACATAACGTTATACGTTAGAAGCTATTACTATATGACGTTATACCTTATAAGGTAATACTATATAACGTTATACGTTAGCAGATATTACTATGTAACTTTATGCGTTGGAAGCTATTACTATATGACGTTATACGTTAGAAGCTATTACTCTATGACGTTATACGTTATAAGGTAATACTATATAACGTTATACGTTAGAAGCTAATACTATATGACGTTATACGTCATAAGGTAATACTATATAACGTTATACGTTAGAAGCTATGACTATATGACGTTATACCTTATAAGGTAATACTATATAACGTTATACGTTAGAATCTATTACTCTATGACGTTATACGTTATACGGTAATACTATATAACGTTGTACGTTATTAGGTAATAGCTTATAACGTTATACGTTAGAAGGTATTACTATATAACGTTATACCTTATAAGGTAATACTATTTAAAGTTATACGTAGGAAGCTATTACTACATGGCGTTATACCTTATAAGGTAGTACTACATAACTTTATTCGTTGTAAGGTAACCAAATATAACGTTATACGTTATAAGGTAATACTATATAACATTATACGTCAGAAGCTATTACTATATGACGTTATACGTTATAAGGTAATAGTACATAACGTAATACGTTATAAGGTAATACTACATAACATTATTCGTAATAAGGTAACCATAAATAACGTTGTACGTTATAAGTTAATATTATACAACGTTATACCATAGGAGGTATTACTATGTAACGTTATACGTAGGAAGCTGTTACTATATGATGTTATACGTTGTAAGGTAATGGTACATAACGTTATACGTTAGAAGCTATTACTATATAACGTTATACCTTATAAGGTAATACTATATAACGTTATACGTTAGAAGCTATTACTATGTAACTTTATACGTCGGAAGCTATTACTATATGACGTTATACGTTAGAAGCTGTTACTCTATGACGTTATACGTTATAAGGTAATACTATATGACGTTATACGTTAGAAGCTATGACTATATGACGTTATACCTTATAAGGTAATACTATATAACGTTATACGTTAGAATCTATTACTCTATGACGTTATACGTTATACGGTAATACTATATAGCGTTATACGTTAGAATCTATAACTATATTACGTTATACATTATAAGGTAGTACTATATAACGTTGTATGTTAGAAGCCATTACTATGTGACGTTATACCTTATAAGGTAGTACTATACAATGTTATACGTTAGAAGCTATTGCTATATGACGTTATACGTTATAAGGTAATACTATATAGCGTGATACGTTATATTTAACGTTATACGTAGGAAGCTATTACTACATGGCGTAATACCTTATAAGGTAGTACTACATAACTTTATTCGTTATAAGGTAAGCAAATATAACGATATACGTTATAAGGTAATGCTATATAACATTATACGTCAGAAGCTATTACTATATGACGTTATACGTTATAAGGTAATAGTACATAACGTTATACGTTATAAGGTAATACTACATAACATTATTCGTAATAAGGTAATAATATACAACGTTATACGTTAGAAGCTATGACTATATGACGTTATACCTTACAAGGTAATACTATATGACGTTATACGTTATAAGGTAATACTATATAACATTGTACGTTAGAAGCCATTACTATGTGACGTTATACCTTATAAGGTAGTACTATGTAATGTTATACGTCAGAAGCTATTACTATATGACGTTATACGTTATAAGGTAATACTATATAACGTTGTACGTCATTAGGTAATAGCTTATAACGTTATACGTTAGAAGGTATTACTATATAACGTTACACCTTATAAGGTAATACTATTTAACGTTATACGTTAGAAGCTATTACAACATGGCGTTATACCTTATAAGGTAATACTAGATAACGTTATACGTTATAAGGTAATACTATATAGCGTTATACGTTATAAGGTAATACTATATAACGTTGTACTTTATTAGGTAATAGCTTATAACGTTATACGTTAGAAGGCATTACTATATAACGTTATACCTTATAAGGTAATACTATTTAACGTTATACGTAGGAAGCTATTACTACATGGCGTTATACCTAATAAGGTAATACTATATAACGTTATACGTCAGAAGCTATTACTATATGACGTTTTACGTTATAAGGTAATACTAGATAACGTTATACGTTATAAGGTAATACTATATAACGTTGTACGTTATAAGGTAATACTAGATAACGTTATACGTTATGAGGTAATACTATATAACGTTGTAGGTTATTAGGTTGTAGCTTATAACATCATACCTTAGAAGGTATTACTATATAACGTTATACCTTATAAGGTAATACTATTTAACGTTATACGTAGGAAGCTATTACTGCATGACGTTATACCTTATAAGGTAGTACTACATAACTTTATTCGTTATAAGGTAAGCAAATATAACGTTATACGTTATAAGGTAATACTATATAACGTTATACGTTAAAAGGTAATACTATACAACGTTGTACGTTGTAATGTAATGGTACATAACGTTATACGTTAGAAGCTATTACTATATGACGTTATATCTTATAAGGTAATACTATATAACGTTATACGTTAGAAGCTATTACTATGTAACTTTATACGTTGGAAGCTATTACTATATGACGTTATACGTTAGAAGCTATTACTCTATGACGTTATACCTTATAAGGTAATACTATATAACGTTGTACGTTATTAAGTAATACTATATAACATCATACAATGTAAGGTAATACTATATAGCGTCATAAGTTGTTAGGTAATAGCTTATAACGTTATACGTTAGAAGCTATTACTATGTGACGTTATAAATTATAAGGTAGTACTATATAATGTTATACGTCAGAAGCCATTACTATATGGCGATATAACTTATAAGGTAATACTACATAACTTTATACGTTATAAGGTAATCACATATAACGTTATACGTTATAAGGTAATACTATATAACATTATACGTCAGAAGCTATTACTATATGACGTTATACGTTATAAGATAATAGTACATAACGTTATACGTTATAAGGTAATTCTACATAACAATATACGTTATAAGGTAATAATACATAACGTTGTACGTTATAAGTTAATATTGTACAACGTTATACCATAGGAGGTATTACTATATAACGTTATGCCATAGGAGGTATTACTATGTCACGTTATACGTTGGAAGTTATTACTATATGACGTTATACGTTGTAAGGTAATGGTACATAACGTTATACGTTAGAAGCTATTACTATATGACGTTATACCTTATAAGGTAATACTATATAACGTTATACGTTAGAAGCTATTACTGTATGACGTTATACCTTTTAAGGTAATACTATATAACATTATACGTGAGAAGCTATTACTATATGACGTTATACGTTATAAGGTACTAGTACATAACGTTATACGTTATAAGGTAATACTACATAACATTATTCGTTATAAGGTAATAATATATAACGTTGTACGTTATAAGTTAATATTATACAACGTTATACCATAGGAGGTATTGCTATGTAACGTTATACGTAGGAAGCTATTACTATATGACGTTATACGTTGTAAGGTAATGGTACATAACGTTATACGTTAGAAGCTATTACTATGTAACTTTATACGTTGGAAGCTATTACTATATGACGTTATACGTTAGAAGCTATTACTCTATGACGTTATATGTTATAAGGTAATACTATATGACGTTATACGTTAGAAGCTATTACTCTATGACGTTATACGTTATACGGTAATACTATATAGCGTTATACGTTATAAGGTAATACTATATAACGTTGTACTTTATTAGGTAATAGCTTATAACGTTATACGTTAGAAGGCATTACTATATAACGTTATACTTTATAAGGAAGCTATTACTACATGGCGTTATACCTTATAAGGTACTACTACATAACTTTATTCGTTATAAGGTAACCAAATATAACGTTATGCGATATAAGGTAATACTATATAACATTATACGTCAGAAGCTATTACTATATGACGTTACACCTTACAAGGTAATACTATTTAACGTTATACGTAGTAAGCTACTACTATATGGCGTCATACCTTATAAGGTAGTACTACATAACTTTATACGTTATTAGGTAATCAAATATAACTTTATACGTTATATGGTAATACTATATAGCGTTATTCCGTTAGAAGCTATTATTAAGGTATAAGGTAATACTATATAATGTTACACGTTATTAGGTAATAGTTCATAACGTTATACATTACAAGGTAGTACTATATAACGTCATACGTTGGAAGCTATTACCATATAACGTTATAGGTTATTAGGTAATAGCTTATAACTTTATACGTTAGAAGCAATTACTATGCGATGTTATACCTCATAAGGTAGTACTATATAACGTCATACGTTAGAAGCTATGACTATATGACGTTGTACGTTATAAGGTAATACTAGATAACGTTATACGTTATAAGGTAATACTATATAACGTTATTCGTAGGAAGCTACTACTATATCGCGTTATACCTTATAAGGTAATACTATATAACTTTATACGTTATAAGGTAATACTATATAGCGTTATACGTTATTAGGTAATAGCTTATAACGTTATACGTTGGAAGCAATTACTATGCGATGTTATACCTCATAAGGTAGTACTATATAACGTCATACGTTAAAAGGTAATACTATACAACGTTGTACGTTATAAGGTAATAGTACATAACGTTATACGTTATCAGGTAATACTACATAACATTATACGTTATAAGGTAATAATATATAACGTTGTACGTTGTAAGTTAATATTATACAACTTTACACCATAGGAGGTATTACTATGTAACGTTATGCCATAGGAGGTTTTACTATGTAACGTTATACGTTGGAAGCTATTACTGCATGGCGTTATACCTTATAAGGTAGTACTACATAACTTTATTCGTTATAAGGTAATCAAATATAACGTTATACGTTATAAGGTAATACTATATAACATTATACGTCAGAAGCTATTACTATATGACGTTATACGTTATAAGGTAATATTACATAACGTTATACGTTATAAGGTAATACTACATAACATTATACGTTATAAGGTAATAATATATAACGTTGTACGTTACAAGTTAATATTATACAACGTTATACCATAGGAGGTACTACTTTGTAACGTTATACCATAGGAGGTATTACTATGTAACGTTATAAGTAGGAAGCTATTACTATATGACGTTATACCTTATAAGGTAATACTATATAACGTTATACGATAGAAGCTATTACTATATAACGTTATACCTGATAAGGTAATACTATTTAACGTTATACGTTAGAAGCTATTACTATATGACGTTATACCTTATAAGGTAATACTATATAACGTTATACGTCTGAAGCTATTACTACATGACGTTATACGTTATAAGGTACTACTATATAGCGTTATACGTTAGAAGCTATAACTATATTACGTTATACGTTTTACGGTAATACTATATAACGTTGTACGTTAGAAGCCATTACTATGTGACGTTATACCTTATAAGGTAGTACTATACAATGTTATACGTTAGAAGCTATTGCTATATGACGTTATACGTTATAAGGTAATACTATATAGCGTTATACGTTATAAGGTAATACTATATAACGTTGTACTTTATTAAGTAATAGCTTATAACGTTATACGTTAGAAGGCATTACTATATAACGTTATACCTTATAAGGTAATACTATTTAACGTTATACGTAGGAAGCTATTACTACATGGCGTTATACCTTATAAGGTAGTACTACATAACTTTATTCGTTATAAGGTAATCAAATATAACGATATACGTTATAAGGTAATGCTATATAACATTATACGTCAGAAGCTATTACTATATGACGTTATACGTTATAAGGTAATAGTACATAACGTTATAGGTTATAAGGTAATACTATATAACGTTGTACGTTAGAAGCCATTACTATGTGACGTTATACGTTATAAGGTACTACTATATAATGTTATACGTCAGAAGCTATTACTATATGACGTTATACGTTATAAGGTAATACTAGATAACGTTATACGTTATAAGGTAATCGTATATAACGTTGTACGTTATAAGTTAATACTAGATAACGTTATACGTTATAAGGTAACCAAATATAACGTTATACGTTAGAAGCTCTCACTATATGACGTTATACCTTATAAGGTAATACTATATAACGTTGTACGTTATTAAGTAATACTATGTAACATCATACAATGTAAGGTAATACTATATAGCGTTATAAGTTGTTAGGTAATAGCTTATAACGTTATACGTTAGAAGTTATTACTATGTGACGTTATACCTTACGAGGTAGTACTATATAACGTTATACGTCAGAAGCTATTACTATATGACGTTATATGTTATAAGGTAATACTATATAACGTTGTACGTTATTAAGTAATACTATATAACATCATACGATATAAGGTAATACTATATAGCGTTATAAGTTATCAGGTAATAGCTTATAACACTATATGTTAGAAGCTATTACTATGTGACGTTATAAATTATAAGGTAGTACTATATAACGTTGTACGTCAGAAGCCATTACTATATGGCGTTATAACTTATAAGGTAATACTACATAACTTTATACGTTATAAGGTAATCACATATAACGTTATACGTTATAAGGTAATACTATATAGCGTTATACGTTAGAAGCTATTACTATATGACGTTATACATTATAAGGTAATACTATATAACGTCATACGTTAGAAGCTATTACTATATGACGTTATAAGTTATCAGGTAATACTATATAGCGTTATACGTTATAAGGTTGTACTATATAACGTTGTACGTCAGAAGCCATTACTATATGGCGTTATACCTTATAAGGTAGTACTACATATCTTTATACGTTATAAGGTAATCAAATATAACGATATACGTTATAAGGTAATGCTATATAACATTATACGTCAGAAGCTATTACTATATGACGTTATACGTTATAAGGTAATAGTACATAACGTTATAGGTTATAAGGTAATACTATATAACGTTGTACGTTAGAAGCCATTACTATGTGACGTTATACGTTATAAGGTAGTACTATATAATGTTATACGTCAGAAGCTATTACTATATGACGTTATACGTTATAAGGTAATACTATATAACGTTGTACGTTATCAGGTAATAGCTTATAACGTTATACGTTAGAAGGTATTACTATATAGCGTTATAAGTTAAAAGGTAATACTATACAACGTTGTACGTTATAAGGTAATAGTACATAACGTTATACGTTATTAGGTAATACTACATAGCATTATACGTTATAAGGTAATAATATATAACGTTGTACGTTGTAAGTTAATATTATACAACGTTATACCACAGGAGGTATTACTATGTAACGTTATGCCATAGGAGGTATTACTATGTAACGTTATACGTTGGAAGCTATTACTCTATGACGTTATACGTTATAAGGTAATACTATATAACGTTATGCGTTAGAAGCTATTACTCCATGACGCTACAAGTTAAGAGGTAATACTATTTAACGTTATACGTTAGAAGCCATTACTTTGTGACGTTATACGCTTTAAGGTAGTACTATATAATGTTATACATCAGAAGCTATTACTATATGACGTTATACGTTATAAGGTAATACTATATAACGTTGTACGTTATTAGGTAATAGCTTATAATGTTATACGTTAGAAGGTATTACTATATAACGTTATACCTTATAAGGTAATACTATTTAACGTTATACGTAGGAAGCTATTACTACATGGCGTTATACCTTATAAGGTAATACTAGATAACGTTATACGTTATAACGTAATACTATATAACGTTATACGTTAAAAGGTAATACTATACATCGTTGTACGTTATAAGGTAATAGTATATACCGTTATACGTTATTAGGTAATACTACATAGCATTATACGTTATAAGGTAATAATATATAACGTTGTACGTTGTAAGTTAATATTATACAACGTTATACCACAGGAGGTATTACTATGTAACGTTATGCCATAGGAGGTATTACTATGTAACGTTATACGTTGGAAGCTATTACTATATGACGTTAAACGTTGTGAGGTAATGGTACATAACGTTATACGTTAGAAGCTATTACTATATGACGTTATACCTTATAAGGTAATACTATATAACGTTATACGTTAGAAGCTATTACTATGTAACTTTATACGTTGGAAGCTATTACTATATAACGTTAAACGTTAGAAGCTATTACTCTATGACGTTATACGTTATAAGGTAATACTATATAACGTTATACGTTATAAGGTAATACTATATAACGTTGTATGTTATAAGGTAATAGTAGATAACGTTATACGTTATAAGGTAATACTATATAACGCTGTACGTTATTAGGTAATAGATTATAACGTTATACCTTAGAAGGTATTACTATATGACGTTATACCTTACAAGGTAATACTATTTAACGTTATACGTAGGAAGCTATTACTATATGGCGTCATACCTTATAAGGTAGTACTACATAACTTTATACGTTATTAGGTAATCAAATATAACTTTATACGTTATATGGTAATACTATATAGCGTTATTCCGTTAGAAGCTATTACTATAAGATGTTATACGTGATAAGATAATAGTATATAATGTTACACGTTATTAGGTAATAGTTGATAACGTTATACATTACAAGGTAGTACTATATAACGTTATACGTTAGAAGGTATTACTATATGACGTTATACCTTACAAGGTAATACTATTTAACGTTATACGTAGGAAGCTATTACTATATGGCGTCATACCTTATAAGGTAGTGCTACATAACTTTATACGTTATTAGGTAATCAAATATAACTTTATACGTTATATGGTAATACTATATAGCGTTATACGTTAGAAGCAATTACTATGCGATGTTATACCTCATAAGGTAGCACTATATAACGTCATACGTTAGAAGCTATGACTATATGACGTTGTACGTTATAAGGTAATAGTAGATAACGTTATACGTTATAAGGTAATACTATATAACTTTGTACGTTATTTAGTAATACTATATATCGTTATACGTTATAAGGTAATACTATATAACATTATACGTGAGAAGCTATTACTATATGACTTTATACGTTATAAGGTAATAGTACATAACGTTATACGTTATAAGGTAATACTACGTAACATTGTTCGTTATAAGGTAATAATATATAACGTTGTACGTTATAAGTTAATATTATACAACGTTATACCATAGGAGGTATTACTATGTAACGTTATACGTAGGAAGCTATTACTATATGACGTTATACGTTGTAAGGTAATGGTACATAACGTTATACGTTAGAAGCTATTACTATATGACGTTATACCTTATAAGGTAATACTATATAACGTTATACGTTAGAAGATATTACTATGTAACTTTATACGTTGGAAGCTATTACTATATGAAGTTATACGTTAGAAGCTATTACTCTATGACGTTATACGTTATAAGGTAATACTATATAACGTTATACGTTAGAAGTTAATACTATATGACGTTATACGTCATAAGGTAATACTATATAACGTTATACGTTAGAAGCTATGACTATATGACGTTAAACCTTATAAGGTAATACTATATAATGTTATACGTTAGAAGCTATTTCTATATGACGCTATACGTTGTAAGGTAATAGTACATAACGTTATACGTTAGAAGCTATAACTATATTACGTTATACCTTATAAGGTAATACTATACAACGTTATACGTTAGAAGCTATTACTATATGACGTTATACCTAATAAGGTAATACTATATAACGTTATACGACAGAAGCTATTACTATATGACGTTGTACGTTATAAGGTAGTACTAGATAACGTTATACGTTAGAAGGAAATACTATATAACTTTGTACGTTATTTAGTAATACTATATAACGTTATAAGTTATAAGGTAATACTATATAACATTATACGCCAGAAGCTACTACTACATGACGTTATACGTTATAAGGTAACACTGTATAACGTTATACCTTATTAGGTAATAGCTTATAACGTTATACGTTAGAAGCTATTACTATATGACGTTATACCTTATAAGGTAAGACAATATGACGTTATACGTTGTAAGGTAATGGTACATAACGTTATACGTTAGAAGCTATTACTATATGACGTTATACCTTATAAGGTAATACTATATAACGTTATACGTTAGAAGCTGTTACTATTTGACGTTATACGTTATAAGGTAATACTATATAACGTTGTACGTTATTAGGTAATAGCTTATAACGTTATACGTTAGAAGGTATTACTATATAACGTTATACGTAGGAAGGTATTACTACATGGCGTTATACCTTATAAGGTAAGACAATATGACGTTATACGTTGTAAGGTAATGGTACATAACGTTATACGTTAGAAGCTATTACTATATGACATTATACCTTATAAGGTAATACTATGTAACTTTATACGTTGGAAGCTATTACTATATGACGTTGTACGTTATAAGGTAATTCTAGATAACGTTATACGTTATAATGTAATACTATATAACGTTGAACGTTAGAAGCCATTACTATGTGACGCTATACCTTATAAGGTAGTACTATATAATGTTATACGTCAGAAGCTATTACTATATGACGTTATACGTTATAAGGTAATACTATATAACGTTGTACGTTATTAGGTAATAGCTTATAACGTTATACGTTAGAAGGTATTACTATATAACGTTATACGTAGGAAGGTATTACTACATGGCGTTATACCTTATAAGGTAGTGCTGCATAACTTTATTCGTTATAAGGTAATCAAATATAACGTTATACGTTATAAGGTAATACTATATAACGTTATACGTTAGAAGCTATTACTATATGACGTTGTACGTTATAAGGTAATACTAGATAACGTTATACGCTATAAGGTAATACTATATATCGTTGTACGTTAGAAGGCATTACTATGTGACGTTATACGTTATAAGGTAGTACTATATAATGTTATACGTCAGAAGCTATTACTATATGACGTTATACGTTATAAGGTAACACTAGATAACGTTATACGTTATGAGGTAATCCTATATAACGTTGCACGTTATAAGGTAATACTAGATAACGTTATACGTTATAAGGTAATACTATATAACGTTGTACGTTATTAGGTAATAGCTTATAACGTTATACGTTAGAAGGTATTACTATATATCGTTATACCTTATAAGGTAATACTATTTAACGTTATACGTAGAAAGGTATTACTACATGGCGTTATACCTTATAAGGTAAGACAATATGACGTTATACGTTGTAAGGTAATGGTACATAACGTTATACGATAGAAGCTATTACTATATGACGTTATACCTTATAAGGTAATACTATGTAACGTTATACGTTAGAAGCTATTACTATATGACGTTATACCAAATAAGGTAATACTATATAACGTTATACGTCAGAAGCTATTACTATATGACGTTGTACGTTATAAGGTAGTACTAGATAACGTTATACGTTAGAAGGAAATACTATATAACTTTGTACGTTATTTAGTAATACTATATAACGTTATAAGTTATAAGGTAATACTATATAACATTATACGCCAGAAGCTACTACTATATGACGTTATACGTTATAAGGTAACACTGTATAACGTTATACCTTATTAGGTAATATCTTATAACGTTATACGTTAGAAGCTATTACTATATGACGTTATACCTTATAAGGTAAGACAATATGACGTTATACGTTGTAAGGTAATGGTACATAACGTTATACGTTAGAAGCTATTACTATATGACGTTATACCTTATAAGGTAATACTATATAACGTTATACGTTAGAAGCTGTTACTATATGACGTTATACGTTATAAGGTAATACTATACAACGTTGTACGTTATTAGGTAATAGCTTATAACGTTATACGTTAGAAGGTATTACTATATAACGTTATACGTAGGAAGGTATTACTACATGGCGTTATACCTTATAAGGTAAGACAATATGACGTTATACGTTGTAAGGTAATGGTACATAACGTTATACGTTAGAAGCTATTACTATATGACATTATACCTTATAAGGTAATACTATGTAACTTTATACGTTGGAAGCTATTACTATATGACATTATACCTTATAAGGTAATACTATGTAACTTTATACGTTGGAAGCTATTACTATATAACGTTGTACGTTATTAGGTAATAGCTTATAACGTTATACGTTAGAAGGTATTACTATATAACGTTATACGTAGGAAGGTATTACTACAAGGCGTTATACCTTATAAGGTAGTGCTGCATAACTTTATTCGTTATAAGGTAATCAAATATAACGTTATACGTTATAAGGTAATACTATATAACGTTATACGTTAGAAGCTATTACTATATGACGTTGTACGTCATAAGGTAATACTAGATAACGTTATACGCTATAAGGTAATACTATATATCGTTGTACGTTAGAAGCCATTACTATGTGACGTTATACGTTATAAGGTAGTACTATATAATGTTATACGTCAGAAGCTATTACTATATGACGTTATACGTTATAAGGTAACACTAGATAACGTTATACGGTATGAGGTAATCCTATATAACGTTGTACGTTATAAGGTAATACTAGATAACGTTATACGTTATAAGGTAATACTATATAACGTTGTACGTTATTAGGTAATAGCTTATAACGTTATACGTTAGAAGGTATTACTATATATCGTTATACCTTATAAGGTAATACTATTTAACGTTATACGTAGGAAGGTATTACTACATGGCGTTATACCTTATAAGGTAAGACAATATGACGTTATACGTTGTAAGGTAATGGTACATAACGTTATACGTTAGAAGCTATTACTATATGACGTTATACCTTATAAGGTAATACTATGTAACGTTATACGTTAGAAGCTATTACTATATGACGTTATACCTAATAAGGTAATACTATATAACGTTATACGTCAGAAGCTATTACTATATGACGTTGTACGATATAAGGTAGTACTAGATAACGTTATACGTTAGAAGGAAATACTATATAACTTTGTACGTTATTTAGTAATACTATATAACGTTATAAGTTATAAGGTAATACTATATAACATTATACGCCAGAAGCTACTACTATATGACGTTATACGTTATAAGGTAACACTGTATAACGTTATACCTTATTAGGTAATAGCTTATAACGTTATACGTTAGAAGCTATTACTATATGACGTTATACCTTATAAGGTAAGACAATATGACGTTATACGTTGTAAGGTAATGGTACATAACGTTATACGTGAAAAGCTATTACTATATGACGTTATACGTTATAAGGTAATAGTACATAACGTTATACGTTATAAGGTAATACTACATAACATTATTCGTTATAAGGTAATAATATATAACGTTCTACGTTATAAGTTAATATTATACAACGTTATACCATAGGAGGTATTACTATGTAACGTTATACGTAGGAAGCTATTACTATATGACGTTATACGTTGTAAGGTGATGGTACATAACGTTATACGTTAGAAGCTATTATTATATGACGTTATGCCTTATAAGGTAATACTATATAACGTTATACGTTAGAAGCTATTACTATGTAACTTAATACGTTGGAAGAAATGACTATATGACGTTATAAGTTAGAAGCTATTACTCTATGACGTTATACGTTATAAGGTAATACTATATAACGTTATACGTTAGAAGCTATTACTCTATGACGTTATACGTTATAAGGTAATACTATATAACGTTACACGTTATAAGCTAATACTATATGACGTTATACCTTATAAGATAATACTATATAACGTTATACGTTAGAATCTATTACTCTATGACGTTATACGTTATACGGTAATACTACATAACGTTATACGTTAGAAGCTATTACTATATGACGTTGTACGTTATAAGGTAATACTAGATAACGTTATACCTTATAAGGTAATACTATTTAACGTTATATGTAGGAAGCTATTACTACATGGCGTTATACCTTATAAGGTAGTACTACATAACTTTATTCGTTATAAGGTAATCAAATATAACGTTATACGTTATAAGGTAATACAATATAACATTATACGTCAGAAGCTATTACTATATGACGTTATACGTTATAAGGTAATAGTACATAACGTTATACGTTATAAGGTAATACTACATAACATTATTCGTTATAAGGTAATAATATATAACGTTGTACGTTATAAGTTAACATTATACAACGTTATACCATAGGAGGTATTACTATGTAACGTTATACGTAGGAAACTATTACTATATGACGTTATACGTTGTAAGGTAATGGTACATAACGTTATACGTTAGAAGCTATTACTATATGACGTTATACCTTATAAGGTAATACTATATAACGTTATACGTTAGAAGCTATTACTATGTAACTTTATACGTTGGAAGCTATTACTATAAGACCTTATACGTTAGAAGCTATTACTCTATGACGTTATACGTTATAAGGTAATACTGTATAACGTTATACGTTAGAAGCTACTACTCTATGACGTTATACGTTATACGGTAATACTATATAACGTTATACGTTAGAAGATATTACTATATAACGTTGTACGTTATTAGGTAATAGCTTATAACGTTATACGTTAGAAGGTATTACTATATAACGTTATACCTTATAAGGTAATACTATTTAACGTTATACGTTAGAAGCTATTACTATATAACGTTGTACGTTAGTAGGTAATAGCTTATAACGTTATACGTTAGAAGGTATTACTATATAACGTTATACCTTATAAGGTTATACTAGTTAACGTTATACGTAGGAAGCTATTACTACATGGCGTTATACCTTATAAGGTAATACTAGATAACGTTATACGTTATAAGGTAATACTATATAACGTTATACGTTAGAAGGTAATACTATACAACGTTGTACGTTATAATGTAATAGTACATAACGTTATATGTTATAAGGTAGTGCTATATAATGTTATACGTCAGAAGCTATTACTCTATGACGTTATACGTAATATGGTAATACTATATAACGTTATACGTTAGATGCTATTACTATATGACGCTATACGGTATAAGGTAATACTATATAGCGTTATACGTTATAAGGTAATACTATATAACGTTGTACGTTATTAGGTAATAGCTTATAACGTTATACGTTAGAAGGTATTACTATATAACGTTATACCTTATAAGGTAATACTATTTAACGTTAAGGTAATACTATATGACGTTATACGTTGTAAGGTAATAGTACATAACGTTATACGTTATAAGGTAATACTACATAACATTATTCGTTATAGGGTAATAATATATAACGTTGTACGTTATAAGTTAATATTATACAACGTTATGCCATAGGAGGTATTACTATGTAACGTTATACGTTGGAAGCTATTACTATATAACGTTAAACGTTAGAAGCTATTACTCTATGACGTTATACGTTATAAGGTAATACTATATAACGTTATACGTTAAAAGCTATGACTACATGACGTTATACCTTATAAGGTAATACTATATAACGTTGTACGTTAGAAGCCATTACTATGTGACGTTATACGTTTTAAGGTAGTACTATATAATGTTATACGTCAGAAGCTATTACTATATGACGTTATACGTTATAAGGTAATAGTACATAACGTTATACGTTATAAGGTAATGCTACATAACATTATAAGTTATAAGGTAATAATATATAACGTTGTACGTTATAAGGTAATACTAGATAACGTTATACGTTATAAGGTAATACTATTTATCGTTATACGTAGGAAGGTATTACTACATGGCGTTATACCTTATAAGGTAGTACTATATAATGTTATACGTCAGAAGCTATTACTATATGACGTTATACGTTATAAGGTAATACTATATAGCGTTATACGTTAGAAACTATTACTATATGACGTTCTACCTTATCAGGTAATACTAGATAACGTTATACGTTATAAGGTAATCCTATATAACGTTGTACGTTATAAGGAAATACTAGATAACGTTATACGTTATAAGGTAATACTATATAACTTGTACGTTATTAGGTAGTAGCTTATAACGTTATACGTTAGAAGGTATTACTATATAACGTTATACCTTATAAGGTAATACTATTTAACGTTATACGTAGGAAGGTATTACTACATGGCGTTATACCTTATAAGGTAGTGCTACATAACTTTATTCGTTATAAGGTAATCAAATATAACGTTATACGTTATATGGTAATACTATATAGACGTTATACGTTAAAAGGTAATACTATACAACGTTGTACGTTATAAGGTAATAGTAGATAACGTTATACGTTATAATGTAATACTATATAACTTTGTACGTTATTTAGTAATACTATATAACGTTATTCGTTATAAGGTAATACTATATAACATTATACGTGAGAAGCTATTACTATATGACGTTATACGTTATAAGGTAATAGTACATAACGTTATACGTTATAAGGTAATACTACATAACATTATTCGTTATAAGGTAATAATATATAACGTTGTACGTTATAAGTTAATATTATACAACGTTATACCATAGGAGGTATTACTATGTAACATTATACCATAGGAGGTATTACTATGTAACGTTATACGTAGGAAGCTATTACTATATGACGTTATACGTTTTAAGGTGATGGTACATAACGTTATACGTTAGAAGCTATTACTCTATGACGTTATACGTTATAAGGTAATACTATATAACGTTATACGTTAGAAGCTATTCCTCTATGACGTTATACGTTATAAGGTAATACTATATAACGTTATACGTTAGAAGCTAATACTATATGACGTTATACGTCATAAGGTAATACTATATAACGTTATACGTTAGAATCTATTACTCTATGACGTTATACGTTATACGGTAATACTATATAACGTTATACGTTAGAAGCTATTACTATATGACGTTGTACGTTATAAGGTAATACTAGATAACGTTAAACGTTATAAGGTAATACTATATAACGTTGTACGTTAGGAGCCATTACTATGTGACGTTATACGTTATAAGGTAATACTATTAAACATTATGCGTTAGAAGCTATTACTACATGGCGTTATACCTTATAAGGTAGTGCTGCATAACTTTATTCGTTATAAGGAAATCAAATATAACGTTATACGTTATGAGGTAATACTATATAACGTTATACGTTAAAAGGTAATACTATACAACGTTGTACGTCATAAGGTAATAGTAGATAACGTTATACGTTATAAGGTAATACTATATAACGTTGTACGTTATTTAGTAATACTATATAACGTTATACGTTATAAGGTAATACTATATAACGTTATACGTTATAAGGTAATACTATATAACGTTATACGTTATAAGGTAATACTATATAACATTATACGTGAAAAGCTATTACTATATGACGTTATACGTTATAAGGTAATAGTACATAACGTTATACGTTATAAGGTAATACTACATAACATTATTCGTTATAAGGTAATAATATATAACGTTGTACGTTATAAGTTAATATTATACAACGTTATACCATAGGAGGTATTACTATGTAACGTTATACGTAGGAAGCTATTACTATATGACGTTATACGTTGTAAGGTGATGGTACATAACGTTATACGTTAGAAGCTATTATTATATGACGTTATACCTTATAAGGTAATACTATATAACGTTATACGTTAGAAGCTATTACTATGTAACATAATACGTTGGAAGAAATGACTATATGACGTTATAAGTTAGAAGCTATTACTCTATGACGTTATACGTTATAAGGTAATACTATATAACGTTATACGTTAGAAGCTATTACTCTATGACGTTATACGTTATAAGGTAATACTATATAACGTTATACGTTATAAGCTAATACTATATGACGTTATACGTCATAAGGTAATACTATATAACGTTATACGTTAGAAGCTATGACTATATGACGTTATACCTTATAAGATAATACTATATAACGTTATACGTTAGAATCTATTACTCTATGACGTTATACGTTATACGGTAATACTATATAACGTTATACGTTAGAAGCTATTACTATATGACGTTGTACGTTATAAGGTAATACTAGATAACGTTATACCTTATAAGGTAATACTATTTAACGTTATATGTAGGAAGCTATTACTACATGGCGTTATACCTTATAAGGTAGTACTACATAACTTTATTCGTTATAAGGTAATCAAATATAACGTTATACGTTATAAGGTAATACAATAAAGCATTATACGTCAGAAGCTATTACTATATGACGTTATACGTTATAAGGTAATAGTACATAACGTTATACGTTATAAGGTAATACTACATAACATTATTCGTTATAGGGTAATAATATATAACGTTGTACGTTATAAGTTAACATTATACAACGTTATACCATAGGAGGTATTACTATGTAACGTTATACGTAGGAAACTATTACTATATGACGTTATACGTTGTAAGGTAATGGTACATAACGTTATACGTTAGAAGCTATTACTATATGACGTTATACCTTATAAGGTAATACTATATAACGTTATACGTTAGAAGCTATTACTCTATGACGTTATACGTTATACGGTAATACTATATAACGTTATACGTTAGAAGACATTACTATATAACGTTGTACGTTATTAGGTAATAGCTTATAACGTTATACGTTAGAAGGTATTACTATATAACGTTATACCTTATAAGGTAATACTATTTAACGTTATACGTTAGAAACTATTACTATATAACGTTGTACGTTATTAGGTAATAGCTTATAACGTTGTACGTTAGAAGGTATTACTATATAACGTTATACCTTATAAGGTAATACTAGTTAACGTTATACGTAGGAAGCTATTACTACATGGCGTTATACCTTATAAGGTAATACTAGATAACGTTATACGTTATAAGGTAATACTATATAACGTTATACGTTAGAAGGTAATACTATACAACGTTGTACGTTATAAGGTAATAGTACATAACGTTATACGTTATAAGGTAGTGCTATATAATGTTATACGTCAGAAGCTATTACTCTATGATGTTATACGTTATAAGGTAATACTATATAACGTTATACGTTAGAAGCTATTACTATGTAACTTTATACGTTGGAAGCTATTACTATATGACGTTATACGTTAGAAGCTATTACTCTATAACGTTATACGTTATAAGGTAATACTATATAACGCTATACGTTAGAAGCTATTACTCTATGACGTTATACGTAATATGGTAATACTATATAACGTTATACGTTAGATGCTATTACTACATGACGTTATACGGTATAAGGTAATACTATATAGCGTTATACGTTATAAGGTAATACTATATAACGTTGTACGTTATTAGGTAATAGCTTATAACGTTATACGTTAGAAGGTATTACTATATAACGTTATACCTTATAAGGTAATACTATTTAACGTTAAGGTAATACTATATGACGTTATACGTTGTAAGGTAATAGTACATAACGTTATACGTTAGAAGCTATAACTATATTACGTTATACGTTATAAGGTAATACTATATAACGTTGTACGTTATTAGGCAATAGTTTATAACGTTATACGTTAGAAGGTATTACTATATGACGTTATGCCTTATAAGGTAATACTATATAACGTTATACGTTAGAATCTATTACTATATGACGTTATACCTAATAAGGTAATACTATATAACGTTATACGATAGCAGCTATTACTATATAACGTTATACCTGATAAGGTAATACTATTTAACCTTATACGTAGGAAGCTATTACTACATGGCGTTATACCTTATAAGGTAGTACTACATAACTTTACATGTTATAAGGTAATCAAATATAACGTTATACGTTATAAGGTAATACTATATAACGTTATACGTTAGAAGCTATTACTATATGACGTTATACGTTATAAGGTAATACTATATAACGTTATACGTTAAAAGCTATGACTATATGACGTTATACCTTATAAGGTAATACTATATAACGTTATACCTTATAAGGTAATACTATTTAACGTTATACGTAGGAAGGTATTACTACATGGCGTTATACCTTATAAGGTAGTGCTACATAACTTTATTCGTTATAAGGTAATCAAATATAACGTTATACGTTATATGGTAATACTATTTAACGTTATACGTAGGAAGCTATTACTACATGGCGTTATACCTTATAAAGTAGTACTACATAACTTTATTCGTTATAAGGTAATCAAATATAACGTTATACGTTATAAGGTAATACAATATAACATTATACGTCAGAAGCTATTACTATATGACGTTATACGTTATAAGGTAATAGTACATAACGTTATACGTTATAAGGTAATACTACATAACATTATTCGTTATAAGGTAATAATATATAACGTTGTACGTTATAAGGTAATACTAGATAACGTTATACGTTATAAGGTAATACTATATAACGTTGTACGCTAGAAGCCATTACTATGTGACGTTATACCTTATAAGGTAATACTAGATAACGTTATACGGTATAAGGTAATCCTATATAACGTTGTACGTTATAAGGAAATACTAGATAACGTTATACGTTATAAGGTAATACTATATAACGTTGTACGTTATTAGGTAATAGCTTATAACGTTATACGTTAGAAGGTATTACTATATAACGTTATACCTTATAAGGTAATACTATTTAACGTTATACGTAGGAAGGTATTACTACATGGCGTTATACCTTATAAGGTAGTGCTACATAACTTTATTCGTTATAAGGTAATCAAATATAACGTTATACGTTATATGGTAATACTATTTAACGTTATACGTAGGAAGCTATTACTGCATGGCGTTATACCTTATAAGGTAGTACTGCATAACTTTATTCGTTATAAGGTAACCAAATATAACGTTATACGTTATAAGGTAATACTATATAACGTTATACGTTAAAAGGTAATACAATATAACGTTGTACGTTATAAGGTAGTAGTAGATAACGTTATGCGTTATAAGGATATACTATCTAACTTTGTACGTTATTTAGTAATACTATATAACGTTATAAGTTATAAGGTCATACTATATAACATTATACGTCAGAAGATACTGCTATATGACGTTATACGTTATAAGGTAATAGTACATAACGTTATATGTTATAAGGTAATACTACATAACATTATTCGTTATAAGGTAATAATATATAACGTTGTACGTTATAAGTTAATATTATACAACGTTATACCATAGGAGGTATTACTATGTAACATTATACCATAGGAGGTATTACTATGTAACGTTATACGTAGGAAGCTATTACTATATGACGTTATACGTTGTAACGTGATGGTACATAACGTTATACGTTAGAAGCTATTATTATATGACGTTATTCCTTATAAGGTAATACTATATAACGTTATACGTTAGAAGCTATTACTATGTAACTTTATACGTTGGAAGCAATGACTATATGGCGTTATAAGTTAGAAGCTATTACTCTATGACGTTATACGTTATAAGGTAATACTATATAACGTTATACGTTAGAAGCTATTCCTCTATGACGTTATACGTTATAAGGTAATACTATATAAAGTTATACGTTAGAAGCTAATACTATATGACGTTATACGTCATAAGGTAATACTATATAACGTTATACGTTAGAATCTATTACTCTATGACGTTATACGTTATACGGTAATACTATATAACGTTATACGTTAGAAGCTATTACTATATGACGTTGTACGTTATAAGATAATACTAGATAATGTTATACGTTATAAGGTAATACTATATAACGTTGTACGTTAGGAGCCATTACTATGTGACGTTATACGTTATAAGGTGATACTATTAAACATTATGCGTTAGAAGCTATTACTATATGACGTTATACGTTATAAGGTAGTACTATATAATGTTATACGTTAGAAGCTATGACTATATGACGTTATACCTTATAAGGTAATACTATATGACGTTATACGTTAGAAGCTATTACTATATGACGTTGTACGTTATAAGGTAATACTAGCTAACAATATACGTTATAAGGTAATACTATATAACGTTGTACGCTATAAGCCATTACTATGTGACGTTATACCTTATAAGGTAGTACTATATAATGTTATACGTCAGAAGCTATTACTATATGACGTTATACCTTATCAGGTAATACTATATAACGTTATACTTTAGGAGCTATTACTATATGACGTTGTACGTTATAAGGTAATACTAGATAACGTTATACGTTATAAGGCAATACTAGATAACGTTATACGTTATAAGGAAATACTATATAACGTTATACGTTAGAAGCTATTACTCTATGACGTTATACGTTATACGGTAATACTATATAACGTTAAACGTTAGAAGCTATTACTCTATGACGTTATACGTTATAAGGTAATACTATATAACGTTATACGTTAGAAGCTATTACTCTATGACATTATACGTTATAAGATAATACTATTTAACGTTATACGTTAGAAGCTATTACTATATGACTTTATACCTTATAAGGAAATACTATATAACGTTATACGTTAGAAGCTATTACTATGTAACTTTATACGTTGGAAGCAATGACTATATGGTGTTATAAGATAGAAGCTATTACTCTATGACGTTATATGTTATAAGGTAATACTATATAACGTTATACGTTAGAAGCTATTACTCTATGACGTTATACGTTATAAGGTAATACTATATAACGTTATACGTTAGAAGCTATGACTATATGACGTTATACCTTATAAGGTAATACTATATAACGTCATACGTTAGAATCTATTACTCTATGACGTTATACGTTATAAGGTAATACTAGATAACGTTGTACGTTATAAGGTAATACTATATGACATTATACGTTATAAGGTATTACTATATAACGTTATACCTTATAAGGTAATACTATTTAACGTTATATGTAGGAAGCTATTACTACATGGCGTTATACCTTATAAAGTAGTACTACATAACTTTATTCGTTATAAGGGATTCAAATATAACGTTATACGTTATAAGGTAATACAATATAACATTATACGTCAGAAGCTATTACTATATGACGTTATACGTTATAAGGTAATAGTACATAACGTTATACGTTATAAGGTAATACTACACAACATTATTCGTTATAAGGTAATAATATATAACGTTGTACGTTATAAGTTAATATTATACAACGTTATACCATACGAGGTATTACTATGTAACGTTATACGTAGGAAGCTATTACTATATGACGTTATACGTTGTAAGGTGATGGTACATAATGTTATACGTTAGAAGCTATTATTATATGACGTTATAACATATAAGGTAATACTATATAACGTTATACGTTAGAAGCTATTACTATGTAACTTTATACGTTGGAAGCAATGACTATATGACGTTATAAGTTAGAAGCTATTACTCTATGACGTTATACCTTATAAGGTAATACTATATAACGTTATACGTTAGAAGCTATTACTCTATGACGTTATACGTTATAAGGTAATACTATATAACGTTATACGTTATAAGCTAATACTATATGACGTTATACGTCATAAGGTAATACTATATAACGTTATACGTTAGAAGCTATGACTATATGACTTTATACGTTATAAGGTAGTACTATACAATGTTATACGTTAGAAGCTATGACTATATGACGTTATACCTTAGAAGGTAATACTATATGACGTTATACGTTAGAAGCTATTACTATATGACGTTGTACGTTATAAGGTAATACTAGATAACGTTATACGTTATAAGGTAATACTATATAACGTTGTACGCTAGAAGCCATTACTATGTGACGTTATACCTTATAAGGTAGTACTATATAATGTTATACGTCAGAAGCTATTACTATATGACGTTATAGCTTATCAGGTAATACTATATAACGTTATACGTTAGGAGCTATTACTATATGACGTTGTACGTTATAAGGTAATACTAGATAACGTTATACGTTATAAGGTAATACTAGATAACGTTATACGTTATAAGGAAATACTATATAACGTTATACGTTAGAAGCTATTACTCTATGACGTTATACGTTATACGGTAATACTATATAACGTTAAACGTTAGAAGCTATTACTCTATGACGTTATACGTTATAAGGTAATACTATATAACGTTATACGTTAGAAGCTATTCCTCTATGACGTTATACGTTATAAGGTAATACTATATAACGTTATGCGTTAGAAGCTAATACTATATGACGTTATACGTCATAAGGTAATACTATATAACGTTATACGTTAGAATCTATTACTCTATGACGTTATACGTTATACGGTAATACTATATAACGTTATACGTTAGAAGCTATTACTATATGACGTTGTACGTTATAAGGTAATACTAGATAATGTTATACGTTATAAGGTAATACTATATAACGTTGTACGTTAGGAGCCATTACTATGTGACGTTATACGTTATAAGGTAATACTATTAAACATTATGCGTTAGAAGCTGTTACTATATGACGTTATACGTTATAAGGTAGTACTATATAATGTTATACGTTAGAAGCTATGACTATATGACGTTATACCTTAGAAGGTAATACTATATGACGTTATACGTTAGAAGCTATTACTATATGACGTTGTACGTTATAAGGTAATACTGGATAACGTTATACGTTATAAGGTAATACTATATAACGTTGTACGCTAGAAGCCATTACTATGTGACGTTATACCTTATAAGGTAGTACTATATAATGTTATACGTCAGAAGCTATTACTATATGACGTTATACCTTATCAGGTAATACTATATAACGTTATACGTTAGGAGCTATTACTATATGACGTTGTACGTTATAAGGTAATACTAGATAACGTTATACGTTATAAGGTAATACTAGATAACGTTATACGTTATAAGGAAATACTATATAACGTTATACGTTAGAAGCTATGACTATATGACTTTATACGTTATAAGGTAGTACTATATAATGTTATACGTTAGAAGCTATGACTATATGACGTTATACCTTAGAAGGTAATACTATATGACGTTATACGTTAGAAGCTATTACTATATGACGTTGTACGTTATAAGGTAATACTAGATAACGTTATACGTTATAAGGTAATACTATATAACGTTGTACGCTAGAAGCCATTACTATGTGACGTTATACCTTATAAGGTAGTACTATATAATGTTATACGTCAGAAGCTATTACTATATGACGTTATACCTTATCAGGTAATACTATATAACGTTATACGTTAGGAGCTATTACTATATGACGTTGTACGTTATAAGGTAATACTAGATAACGTTATACGTTATAAGGTAATACTAGATAACGTTATACGTTATAAGGAAATACTATATAACGTTATACGTTAGAAGCTATTACTCTATGACGTTATACGTTATACGGTAATACTATATAACGTTAAACGTTAGAAGCTATTACTCTATGACGTTATACGTTATAAGGTAATACTATATAACGTTATACGTTAGAAGCTATTCCTCTATGACGTTATACGTTATAAGGTAATACTATATAACGTTATACGTTAGAAGCTAATACTATATGACGTTATACGTCATAAGGTAATACTATATAACGTTATACGTTAGAATCTATTACTCTATGACGTTATACGTTATACGGTAATACTATATAACGTTATACGTTAGAAGCTATTACTATATGACGTTGTACGTTATAAGGTAATACTAGATAATGTTATACGTTATAAGGTAATACTATATAACGTTGTACGTTAGGAGCCATTACTATGTGACGTTATACGTTATAAGGTAATACTATTAAACATTATGCGTTAGAAGCTGTTACTATATGACGTTATACGTTATAAGGTAGTACTATATAATGTTATACGTTAGAAGCTATGACTATATGACGTTATACCTTAGAAGGTAATACTATATGACGTTATACGTTAGAAGCTATTACTATATGACGTTGTACGTTATAAGGTAATACTAGATAACGTTATACGTTATAAGGTAATACTATATAACGTTGTACGCTAGAAGCCATTACTATGTGACGTTATACCTTATAAGGTAGTACTATATAATGTTATACGTCAGAAGCTATTACTATATGACGTTATACCTTATCAGGTAATACTATATAACGTTATACGTTAGGAGCTATTACTATATGACGTTGTACGTTATAAGGTAATACTAGATAACGTTATACGTTATAAGGTAATACTACATAACGTTATACGTTATAAGGAAATACTATATAACGTTATACGTTAGAAGCTATTACTCTATGACGTTATACGTTATACGGTAATACTATATAACGTTAAACGTTAGAAGCTATTACTCTATGACGTTATATGTTATAAGGTAATACTATATAACGTTATACGTTAGAAGCTATTACTCTATGACATTATACGTTATAAGATAATACTATTTAACGTTATACGTTAGAAGCTATTACTATATGACTTTATACCTTATAAGGTAATACTATATAACGTTATACGTTAGAAGCTATTACTATGTAACTTTATACGTTGGAAGCAATGACTATATGCCGTCATAAGTTAGAAGCTATTACTCTATGACGTTATACGTTATAAGGTAATACTATATAACGTTATACGTTAGAAGCTATTACTCTATGACGTTATACGTTATAAGGTAATACTATATAACGTTATACGTTAGAAGCTATGACTATATGACGTTATACCTTGTAAGGTAATACTATATAACGTCATACGTTAGAATCTATTACTCTATGACGTTATACGTTATACGGTAATACTATATAACGTTATACGTTAGAAGCTATTACTATATGACGTTTTACGTTATAAGGTAATAATAGATAACGTAATACGTTATAAGGTAATACTATATAACTTTGTACGTTAGAAGCCATTACTATGTGACGTTATACCTTATAAGGTAGTACTATATAATGCTATACGTCAGAAGCTATTACTATATGACGTTATACGTTATAAGGTAATACTATATAACGTTGTACGTTAGAAGCCATTACTATGTGACGTTATACCTTATAAGGTAATACTATTTAACGTTATACGTAGGAAGGTATTACTACATGGCGTTATACCTTATAAGGTAATACTATATAACGTTGTACGTTAGAAGCCATTACTATGTGACGTTATAGCTTATAAGGTAGTACTATATAATGCTATACGTCAGAAGCTATTACTATATAACGTTATACGTTAGAAGCTATTACTATATGACGTTTTACGTTATAAGGTAATAATATATAACGTTATACGTTAGAAGCTATTACTATGTAACTTTATACATTGGAAGCTATTACTATATGACGTTATACGTTATAAGGTAATACTATATAACGTTGTACATTATTAGGTAATAGCTTGTAACGTTATACGTTAGAAGGTATTACTATATAACGTTATACCTTATAAGGTAATACTATTTAACGTTATACGTAGGAAGGTATTACTACATGGCGTTATACCTTATAAGGTAATACTATATAACGTTATACGTTAGAATCTATTACTCTATGACGTTATACGTTATACGGTAATACTATATAACGTTATACGTTAGAAGCTATTACTATATGACGTTGTACGTTATAAGGTAATACTAGATAACGTTATACGTTATAAGGTAATACTATATAACGTTGTACGTTAGGAGCCATTACTATGTGACGTTATACGTTATAAGGTAATACTATTAAACATTATGCGTTAGAAGCTATTACTATATGACGTTATACGTTATAAGGTACTACTATATGACGTTATACGTTAGAAGCTATTACTATATGACGTTGTACGTTATAAGGTAATACTAGATAACGTTATACGTTATAAGGTAATACTATATAACGTTGTACGATAGAAGCCATTACTATGTGACGTTATACCTTATAAGGTAATACTATATAACGTTATACGTTAGGAGCTATTACTATATGACGTTGTACGTTAGAAGCTATTACTATATGACGTTATACGTTATAAGGTAATACTATATAACGTTATACGTTAGAAGCTGTTACTCTATGACGTTATACGTTATACGGAAATACTATATAACGTTAAACGTTAGAAGCTATTACTCTATGACGTTATACGTTATAAGGTAATACTATATAACGTTATACGTTAGAAGCTATTACTCTGTGACATTATACGTTATAAGGTAATACTATATAACGTTATACGTTAGAAGCTATTACTCTATGACGTTATACGTTATACGGTAATACTATATAACGTTATACGTTAGAAGCTATTACTCTATGACATTATACGTTATAAGGTAATACTATATAACGTTGTACGTTAGAAGCCATTAGTATGTGACATTATACCTTATAAGGTAATACTATTTAACGTTATACGTAGGAAGCTATTACTACATGGCGTTATACCTTATAAGGTAGTACTACATAACTTTATTCGTTATAAGGTAATCAAATATAACGTTATACGTTATAAGGTAATACTATATAACATTATACGTCAGAAGCTATTACTATATGACGTTATACGTTATAAGGTAATAGTACATAACGTTATACGTTATAAGTTAATACTACATAACATTATTCGTTATAAGGTAATAATATATAACGTTGTACGTTATAAGTTAATATTATACAACGTTATGCCATAGGAGGTATTACTATGTAACGTTATACGTTGGAAGCTATTACTATATAACGTTAAACGTTAGAAGCTATTACTCTATGACGTTATACGTTATAAGGTAATACTATATAACGTTATACGTTAAAAGCTAATACTATATGACGTTATACGTCATAAGGTAATACTATATAACGTTATACGTTAGAATCTATTACTCTATGACGTTATACGTTATACGGTAATACTATATAACGTTATACGTTAGAAGCTATTACTATATGACGTTGTACGTTATAAGGTAATACTAGATAATGTTATACGTTATAAGGTAATACTATATAACGTTGTACGTTAGGAGCCATTACTATGTGACGTTATACGTTATAAGGTAATACTATTAAACATTATGCGTTAGAAGCTGTTACTATATGACGTTATACGTTATAAGGTAGTACTATATAATGTTATACGTTAGAAGCTATGACTATATGACGTTATACCTTAGAAGGTAATACTATATGACGTTATACGTTAGAAGCTATTACTATATGACGTTGTACGTTATAAGGTAATACTAGATAACGTTATACGTTATAAGGTAATACTATATAACGTTGTACGCTAGAAGCCATTACTATGTGACGTTATACCTTATAAGGTAGTACTATATAATGTTATACGTCAGAAGCTATTACTATATGACGTTATACCTTATCAGGTAATACTATATAACGTTATACGTTAGGAGCTATTACTATATGACGTTGTACGTTATAAGGTAATACTAGATAACGTTATACGTTATAAGGTAATACTACATAACGTTATACGTTATAAGGAAATACTATATAACGTTATACGTTAGAAGCTATTACTCTATGACGTTATACGTTATACGGTAATACTATATAACGTTAAACGTTAGAAGCTATTACTCTATGACGTTATATGTTATAAGGTAATACTATATAACGTTATACGTTAGAAGCTATTACTCTATGACATTATACGTTATAAGATAATACTATTTAACGTTATACGTTAGAAGCTATTACTATATGACTTTATACCTTATAAGGTAATACTATATAACGTTATACGTTAGAAGCTATTACTATGTAACTTTATACGTTGGAAGCAATGACTATATGCCGTCATAAGTTAGAAGCTATTACTCTATGACGTTATACGTTATAAGGTAATACTATATAACGTTATACGTTAGAAGCTATTACTCTATGACGTTATACGTTATAAGGTAATACTATATAACGTTATACGTTAGAAGCTATGACTATATGACGTTATACCTTGTAAGGTAATACTATATAACGTCATACGTTAGAATCTATTACTCTATGACGTTATACGTTATACGGTAATACTATATAACGTTATACGTTAGAAGCTATTACTATATGACGTTTTACGTTATAAGGTAATAATAGATAACGTAATACGTTATAAGGTAATACTATATAACTTTGTACGTTAGAAGCCATTACTATGTGACGTTATACCTTATAAGGTAGTACTATATAATGCTATACGTCAGAAGCTATTACTATATGACGTTATACGTTATAAGGTAATACTATATAACGTTGTACGTTAGAAGCCATTACTATGTGACGTTATACCTTATAAGGTAATACTATTTAACGTTATACGTAGGAAGGTATTACTACATGGCGTTATACCTTATAAGGTAATACTATATAACGTTGTACGTTAGAAGCCATTACTATGTGACGTTATAGCTTATAAGGTAGTACTATATAATGCTATACGTCAGAAGCTATTACTATATAACGTTATACGTTAGAAGCTATTACTATATGACGTTTTACGTTATAAGGTAATAATATATAACGTTATACGTTAGAAGCTATTACTATGTAACTTTATACATTGGAAGCTATTACTATATGACGTTATACGTTATAAGGTAATACTATATAACGTTGTACATTATTAGGTAATAGCTTGTAACGTTATACGTTAGAAGGTATTACTATATAACGTTATACCTTATAAGGTAATACTATTTAACGTTATACGTAGGAAGGTATTACTACATGGCGTTATACCTTATAAGGTAATACTATATAACGTTATACGTTAGAATCTATTACTCTATGACGTTATACGTTATACGGTAATACTATATAACGTTATACGTTAGAAGCTATTACTATATGACGTTGTACGTTATAAGGTAATACTAGATAACGTTATACGTTATAAGGTAATACTATATAACGTTGTACGTTAGGAGCCATTACTATGTGACGTTATACGTTATAAGGTAATACTATTAAACATTATGCGTTAGAAGCTATTACTATATGACGTTATACGTTATAAGGTACTACTATATGACGTTATACGTTAGAAGCTATTACTATATGACGTTGTACGTTATAAGGTAATACTAGATAACGTTATACGTTATAAGGTAATACTATATAACGTTGTACGATAGAAGCCATTACTATGTGACGTTATACCTTATAAGGTAATACTATATAACGTTATACGTTAGGAGCTATTACTATATGACGTTGTACGTTAGAAGCTATTACTATATGACGTTATACGTTATAAGGTAATACTATATAACGTTATACGTTAGAAGCTGTTACTCTATGACGTTATACGTTATACGGAAATACTATATAACGTTAAACGTTAGAAGCTATTACTCTATGACGTTATACGTTATAAGGTAATACTATATAACGTTATACGTTAGAAGCTATTACTCTGTGACATTATACGTTATAAGGTAATACTATATAACGTTATACGTTAGAAGCTATTACTCTATGACGTTATACGTTATACGGTAATACTATATAACGTTATACGTTAGAAGCTATTACTCTATGACATTATACGTTATAAGGTAATACTATATAACGTTGTACGTTAGAAGCCATTAGTATGTGACATTATACCTTATAAGGTAATACTATTTAACGTTATACGTAGGAAGCTATTACTACATGGCGTTATACCTTATAAGGTAGTACTACATAACTTTATTCGTTATAAGGTAATCAAATATAACGTTATACGTTATAAGGTAATACTATATAACATTATACGTCAGAAGCTATTACTATATGACGTTATACGTTATAAGGTAATAGTACATAACGTTATACGTTATAAGTTAATACTACATAACATTATTCGTTATAAGGTAATAATATATAACGTTGTACGTTATAAGTTAATATTATACAACGTTATGCCATAGGAGGTATTACTATGTAACGTTATACGTTGGAAGCTATTACTATATAACGTTAAACGTTAGAAGCTATTACTCTATGACGTTATACGTTATAAGGTAATACTATATAACGTTATACGTTAAAAGCTATGACTAAATGACGTTATACCTTATAAGGTAATACTATATAACGTTGTACGTTAGAAGCCATTACTATGTGACATTATACGTTTTAAGGTAGTACTATATAATGTTATACGTCAGAAGCTATTACTATATGACGTTATACGTTATAAGGTAATAGTACATAACGTTATACGTTATAAGGTAATGCTACATAACATTATAAGTTATAAGGTAATAATATATAACGTTGTATGTTATAAGGTAATACTAGATAACGTTATACGTTATAAGGTAATACTATATAACGTTGTACGCTAGAAGCCATTACTATGTGACGTTATACCTTATAAGGTAGTACTATATAATGTTATACGTCAGAAGCTATTACTATATGACGTTATACGTTATAAGGTAATACTATATAGCGTTATACGTTAGAAACTATTACTATATGACGTTATACCTTATCAGGTAATACTATATAACGTTATACGTTAGAAGCTATTACTATATGACGTTGTACGTTATAAGGTAATACTAGATAACGTTATACGGTATAAGGTAATCCTATATAACGTTGTACGTTATAAGGAAATACTAGATAACGTTATACGTTATAAGGTAACACTATATAACGTTGTACGTTATTAGGTAATAGCTTATAACGTTATACGTTAGAAGGTATTACTCTATGACATTATACGTTATAAGGTAATCCTATATGACGTTGTACGTTATAAGGTAATACTAGATAACGTTATACGGTATAAGGTAATCCTATATAACGTTGTACGTTATAAGGAAATACTAGATAACGTTATACCTTATAAGGTAATACTATTTAACGTTATACGTAGGAAGGTATTACTACATGGCGTTATACCTTATAAGGTAGTGCTACATAACTTTATTCGTTATAAGGTAATCAAATATAACGTTATACGTTATATGGTAATACTATTTAACGTTATACGTAGGAAGCTAATACTGCATGGCGTTATACGTTATAAGGTAGTACTACATAACTTTATTCGTTATAAGGTAATCAAATATAACGTTATACGTTATAAGGTAATACTATATAACGTTATACGTTAAAAGGTAATACTATATAACGTTGTACGTTATAAGGTAGTAGTAGATAACGTTATGCGTTATAAGATAATATTATACAACGTTATACCATAGGAGGTATTACTATGTAACATTATACCATAGGAGGTATTACTATGTAACGTTATACGTAGGAAGCTATTACTATATGACGTTATACGTTATAAGGTAATAGTACATAACGTTATATGTTATAAGGTAATACTACATAACATTATTCGTTATAAGGTAATAATATATAACGTTGTACGTTATAAGATAATATTATACAACGTTATACCATAGGAGGTATTACTATGTAACATTATACCATAGGAGGTATTACTATGTAACGTTATACGTAGGAAGCTATTACTATATGACGTTATACGTTGTAAGGTGATGGTACATAACGTTATACGTTAGAAGCTATTATTATATGACGTTATCCCTTATAAGGTAATACTATATAACGTTATACGTTAGAAGCTATTACTATGTAACTTTATACGTTGGAAGCAATGACTATATGGCGTTATAAGTTAGAAGCTATTACTCTATGACGTTATACGTTATAAGGTAATACTATATAACGTTATACGTTAGAAGCTATTCCTCTATGACGTTATACGTTATAAGGTAATACTATATAACGTTATACGTTAGATGCTAATACTATATGACGTTATACGTCATAAGGTAATACTATATAACGTTATACGTTAGAATCTATTACTCTATGACGTTATACGTTATACGGTAATACTATATAACGTTATACGTTAGAAGCTATTACTATATGACGTTGTACGTTATAAGGTAATACTAGATAATGTTATACGTTATAAGGTAATACTATATAACGTTGTACGTTAGGAGCCATTACTATGTGACGTTATACGTTATAAGGTAATGCTGTTAAACATTATGCGTTAGAAGCTATTACTATATGACGTTATACGTTATAAGGTAGTACTATATAATGTTATACGTTAGAAGCTATGACTATATGACGTTATACCTTAGAAGGTAATACTATATGACGTTATACGTTAGAAGCTATTACTATATGACGTTGTACGTTATAAGGTAATACTAGATAACGTTATACGTTATAAGGTAATACTATATAACGTTGTACGCTAGTAGCCATTACTATGTGACGTTATACCTTATAAGGTAGTACTATATAATGTTATACGTCAGAAGCTATTACTATATGACGTTATACCTTATCAGGTAATACTATATAACGTTATACGTTAGGAGCTATTACTATATGACGTTGTACGTTATAAGGTAATACTAGATAACGTTATACGTTATAAGGTAATACTAGATAACGTTATACGTTATAAGGAAATACTATATAACGTTATACGTTAGAAGCTATGACTATATGACGTTATACCTTATAAGGTAATACTATATAACGTCATACGTTAGAATCTATTACTCTATGACGTTATACGTTATAAGGTAATACTATATAACGTTATACGTTAGAAGCTATTACTCTATGACGTTATACGTTATAAGGTAATACTATATAACGTTATACGTTAGAAGCTATGACTATATGACGTTATACCTTATAAGGTAATACTATATAACGTCATACGTTAGAATCTATTACTCTATGACGTTATACGTTATACGGTAATACTATATAACGTTATACGTTAGAAGCTATTACTATATGACGTTTTACGTTATAAGGTAATAATAGATAACGTAATACGTTATAAGGTAATACTATATAACTTTGTACGTTAGAAGCCATTACTATGTGACGTTATACCTTATAAGGTAGTACTATATAATGCTATACGTCAGAAGCTATTACTATATGACGTTATACTTTATACGGTAATACTATATAACGTTGTACGTTAGAAGCCATTACTATGTGACGTTATACCTTATAAGGTAATACTATTTAACGTTATACGTAGGAAGCTATTACTACATGGCGTTATACATTATAAGGTAGTACTACATAACTTTATTCGTTATAAGGTATTCAAATATAACGTTATACGTTATAAGGTAATAATATATAACATTATACGTTAGAAGCTATTACTCTATGACGTTATACGTTATACGGTAATACTATATAACATTATACGTTATAAGGTAATAATATATAACGTTATACGTTAGAAGCTATTACTATGTAACTTTATACGTTGGAAGCTATTACTACATGACGTTATACGTTATACGGTAATACTATATAACGTTAAACGTTAGAAGCTGTTACTCTATGACGTTATACGTTATAAGGTAATACTATATAACGTTATACGTTAGAAGCTATTACTCTATGACATTATACGTTATAAGGTAATACTATTTAACGCTATACGTTAGAAGCTATTACTATATGACGTTATACGTTATAAGGTAATACTATATAACGTTATATGTTAAAAGCTATGACTATATGACGTTATACCTTGTAGGGTAATACTATATAACGTTATACGTTAGAAGCTATTACTCTATGACGTTATACGTTATACGGTAATACTATATAACGTTATACGTTAGAAGCTATTACTATATGACGTTGTACGTTATAAGGTAATACTAGATAACGTTATACGTTATAAGGTAATACTATATAACGTTGTACGTTAGGAGGCATTACTATGTGACGTTATACGTTATAAGGTAGTACTATATAATGTTATACGTCAGAAGCTATTACTATATGACGTTATACGTTATAAGGTAATACTAGATAACGTTATACGTTATAAGGTAATCCTATATAACGCTATACGTTATAAGGTAATACTAGATAACGTTATACGTTATAAGGTAATACTATATAACGTTGTACGTTATAATACTATATGACCTTATACGTTATAAGGTATTACTATATGACGTTATAACATATAAGGTAATACTATATAACGTTATACGTTAGAAGCTATTACTATGTAACTTTATACGTTGGAAGCAATGACTATATGACGTTATAAGTTAGAAGCTATTACTCTATGACGTTATACCTTATAAGGTAATACTATATAACGTTATACGTTAGAAGCTATTACTATATGACGTTATACGTTATAAGGTAATACTATATAACGTTATACGTTAAAAGCTATGCCTATATGACGTTATACCTTATAACGTAATACTATATAACGTTATACGTTAGAAACTATTACTCTATGACGTTATACGTTATACGGTAATACTATATAACGTTATACGTTAGAAGCTATTACTATAGGACGTTGTACGTTATAAGCTATACTAGATAACGTTATACGTTATAAGGTAATACTATATAACGTTGTACATTATTAGGTAATAGCTTGTAACGTTATACGTTAGAAGGTATTACTATATAACGTTATACCTTATAAGGTAATACTATTTAACGTTATACGTAGGAAGGTATTACTACATGGCGTTATACCTTATAAGGTAATACTATATAACGTTATACGTTAGAATCTATTACTCTATGACGTTATACGTTATACGGTAATACTATATAACGTTATACGTTAGAAGCTATTACTATATGACGTTGTACGTTATAAGGTAATACAAGATAACGTTATACGTTATAAGGTAATACTATATAACGTTATACGTTAGAAGCTATGACTATATGACGTTATACCTTATAAGGTAATACTATATAACGTTATACGTTAGAATCTATTACTCTATGACGTTATACGTTATACGGTAATACTATATAACGTTATACGTTAGAAGCTATTACTATATGACGTTGTACGTTATAAGGTAATACAAGATAACGTTTTACGTTATAAGGTAATACTATATAACGTTGTACGTTAGAAGCCATTACTATGTGACATTATACCTTATAAGGTAATACTATTTAACGTTATACGTAGGAAGCTATTACTACATGGCGTTATACCTTATAAGGTAGTACTACATAACTTTATTCGTTATAAGGTAATCAAATATAACGTTATACGTTATAAGGTAATACTATATAACATTATACGTCAGAAGCTATTACTATATGACGTTATACGTTATAAGGTAATAGTACATAACGTTATACGTTATAAGCTATTACTATATGACGTTATACGTTATAAGCTATTACTATGTAACTTTATACATTGGAAGTTATTACTATATGACGTTATACGTTATAAGGTAATACTATATAACGTTATACGTTAGAAGCTATTACTCTATGACGTTATACGTTAGAAGCTATTACTCTATGACGTTATACGTTATAAGGTAATACTATATAACGTTATACTTTAGAAGCTATTACTCTATGACATTATACGTTATAAGGTAATACTATTTAACGTTATACGTTAGAAGCTATTACTCTATGACGTTATACGTTATAAGGTAATACTATATAACGTTATACGTTAAAAGCTATGCCTATATGACGTTATACCTTATAAGGTAATACTATATAACGTTATACGTTAGAAACTATTACTCTATGACGTTATACGTTATACGGTAATACTATATAACGTTATACGTTAGAAGCTATTACTATATGACGTTGTACGTTATAAGCTATACTAGATAACGTTATACGTTATAAGGTAATACTATATAACGTTGTACATTATTAGGTAATAGCTTGTAACGTTATACGTTAGAAGGTATTACTATATAACGTTATACCTTATAAGGTAATACTATTTAACGTTATACGTAGGAAGGTATTACTACATGGCGTTATACCTTATAAGGTAATACTATATAACGTTATACGTTAGAATCTATTACTCTATGACGTTATACGTTATACGGTAATACTATATAACATTATACGTTAGAAGCTATTACTATATGACGTTGTACGTTATAAGGTAATACTAGATAACGTTATACGTTATAAGGTAATACTATATAACGTTGTATGTTAGGAGCCATTACTATGTGACGTTATACGTTATAAGGTAATACTATTAAACGTTATGCGTTAGAAGCTATTACTATATGACGTTATACGTTATAAGGTACTACTATATAATGTTATACGTTAGAAGCTATGACTATATGACGTTATACCTTATAAGGTAATACTATATGACGTTATACGTTAGAAGCTATTACTATATGACGTTGTACGTTATAAGGTAATACTAGATAACGTTATACGTTATAAGGTAATACTATATAACGTTGTACGATAGAAGCCATTACTATGTGACGTTATACCTTATAAGGTAGTACTATATAATGTTATACGTCAGAAGCTATTACTATATGACGTTATACCTTATCAGGTAATACTATATAACGTTATACGTTAGGAGCTATTACTATATGACGTTGTACGTTATAAGGTAATACTAGATAACGTTATACGTTATAAGGTAATCCTATATAACGTTGTACGTTATAAGGTAATACTAGATAACGTTATACGTTATAAGGTAATACTATATAACGTTGTACGTTATTAGCTATTAGCTTATAACGTTGTAGGTTAGAAGGTATTACTATATAACGTTATACCTTATAAGGTAATACTATTTAACGTTATACGTAGGAAGGTATTACTACATGGCGTTATACCTTATAAGGTAGTGCTACATAACTTTATTCGTTATAAGGTAATCAAATATAACGTTATACGTTATATGGTAATACTATATAGACGTTATACGTTAAAAGGTAATACTATACAACGTTGTACGTCATAAGGTAATAGTAGATAACGTTATACGTTATAATGTAATACTATATAACTTTGTACGTTATTTAGTAATACTATATAACGTTATACGTTATAAGGTAATACTATATAACATTATACGTGAGAAGCTATTACTATATGACGTTATACGTTATAAGGTAATAGTACATAACGTTATACGTTATAAGGTAATACTACATAACATTATTCGTTATAAGGTAATAATATATAACGTTGTACGTTATAAGTTAATATTATACAACGTTATACCATAGGAGGTATTACTATGTAACATTATACCATAGCAGGTATTACTATGTAACGTTATACGTAGGAAGCTATTACTATATGACGTTATACGTTGTAAGGTGATGGTACATAACGTTTTACGTTAGAAGCTATTATTATATGACGTTATACCTTATAAGGTAATACTATATAACATTATACGTTAGAATCTATTACTCTATGACGTTATACGTTATACGGTAATACTATATAACGTTATACGTTAGAAGCTATTACTATATGACGTTGTACGTTATAAGGTAATACTAGATAACGTTATACGTTATAAGGTAATACTATATAATGTTGTACGTTAGAAGCCATTACTATGTGACGTTATACCTTATAAGGTAGTACTATATAATGCTATACATCAGAAGCTATTACTATATGACGTTATACGTTATAAGGTAATACTATTTAACGTTATACGTTAGAAGCTATTACTATATGACGTTATACGTTATAAGGTAATAGTACATAACGTTATACGTTATAAGGTAATACTACATAACATTATACGTTATAAGGTAATAATATATAACGTTATACGTTAGAAGCTATTACTATGTAACTTTATACGTTGGAAGCTATTACTATATGACGTTATACGTTATAAGGTAATACTATATAACGTTATACGTTAGAAGCTGTTACTCTATGACGTTATACGTTATACGGAAATACTATATAACGTTAAACGTTAGAAGCTATTACTCTATGACGTTATACGTTATAAGGTAATACTATATAACGTTATACGTTAGAAGCTATTACTCTATGACATTATACGTTATAAGGTAATACTATTTAACGTTATACGTTAGAAGCTATTACTATATGACGTTATACGTTATAAGGTAATACTATATAACGTTATACGTTAAAAGCTATGACTATATGACGTTATACCTTATAAGGTAATACTATATAACGTTATACGTTAGAAGCTATTACTCTATGACGTTATACGTTATACGGTAATACTATATAACGTTATACGTTAGAAGCTATTACTATATGACGTTGTACGTTATAAGGTAATACTAGATAACGTTATACGTTATAAGGTAATACTATATAACCTTGTACGTTATTAGGTAATAGCTTATAACGTTATACGTTAGAAGGTATTACTGTATAACGTTATACCTTATAAGGTAATACTATTTAACGTTATACGTACGAAGGTATTACTACATGGCGTTATACCTTATAAGGTAGTGCTGCATAACTTTATTCGTTATAAGGTAATCAAATATAACGTTATACGTTATGAGGTAATACTATATAACGTTATATGTTAAAAGGTAATACTATACAACGTTGTACGTTATAAGGTAATAGTAGATAACGTTATACGTTATAAGGTAATACTATATAACGTTGTACGTTATTTAGTAATACTATATAACGTTATACGTTATAAGGTAATACTATATAACGTTGTACGTTAGAAGCCATTACTATGTGACGTTATACCTTATAAGGTAGTACTATATAATGCTATACGTCAGAAGCTATTACTATATGACGTTATACGTTATAAGGTAATACTATTTAACGTTATACGTTAGAAGCTATTACTATATGACGTTATACGTTATAAGGTAATAGTACATAACGTTATGCGTTATAAGGTAATACTACATAACATTATACGTTATAAGGTAATAATATATAACGTTATACGTTAGAAGCTATTACTATGTAACTTTATACGTTGGAAGCTATTACTATATGACGTTATACGTTATAAGGTAATACTATATAACGTTATACGTTAGAAGCTATTACTCTATGACGTTATACGTTATACGGTAATACTATATAACGTTAAACGTTAGACGCTATTACTCTATGACGTTATACGTTATAAGGTAATACTATATAATGTTATACGTTAGAAGCTATTACTCTATGACATTATACGTTATAAGGTAATACTATTTAACGTTATACGTTAGAAGCTATTACTATATGACGTTATACGTTATAAGGTAATACTATATAACGTTATACGTTAAAAGCTATGACTATATGACGTTATACCTTATAAGATAATACTATACAACGTTATACGTTAGAAGCTATTACTCTATGACGTTATACGTTATACGGTAATACTATATAAAGTTATACGTTAGAAGCTATTACTATATGACGTTGTACGTTATGAGGTAATACTAGATAACGTTATACGTTATAAGGTAATACTATATAACGTTGTACGTTATTAGGTAATAGCTTATAACGTTATATGTTAGAAGGTATTACTATATAACGTTATACCTTATAAGGTAATACTATTTAACGTTATACGTAGGAAGGAATTACTACATGGCGTTATACCTTATAAGGTAGTGCTGCATAACTTTATTCGTTATAAGGTAATCAAATATAACGTTATACGTTATGAGGTAATACTATATAACGTTATACGTTAAAAGGTAATAATATACAACGTTGTACGTTATAAGGTAATAGTAGATAACGTTATACGTTATAAGGTAATACTATATAACGTTGTACGTTATTTAGTAATACTATATAACGTTGTACGTTATAAGGTAATACTATATAACATTATACGTGAAAAGCTATTACTATATGACGTTATACGTTATAAGGTAATAGTACATAACGTTATACGTTATAAGGTAATACTACATAACATTATTCGTTATAAGGTAATAATATATAACGTTGTACGTTATAAGTTAATATTATACAACGTTATACCATAGGAAGTATTACTATGTAACGTTATACGTAGGAAGCTATTACTATATGACGTTATACGTTGTAAGGTGATGGTACATAACGTTATACGTTAGAAGATATTATTATATGACGTTATACCTTATAAGGTAATACTATATAACGTTATACGTTAGAAGCTATTACTATGTAACTTAATACGTTGGAAGAAATGACTATATGACGTTTTAAGTTAGAAGCTATTACTCTATGACGTTATACGTTATAAGGTAATACTATATAACGTTATACGTTAGAAGCTATTACTCTATGACGTTATACGATATAAGGTAATACTATATAACGTTATACGTTATAAGCTAATACTATATGACGTTATACGTCATAAGGTAATACTATATATCGTTATACGTTAGAAGTTATGACTATATGACGTTATACCTTATAAGATAATACTATATAACGTTATACGTTAGAATCTATTACTCTATGACGTTATACGTTATACGGTAATACTATATAACGTTATACGTTAGAAGCTATTACTATATGACGTTGTACGTTATAAGGTAATACTAGATAACGTTATACGTTATAAGGTAATACTATATAACGTTGTACGTTAGAAGCCATTACTATGTGACGTTATACCTTATAAGGTAATACTATTTAACGTTATACGTAGGAAGCTATTACTACATGGCGTTATACCTTATAAGGTAGTACTACATAACTTTATTCGTTATAAGGTAATCAAATATAACGTTATACGTTATAAGGTAATACTATATAACATTATACGTCAGACGCTATTACTATATGAAATTATACGTTATAAGGTAATAGTACATAACGTTATACGTTATAAGGTAATACTACATAACATTATACGTTATAAGGTAATAATATATAACGTTATACGTTAGAAGCTATTACTATGTGTCTTTATACGTTGGAAGCTATTACTATATGACGTTATACGTTATAAGGTAATACTATATAACGTTATACGTTAGAAGCTATTACTCTATGACGTTGTACGTTATACGGTAATACTATATAACGTTAAACGTTAGAAGCTTTTACTATATGACGTTATACGTTATAAGGTAATACTATATAGCGTTATACGTTAAAAGCTATGACTATATGACGTTATACCTTATAAGGTAATACTATATAACGTTATACGTTAGAAGCTATTACTCTATGACGTTATACGTTATACGGTAATACTATATAAAGTTATACGTTAGAAGCTATTACTATATGACGTTGTACGTTATGAGGTAATACTAGATAACGTTATACGTTGTAAGGTAATACTATATAACGTTGTACGTTATTAGGTAATAACTTATAACGTTATATGTTAGAAGGTATTACTATATAACGTTATACCTTATAAGGTAATACTATTTAACGTTATACGTAGGAAGGTATTACTACATGGCGTTATACCCTATAAGGTAGTGCTGCATAACTTTATTCGTTATAAGGTAATCAAATATAACGTTATACGTTATGAGGTAATACCATATAACGTTATACGTTAAAAGGTAATACTATACAACGTTGTACGTTATAAGGTAATAGTAGATAACGTTATACGTTATAAGGTAATACTATATAACGTTGTACGTTATTTAGTAATACTATATAACGTTGTACGTTATAAGGTAATACTATATAACATTATACGTGAAAAGCTATTACTATATGACGTTATACGTTATAAGGTAATAGTACATAACGTTATACGTTATAAGGTAATACTACATAACATTATTCGTTATAAGGTAATAATATATAACGTTGTACGTTATAAGTTAATATTATACAACGTTATACCATAGGAGGTATTACTATGTAACGTTATACGTAGGAAGCTATTACTATATGACGTTATACGTTGTAAGGTGATGGTACATAACGTTATACGTTAGAAGATATTATTATATGACGTTATACCTTATAAGGTAATACTATATAACGTTATACGTTATAAGCTAATACTATATGACGTTATACGTCATAAGGTAATACTATATGACGTTATACGTCATAAGGTAATACTATATAACGTTATACGTTAGAAGCTATGACTATATGACGTTATACCTTATAAGATAATACTATATAACGTTATACGTTAGAATCTATTACTCTATGACGTTATACGTTATACGGCAATACTATATAACGTTATATGTTAGAAGCTATTACTATATGACGTTGTACGTTATAAGGTAATACTAGATAACGTTATACGTTATAAGGTAATACTATATAACGTTGTACGTTAGAAGCCATTACTATGTGACGTTATACCTTATAAGGTAATACTATTTAACGTTATACGTAGGAAGCTATTACTACATGGCGTTATACCTTATAAGGTAGTACTACATAACTTTATTCGTTATAAGGTAATCAAATATAACGTTATACGTTATAAGGTAATACTATATAACATTATACGTCAGACGCTATTACTATATGAAATTATACGTTATAAGGTAATAGTACATAACGTTATACGTTATAAGGTAATACTACATAACATTATACGTTATAAGGTAATAATATATAACGTTATACGTTAGAAGCTATTACTATGTATCTTTATACGTTGGAAGCTATTACTATATGACGTTATACGTTATAAGGTAATACTATATAACGTTATACGTTAGAAGCTTTACTCTATGACGTTGTACGTTATACGGTAATACTATATAACGTTAAACGTTAGAAGCTATTACTCTATGACGTTATACGTTATAAGGTAATACTATATAACGTTATACGTTAGAAGCTATTACTCAATGACATTATACGTTATAAGGTAATACTATTTAACGTTATACGTTAGAAGCTATTACTATATGACGTTATACGTTATAAGGTAATACTATATAAAGTTATACGTTAGAAGCTATTACTATATGACGTTGTACGTTATGAGGTAATACTAGATAACGTTATACGTTATAAGGTAATACTATATAACGTTGTACGTTATTAGGTAATAGCTTATAACGTTATACGTTAGAAGGTATTACTATATAACGTTATACCTTATAAGGTAATACTATTTAACGTTATACGTAGGAAGCTATTACTACATGGCGTTATACCTTATAAGGTAGTACTACATAACTTTATTCGTTATTAGGTAATCAACTATAACGTTATACGATATAAGGTAATACTATATAACATTATACGTCAGAAGCTATTACTATATGACGTTATACGTTATAAGGTAATAGTACATAACGTTGTAAGTTATAAGGTAATACTACATAATATTATACGTTATAAGGTAATAATATATAATGTTGTACGTTATAAGTTAATATAATACAACGTTATACCATAGGAGGTACTACTATGTAACGTTATACCATAGGAGGTATTACTATGTAACGTTATAAGTAGGAAGCTATTACTATATGACGTTATACGTTGTAAGGTAATGGTACATAACGTTATACGTTAGAAGCTATGACTATATTACGTTATACCTTATAAGGTAATACTATATAACGTTATACGTTAGAAGCTATTACTATATGACGTTATACCTTATAAGGTAATACTATATAACGTTATACGTCTGAAGCTATTACTATATGACGTTATACGTTATAAGGTAATACTATATAGCGTTATACGTTAGAAGCTATAACTATATTACGTTATACCTTATAAGGTAATACTATATAACGTTATACGTTAGAAGCTATTACTATATGACGTTATACCTTATAAGGTAATACTATATAACGTTATACGTCTGAAGCTATTACTATATGACGTTATACGTTATAAGGTAATAGTATATAGCGTTATACGTTATAAGGTAATACTATATAACGTTGTACGTTAGAAGCCATTACTATGTGACGTTATACCTTATAAGGTAGTACTATGCAATGTTATACGTTAGAAGCTATTGCTTTATGACGTTATACGTTATAAGATAATACTATATAACGTTGTACTTTATTAGGTAATAGCTTATAACGTTATACGTTAGAAGGCATTACTATATATCGTTTTACGTTATAAGGTAATACTATATAACGTTATACGATAGAAGCTATTACTATATTACGTTATACCTGATAAGGAAATACTATTTAACGTTATACGTAGGAAGCTATTACTGCATGGCGTTATACCTTATAAGGTAGTACTACATAACTTTATTCGTTATAAGGTAATCAAATATAACGTTATACGTTATAAGGTAATACTATATAACGTTATACGTTAAAAGGTAATACTATATAACGTTGTACGTTATAAGGTAGTAGTAGATAACGTTATGCGTTATAAGGATATACTATCTAACTTTGTACGTTATTTAGTAATACTTTATAACGTTATAAGTTATAAGGTAATACTATATAACATTATACGTCAGAAGATACTACTATATGACGTTATACGTTATAAGGTAACACTGTATAACGTTATACCTTATTAGGTAATAGCTTATAACGTTATACGTTAGAAGCTATTACTATATGACGTTATACCTTATAAGGTAAGACTATATGACGTTATACGTTGTAAGGTAATGGTACATAACTTTATACGTTAGAAGCTATTACTATATGACGTTATACCTTATAAGGTAATACTATATAACGTTATACGTTAAAAGGTAATACTATACAACGTTGTACGTTATAAGGTAATAGTAGATAACGTTATACGTTATAAGGTAATACTATATAACATTGTACGTTATTTAGTAATACTATATAACGTTATACGTTATAAGGTAATACTATATAACATTATACGTGAGAAGCTATTACTATATGACGTTATACGTTATAAGGTAATACTATATAACGTTATACGTTAGACGCTATTACTCTATGACATTATACGTTATAAGGTAATACTATTTAACGTTATACGTTAGAAGCTATTACTATATGACGTTATACGTTATAAGGTAATACTATATAACGTTATACGTTAAAAGCTATGACTATATGACGTTATACCTTATAAGGTAATACTATATAACGTTATACGTTAGAAGCTATTACTCTATGACGTTATACGTTATACGGTAATACTATATAAAGTTATACGTTAGAAGCTATTACTATATGACGTTGTACGTTATGAGGTAATACTAGATAACGTTATACGTTATAAGGTAATACTATATAACGTTGTACGTTATTAGGTAATAGCTTATAACGTTATACGTTAGAAGGTATTACTATATAACGTTATACCTTATAAGGTAATACTATTTAACGTTATACGTAGGAAGGTATTACTACATGGCGTTATACCTTATAAGGTAGTGCTGCATAACTTTATTCGTTATAAGGTAATCAAATATAACGTTATACGTTATGAGGTAATACTATATAACGTTATACGTTAAAAGGTAATACTATACAACGTTGTACGTTATAAGGTAATAGTAGATAACGTTATACGTTATAAGGTAATACTATATAACGTTGTACGTTATTTACTAATACTATATAACGTTGTACGTTATTTAGTAATACTATATAACGTTGTACGTTATAAGGAAATACTATATAACATTATACGTGAAAAGCTATTACTATATGACGTTATACGTTATAAGGTAATACTATATAACGTTATACGTTATAAGGTAATACTACATAACATTATTCGTTATAAGGTAATAATATATAACGTTGTACGTTATAAGTTAATATTATACAACGTTATACCATAGGAGGTATTACTATGTAACGTTATACGTAGGAAGCTATTACTATATGACGTTATACGTTGTAAGGTGATGGTACATAACTTTATACGTTTGAAACTATTATTATATGACGTTATACCTTATAAGGTAATACTATATAACGTTATACGTTCGAAGCTATTACTATGTAACTTAATACGTTGGAAGAAATGACTATATGACGTTATACCTTATAAGATAATACTATATAACGTTATACGTTAGAATCTATTACTATATGACGTTGTACGTTATAAGGTAATACTAGATAACGTTATACGTAGGAAGGTATTACTACATGGCGTTATACCTTATAAGGTAGTGCTGCATAACTTTATTCGTTATAAGGTAATCAAATATAACGTTATACGTTATGAGGTAATACTATATAACGTTATACGTTAGAAGCTATTACTATATGACGTTATACCTTATAAGGTAATACTATATAACGTTATACGTTAGAAGCTATTACTATATGACGTTATACCTTATAAGGTAATACTATATAACGTTATACGTTAGAAGCTATTACTATATGACGTTATACCTTATAAGGTAATACTATGTATCGTTATACGTTGGAAGCTATTACTATATGACGTTATACGTTGTAAGGTAGTAGTACATAACGTTATACGTTATAAGGTAATACTACATAACATTATACGTTATAAGGTAATAATATATAACGTTGTACGTTATAAGTTAATATTATACAACGTTATACCATAGGAGGTATTACTATGTAACGTTGTGACATAGGAGGTATTGCTATGTAACATTATACGTTGTAAGCTATTACTATATGACGTTATACGTTGTAAGGTAATGGTACATAACGTTATACGTTAGAAGCTATTACTATATGACGTTATACGTTATAAGGCAATAGTACATAACGTTATACGTTATAAGGTAATACTACATAACATTATTCGTTATAAGGTAATAATATATAACGTTGTACGTTATAAGGTAATACTATATAACGTTGTACGTTAGAAGCCATTACTATGTGACGTTATACCTTATAAGGTAGTACTATATAATGCTATACGTCAGAAGCTATTACTATATGACGTTATACGTTATAAGGTAATACTATATAACGTTGTACGTTAGAAGCCATTACTATGTGACGTTATACCTTATAAGGTAATACTATTTAGCGTTATACGTAGGAAGCTATTACTACATGGCGTTATACCTTATAAGGTAGTACTACATAACTTTATTCGTTATAAGGTAATCAAATATAACGTTATACGTTATAAGGTAATACTATATAACATTATACGTCAGACGCTATTACTATATGAAATTATACGTTATAAGGTAATAGTACATAACGTTATACGTTAAAAGGTAATACTACATAACATTATACGTTGTAAGGTAATAATATATAACGTTATACGTTAGAAGATATTATTATGTATCTTTATACGTTGGAAGCTATTACTATATGACGTTATACGTTATAAGGTAATACTATATAACGTTATACGTTAGAAGCTATTACTCTATGACGTTGTACGTTATACGGTAATACTATATAACGTTAAACGTTAGAAGCTATTACTCTATGACGTTATACGTTATAAGGTAATACTATATAACGTTATACGTTAGAAGCTATTACTCTATGACATTATACGTTATAAGGTAATACTATTTAACGTTATACGTTAGAAGCTATTACTATATGACGTTATACGTTATAAGGTAATACTATATAAAGTTATACGTTAGAAGCTATTACTATATGACGTTGTACGTTATGAGGTAATACTAGATAACGTTATACGTTATAAGGTAATACTTTATAACGTTGTACGTTATTAGGTAATAGCTTATAACGTTATACGTTAGAAGGTATTACTATATAACGTTATACCTTATAAGGTAATACTATTTAACGTTATACGTAGGAAGGTATTACTACATGGCGTTATACCTTATAAGGTAGTGCTACATAACTTTATTCGTTATAAGGTAATCAAATATAACGTTATACGTTATATGGTAATACTATATAGACGTTATACGTTAAAAGGTAATACTATACAACGTTGTACGTTATAAGGTAATAGTAGATAACGTTATACGTTATAATGTAATACTATATAACTTTGTACGTTATTTAGTAATACTATATAACGTTATACGTTATAAGGTAATACTATATAACATTATACGTGAGAAGCTATTACTATATGACGTTATACGTTAGAAGGTAATAGTACATAACGTTATACGTTATAAGGTAATACTACATAACATTATTCGTTATAAGGTAATAATATATAACGTTGTACGTTATAAGTTAATATTATACAACGTTATACCATAGGAGGTATTACTATGTAACATTATACCATAGGAGGTATTACTATGTAACATTATACCATAGGAGGTATTACTATGTAACGTTATACGTAGGAAGCTATTACTATATGACGTTATACGTTGTAAGGTGATGGTACATAACGTTTTACGTTAGAAGCTATTATTATATGACGTTATACCTTATAAGGTAATACTATATAACGTTATACGTTAGAATCTATTACTCTATGACGTTATACGTTATACGGTAATACTATATAACGTTATACGTTAGAAGCTATTACTATACGACGTTGTACGTTATAAGGTAATACTAGATAACGTTATACGTTATAAGGTAATACTATATAACGTTGTACGTTAGAAGCCATTACTATGTGACGTTATACCTTATAAGGTAGTACTATATAATGCTATACGTCAGAAGCTATTACTATATGACGTTATACGTTATAAGGTAATACTATTTAACGTTATACGTTAGAAGCTATTACTATATGACGTTATACGTTATAAGGTAATAGTACATAACAATATGCGTTATAAGGTAATACTACATAACATTATACGTTATAAGGTAATAATATATAACGTTATACGTTAGAAGCTATTACTATGTAACTTTATACGTTGGAAGCTATTACTATATGACGTTATACGTTATAAGGTAATACTATATAACGTTATACGTTAGAAGCTATTACTCTATGACATTATACGGTATACGGTAATACTATATAACGTTAAACGTTATTAGGTAATAGCTTATAACGTTATACGTTAGAAGCCATTACTATGTGACGTTATACCTTATAAGGTAATACTATTTAACGTTATACGTAGGAAGCTATTACTACATGGCGTTATACCTTATAAGGTAGTACTACATAACTTTATTCGTTATAAGGTAATCAAATATAACGTTATACGTTATAAGGTAATACTATATAACATTATACGTCAGACGCTATTACTATATGAAATTATAAGTTATAAGGTAATAGTACATAACGTTATACGTTATAAGGTAATACTACATAACATTATACGTTATAAGGTAATAATATATAACGTTATACGTTAGAAGCTATTACTATGTATCTTTATACGTTGGAAGCTATTACTATATGACGTTATACGTTATAAGGTAATACTATATAACGTTATACGTTAGAAGCTTTACTCTATGACGTTGTACGTTATACGGTAATACTATATAACGTTAAACGTTAGAAGCTATTACTCTATGACGTTATACGTTATAAGGTAATACTATATAACGTTATACGTTAGAAGCTATTACTCAATGACATTATACGTTATAAGGTAATACTATTTAACGTTATACGTTAGAAGCTATTACTATATGACGTTATACGTTATAAGGTAATACTATATAAAGTTATACGTAAGAAGCTATTACTATATGACGTTGTACGTTATGAGGTAATACTAGATAACGTTATACGTTATAAGGTAATACTATATAACGTTGTACGTTATTAGGTAATAGCTTATAACGTTATACGTTAGAAGGTATTACTATATAACGTTATACCTTATAAGGTAATACTATTTAACGTTATACGTAGGAAGCTATTACTACATGGCGTTATACCTTATAAGGTAGTACTACATAACTTTATTCGTTATAAGGTAATCAAATATAACGTTATACGATATAAGGTAATACTATATAACATTATACGTCAGAAGCTATTACTATATGACGTTATACGTTATAAGGTAATAGTACATAACGTTGTAAGTTATAAGGTAATACTACATAATATTATACGTTATAAGGTAATAATATATAATGTTGTACGTTATAAGTTAATATAATACAACGTTATACCATAGGAGGTACTACTATGTAACGTTATACCATAGGAGGTATTACTATGTAACGTTATAAGTAGGAAGCTATTACTATATGACGTTATACGTTGTAAGGTAATGGTACATAACGTTATACGTTAGAAGCTATAACTATATTACGTTATACCTTATAAGGTAATACTATATAACGTTATACGTTAGAAGCTATTACTATATGACGTTATACCTTACAAGGTAATACTATATAACGTTATACGTCTGAAGCTATTACTATATGACGTTATAAGGTAATACTATATAGCGTTATACGTTAGAAGCTATAACTATATTACGTTATACCTTATAAGGTAATACTATATAACGTTATACGTTAGAAGCTATTACTATATGACGTTATACCTTATAAGGTAATACTATATAACGTTATACGTCTGAAGCTATTACTATATGACGTTATACGTTATAAGGTAATAGTATATAGCGTTATACGTTATAAGGTAATACTATATAACGTTGTACGTTAGAAGCCATTACTATGTGACGTTATACCTTATAAGGTAGTACTATGCAATGTTATACGTTAGAAGCTATTGCTTTATGACGTTATACGTTATAAGATAATACTATATAACGTTGTACTTTATTAGGTAATAGCTTATAACGTTATACGTTAGAAGGCATTACTATATATCGTTTTACGTTATAAGGTAATACTATATAACGTTATACGATAGAAGCTATTACTATATTACGTTATACCTGATAAGGAAATACTATTTAACGTTATACGTAGGAAGCTATTACTGCATGGCGTTATACCTTATAAGGTAGTACTACATAACTTTATTCGTTATAAGGTAATCAAATATAACGTTATACGTTATAAGGTAATACTATATAACGTTATACGTTAAAAGGTAATACTATATAACGTTGTACGTTATAAGGTAGTAGTAGATAACGTTATGCGTTATAAGGATATACTATCTAACTTTGTACGTTATTTAGTAATACTTTATAACGTTATAAGTTATAAGGTAATACTATATAACATTATACGTCAGAAGATACTACTATATGACGTTATACGTTATAAGGTAACACTGTATAACGTTATACCTTATTAGGTAATAGCTTATAACGTTATACGTTAGAAGCTATTACTATATGACGTTATACCTTATAAGGTAAGACTATATGACGTTATACGTTGTAAGGTAATGGTACATAACTTTATACGTTAGAAGCTATTACTATATGACGTTATACCTTATAAGGTAATACTATATAACGTTATACGTTAAAAGGTAATACTATACAACGTTGTACGTTATAAGGTAATAGTAGATAACGTTATACGTTATAAGGTAATACTATATAACATTGTACGTTATTTAGTAATACTATATAACGTTATACGTTATAAGGTAATACTATATAACATTATACGTGAGAAGCTATTACTATATGACGTTATACGTTATAAGGTAATACTATATAACGTTATACGTTAAAAGCTATGACTATAGGACGTTATACCTTATAAGGTAATACTATATAACGTTATACGTTAGACGCTATTACTCTATGACATTATACGTTATAAGGTAATACTATTTAACGTTATACGTTAGAAGCTATTACTATATGACGTTATACGTTATAAGGTAATACTATATAACGTTATACGTTAAAAGCTATGACTATAGGACGTTATACCTTATAAGGTAATACTATATAACGTTATACGTTAGAAGCTATTACTCTATGACGTTATACGTTATACGGTAATACTATATAAAGTTATACGTTAGAAGCTATTACTATATGACGTTGTACGTTATGAGGTAATACTAGATAACGTTATACGTTATAAGGTAATACTATATAACGTTGTACGTTATTAGGTAATAGCTTATAACGTTATACGTTAGAAGGTATTACTATATAACGTTATACCTTATAAGGTAATACTATTTAACGTTATACGTAGGAAGGTATTACTACATGGCGTTATACCTTATAAGGTAGTGCTGCATAACTTTATTCGTTATAAGGTAATCAAATATAACGTTATACGTTATGAGGTAATACTATATAACGTTATACGTTAAAAGGTAATACTATACAACGTTGTACGTTATAAGGTAATAGTAGATAACGTTATACGTTATAAGGTAATACTATATAACGTTGTACGTTATTTAGTAATACTATATAACGTTGTACGTTATTTAGTAATACTATATAACGTTGTACGTTATAAGGAAATACTATATAACATTATACGTGAAAAGCTATTACTATATGACGTTATACGTTATAAGGTAATACTATATAACGTTATACGTTATAAGGTAATACTACATAACATTATTCGTTATAAGGTAATAATATATAACGTTGTACGTTATAAGTTAATATTATACAACGTTATACCATAGGAGGTATTACTATGTAACGTTATACGTAGGAAGCTATTACTATATGACGTTATACGTTGTAAGGTGATGGTACATAACTTTATACGTTTGAAACTATTATTATATGACGTTATACCTTATAAGGTAATACTATATAACGTTATACGTTCGAAGCTATTACTATGTAACTTAATACGTTGGAAGAAATGACTATATGACGTTATACCTTATAAGATAATACTATATAACGTTATACGTTAGAATCTATTACTATATGACGTTGTACGTTATAAGGTAATACTAGATAACGTTATACGTAGGAAGGTATTACTACATGGCGTTATACCTTATAAGGTAGTGCTGCATAACTTTATTCGTTATAAGGTAATCAAATATAACGTTATACGTTATGAGGTAATACTATATAACGTTATACGTTAGAAGCTATTACTATATGACGTTATACCTTATAAGGTAATACTATATAACGTTATACGTTAGAAGCTATTACTATATGACGTTATACCTTATAAGGTAATACTATATAACGTTATACGTTAGAAGCTATTACTATATGACGTTATACCTTATAAGGTAATACTATGTATCGTTATACGTTGGAAGCTATTACTATATGACGTTATACGTTGTAAGGTAGTAGTACATAACGTTATACGTTATAAGGTAATACTACATAACATTATACGTTATAAGGTAATAATATATAACGTTGTACGTTATAAGTTAATATTATACAACGTTATACCATAGGAGGTATTACTATGTAACGTTGTGACATAGGAGGTATTGCTATGTAACATTATACGTTGTAAGCTATTACTATATGACGTTATACGTTGTAAGGTAATGGTACATAACGTTATACGTTAGAAGCTATTACTATATGACGTTATACGTTATAAGGCAATAGTACATAACGTTATACGTTATAAGGTAATACTACATAACATTATTCGTTATAAGGTAATAATATATAACGTTGTACGTTATAAGGTAATACTATATAACGTTGTACGTTAGAAGCCATTACTATGTGACGTTATACCTTATAAGGTAGTACTATATAATGCTATACGTCAGAAGCTATTACTATATGACGTTATACGTTATAAGGTAATACTATATAACGTTGTACGTTAGAAGCCATTACTATGTGACGTTATACCTTATAAGGTAATACTATTTAGCGTTATACGTAGGAAGCTATTACTACATGGCGTTATACCTTATAAGGTAGTACTACATAACTTTATTCGTTATAAGGTAATCAAATATAACGTTATACGTTATAAGGTAATACTATATAACATTATACGTCAGACGCTATTACTATATGAAATTATACGTTATAAGGTAATAGTACATAACGTTATACGTTAAAAGGTAATACTACATAACATTATACGTTGTAAGGTAATAATATATAACGTTATACGTTAGAAGATATTATTATGTATCTTTATACGTTGGAAGCTATTACTATATGACGTTATACGTTATAAGGTAATACTATATAACGTTATACGTTAGAAGCTATTACTCTATGACGTTGTACGTTATACGGTAATACTATATAACGTTAAACGTTAGAAGCTATTACTCTATGACGTTATACGTTATAAGGTAATACTATATAACGTTATACGTTAGAAGCTATTACTCTATGACATTATACGTTATAAGGTAATACTATTTAACGTTATACGTTAGAAGCTATTACTATATGACGTTATACGTTATAAGGTAATACTATATAAAGTTATACGTTAGAAGCTATTACTATATGACGTTGTACGTTATGAGGTAATACTAGATAACGTTATACGTTATAAGGTAATACTTTATAACGTTGTACGTTATTAGGTAATAGCTTATAACGTTATACGTTAGAAGGTATTACTATATAACGTTATACCTTATAAGGTAATACTATTTAACGTTATACGTAGGAAGGTATTACTACATGGCGTTATACCTTATAAGGTAGTGCTACATAACTTTATTCGTTATAAGGTAATCAAATATAACGTTATACGTTATATGGTAATACTATATAGACGTTATACGTTAAAAGGTAATACTATACAACGTTGTACGTTATAAGGTAATAGTAGATAACGTTATACGTTATAATGTAATACTATATAACTTTGTACGTTATTTAGTAATACTATATAACGTTATACGTTATAAGGTAATACTATATAACATTATACGTGAGAAGCTATTACTATATGACGTTATACGTTAGAAGGTAATAGTACATAACGTTATACGTTATAAGGTAATACTACATAACATTATTCGTTATAAGGTAATAATATATAACGTTGTACGTTATAAGTTAATATTATACAACGTTATACCATAGGAGGTATTACTATGTAACATTATACCATAGGAGGTATTACTATGTAACGTTATACGTAGGAAGCTATTACTATATGACGTTATACGTTGTAAGGTGATGGTACATAACGTTTTACGTTAGAAGCTATTATTATATGACGTTATACCTTATAAGGTAATACTATATAACGTTATACGTTAGAATCTATTACTCTATGACGTTATACGTTATACGGTAATACTATATAACGTTATACGTTAGAAGCTATTACTATACGACGTTGTACGTTATAAGGTAATACTAGATAACGTTATACGTTATAAGGTAATACTATATAACGTTGTACGTTAGAAGCCATTACTATGTGACGTTATACCTTATAAGGTAGTACTATATAATGCTATACGTCAGAAGCTATTACTATATGACGTTATACGTTATAAGGTAATACTATTTAACGTTATACGTTAGAAGCTATTACTATATGACGTTATACGTTATAAGGTAATAGTACATAACAATATGCGTTATAAGGTAATACTACATAACATTATACGTTATAAGGTAATAATATATAACGTTATACGTTAGAAGCTATTACTATGTAACTTTATACGTTGGAAGCTATTACTATATGACGTTATACGTTATAAGGTAATACTATATAACGTTATACGTTAGAAGCTATTACTCTATGACATTATACGGTATACGGTAATACTATATAACGTTAAACGTTATTAGGTAATAGCTTATAACGTTATACGTTAGAAGCCATTACTATGTGACGTTATACCTTATAAGGTAATACTATTTAACGTTATACGTAGGAAGCTATTACTACATGGCGTTATACCTTATAAGGTAGTACTACATAACTTTATTCGTTATAAGGTAATCAAATATAACGTTATACGTTATAAGGTAATACTATATAACATTATACGTCAGACGCTATTACTATATGAAATTATAAGTTATAAGGTAATAGTACATAACGTTATACGTTATAAGGTAATACTACATAACATTATACGTTATAAGGTAATAATATATAACGTTATACGTTAGAAGCTATTACTATGTATCTTTATACGTTGGAAGCTATTACTATATGACGTTATACGTTATAAGGTAATACTATATAACGTTATACGTTAGAAGCTTTACTCTATGACGTTGTACGTTATACGGTAATACTATATAACGTTAAACGTTAGAAGCTATTACTCTATGACGTTATACGTTATAAGGTAATACTATATAACGTTATACGTTAGAAGCTATTACTCAATGACATTATACGTTATAAGGTAATACTATTTAACGTTATACGTTAGAAGCTATTACTATATGACGTTATACGTTATAAGGTAATACTATATAAAGTTATACGTAAGAAGCTATTACTATATGACGTTGTACGTTATGAGGTAATACTAGATAACGTTATACGTTATAAGGTAATACTATATAACGTTGTACGTTATTAGGTAATAGCTTATAACGTTATACGTTAGAAGGTATTACTATATAACGTTATACCTTATAAGGTAATACTATTTAACGTTATACGTAGGAAGCTATTACTACATGGCGTTATACCTTATAAGGTAGTACTACATAACTTTATTCGTTATAAGGTAATCAAATATAACGTTATACGATATAAGGTAATACTATATAACATTATACGTCAGAAGCTATTACTATATGACGTTATACGTTATAAGGTAATAGTACATAACGTTGTAAGTTATAAGGTAATACTACATAATATTATACGTTATAAGGTAATAATATATAATGTTGTACGTTATAAGTTAATATAATACAACGTTATACCATAGGAGGTACTACTATGTAACGTTATACCATAGGAGGTATTACTATGTAACGTTATAAGTAGGAAGCTATTACTATATGACGTTATACGTTGTAAGGTAATGGTACATAACGTTATACGTTAGAAGCTATAACTATATTACGTTATACCTTATAAGGTAATACTATATAACGTTATACGTTAGAAGCTATTACTATATGACGTTATACCTTACAAGGTAATACTATATAACGTTATACGTCTGAAGCTATTACTATATGACGTTATAAGGTAATACTATATAGCGTTATACGTTAGAAGCTATAACTATATTACGTTATACCTTATAAGGTAATACTATATAACGTTATACGTTAGAAGCTATTACTATATGACGTTATACCTTATAAGGTAATACTATATAACGTTATACGTCTGAAGCTATTACTATATGACGTTATACGTTATAAGGTAATAGTATATAGCGTTATACGTTATAAGGTAATACTATATAACGTTGTACGTTAGAAGCCATTACTATGTGACGTTATACCTTATAAGGTAGTACTATGCAATGTTATACGTTAGAAGCTATTGCTTTATGACGTTATACGTTATAAGATAATACTATATAACGTTGTACTTTATTAGGTAATAGCTTATAACGTTATACGTTCGAAGGCATTACTATATATCGTTTTACGTTATAAGGTAATACTATATAACGTTATACGATAGAAGCTATTACTATATAACGTTATACCTGATAAGGAAATACTATTTAACGTTATACGTAGGAAGCTATTACTGCATGGCGTTATACCTTATAAGGTAGTACTACATAACTTTATTCGTTATAAGGTAATCAAATATAACGTTATACGTTATAAGGTAATACTATATAACGTTATACGTTAAAAGGTAATACTATATAACGTTGTACGTTATAAGGTAGTAGTAGATAACGTTATGCGTTATAAGGATATACTATCTAACTTTGTACGTTATTTAGTAATACTTTATAACGTTATAAGTTATAAGGTAATACTATATAACATTATACGTCAGAAGATACTACTATATGACGTTATACGTTATAAGGTAACACTGTATAACGTTATACCTTATTAGGTAATAGCTTATAACGTTATACGTTAGAAGCTATTACTATATGACGTTATACCTTATAAGGTAAGACTATATGACGTTATACGTTGTAAGGTAATGGTACATAACTTTATACGTTAGAAGCTATTACTATATGACGTTATACCTTATAAGGTAATACTATATAACGTTATACGTTAAAAGGTAATACTATACAACGTTGTACGTTATAAGGTAATAGTAGATAACGTTATACGTTATAAGGTAATACTATATAACATTGTACGTTATTTAGTAATACTATATAACGTTATACGTTATAAGGTAATACTATATAACATTATACGTGAGAAGCTATTACTATATGACGTTATACGTTATAAGGTAATACTATATAACGTTATACGTTAGACGCTATTACTCTATGACATTATACGTTATAAGGTAATACTATTTAACGTTATACGTTAGAAGCTATTACTATATGACGTTATACGTTATAAGGTAATACTATATAACGTTATACGTTAAAAGCTATGACTATATGACGTTATACCTTATAAGGTAATACTATATAACGTTATACGTTCGAAGCTATTACTATGTAACTTAATACGTTGGAAGAAATGACTATATGACGTTATACCTTATAAGATAATACTATATAGCGTTATACGTTAGAAGCTATAACTATATTACGTTATACCTTATAAGGTAATACTATATAACGTTATACGTTAGAAGCTATTACTATATGACGTTATACCTTATAAGGTAATACTATATAACGTTATACGTCTGAAGCTATTACTATATGACGTTATACGTTATAAGGTAATAGTATATAGCGTTATACGTTATAAGGTAATACTATATAACGTTGTACGTTAGAAGCCATTACTATGTGACGTTATACCTTATAAGGTAGTACTATGCAATGTTATACGTTAGAAGCTATTGCTTTATGACGTTATACGTTATAAGATAATACTATATAACGTTGTACTTTATTAGGTAATAGCTTATAACGTTATACGTTCGAAGGCATTACTATATATCGTTTTACGTTATAAGGTAATACTATATAACGTTATACGATAGAAGCTATTACTATATAACGTTATACCTGATAAGGAAATACTATTTAACGTTATACGTAGGAAGCTATTACTGCATGGCGTTATACCTTATAAGGTAGTACTACATAACTTTATTCGTTATAAGGTAATCAAATATAACGTTATACGTTATAAGGTAATACTATATAACGTTATACGTTAAAAGGTAATACTATATAACGTTGTACGTTATAAGGTAGTAGTAGATAACGTTATGCGTTATAAGGATATACTATCTAACTTTGTACGTTATTTAGTAATACTTTATAACGTTATAAGTTATAAGGTAATACTATATAACATTATACGTCAGAAGATACTACTATATGACGTTATACGTTATAAGGTAACACTGTATAACGTTATACCTTATTAGGTAATAGCTTATAACGTTATACGTTAGAAGCTATTACTATATGACGTTATACCTTATAAGGTAAGACTATATGACGTTATACGTTGTAAGGTAATGGTACATAACTTTATACGTTAGAAGCTATTACTATATGACGTTATACCTTATAAGGTAATACTATATAACGTTATACGTTAAAAGGTAATACTATACAACGTTGTACGTTATAAGGTAATAGTAGATAACGTTATACGTTATAAGGTAATACTATATAACATTGTACGTTATTTAGTAATACTATATAACGTTATACGTTATAAGGTAATACTATATAACATTATACGTGAGAAGCTATTACTATATGACGTTATACGTTATAAGGTAATACTATATAACGTTATACGTTAGACGCTATTACTCTATGACATTATACGTTATAAGGTAATACTATTTAACGTTATACGTTAGAAGCTATTACTATATGACGTTATACGTTATAAGGTAATACTATATAACGTTATACGTTAAAAGCTATGACTATATGACGTTATACCTTATAAGGTAATACTATATAACGTTATACGTTAGAAGCTATTACTCTATGACGTTATACGTTATACGGTAATACTATATAAAGTTATACGTTAGAAGCTATTACTATATGACGTTGTACGTTATGAGGTAATACTAGATAACGTTATACGTTATAAGGTAATACTATATAACGTTGTACGTTATTAGGTAATAGCTTATAACGTTATACGTTAGAAGGTATTACTATATAACGTTATACCTTATAAGGTAATACTATTTAACGTTATACGTAGGAAGGTATTACTACATGGCGTTATACCTTATAAGGTAGTGCTGCATAACTTTATTCGTTATAAGGTAATCAAATATAACGTTATACGTTATGAGGTAATACTATATAACGTTATACGTTAAAAGGTAATACTATACAACGTTGTACGTTATAAGGTAATAGTAGATAACGTTATACGTTATAAGGTAATACTATATAACGTTGTACGTTATTTAGTAATACTATATAACGTTGTACGTTATTTAGTAATACTATATAACGTTGTACGTTATAAGGAAATACTATATAACATTATACGTGAAAAGCTATTACTATATGACGTTATACGTTATAAGGTAATACTATATAACGTTATACGTTATAAGGTAATACTACATAACATTATTCGTTATAAGGTAATAATATATAACGTTGTACGTTATAAGTTAATATTATACAACGTTATACCATAGGAGGTATTACTATGTAACGTTATACGTAGGAAGCTATTACTATATGACGTTATACGTTGTAAGGTGATGGTACATAACTTTATACGTTTGAAGCTATTATTATATGACGTTATACCTTATAAGGTAATACTATATAACGTTATACGTTCGAAGCTATTACTATGTAACTTAATACGTTGGAAGAAATGACTATATGACGTTATACCTTATAAGATAATACTATATAACGTTATACGTTAGAATCTATTACTATATGACGTTGTACGTTATAAGGTAATACTAGATAACGTTATACGTAGGAAGGTATTACTACATGGCGTTATACCTTATAAGGTAGTGCTGCATAACTTTATTCGTTATAAGGTAATCAAATATAACGTTATACGTTATGAGGTAATACTATATAACGTTATACGTTAGAAGCTATTACTATATGACGTTATACCTTATAAGGTAATACTATATAACGTTATACGTTAGAAGCTATTACTATATGACGTTATACCTTATAAGGTAATACTATATAACGTTATACGTTAGAATCTATTACTATATGACGTTGTACGTTATAAGGTAATACTAGATAACGTTATACGTAGGAAGGTATTACTACATGGCGTTATACCTTATAAGGTAGTGCTGCATAACTTTATTCGTTATAAGGTAATCAAATATAACGTTATACGTTATGAGGTAATACTATATAACGTTGTACGTTAGAAGCCATTACTATGTGACGTTATACCTTATAAGGTAGTACTATATAATGCTATACGTCAGAAGCTATTACTATATGACGTTATACGTTATAAGGTAATACTATATAACGTTGTACGTTAGAAGCCATTACTATGTGACGTTATACCTTATAAGGTAATACTATTTAGCGTTATACGTAGGAAGCTATTACTACATGGCGTTATACCTTATAAGGTAGTACTACATAACTTTATTCGTTATAAGGTAATCAAATATAACGTTATACGTTATAAGGTAATACTATATAACATTATACGTCAGACGCTATTACAATATGAAATTATACGTTATAAGGTAATAGTACATAACGTTATACGTTATAAGGTAATACTACATAACATTATACGTTGTAAGGTAATAATATATAACGTTATACGTTAGAAGCTATTATTATGTATCTTTATACGTTGGAAGCTATTACTATATGACGTTATACGTTATAAGGTAATACTATATAACGTTATACGTTAGAAGCTATTACTCTATGACGTTGTACGTTATACGGTAATACTATATAACGTTAAACGTTAGAAGCTATTACTCTATGACGTTATACGTTATAAGGTAATACTATATAACGTTATACGTTAGAAGCTATTACTATATGACGTTATACCTTATAAGGTAAGACTATATGACGTTATACGTTGTAAGGTAATGGTACATAACTTTATACGTTAGAAGCTATTACTATATGACGTTATACCTTATAAGGTAATACTATATAACGTTATACGTTAAAAGGTAATACTATACAACGTTGTACGTTATAAGGTAATAGTAGATAACGTTATACGTTATAAGGTAATACTATATAACATTGTACGTTATTTAGTAATACTATATAACGTTATACGTTATAAGGTAATACTATATAACATTATACGTGAGAAGCTATTACTATATGACGTTATACGTTATAAGGTAATACTATATAACGTTATACGTTAGACGCTATTACTCTATGACATTATACGTTATAAGGTAATACTATTTAACGTTATACGTTAGAAGCTATTACTATATGACGTTATACGTTATAAGGTAATACTATATAACGTTATACGTTAAAAGCTATGACTATATGACGTTATACCTTATAAGGTAATACTATATAACGTTATACGTTAGAAGCTATTACTCTATGACGTTATACGTTATACGGTAATACTATATAAAGTTATACGTTAGAAGCTATTACTATATGACGTTGTACGTTATGAGGTAATACTAGATAACGTTATACGTTATAAGGTAATACTATATAACGTTGTACGTTATTAGGTAATAGCTTATAACGTTATACGTTAGAAGGTATTACTATATAACGTTATACCTTATAAGGTAATACTATTTAACGTTATACGTAGGAAGGTATTACTACATGGCGTTATACCTTATAAGGTAGTGCTGCATAACTTTATTCGTTATAAGGTAATCAAATATAACGTTATACGTTATGAGGTAATACTATATAACGTTATACGTTAAAAGGTAATACTATACAACGTTGTACGTTATAAGGTAATAGTAGATAACGTTATACGTTATAAGGTAATACTATATAACGTTGTACGTTATTTAGTAATACTATATAACGTTGTACGTTATTTAGTAATACTATATAACGTTGTACGTTATAAGGAAATACTATATAACATTATACGTGAAAAGCTATTACTATATGACGTTATACGTTATAAGGTAATACTATATAACGTTATACGTTATAAGGTAATACTACATAACATTATTCGTTATAAGGTAATAATATATAACGTTGTACGTTATAAGTTAATATTATACAACGTTATACCATAGGAGGTATTACTATGTAACGTTATACGTAGGAAGCTATTACTATATGACGTTATACGTTGTAAGGTGATGGTACATAACTTTATACGTTTGAAGCTATTATTATATGACGTTATACCTTATAAGGTAATACTATATAACGTTATACGTTCGAAGCTATTACTATGTAACTTAATACGTTGGAAGAAATGACTATATGACGTTATACCTTATAAGATAATACTATATAACGTTATACGTTAGAATCTATTACTATATGACGTTGTACGTTATAAGGTAATACTAGATAACGTTATACGTAGGAAGGTATTACTACATGGCGTTATACCTTATAAGGTAGTGCTGCATAACTTTATTCGTTATAAGGTAATCAAATATAACGTTATACGTTATGAGGTAATACTATATAACGTTATACGTTAGAAGCTATTACTATATGACGTTATACCTTATAAGGTAATACTATATAACGTTATACGTTAGAAGCTATTACTATATGACGTTATACCTTATAAGGTAATACTATATAACGTTATACGTTAGAATCTATTACTATATGACGTTGTACGTTATAAGGTAATACTAGATAACGTTATACGTAGGAAGGTATTACTACATGGCGTTATACCTTATAAGGTAGTGCTGCATAACTTTATTCGTTATAAGGTAATCAAATATAACGTTATACGTTATGAGGTAATACTATATAACGTTGTACGTTAGAAGCCATTACTATGTGACGTTATACCTTATAAGGTAGTACTATATAATGCTATACGTCAGAAGCTATTACTATATGACGTTATACGTTATAAGGTAATACTATATAACGTTGTACGTTAGAAGCCATTACTATGTGACGTTATACCTTATAAGGTAATACTATTTAGCGTTATACGTAGGAAGCTATTACTACATGGCGTTATACCTTATAAGGTAGTACTACATAACTTTATTCGTTATAAGGTAATCAAATATAACGTTATACGTTATAAGGTAATACTATATAACATTATACGTCAGACGCTATTACAATATGAAATTATACGTTATAAGGTAATAGTACATAACGTTATACGTTATAAGGTAATACTACATAACATTATACGTTGTAAGGTAATAATATATAACGTTATACGTTAGAAGCTATTATTATGTATCTTTATACGTTGGAAGCTATTACTATATGACGTTATACGTTATAAGGTAATACTATATAACGTTATACGTTAGAAGCTATTACTCTATGACGTTGTACGTTATACGGTAATACTATATAACGTTAAACGTTAGAAGCTATTACTCTATGACGTTATACGTTATAAGGTAATACTATATAACGTTATACGTTAGAAGCTATTACTCTATGACATTATACGTTATAAGGTAATACTATTTAACGTTATACGTTAGAAGCTATTACTATATGACGTTATACGTTATAAGGTAATACTATATAAAGTTATACGTTAGAAGCTATTACTATATGACGTTGTACGTTATGAGGTAATACTAGATAACGTTATACGTTATAAGGTAATACTATATAACGTTGTACGTTATTAGGTAATAGCTTATAACGTTATACGTTAGAAGGTATTACTATATAACGTTATACCTTATAAGGTAATACTATTTAACGTTATACGTAGGAAGGTATTACTACATGGCGTTATACCTTATAAGGTAGTGCTACATAACTTTATTCGTTATAAGGTAATCAAATATAACGTTATACGTTATATGGTAATACTATATAGACGTTATACGTTAAAAGGTAATACTATACAACGTTGTACGTTATAAGGTAATAGTAGATAACGTTATACGTTATAATGTAATACTATATAACTTTGTACGTTATTTAGTAATACTATAAAACGTTATACGTTATAAGGTAATACTATATAACATTATACGTGAGAAGCTATTACTATATGACGTTATACGTTATAAGGTAATAGTACATAACGTTATACGTTATAAGGTAATACTACATAACATTATTCGTTATAAGGTAATAATATATAACGTTGTACGTTATAAGTTAATATTATACAACGTTATACCATAGGAGGTATTACTATGTAACATTATACCATAGGAGGTATTACTATGTAACGTTATACGTAGGAAGCTATTACTATATGACGTTATACGTTGTAAGGTGATGGTACATAACGTTTTACGTTAGAAGCTATTATTATATGACGTTATACCTTATAAGGTAATACTATATAACGTTATACGTTAGAATCTATTACTCTATGACGTTATACGTTATACGGTAATACTATATAACGTTATACGTTAGAAGCTATTACTATACGACGTTGTACGTTATAAGGTAATACTAGATAACGTTATACGTTATAAGGTAATACTATATAACGTTGTACGTTAGAAGCCATTACTATGTGACGTTATACCTTATAAGGTAGTACTATATAATGCTATACGTCAGAAGCTATTACTATATGACGTTATACGTTATAAGGTAATACTATTTAACGTTATACGTTAGAAGCTATTACTATATGACGTTATACGTTATAAGGTAATAGTACATAACAATATGCGTTATAAGGTAATACTACATAACATTATACGTTATAAGGTAATAATATATAACGTTATACGTTAGAAGCTATTACTATGTAACTTTATACGTTGGAAGCTATTACTATATGACGTTATACGTTATAAGGTAATACTATATAACGTTATACGTTAGAAGCTATTACTCTATGACATTATACGGTATACGGTAATACTATATAACGTTAAACGTTATTAGGTAATAGCTTATAACGTTATACGTTAGAAGCCATTACTATGTGACGTTATACCTTATAAGGTAATACTATTTAACGTTATACGTAGGAAGCTATTACTACATGGCGTTATACCTTATAAGGTAGTACTACATAACTTTATTCGTTATAAGGTAATCAAATATAACGTTATACGTTATAAGGTAATACTACATAACATTATACGTTATAAGGTAATAATATATAACGTTATACGTTAGAAGCTATTACTATGTATCTTTATACGTTGGAAGCTATTACTATATGACGTTATACGTTATAAGGTAATACTATATAACGTTATACGTTAGAAGCTTTACTCTATGACGTTGTACGTTATACGGTAATACTATATAACGTTAAACGTTAGAAGCTATTACTCTATGACGTTATACGTTATAAGGTAATACTATATAACGTTATACGTTAGAAGCTATTACTCAATGACATTATACGTTATAAGGTAATACTATTTAACGTTATACGTTAGAAGCTATTACTATATGACGTTATACGTTATAAGGTAATACTATATAAAGTTATACGTTAGAAGCTATTACTATATGACGTTGTACGTTATGAGGTAATACTAGATAACGTTATACGTTATAAGGTAATACTATATAACGTTGTACGTTATTAGGTAATAGCTTATAACGTTATACGTTAGAAGGTATTACTATATAACGTTATACCTTATAAGGTAATACTATTTAACGTTATACGTAGGAAGCTATTACTACATGGCGTTATACCTTATAAGGTAGTACTACATAACTTTATTCGTTATAAGGTAATCAAATATAACGTTATACGATATAAGGTAATACTATATAACATTATACGTCAGAAGCTATTACTATATGACGTTATACGTTATAAGGTAATAGTACATAACGTTGTAAGTTATAAGGTAATACTACATAATATTATACGTTATAAGGTAATAATATATAATGTTGTACGTTATAAGTTAATATAATACAACGTTATACCATAGGAGGTACTACTATGTAACGTTATACCATAGGAGGTATTACTATGTAACGTTATAAGTAGGAAGCTATTACTATATGACGTTATACGTTGTAAGGTAATGGTACATAACGTTATACGTTAGAAGCTATAACTATATTACGTTATACCTTATAAGGTAATACTATATAACGTTATACGTTAGAAGCTATTACTATATGACGTTATACCTTATAAGGTAATACTATATAACGTTATACGTCTGAAGCTATTACTATATGACGTTATAAGGTAATACTATATAGCGTTATACGTTAGAAGCTATAACTATATTACGTTATACCTTATAAGGTAATACTATATAACGTTATACGTTAGAAGCTATTACTATATGACGTTATACCTTATAAGGTAATAGTATATAGCGTTATACGTTATAAGGTAATACTATATAACGTTGTACGTTAGAAGCCATTACTATATGACGTTATACCTTATAAGGTAGTACTATGCAATGTTATACGTTAGAAGCTATTGCTTTATGACGTTATACGTTATAAGATAATACTATATAACGTTGTACTTTATTAGGTAATAGCTTATAACGTTATACGTTAGAAGGCATTACTATATATCGTTTTACGTTATAAGGTAATACTATATAACGTTATACGATAGAAGCTATTACTATATAACGTTATACCTGATAAGGAAATACTATTTAACGTTATACGTAGGAAGCTATTACTGCATGGCGTTATACCTTATAAGGTAGTACTACATAACTTTATTCGTTATAAGGTAATCAAATATAACGTTATACGTTATAAGGTAATACTATATAACGTTATACGTTAAAAGGTAATACTATATAACGTTGTACGTTATAAGGTAGTAGTAGATAACGTTATGCGTTATAAGGATATACTATCTAACTTTGTACGTTATTTAGTAATACTTTATAACGTTATAAGTTATAAGGTAATACTATATAACATTATACGTCAGAAGATACTACTATATGACGTTATACGTTATAAGGTAACACTGTATAACTTTATACCTTATTAGGTAATAGCTTATAACGTTATACGTTAGAAGCTATTACTATATGACGTTATACCTTATAAGGTAAGACTATATGACGTTATACGTTATAAGGTAATGGTACATAACTTTATACGTTAGAAGCTATTACTATATGACGTTATACCTTATAAGGTAATACTATATAACGTTATACGTTAAAAGGTAATACTATACAACGTTGTACGTTATAAGGTAATAGTAGATAACGTTATACGTTATAAGGTAATACTATATAACATTGTACGTTATTTAGTAATACTATATAACGTTATACGTTATAAGGTAATACTATATAACATTATACGTGAGAAGCTATTACTATATGACGTTATACGTTATAAGGTAATACTATATAACGTTATACGTTAGACGCTATTACTCTATGACATTATACGTTATAAGGTAATACTATTTAACGTTATACGTTAGAAGCTATTACTATATGACGTTATACGTTATAAGGTAATACTATATAACGTTATACGTTAAAAGCTATGACTATATGACGTTATACCTTATAAGGTAATACTATATAACGTTATACGTTAGAAGCTATTACTCTATGACGTTATACGTTATACGGTAATACTATATAAAGTTATACGTTAGAAGCTATTACTATATGACGTTGTACGTTATGAGGTAATACTAGATAACGTTATACGTTATAAGGTAATACTATATAACGTTGTACGTTATTAGGTAATAGCTTATAACGTTATACGTTAGAAGGTATTACTATATAACGTTATACCTTATAAGGTAATACTATTTAACGTTATACGTAGGAAGGTATTACTACATGGCGTTATACCTTATAAGGTAGTGCTGCATAACTTTATTCGTTATAAGGTAATCAAATATAACGTTATACGTTATGAGGTAATACTATATAACGTTATACGTTAAAAGGTAATACTATACAACGTTGTACGTTATAAGGTAATAGTAGATAACGTTATACGTTATAAGGTAATACTATATAACGTTGTACGTTATTTAGTAATACTATATAACGTTGTACGTTATTTAGTAATACTATATAACGTTGTACGTTATAAGGAAATACTATATAACATTATACGTGAAAAGCTATTACTATATGACGTTATACGTTATAAGGTAATACTATATAACGTTATACGTTATAAGGTAATACTACATAACATTATTCGTTATAAGGTAATAATATATAACGTTGTACGTTATAAGTTAATATTATACAACGTTATACCATAGGAGGTATTACTATGTAACGTTATACGTAGGAAGCTATTACTATATGACGTTATACGTTGTAAGGTGATGGTACATAACTTTATACGTTTGAAGCTATTATTATATGACGTTATACCTTATAAGGTAATACTATATAACGTTATACGTTCGAAGCTATTACTATGTAACTTAATACGTTGGAAGAAATGACTATATGACGTTATACCTTATAAGATAATACTATATAACGTTATACGTTAGAATCTATTACTATATGACGTTGTACGTTATAAGGTAATACTAGATAACGTTATACGTAGGAAGGTATTACTACATGGCGTTATACCTTATAAGGTAGTGCTGCATAACTTTATTCGTTATAAGGTAATCAAATATAACGTTATACGTTATGAGGTAATACTATATAACGTTATACGTTAGAAGCTATTACTATATGACGTTATACCTTATAAGGTAATACTATATAACGTTATACGTTAGAAGCTATTACTATATGACGTTATACCTTATAAGGTAATACTATATAACGTTATACGTTAGAAGCTATTACTATATGACGTTATACCTTATAAGGTAATACTATGTATCGTTATACGTTGGAAGCTATTACTATATGACGTTATACGTTGTAAGGTAGTAGTACATAACGTTATACGTTATAAGGTAATACTACATAACATTATACGTTATAAGGTAATAATATATAACGTTGTACGTTATAAGTTAATATTATACAACGTTATACCATAGGAGGTATTACTATGTAACGTTGTGACATAGGAGGTATTGCTATGTAACATTATACGTTGTAAGCTATTACTATATGACGTTATACGTTGTAAGGTAATGGTACATAACGTTATACGTTAGAAGCTATTACTATATGACGTTATACGTTATAAGGCAATAGTACATAACGTTATACGTTATAAGGTAATACTACATAACATTATTCGTTATAAGGTAATAATATATAACGTTGTACGTTATAAGGTAATACTATATAACGTTGTACGTTAGAAGCCATTACTATGTGACGTTATACCTTATAAGGTAGTACTATATAATGCTATACGTCAGAAGCTATTACTATATGACGTTATACGTTATAAGGTAATACTATATAACGTTGTACGTTAGAAGCCATTACTATGTGACGTTATACCTTATAAGGTAATACTATTTAGCGTTATACGTAGGAAGCTATTACTACATGGCGTTATACCTTATAAGGTAGTACTACATAACTTTATTCGTTATAAGGTAATCAAATATAACGTTATACGTTATAAGGTAATACTATATAACATTATACGTCAGACGCTATTACTATATGAAATTATACGTTATAAGGTAATAGTACATAACGTTATACGTTATAAGGTAATACTACATAACATTATACGTTGTAAGGTAATAATATATAACGTTATACGTTAGAAGCTATTATTATGTATCTTTATACGTTGGAAGCTATTACTATATGACGTTATACGTTATAAGGTAATACTATATAACGTTATACGTTAGAAGCTATTACTCTATGACGTTGTACGTTATACGGTAATACTATATAACGTTAAACGTTAGAAGCTATTACTCTATGACGTTATACGTTATAAGGTAATACTATATAACGTTATACGTTAGAAGCTATTACTCTATGACATTATACGTTATAAGGTAATACTATTTAACGTTATACGTTAGAAGCTATTACTATATGACGTTATACGTTATAAGGTAATACTATATAAAGTTATACGTTAGAAGCTATTACTATATGACGTTGTACGTTATGAGGTAATACTAGATAACGTTATACGTTATAAGGTAATACTATATAACGTTGTACGTTATTAGGTAATAGCTTATAACGTTATACGTTAGAAGGTATTACTATATAACGTTATACCTTATAAGGTAATACTATTTAACGTTATACGTAGGAAGGTATTACTACATGGCGTTATACCTTATAAGGTAGTGCTACATAACTTTATTCGTTATAAGGTAATCAAATATAACGTTATACGTTATATGGTAATACTATATAGACGTTATACGTTAAAAGGTAATACTATACAACGTTGTACGTTATAAGGTAATAGTAGATAACGTTATACGTTATAATGTAATACTATATAACTTTGTACGTTATTTAGTAATACTATATAACGTTATACGTTATAAGGTAATACTATATAACATTATACGTGAGAAGCTATTACTATATGACGTTATACGTTATAAGGTAATAGTACATAACGTTATACGTTATAAGGTAATACTACATAACATTATTCGTTATAAGGTAATAATATATAACGTTGTACGTTATAAGTTAATATTATACAACGTTATACCATAGGAGGTATTACTATGTAACATTATACCATAGGAGGTATTACTATGTAACGTTATACGTAGGAAGCTATTACTATATGACGTTATACGTTGTAAGGTGATGGTACATAACGTTTTACGTTAGAAGCTATTATTATATGACGTTATACCTTATAAGGTAATACTATATAACGTTATACGTTAGAATCTATTACTCTATGACGTTATACGTTATACGGTAATACTATATAACGTTATACGTTAGAAGCTATTACTATACGACGTTGTACGTTATAAGGTAATACTAGATAACGTTATACGTTATAAGGTAATACTATATAACGTTGTACGTTAGAAGCCATTACTATGTGACGTTATACCTTATAAGGTAGTACTATATAATGCTATACGTCAGAAGCTATTACTATATGACGTTATACGTTATAAGGTAATACTATTTAACGTTATACGTTAGAAGCTATTACTATATGACGTTATACGTTATAAGGTAATAGTACATAACAATATGCGTTATAAGGTAATACTACATAACATTATACGTTATAAGTTAATAATATATAACGTTATGCGTTAGAAGCTATTACTATGTAACTTTATACGTTGGAAGCTATTACTATATGACGTTATACGTTATAAGGTAATACTATATAACGTTATACGTTAGAAGCTATTACTCTATGACATTATACGGTATACGGTAATACTATATAACGTTAAACGTTATTAGGTAATAGCTTATAACGTTATACGTTAGAAGGTATTACTATATAACGTTATACCTTATAAGGTAATACTATTTAACGTTATACGTAGGAAGGTATTACTACATGGCGTTATACCTTATAAGGTAGTGCTGCATAACTTTATTCGTTATAAGGTAATCAAATATAACGTTATACGTTATGAGGTAATACTATATAACGTTATACGTTAGAAGCTATTACTATATGACGTTATACCTTATAAGGTAATACTATATAACGTTATACGTTAGAAGCTATTACTATATGACGTTATACCTTATAAGGTAATACTATATAACGTTATACGTTAGAAGCTATTACTATATGACGTTATACCTTATAAGGTAATACTATGTAACGTTATACGTTGGAAGCTATTACTATATGACGTTATACGTTGTAAGGTAGTAGTACATAACGTTATACGTTATAAGGTAATACTACATAACATTATACGTTATAAGGTAATAATATATAACGTTGTACGTTATAAGTTAATATTATACAACGTTATACCATAGGAGGTATTACTATGTAACGTTGTGACATAGGAGGTATTGCTATGTAACATTATACGTTGTAAGCTATTACTATATGACGTTATACGTTGTAAGGTAATGGTACATAACGTTATACGTTAGAAGCTATTACTATATGACGTTATACGTTATAAGGCAATAGTACATAACGTTATACGTTATAAGGTAATACTACATAACATTATTCGTTATAAGGTAATAATATATAACGTTGTACGTTATAAGTTAATATTATACAACGTTATACCATAGGAGGTATTACTATGTAACGTTGTGACATAGGAGGTATTACTATGTAACGTTATACGTTGGAAGCTATTACTTTATGACGTTATACGTTGTATGGTAATGGTACATAACGTTATACGTTAGAAGCTATTACTATATGACGTTATACCTTATAAGGTAATTCTATATAACATTATACGTTAGAAGCTATTACTATGTAACTTTATACGTTGGAAGCTATTACTATATGATGTTATACGTTAGAAGCTATTACTCTAAGACGTTATACCTTATAAGGTAATACTATATAGCGTTATACGTTAGAAGCTATTACTATGTGACGTTATACCCTGTAAGGTAAGACTATATGACGATATACGTTGTAAGGTAATGGTACATAACGTTATACGTTAGAAGCTATTACTATGTGACGTTATACCTTATAAGGTAATACTATATAGCGTTATACGTTAGAAGCTATTACTATGTGACGCTATACCTTATAAGCTAGTACTATATAACGTTATACGTCAGAAGCTATTACTATATGACGTTATACGTTATAAGGTAATAGTACATAACGTTATACGTTATAAGGTAATACTACATAACATTATACGTTATAAGGTAATAATATATAATGTTGTACGTTATAAGTTAATATTATACAACGTTATACCATAGGAGGTACTACTATGTAACGTTATACCATAGGAGGTATTACTATGTAACGTTATAAGTAGGAAGCTATTACTATATGACGTTATACGTTGTAAGGTAATAGTACATAACGTTATACGTTAGAAGCTATAACTATATTACGTTATACCTTATAAGGTAATACTATATAACGTTATACGTTAGAAGCTATTACTATATGACGTTATACCTTATAAGGTAATACTATATAACGTTATACGATAGAAGCTATTACTATATAACGTTATACCTGATAAGGTAATACTATTTAACGTTATACGTTAGAAGCTGTTACTATATGACGTTATACCTTATAAGGTAATACTATATAACGTTATACGTCTGAAGCTATTACTATATGACGTTATACGTTATAAGGTAATACTATATAGCGTTATACGTTAGAAGCTATAACTATATTACGTTATACCTTAGAAGGTAATACTATATAACGTTATACGTTAGAAGCTATTACTATATGACGTTATACCTTATAAGGTAATACTATATAACGTTATACGTCTGAAGCTATTACTATATGACGTTATACGTTATAAGGTAATAGTATATAGCGTTATACGTTATAAGGTAATACTATATAACGTTGTACGTTAGAAGCCATTACTATGTGACGTTATACCTTATAAGGTAGTACTATGCAATGTTATACGTTAGAAGCTATTGCTATATGACGTTATACGTTATAAGATAATACTATATAACGTTGTACTTTATTAGGTAATAGCTTATAACGTTATACGTTAGAAGGCATTACTATATAACGTTGTACGTTATAAGGTAATACTAGATAACGTTATACGTTATAAGGTAATACTATATAACGTTGTACGTTATTAGGTAATAGCTTACAACGTTATACGTTAGAAGGTATTACTATATAACGTTATACCTTATAAGGTAATACTATTTAACGTTATACGTAGGAAGGTATTACTACATGGCGTTATACCTTATAAGGTAGTGCTGCATAACTTTATTCGTTATAAGGTAATCAAATATAACGTTATACGTTATGAGGTAATACTATATAACGTTATACGTTAAAAGGTAATACTATACAACCTTGTACGTTATAAGGTAATAGTAGATAACGTTATACGTTATAAGGTAATACTATATAACATTCTACGTTATTTAGTAATACTATATAACGTTATACGATATAAGGTAATACTATATAACATCATACGTGAGAAGCTATTACTATATGACGTTATACGTAATAAGGTAATAGTACATAACGTTATACGTTATAAGGTAATACTACATAACATTATTCGTTATAGGGTAATAATGTATAACGTTGTACGTTATAAGTTAATATTATGCAACATTATACCATAGGAGGTATTACTATGTAACGTTAAACGTTAGAAGCTATTACTCTATGACGTTATACGTTATAATGTAATGCTATATAACGTTATACGTTAGAAGCTATTACTATATGACGTTATACCTTATAAGGTAATACTATATAACGTTATACGTTAGAAGTTATTACTATATGACGTTATACCTTATATGGTAATACTATATAACGTTATACGTTAGAAGCTATTACCATATGACGTTACACGTTATAAGGTAATACTATATCACGTTATGCGTCAGAAGCTATTACTATATGACATTATACGTTGTAAGGTAGTAGTACATAACGTTATACGTTATAAGGTAATACTACATAACATTATACGTTATAAGGTAATAATATATAACGTTGTACGTTATAAGTTAATATTATACAACGTTATACCACAGGAGGTATTACTATGTAACGTTGTGACATAGGAGGTATTGCTATGTAACGTTATACGTTGGAAGCTATTACTATATGACGTTATACGTTGTAAGGTAATGGTACATAACGTTATACGTTAGAAGCTATTACTATATGACGTTATGCGTTATAAGGTAATAGTACATGACGTTATACGTTATAAGGTAATACTACATAACATTATTCGTTATAAGGTAATAATATATAACGTTGTACGTTATAAGTTAATATTATACAACGTTATACCATAGGAGGTATTACTATGTAACGTTAAACGTTAGAAGATTTTACTCTATGACGTTATACGTTATAAGGTAATACTACATAACATTATACGTTATAAGGTAATAATATATAACGTTGTACGTTATAGGTTAATATTATACAACGTTATACCATAGGAGGTATTACTATGTTACGTTGTAACATAGGAGGTATTACTATGTAACGTTATACGTTGGAAGCTATTACTATATGACGTTATAACTTATAAGGTAATACTATATAACATTATACGTTAGAAGCTATTACTATGTAACTTTATACGATGGAAGCTATTACTATGTGACGTTATACCCTGTAAGGTAAGACTACATGACGATATACGTTGTAAGGTAATGGTACATAACGTTATACGTTAGAAGCTATTACTATATGACGTTATACCTTATAAGGTAATACTATATAGCGTTATACGTTAGAAGCTATTACTATGTGACGCTATACCTTATATGCTAGTACTATATAACGTTATACGTCAGAAGCTATTACTATATGACGTTGTACGTTATAAGGTAATAGTACATAACGTTATACGTTATAAGGTAATACTACATAACATTATACGTTATAAGGTAATAATATATAATGTTGTACGTTATAAGTTAATATTATACAACGTTATACCATAGGAGGTACCACTATGTAACGTTATACCATAGGAGGTATTACTATGTAACGTTATAAGTAGGAAGCTATTACTATATGACGTTATACGTTGTAAGGTAATAGTACATAATGTTATACGTTAGAAGCTATAACTATATTACGTTATACCTTATAAGGTAATACTATATAACGTTATACGTTAGAAGCTATTACTATATGACGTTATACCTTATAAGGTAATACTATATAACGTTATACGATAGAAACTATTACTATATAACGTTATACCTGATAAGGTAATACTATTTAACGTTATACGTTAGAAGCTGTTACTATATGACGTTATACCTTATAAGGTAATACTATATAACGTTATACGTCTGAAGCTATTACTATATGACGTTATACGTTATAAGGTAATAGTACATAACGTTATACGTTATAAGGTAATACTACATAACATTATTCGTTATAAGGTAATAATATATAACGTTGTACGTTATAAGTTAATATTATACAACGTTATACCATAGGAGGTATTACTATGTAACGTTAAACGTTAGAAGCTATTACTCTATGACGTTATACGTTATAAGGTAATGGTATATAGCGTTATACGTTATAAGGTAATACTATATAACGTTGTACGTTAGAAGCCATTACTATGTGACGTTATACCTTATAAGGTAGTACTATGCAATGTTATACGTTAGAAGCTATTGCTATATGACGTTATACGTTATAAGATAATACTATATAACGTTGTACTTTATTAGGTAATAGCTTATAACGTTATACGTTAGAAGGCATTATTATATAACGTTGTACGTTATAAGGTAATACTAGATAACGTTATACGTTATAAGGTAATACTATATAACGTTGTACGTTATTAGGTAATAGCTTATAACGTTATACGTTAGAAGGTATTACTATATAACGTTATACCTTATAAGGAAATACTATTTAACGTTATACGTAGGAAGGTATTACTACATGGCGTTATACCTTATAAGGTAGTGCTGCATAACTTTATTCGTTATAAGGTAATCAAATATAACGATATACGTTATGAGGTAATACTATATAACGTTATACGTTAAAAGGTAATACTATACAACCTTGTACGTTATAAGGTAATAGTAGATAACGTTATACGTTATAAGGTAATACTATATAACATTGTACGTTATTTAGTAATACTATATAACGTTATACGATATAAGGTAATACTATATAACATCATACGTGAGAAGCTATTACTATATGACGTTATACGTAATAAGGTAATAGTACATAACGTTATACGTTATAAGGTAATACTACATAACATTATTCGTTATAAGGTAATAATGTATAACGTTGTACGTTATAAGTTAATATTATGCAACATTATACCATAGGAGGTATTACTATGTAACGTTAAACGTTAGAAGCTATTACTCTATGACGTTATACGTTATAATGTAATGCTATATAACGTTATACGTTAGAAGCTATTACTATATGACGTTATACCTTATAAGGTAATACTATATAACGTTATACGTTAGAAGTTATTACTATATGACGTTATACCTTATATGGTAATACTATATAACGTTATACGTTAGAAGCTATTACCATATGACGTTACACGTTATAAGGTAATACTATATCACGTTATGCGTCAGAAGCTATTACTATATGACATTATACGTTGTAAGGTAGTAGTACATAACGTTATACGTTATAAGGTAATACTACATAACATTATACGTTATAAGGTAATAATATATAACGTTGTACGTTATAAGTTAATATTATACAACGTTATACCACAGGAGGTATTACTATGTAACGTTGTGACATAGGAGGTATTGCTATGTAACGTTATACGTTGGAAGCTATTACTATATGACGTTATACGTTGTAAGGTAATGGTACATAACGTTATACGTTAGAAGCTATTACTATATGACGTTATGCGTTATAAGGTAATAGTACATGACGTTATACGTTATAAGGTAATACTACATAACATTATTCGTTATAAGGTAATAATATATAACGTTGTACGTTATAAGTTAATATTATACAACGTTATACCATAGGAGGTATTACTATGTAACGTTAAACGTTAGAAGCTATTACTCTATGACGCTATACGTTATAAGGTAATACTACATAACATTATACGTTATAAGGTAATAATATATAACGTTGTACGTTATAGGTTAATATTATACAACGTTATACCATAGGAGGTATTACTATGTTACGTTGTGACATAGGAGGTATTACTATGTAACGTTATACGTTGGAAGCTATTACTATATGACGTTATACCTTATAAGGTAATACTATATAACATTATACGTTAGAAGCTATTACTATGTAACTTTATACGATGGAAGCTATTACTATGTGACGTTATACCCTGTAAGGTAAGACTACATGACGATATACGTTGTAAGGTAATGGTACATTACGTTATACGTTAGAAGCTATTACTATATGACGTTATACCTTATAAGGTAATACTATATAGCGTTATACGTTAGAAGCTATTACTATGTGACGCTATACCTTATATGCTAGTACTATATAACGTTATACGTCAGAAGCTATTACTATATGACGTTGTACGTTATAAGGTAATAGTACATAACGTTATACGTTATAAGGTAATACTACATAACATTATACGTTATAAGGTAATAATATATAATGTTGTACGTTATAAGTTACTATTATACAACGTTATACCATAGGAGGTACCACTATGTAACGTTATACCATAGGAGGTATTACTATGTAACGTTATAAGTAGGAAGCTATTACTATATGACGTTATACGTTGTAAGGTAATAGTACATAATGTTATACGTTAGAAGCTATAACTATATTACGTTATACCTTATAAGGTAATACTATATAACGTTATACGTTAGAAGCTATTACTATATGACGTTATACCTTATAAGGTAATACTATATAACGTTATACGATAGAAACTATTACTATATAACGTTATACCTGATAAGGTAATACTATTTAACGTTATACGTTAGAAGCTGTTACTATATGACGTTATACCTTATAAGGTAATACTATATAACGTTATACGTCTGAAGCTATTACTATATGACGTTATACGTTATAAGGTAATAGTACATAACGTTATACGTTATAAGGTAATACTACATAACATTATTCGTTATAAGGTAATAATATATAACGTTGTACGTAATAAGTTAATATTATACAACGTTATACCATAGGAGGTATTACTATGTAACGTTAAACGTTAGAAGCTATTACTCTATGACGTTATACGTTATAAGGTAATGGTATATAGCGTTATACGTTATAAGGTAATAGCTTATAACGTTATACGTTAGAAGGCATTACTATATAACGTTGTACGTTATAAGGTAATACTATATAACGTTATACGTTATAAGGTAATACTATATAACGCTGTACGTTATTAGGTAATAGCTTATAACGTTGTACGTTAGAAGCCATTACTATGTGACGTTATACCTTATAAGGTAGTACTATGCAATGTTATACGTTAGAAGCTATTGCTATATGACGTTATACGTTATAAGATAATACTATATAACGTTGTACTTTATTAGGTAATAGCTTATAACGTTATACGTTAGAAGGCATTACTATATAACGTTGTACGTTATAAGGTAATACTATATAACGTTATACGTTATAAGGTAATACTATATAACGCTGTACGTTATTAGGTAATAGCTTATAACGTTATACGTTAGAAGGTATTACTATATAACGTTATACCTTATAAGGTAATACTATTTAACGTTATACGTAGGAAGCTATTACTGCATGGCGTTATACCTTATAAGGTAGTACTACATAACTTTATTCGTTATAAGGTAATCAAATATAACGTTATACGTTATAAGGTAATACTATATAACGTTATACGTTAAAAGGTAATATTATATAACGTTGTACGTTACAAGGTAGTAGTAGATAACGTTATGCGTTATAAGGAAATACTACATAACATTATTCGTTATAAGGTAATAATATATAACGTTGTACGTTATAAGTTAATATTATGCAACGATATACCTTAGGAGGTATTACTATGTAACGTTGTGACATAGGAGGTATTACTATGTAACGTTATACGTTGGAAGCTATTACTATATGACGTTATACGTTGTAAGGTAATGGTACATAACGTTATACGATAGAAGCTATTACTATATGACGTTATACCTTATAAGGTAATACTATATAACATTATACGTTAGAAGCTATTACTATGTAACTTTATACGTTGGAAGCTATTACTATATGACGTTATACGTTAGAAGCTATTACTCTATGACGTTATACCTTATAAGGTAATACTATATAGCGTTACAGGTTAGAAGCTATTACTATGTGACGTTATACCTTGTAAGGTAAGACTATATGACGATATACGTTGTAAGGTAATGGTACATAACGTTATACGTTAGAAGCTATTACTATATGACGTTATACCTTATAAGGTAATACTATATAGCGTTATACGTTAGAAGCTATTACTATGTGACTCTATACCTTATAAGGTAGTACTATATAATGTTATACGTTGAAGCCATTACTATATAACGTTATACATTATAAGGAAATACTATTTAACGTTATACGTAGGAAGCTATTACTACATGGCGTTATACCTTATAAGGTAGTACTACATAACTTTATTCGTTATAAGGTAATCAAATATAACGTTATACGATATAAGGTAATACTATATAACATTATGCGTCAGAAGCTATTACTATATGACGTTATACGTTATGAGGTAATAGTACATTACGTTATACGTTATAAGGTAGTACTACATAACATTATACGTTATAAGGTAATCCTATATAACGTTGTACGTTATAAGTTAATACTAGATAACGTTATACGTTATAAGGTAATACTATATAACGTTGTACGTTATTAGGTAATAGCTTATAACGTTGTACGTTAGAATGTATTACTATATAACGTTATACCTTATAAGGTAATACTATTTAACGTTATACGTAGGAAGGTATTACTACATGCCGTTATACCTTATAAGGTAGTGCTGCATAACTTTATTCGTTATAAGGTAATCAAATATAACGTTATACGTTATGAGGTAATACTATATAACGTTATACGTTAAAAGGTAATACTATACAACGTTGTACGTTATAAGGTAATAGTAGATAACGTTATACGTTATAAGGTAATACTATATAACATTGTACGTTATTTAGTAATACTATATAACGTTATACGTTATAAGATAATACTATATAACCTTATACGTGAGAAGCTATTACTATATGATGTTATACGTTATAAGGTAATAGTACATAACGTTATACGTTATAAGGTAATACTACATAACATTATTCGTTATAAGGTAATAATATATAACGTTGTACGTTATAAGTTAATATTATACAACGTTATACCATAGGAGGTATTACTATGTAACGTTAAACGTTAGAAGCTATTACTCTATGACGTTATACGTTATAAGGTAATGCTACATAACATTATACGTTATAAGGTAATAATATATAACGTTGTACGTTATAGGTTAATATTATACAACGTTATACCATAGGAGGTATTACTATGTAACGTTGTAACATAGGAGGTATTACTATGTAACGTTATACGTTGGAAGCTATTACTATATGACGTTATACGTTGTATGGTAATGGTACATAACGTTATACGTTAGAAGCTATTACTATATGACGTTATACCTTATAAGGTAATACTATATAACATTATACGTTAGAAGCTATTACAATGTAACTTTATACGTTGGAAGCTATTACTATATAACGTTATACGTTAGAAGCTATTACTATATAACGTTTTACGTTATAAGGTAATACTATATAGCGTTACACGTTAGAAGCTATTACTATATGACGTTTTACCTTATCAGGTAATTCTATATAACGTTATACGTTATAAGGTAATACTAAATAACGTTGTACGTTATAAGGTAATACTAGATAACGTTATACGTTATAAGGTAATACTATATAACGTTGTACGTTATTAGGTAATAGCTTACAACGTTATACGTTAGAAGGTATTACTATATAACGTTATACCTTATAAGGTAATACTATTTAACGTTATACGTAGGAAGGTATTACTACATGGCGTTATACCTTATAAGGTAGTGCTGCATAACTTTATTCGTTATAAGGTAATCAAATATAACGTTATACGTTATGAGGTAATACTATATAACGTTATACGTTAAAAGGTAATACTATACAACCTTGTACGTTATAAGGTAATAGTAGATAACGTTATACGTTATAAGGTAATACTATATAACATTGTACGTTATTTAGTAATACTATATAACGTTATACGATATAAGGTAATACTATATAACATCATACGTGAGAAGCTATTACTATATGACGTTATACGTAATAAGGTAATAGTACATAACGTTATACGTTATAAGGTAATACTACATAACATTATTCGTTATAGGGTAATAATGTATAACGTTGTACGTTATAAGTTAATATTATGCAACATTATACCATAGGAGGTATTACTATGTAACGTTAAACGTTAGAAGCTATTACTCTATGACGTTATACGTTATAATGTAATGCTATATAACGTTATACGTTAGAAGCTATTACTATATGACGTTATACCTTATAAGGTAATACTATATAACGTTATACGTTAGAAGTTATTACTATATGACGTTATACCTTATATGGTAATATTATATAACGTTATACGTTAGAAGCTATTACCATATGACGTTACACGTTATAAGGTAATACTATATCACGTTATGCGTCAGAAGCTATTACTATATGACATTATACGTTGTAAGGTAGTAGTACATAACGTTATACGTTATAAGGTAATACTACATAACATTATACGTTACAAGGTAATAATATATAACGTTGTACGTTATAAGTTAATATTATACAACGTTATACCACAGGAGGTATTACTATGTAACGTTGTGACATAGGAGGTATTGCTATGTAACGTTATACGTTGGAAGCTATTACTATATGACGTTATACGTTGTAAGGTAATGGTACATAACGTTATACGTTAGAAGCTATTACTATATGACGTTATGCGTTATAAGGTAATAGTACATGACGTTATACGTTATAAGGTAATACTACATAACATTATTCGTTATAAGGTAATAATATATAACGTTGTACGTTATAAGTTAATATTATACAACGTTATACCATAGGAGGTATTACTATGTAACGTTAAACGTTAGAAGCTATTACTCTATGACGTTATACGTTATAAGGTAATACTACATAACATTATACGTTATAAGGTAATAATATATAACGTTGTACGTTATAGGTTAATATTATACAACGTTATACCATAGGAGGTATTACTATGTTACGTTGTGACATAGGAGGTATTACTATGTAACGTTATACGTTGGAAGCTATTACTATATGACGTTATAACTTATAAGGTAATACTATATAACATTATACGTTAGAAGCTATTACTATGTAACTTTATACGATGGAAGCTATTACTATGTGACGTTATACCCTGTAAGGTAAGACTACATGACGATATACGTTGTAAGGTAATGGTACATAACGTTATACGTTAGAAGCTATTACTATATGACGTTATACCTTATAAGGTAATACTATATAGCGTTATACGTTAGAAGCTATTACTATGTGACGCTATACCTTATATGCTAGTACTATATAACGTTATACGTCAGAAGCTATTACTATATGACGTTGTACGTTATAAGGTAATAGTACATAACGTTATACGTTATAAGGTAATACTACATAACATTATACGTTATAAGGTAATAATATATAATGTTGTACGTTATAAGTTAATATTATACAACGTTATACCATAGGAGGTACCACTATGTAACGTTATACCATAGGAGGTATTACTATGTAACGTTATAAGTAGGAAGCTATTACTATATGACGTTATACGTTGTAAGGTAATAGTACATAATGTTATACGTTAGAAGCTATAACTATATTACGTTATACCTTATAAGGTAATACTATATAACGTTATACGTTAGAAGCTATTACTATATGACGTTATACCTTATAAGGTAATACTATATAACGTTATACGATAGAAACTATTACTATATAACGTTATACCTGATAAGGTAATACTATTTAACGTTATACGTTAGAAGCTGTTACTATATGACGTTATACCTTATAAGGTAATACTATATAACGTTATACGTCTGAAGCTATTACTATATGACGTTATACGTTATAAGGTAATAGTACATAACGTTATACGTTATAAGGTAATACTACATAACATTATTCGTTATAAGGCAATAATATATAACGTTGTACGTTATAAGTTAATATTATACAACGTTATACCATAGGAGGTATTACTATGTAACGTTAAACGTTAGAAGCTATTACTCTATGACGTTATACGTTATAAGGTAATGGTATATAGCGTTATACGTTATAAGGTAATACTATATAACGTTGTACGTTAGAAGCCATTACTATGTGACGTTATACCTTATAAGGTAGTACTATGCAATGTTATACGTTAGAAGCTATTGCTATATGACGTTATACGTTATAAGATAATACTATATAACGTTGTACTTTATTAGGTAATAGCTTATAACGTTATACGTTAGAAGGCATTATTATATAACGTTGTACGTTATAAGGTAATACTAGATAACGTTATACGTTATAAGGTAATACTATATAACGTTGTACGTTATTAGGTAATAGCTTATAACGTTATACGTTAGAAGGTATTACTATATAACGTTATACCTTATAAGGAAATACTATTTAGCGTTATACGTAGGAAGCTATTACTACATGGCGTTATACCTTATAAGGTAGTACTACATAACTTTATTCGTTATAAGGTAATCAAATATAACGTTATACGTTATAAGGTAATACTATATAACATTATACGTCAGACGCTATTACTATATGAAATTATACGTTATAAGGTAATAGTACATAACGTTATACGTTATAAGGTAATACTACATAACATTATACGTTGTAAGGTAATAATATATAACGTTATACGTTAGAAGCTATTATTATGTATCTTTATACGTTGGAAGCTATTACTATATGACGTTATACGTTATAAGGTAATACTATATAACGTTATACGTTAGAAGCTATTACTCTATGACGTTGTACGTTATACGGTAATACTATATAACGTTAAACGTTAGAAGCTATTACTCTATGACGTTATACGTTATAAGGTAATACTATATAACGTTATACGTTAGAAGCTATTACTCTATGACATTATACGTTATAAGGTAATACTATTTAACGTTATACGTTAGAAGCTATTACTATATGACGTTATACCTTATAAGGTAATACTATATAACGTTATACGTTAGAAGCTATTACTATATGACGTTATACCTTATAAGGTAATACTATATAACGTTATACGTTAGAAGCTATTACTATATGACGTTATACCTTATAAGGTAATACTATATAACGTTATACGTTAGAAGCTATTACTATATGACGTTATACCTTATAAGGTAATACTATGTATCGTTATACGTTGGAAGCTATTACTATATGACGTTATACGTTGTAAGGTAGTAGTACATAACGTTATACGTTATAAGGTAATACTACATAACATTATACGTTATAAGGTAATAATATATAACGTTGTACGTTATAAGTTAATATTATACAACGTTATACCATAGGAGGTATTACTATGTAACGTTGTGACATAGGAGGTATTGCTATGTAACATTATACGTTGTAAGCTATTACTATATGACGTTATACGTTGTAAGGTAATGGTACATAACGTTATACGTTAGAAGCTATTACTATATGACGTTATACGTTATAAGGCAATAGTACATAACGTTATACGTTATAAGGTAATACTACATAACATTATTCGTTATAAGGTAATAATATATAACGTTGTACGTTATAAGGTAATACTATATAACGTTGTACGTTAGAAGCCATTACTATGTGACGTTATACCTTATAAGGTAGTACTATATAATGCTATACGTCAGAAGCTATTACTATATGACGTTATACGTTATAAGGTAATACTATATAACGTTGTACGTTAGAAGCCATTACTATGTGACGTTATACCTTATAAGGTAATACTATTTAGCGTTATACGTAGGAAGCTATTACTACATGGCGTTATACCTTATAAGGTAGTACTACATAACTTTATTCGTTATAAGGTAATCAAATATAACGTTATACGTTATAAGGTAATACTATATAACGTTATACGTTAAAAGCTATGACTATATGACGTTATACCTTATAAGGTAATACTATATAACGTTATACGTTAGAAGCTATTACTCTATGACGTTATACGTTATACGGTAATACTATATAAAGTTATACGTTAGAAGCTATTACTATATGACGTTGTACGTTATGAGGTAATACTAGATAACGTTATACGTTATAAGGTAATACTATATAACGTTGTACGTTATTAGGTAATAGCTTATAACGTTATACGTTAGAAGGTATTACTATATAACGTTATACCTTATAAGGTAATACTATTTAACGTTATACGTAGGAAGGTATTACTACATGGCGTTATACCTTATAAGGTAGTGCTGCATAACTTTATTCGTTATAAGGTAATCAAATATAACGTTATACGTTATGAGGTAATACTATATAACGTTATACGTTAAAAGGTAATACTATACAACGTTGTACGTTATAAGGTAATAGTAGATAACGTTATACGTTATAAGGTAATACTATATAACGTTGTACGTTATTTAGTAATACTATATAACGTTGTACGTTATTTAGTAATACTATATAACGTTGTACGTTATAAGGAAATACTATATAACATTATACGTGAAAAGCTATTACTATATGACGTTATACGTTATAAGGTAATACTATATAACGTTATACGTTATAAGGTAATACTACATAACATTATTCGTTATAAGGTAATAATATATAACGTTGTACGTTATAAGTTAATATTATACAACGTTATACCATAGGAGGTATTACTATGTAACGTTATACGTAGGAAGCTATTACTATATGACGTTATACGTTGTAAGGTGATGGTACATAACTTTATACGTTTGAAGCTATTATTATATGACGTTATACCTTATAAGGTAATACTATATAACGTTATACGTTCGAAGCTATTACTATGTAACTTAATACGTTGGAAGAAATGACTATATGACGTTATACCTTATAAGATAATACTATATAACGTTATACGTTAGAATCTATTACTATATGACGTTGTACGTTATAAGGTAATACTAGATAACGTTATACGTAGGAAGGTATTACTACATGGCGTTATACCTTATAAGGTAGTGCTGCATAACTTTATTCGTTATAAGGTAATCAAATATAACGTTATACGTTATGAGGTAATACTATATAACGTTATACGTTAGAAGCTATTACTATATGACGTTACACCTTATAAGGTAATACTATATAACGTTATACGTTAGAAGCTATTACTATATGACGTTATACCTTATAAGGTAATACTATATAACGTTATACGTTAGAAGCTATTACTATATGACGTTATACCTTATAAGGTAATACTATGTATCGTTATACGTTGGAAGCTATTACTATATGACGTTATACGTTGTAAGGTAGTAGTACATAACGTTATACGTTATAAGGTAATACTACATAACATTATACGTTATAAGGTAATAATATATAACGTTGTACGTTATAAGTTAATATTATACAACGTTATACCATAGGAGGTATTACTATGTAACGTTGTGACATAGGAGGTATTGCTATGTAACATTATACGTTGTAAGCTATTACTATATGACGTTATACGTTGTAAGGTAATGGTACATAACGTTATACGTTAGAAGCTATTACTATATGACGTTATACGTTATAAGGCAATAGTACATAACGTTATACGTTATAAGGTAATACTACATAACATTATTCGTTATAAGGTAATAATATATAACGTTGTACGTTATAAGGTAATACTATATAACGTTGTACGTTAGAAGCCATTACTATGTGACGTTATACCTTATAAGGTAGTACTATATAATGCTATACGTCAGAAGCTATTACTATATGACGTTATACGTTATAAGGTAATACTATATAACGTTGTACGTTAGAAGCCATTACTATGTGACGTTATACCTTATAAGGTAATACTATTTAGCGTTATACGTAGGAAGCTATTACTACATGGCGTTATACCTTATAAGGTAGTACTACATAACTTTATTCGTTATAAGGTAATCAAATATAACGTTATACGTTATAAGGTAATACTATATAACATTATACGTCAGACGCTATTACTATATGAAATTATACGTTATAAGGTAATAGTACATAACGTTATACGTTATAAGGTAATACTACATAACATTATACGTTGTAAGGTAATAATATATAACGTTATACGTTAGAAGCTATTATTATGTATCTTTATACGTTGGAAGCTATTACTATATGACGTTATACGTTATAAGGTAATACTATATAACGTTATACGTTAGACGCTATTACTCTATGACGTTGTACGTTATACGGTAATACTATATAACGTTAAACGTTAGAAGCTATTACTCTATGACGTTATACGTTATAAGGTAATACTATATAACGTTATACGTTAGAAGCTATTACTCTATGACATTACACGTTATAAGGTAATACTATTTAACGTTATACGTTAGAAGCTATTACTATATGACGTTATACGTTATAAGGTAATACTATATAAAGTTATACGTTAGAAGCTATTACTATATGACGTTGTACGTTATGAGGTAATACTAGATAACGTTATACGTTATAAGGTAATACTATATAACGTTGTACGTTATTAGGTAATAGCTTATAACGTTATACGTTAGAAGGTATTACTATATAACGTTATACCTTATAAGGTAATACTATTTAACGTTATACGTAGGAAGGTATTACTACATGGCGTTATACCTTATAAGGTAGTGCTACATAACTTTATTCGTTATAAGGTAATCAAATATAACGTTATACGTTATATGGTAATACTATATAGACGTTATACGTTAAAAGGTAATACTATACAACGTTGTACGTTATAAGGTAATAGTAGATAACGTTATACGTTATAATGTAATACTATATAACTTTGTACGTTATTTAGTAATACTATATAACGTTATACGTTATAAGGTAATACTATATAACATTATACGTGAGAAGCTATTACTATATGACGTTATACGTTATAAGGTAATAGTACATAACGTTATACGTTATAAGGTAATACTACATAACATTATTCGTTATAAGGTAATAATATATAACGTTGTACGTTATAAGTTAATATTATACAACGTTATACCATAGGAGGTATTACTATGTAACATTATACCATAGGAGGTATTACTATGTAACGTTATACGTAGGAAGCTATTACTATATGACGTTATACGTTGTAAGGTGATGGTACATAACGTTTTACGTTAGAAGCTATTATTATATGACGTTA